>LR738713.1:840980897-841006712 GCA_902687465.1 Secale cereale
GCGGGGAGAAGCTGAGTGCGCTCCCGCACTCAGTTGGCCTCGACAGTGACCACCTCGACGGCGGCGAGCTCGTCAGCGGAGCTCCGTTCGGCCGGCGACGGCAACTATAGCTACGACGTGCGGGGAGGCTAAAGGAGAGAAGCAGGAGGCGCAGGAGCTCACCGAGCGGCACACACGGTGGCCCTTGAAGGTTTAGTAGCAGCAGAACGGCGGGGCTCGTCGGAGGAGCGCCGGCGTCCGAGAGGAAGGGGGCGACGTCGTGCGCTAGCCCCCGAGCCTCCCAGCTCCGGCTCGTGGGCAAGGAGGACGTAGCCGAGGCCCGCGCACTCGCCAGACACGGTGGCGAGGCCTCTCGTCGCCGGTGGCCGCGAGGGCAGCGCCGAACGGCGACGACGGCGCTCGGTGGCCGGATCTGAGAGGGAAGAGGAGGCGATGCGAGCGAGGGGAGAGGGGGGGAAATGGATGAGGACGGAGGGGAGGCCGCTGGGGCTCGGCCTTATCTCCTCCTCCTAACCACTCCGGCGCCGTGGCGAGCGGAGGGTGGAGCGGCGAGCGCTCGGCCATGGCCGCGGTGACAGCGGGGCACGGAGGACGACGGGCAGGTGAGATTAGGTGGAGGTGGGCTGGGCCTCACTGTAGAACTAGAGCCCAGTGGCACAGTAGGTGTTTAGGCCCTTTTTCTTTTTAGTTTACTGCTTCCCTTTATTTATTTCACAGAGAAGAATAAGAAATGAAAGGCCACCAGAGGACTTTGCAAAAATGTAGAAGCTGGACCAAAAATTACTTGGCAATATACCTCATCACCAAAAATTGGTTTGGGGTAAAATTAGATCTTTTTTTTTGAATTATTCAAAAATGAAATGGCATTTAATGTGCTGTTTTGGGCACTGTTTAATGCCCTAGCCCTCATTTGGAGCTGCTGTTGATGCTATTTTCATCAACAGCATTTGTTTTGGAATATTTGCAATGAGTTGAACATTTTTCCCAAATTTTTGGAACATCTTCATTTTGCATTTGAAGTTTGAATTTGAATTTTCAGGGGCAAATTGAGTTGACTTGATTAACCACTGAGATTACCATTGTAAATGAACATGACATGGCATGATTAGCAGTTGATCACAGTAGTTAGTACATAGGGGTGTTACAAATTCTCCTCCTCTAAAAGAAATTCTCGTCCCGAGAATTTAGGAGGTAGAAGCAAAGAGGTCGGGGTATTCCGCCCGAAGATTTTCCTCGCGTTCCCAAGTGGCTTCATCTTCGGTGTGATTTGACCACTGCACTTTCAGGAACTTGGTTGTCTTCTGGCGGGTCCGACGTTCAGTTTGATCGAGGATGCGGATCGGATGCTCCTTATAAGACAGATCATCTTGAAGTTCGAGCATCTCGTGATCCACAGCACGATGCGGGGATTCCTTGAAAGATCGGCGGAGTTGCGACACATGGAACACATCGTGGATATGCGAGAATTGCGGAGGCAATTCCAGTTTATAAGCCACAAATCCACGTCTAGCAACCACGGGAAAGGGGCCAATGTAGCGTGGAGCTAACTTGCCCTTGATACCGAAACGGTGCGTGCCCTTCATAGGGGTGACACGAAGATAAACTTGATCACCGGGTTGATAAGTCAGACCCCATCGCTTGCGATCATAGTTGCTCTTCTGACGGTCCTGAGCCGCCTTGAGATTCTCACGCACGATGCGGACTTGCTCTTCGGCGTGTTGAACAATGTCTGGACCAATAACTTGTCGTTCCCCAGTTTCTGACCAGTTCAGAGGGGTTCGACACTTACGTCCGTACAGAACTTCAAAGGGGGCCATCTTCAAGCTTGCTTGATAGCTGTTGTTATACGAGAACTCGGCATATGGAAGGGATTCTTCCCATTTCTTACCGAATGATATAACACAAGCTCGCAGCATATCTTCAAGTACTTGATTGACTCGTTCAACTTGACCTTGGGACTGGGGGTGATAAGCTGAACTCCAGTGGATATGAGTTCCCAAAGCTTCTTGAAAACTTTCCCAGAACTTGGAAGTGAACAGGGTGCCACGGTCCGAACTGATCTCCTTCGGAATTCCGTGGAGGGATACAATTCGGGAGATATACAGTTCTGCTAACTGGCTAGCAGTGATAGTCTCCTTGACTGGCAAGAAGTGTGCAACCTTCGAGAGTTGGTCGACGACGACAAGAATGGCATCGTTACCCTTCTGGGACTTAGGAAATCCAGTAATGAAATCCATCTGCACCTTATCCCATTTCCACAGCGGAATAGGAAGAGGTTGCAGAAGTCCAGCAGGCTTCTGATGTTCTGCCTTCACGCGACGACAGACATCGCATTCAGCAACATAACGAGCAATATCCCGCTTCATATTAGGCCACCAGTACCTTTGGCGGAGATCACGATACATCTTAGTACTACCAGGATGAATAGACAGCGGTGTATCATGGGCCTCCTTCATGACCTTGTCAGTCATTAGGTCGAAACGAGTTACCACAATGCGACCTCGGAAATACAAGGTTCCATCTTCGGATATTGAGAAATCCCTGTATTTCGGAAGATGCAGTTCCTGTTTTATAACATCAACGAAAGCATCTTTGGTTTGCGCTACCTTGACAGCCTTCTCAAGATCCGGCTGTATCACAAGGTCATTAAGCGAACCATGTGGAACGATATGCAGATTTACCTTGCGCAATTCCTCATAAAGACGAGGTTGAGCTCGCCTAACCTTGAGGTTAGTACTGTATGACTTGCGACTCAAGGCATCGGCCATCACATTAGCCTTGCCAGGGGTATAAGAAATACCGCAGTCATATTTAGAAATAGTTTCCAACCATCGTTGTTGGCGGAGATTAAGATCCGGCTGAGTGAATAGATACTTCAAACTTTGGTGATCAGTATAAATCTCACACCGGTTACCGAGAAGGTAATGTCGCCATAGCTTCAATGCAAAGATCACTGCAGTAAGTTCAAGATCATGCACTGGATAATTCTCTTCATGCGGACGCAATTGGCGCGATGCATAAGCAACTACTCTTCGTTCTTGCATTAGGACACAGCCTAAGCCTTGACGAGAGGCGTCACAATAAATCACGAAGTCCTTGCGAGAATCTGGAGGAGCAAGCACTGGGGCAGAAACGAGCTTGTCCTTAAGAGCTTGGAAGCTTTCCTGGCATTTATCTGTCCACTCAAACTTAACGCCTTTGTGAAGCAGATTAGTCAGGGGCTTGGCAATCTTGGAAAAGTTCTCAACGAAGCGACGACAATAGCTTGCAAGGCCGAGAAAACTTCTCACTTGCTTGACATTCTTCGGAGGAGTCCAGTCAAGAATAGCTTGAACCCGTTCCGGATTAACGGCAATGCCATCCTTGGAGATCACATGTCCAAGGTAGGTCACTTCGGAAAGCCAGAACTCGCATTTGGAAAACTTAGCATAAAGCTGATGCTCTCGCAGCTTCTCCAGAACAAGCCGAAGATGTTCGGCGTGTTCTTCCTTGTTCTTTGAGAATACCAGAATATCATCCAGATATATCACGACGAACTTGTCGAGGTAATCCATAAATATATAATTCATCAGGCGGGAGAAGGTAGCTGGAGCATTAGTCAGTCCAAAAGACATGACAGTGTACTCATAAGAGCCATAGCGAGTTACGAATGCAGTCTTTGGAAGATCCTCTTCGCGAACACGGATCTGGTGATAACCCAACCTCAAGTCGAGTTTAGAAAACACCGGAATAATTCGACGTTTGGGTACAGGGGAATTATAATTCCAAGACGAAGGACCAGAAGCAAAGGTTCTGATCAAAAAGAAGGATAGGCTGAATAGAATTTGATGACCAATCAATCATGGATTGATTTACCGAGAACCAGCTCATATCATCCTGAAGGACGTCTGAGCCGGAAGGATGGATTAGTAGAAATCAATTGAGGATTACGAATATTCGCAATATGTTGAATCAAGGGACGCATAATGATAGCGACAAGGATGTCAACGAAGGTTATATGGAATTTACCATGATGCAGACAGACAAAAATTTCAAGAGCAAGAGTCTGTAGAGGATTTTTGGGAGATCAGATAGCAATACGAAGTATTTCATGGAACACAAGAACAACTGGGGATGAATGGATCATCGGTGTTGTGAGGAATTATCCGCAGTGCGAAAGAAGCTGCACGGCAGTAAACTCAAAAGATCCTCGGATTACAAGGAGTACTTCGGGGTATCTTATTCAGAAAGGGGTGGCTGGGAACGAAGATTCAAACGGTAAGGATGTGTAGAAATTCACGGTGATTATCGGTAATAGGGCACTTGCAAAAGCAGTGGGCATAATGGTCTCGATAACTTCGAGGAGTATCTTCGGAGTCTTCTGATGATGACACGCCATCTTCTGATCAAGGGCTCTCCGGGAGAAAGCGGTTACGAGAACCTAAGGCCGGTGTTAGTAAAATCATTTGACCCGAATGGAAGAGAGGTTCAGAGTCCCAGAGTAAAGACGAGGAATAAAAGAAGCTACACCACCCAAGTGGCGACGTGGGGCCATAAGCCACACAGCCAAGTTAGTAAAACAGTTTTGGACCTCTAGACTCGACTTCGACCAAGGAGTTGGAAAGGGGGTTCCTACAGGCAGTCGGCTCTGATACCAACCTGTGACGACCCCGGCCCGACCGTGCACTAATCATACACGCAATTGCACACGATCAAGCCTAAGGACTCACGTGAAGGAATCACAGCACAACTCTAAAACATAAATAAATACATGCAAGTTATATATTACAAGCCAGGGGCCTCGAGGGCTCGAATACATAACAAGTGTAACACACATAGTCAGCGGAAGCGTTAGGTATCTGGGTACAGATACAGAACACAAGTACAGATAGGCCTCATACGAGGCGGGGCAAAAGAAAAGCTACGATCGAAAAGGCGCAGGCCTCCTGCCTGGGACCTCCGATCCTACTCCTGGTCGTCGTCCGCCGGCTCCTCGTAGAAGTACTCGCCGGCCGGGTAGTAGTAGTAGCCAGCCTCGGGCTGGTAGTAGTAGTCGTCAACGGGGGCTGCAGGCACCATGGCTCCGTCGTCTGGTTTATCATGCGGGTAGGACAAAAGAGGAAGCAAAGCAACCGTGAGTACTCATCCAAAGTACTCAGCAAGACTTACATCAGATCTATACTAAGCAATGCATTATTTTCAAAGGAGGCTTTATGTGGGTGGACTAGACTGCAGAAAGCCAGAGTAGAGAGGGGAAAAGCCTAGTCCTGACGAAGACTAGCATCTTCAGCGTCTTGCAGCAATTAGAAGGGGGTAGAATAGCTCATCATAATAATGTATAGTGTTTGTAGCAGTATCAACTTCATATCTCCAGTCACCAGTTCTAGTTGTACCGAAGTGGATACAACTCCGAGTGTCCGTTACCGTAGGACAGGCTATCGATAGATTGTTTCTTCCCTGCAGGGGTGCACCAAGTTACCCACCACGCTCGCTTAACTCCGGCCGGACACACCATCAGGTCGTGCCCTGTGACGACCCCGGCTCGATCGTGCACTAATCATACACGCAAATGCACACGATCAAGCCTAAGGACTCACGTGAAGGAATCACAACACAACTCTAAAACATAAATAATACATACAAGTCATATATTACAAGCCAGGGGCCTCGAGGGCTCGAATACATAACATGATGTCATACACATAGTCAGCGGAAGCGTTAGGTATCTGGGTACAGATACAACACAGCAGAAGATAGGCCTTTTACAAAGGCGGGGCAAAATAAAAGCTACGATCGAAAAGGCGCAGGCCTCCTGCCTGGGACCTCCGATCCTACTCCTGGTCGTCGTCCGCCGGCTCCTCGCAGAAGTACTCGCCGGCCGGGTAGTAGTAGTAGCCAGCCTCGGGCTGGTAGTAGTAGTCGTCAACGGGGGCTGCAGGCACCATGGCTCCGTCGTCTGGTTTAACAAGCGGGTAGGACAAAAGAGGAAGCAAAGCAACCGTGAGTACTCATCCAAAGTACTCAGCAAGACTTACATCAGATCTATACTAGCAATGCATTATTTTCAAAGGAGGCTTTATGTGGGTGGACTAGACTGCAGAAAGCCAGAGTAGAGAAGGGAAAAGCCTAGTCCTAACGAAGACTAGCCTCTTCAGGGTCTTGCAGCAATTAGAGGGGAGCAGAATAGTTCATCATAATAAAGTATAGTGTTTGCAGCAATATCATCTCATATCACATATCTCAAGTCACCAAGTTCTAGTTGTACCGAAGTGGATACAACTCCGAGTGTCCGTTACCGTAGGACAGGCTATCGATAGATTGTTTCTTCCCTGCAGGGGTGCACCAAGTTACCCACCACGCTCGCTTAACTCCGGCCGGACACACCATCAGGTCGTGCCCGCCCTCGGCTAAACAATACGACGCAACCCGACCGGATATCGCCAGAGAGGATCGAGCACGCCGGACTAATCCTATGCCCCCGGGGGTCATGGCCGTCGCCCCGGACACTCCGCACGTTGCGAGGCCGTTCGGTAGCAGACCTAGCAACCCCTTATACAAGCACGCAGTTGCATCCTAAGTCCAATCCGAACAGCCCGCTCAATCGCTGACGTCGTGACGACTCCGGCTGATGTATACGACGCAGAGCACCCACTCACACCCACGTGGTGGTTAGTGCTATCGGACCCGGAGGCCCCTCGGATCAAATATCCAAATCGCTTAGTGTGTTGGGAGCGCGCGGTAACGAGCAGAGCCTACGATACTGTTGGCCCCGTCGTCCCGTCTCGAGGACTTGTGACAAGGACTGGAAATGACCGGCCACGCCTCGTAGTTATCTCGCGGGTACCCTCTCTGGTCACCCGACTCCACAGCTCACGCCTCAAAGGCACTCGCGGGTACCCCTCTGGGTCAACCCGCCTCCATCCAACATGTGTAGTAGTAACTTCAAAGTGTCATCAGACGCACGATACCTCTGGCCGCACGCCTTTGTTCCTGGCGACGTCCGGCCTCGGGGATCGATACGTCTTTAAACATGGTATGGTGAAACAGGGCATCCGTGTGGTTTTCATGCCGATAAGGAATCCGAGGAATCACCCTCGTTGGATCCCTAACGACAAGTCCCGTTAAGGTGATACCGGAGGAATCACCCTCGGCGGTAATCACCATAGCGGATGCACGACATAAGCTAAGTCGGAAGTGGGAAGAGGAATCACCCTCGGTAACCCACAACGAGCTAGCTATACTACAGGGACAACATCGAAAGTGAGTTCGGAGGTATCACCCTCGTCACCCGATGTTAACTCTGCGGAGTCGAGCACATAAGGGGGGTGTGCGGTGATGTGAAGAAGGTCAGGGGAAGGGGCTCGATCGGTTGATCGAGGCAAGGGTACTATGCGAGGCAACTACGAGAGTGTGGGACCATAGCAGTGCTACCCAACCTATACTAAGCAGTTTATGAATAAAGACAGGTATCAACAATTTAGCAAAAACAGGCTATGCAACAGTAATAGGAGCAGTAGCAGTAGCAGCAATTCTAATGCAAGAATAAGAGAGAATAGACATAGGCGATATCGGAAATGCTCAAGGGGGGGGTTGCTTGCCTGGTTGCTCGGTGGCAAAAGCAAGATCGTCGGAGGGGGAACCAATCACCGGGACAGCGTCGGTCTCGGGATCTGCGTCAGCGTCGGGCTCTACCGAGAGAGAAGAGGGGGAAGAAACAAATAAATACACAAGCATATGCAACACAGAGCGTGCTAAGCTATCGTGCAGTGCAGGGTTGCCTAAAAACATGTCTAGGTCATATTAGTTATTTTTCAGAAATTGTTTGGATTTATTTTAATAAAGTTGAGCTCTATTCATTTATCGAAAACAGGCCGAAAGTTCCAGGTTCATCTAGCTAGGGGCATCTGACGGGAATACGGAGGGCGTATCTAGATTCGTATCGAAATTCTGAGCAACTTTCATATATAATTTATTTTCATCGGAGTTACGGATTAAAAGATATGATTTTTCAAAGTTTATTTGAATTTCTGGAATTATTTTAATAACAGAAAAGGATTATTGCATCAGCATGACGTCAGCACTGCATCAGCAGTCAACAGCCGCACTGGTCAGGTCAAACCTGACCAGTGGGCCCCACCTGTCATAGACAGTGGTCATAACAGGGTTTATTTTAACTAAACAATGATTAATTAGCGGCTGGGCCCCGCATGTCAGTGACTTATTATTATTACTAATTAAGTTTTATTTTAAAACAGTTTGTTTAATTAACTAAACGGTGGGGGCCCGCGTGTCAGTGGCTGGGGCTGCCCAGTCAGCACGTTGACTGGTCAACCCAGTCAACGGGGCCCGTGGGGCCCTCTGGCAGTGACCCAGGGGTGGCCCCAGGTGTGCCACGACGACGGTGGCCGGCGTTTCGCCGCCGACGACGCCAAAACACGGCGGAGGGATCGGGCCCTCGTCGGAAAACGCGTACAGGGCACCGTTCGGCGCGCGCGACCCCGCGTTCGAACGAGCGGAGCAGGCCGCGTCGGATGGTGGTGATGTGGTGGCCGGAGCTGCACCGTGGCGACGACGGCGAGCTCGGAGGCGGACGCCGGAGTTCGGGCTCCGACGGAAACGCGGTTACGGCGAGCAAAACGAGCGGTGCTGGGCACGTACGGCGTCTATGCGCGCGGGCGAACATGATGGACATGAGCAAGTGACCAAACGGTCACCGGAATCTCGCCGGCGACGAGCACGGCGGAGATGAGTTCGGCACCACGAGGAACGGCGGCAGCGGTGCGGCCTAGCGAGTAGGGAGGGGTAGGGGAGGAGCTGGGGCTCACCTAGCGGCTCACACGATGGCCCGCGGTGGTTTAGGAGCTGCAGAGACGTCGCCGGAGCTGTGGAGGAGCGGCGGCGACCGGAGATGGGGATGGGGACGAACGACCGCTGCACGGCTCCCCGTCCTCGCCTAAGATCACCAAAAGGCGTGGCGGAGCTCGTCGGGGCTGGCAGACATGGTCGACGAGCTCAGGGCCGCCGGTGGCCGTGCGTTCGACGGAGGACGGCGGCGTCGGCTTCGGGTGACAGAGGGGAAGAGGGAGCGAGCGAGCTCGTGGGTGAGGGAGAGGGGAAATGGGAGGGAGGAGTCCAGGGGGGACGGCTCGGCGTCGCCCTTATCCCTCCAGCCACCTGCTCCGTCGGCGTGGCGAGCGGTGGCCGGTGGAGGCGCGGTCGTCCACGGAGACGGCGACACGGCGTGCGGGGCAGGTGAGGAAGAAGGGCTGGGCCGGCCTGGGCCTTAACAGGTAATGTCTCATGGCCTTTTTCCCTTTGTTCATTTTACTGTTTTCTTTTATTTCAACAGCAAAGAAGAAAAAGAAAAGGTAGGGCCATCAGATGAGGTTTGTAAAAGTGTGAGTTGGTCCTAAAATGATGTTGCATTATTCCTCATCACCAAAAATTGGTTTGAGCATATTTGGATCATTTTTGGAATTTACAAAAATGAAAAAGCATTTAATAGTGCTGTTATAACACTGTTTAAATGCCCTAGCCCATTATTTGAGTTGCTGGTGATGTTATTTTCAACAACAGCATTTGTTTTGGAATATTTGCAATGAGTTGAACATTTTTCCCAAATTTTTGGAACAACTTCATTTTGCATTTGAATTTGAATTTGAATTTTCAGGGGCAGAATTGAGTTGTTTTGATTAACCACTGTGATTAGCTTTGCTAATGAGCATGACATGGCATGATTAACATTATGACACAGTGATTAATACAAGGGGGTGTTACAAATTCTCCTCCTCTAAAAGAAATTCTCGTCCCGAGAATTTAGGAGGTAGAAGCAAAGAGGTCGGGGTATTCCGCCCGAAGATTTTCCTCGCGTTCCCAAGTGGCTTCATCTTCAGTATGATTTGACCACTGCACTTTCAGGAACTTGGTTGTCTTCTGGCGGGTCCGACGTTCAGTTTGATCGAGGATGCGGATCGGATGTTCCTTATAAGACAGATCATCTTGAAGCTCGAGCATCTCGTGATCCACAGCACGATGCGGGGATTCCTTGAAGGATCGACGAAGTTGCGACACATGGAAAACATCGTGGATATGCGAGAATTGCGGTGGCAATTGCAATTTGTAAGCCACGAATCCACGTCTAGCAACCATGGGAAAGGGACCAATGTAGCGTGGAGCTAACTTGCCCTTGATACCGAAACGGTGCGTGCCCTTCACAGGGGTGACACGAAGATAAACTTGATCACCTGGTTGATAAATCAATCCCCATCGTTTGCGATCATAGTTGCTCTTCTGACGGTCCTGAGCCGCCTTGAGATTTTCACGCACGATACGGACTTGCTCTTCGGCGTGTTGAATAATGTCCGGACCAATAACTTGTCGTTCCCCAGCTTCTGACCAGTTCAGAGGGGTTCGACACTTACGTCCGTACAGAACTTCAAAGGGAGCCATCTTCAAGCTTGCTTGATAGCTGTTGTTATACGAGAACTCGGCATATGGAAGGGATTCTTCCCATTTCTTACCGAATGATATAACACAAGCTCGCAGCATATCTTCAAGCACTTGATTGACTCGTTCAACTTGACCTTGGGACTGGGGGTGATAAGCTGAACTCCAGTGGATATGAGTTCCCAAAGCTTCTTGAAAACTTTCCCAGAACTTGGAAGTGAACAGGGTGCCACGGTCCGAACTGATCTCCTTCGGAATTCCGTGGAGGGATACAATTCGGGAGATATACATTTCTGCTAACTGATTAGCAGTGATAGTCTCCTTGACTGGCAAGAAGTGTGCAACCTTTGAGAGTTGGTCGACAACGACAAGAATGGCGTCGTTACCCTTCTGGGTCTTAGGAAAACCAGTAATGAAATCCATCTGCACCTTATCCCATTTCCACAGCGGAATAGGAAGAGGTTGCAGAAGTCCAGCAGGCTTCTGATGTTCTGCCTTTACGCGACGACAGACATCGCATTCAGCAACATAACGAGCAATATCCCGCTTCATATTAGGCCACCAGTATCTTTGGCGGAGATCACGATACATCTTAGTACTACCAGGATGGATAGACAGCGGTGTATCATGTGCCTCCTTCATGACCTTGTCAGTCATTAGGTCGAAACGAGTTACCACAATGCGACCTCGGAAATACAAGGTTCCATCTTCGGATATTGAGAAATCCCTGTATTTCGGAAGATGCAGTTCTTGTTTCACAACTTCAACGTAAGCATCTTTGGTTTGCGCTACCTTGACAGCCTTCTCAAGATCCGGCTGTATCACAAGGTCATTAAGCGAACCCTGTGGAACGATATGCAGATTCAGCTTGCGTAACTCCTCATAAAGACGAGGCTGAGCTCTCTTAACCTTGAGGTTGGTGCTGTATGACTTGCGACTTAAGGCATCGGCCATCACATTAGCCTTGCCAGGGGTATAAGAAATACCGCAGTCATATTCAGAAATAGTTTCCAACCATCGCTGTTGACGGAGATTAAGATCCGGCTGAGTGAATAAATACTTCAAACTTTGGTGATCAGTATAAATCTCACACCGGTTACCGAGAAGGTAATGTCGCCATTGCTTCAATGCAAAGATCACTGCAGCAAGTTCAAGATCATGCACTGGAATATTTTCTTCATGCGGACGTAATTGACGCGATGCATAAGCAACTACTCTTCGTTCTTGCATTAGGACACAGCCTAAGCCTTGACGAGAGGCGTCACAATATATCACGAAGTCCTTGCGGGAATCTGGAGGAGCAAGCACTGGGGCAGAAACGAGCTTGTCCTTAAGAGTTTGAAAGCTTTCCTGGCATTTATCTGTCCACTCAAACTTAACGCCTTTGTGAAGCAGATTAGTCAGGGGCTTAGCAATCTTGGAAAAGTTCTCGACGAAGCGTCGACAATAGCTTGCAAGGCCGAGAAAACTTCTCACTTGCTTGACATTCTTCGGAGGAGTCCAGTCCAGAATAGCCTGAACCCGTTCCGGATTAACGGCAATGCCATCTTTGGAAATCACATGTCCAAGGTAGGTTACTTCAGAAAGCCAAAACTCGCATTTGGAAAACTTAGCATAAAGCTGATGCTCTCGCAGCTTCTCCAGGACAAGGCGAAGATGTTCGGCGTGTTCTTCCTTGTTCTTTGAGAATACCAGAATATCATCCAGATATACCACGACAAACTTGTCGAGATAATCCATGAATATATAATTCATCAGGCGGGAGAAGGTAGCTGGAGCATTAGTCAGTCCGAAAGACATGACGGTGTACTCATACGAGCCATAGCGAGTAACAAATGCAGTCTTTGGAATATCCTCTTCGCGAACACGGATCTGGTGATAACCCAACCTCAAGTCGAGTTTAGAAAACACCGGAATAATTCGACGTTTGGGTACAGGGGAATTATAATTCCAAGACGAAGGACCAGAAGCAAAGGCTCTGAGCAAAAGAAGGATAGGCTGAATAGAATTTGATGACCAATCAATCATGGATTGATTTACCGAGAACTAGCTCATATCATCCTGGAGGACGTCTGAGCCGGAAGGATGGATTAGTAGGAATCAACTGAAGATTACGAATATTCGCAATATATTGAATCAAGGGACGCATAATGATAGCGACAAGGATGTCAACGAAGGTTATATGGAATTTACCATGATGCAGACAGACAAAAATTTCAAGAGCAAGAGTCTGTAGAGGATTTTTGGGAGATCAGATAGCAATACGAAGTATTTCATGGAACACAAGAACAACTGGGGATGAATGGATCATCGGTGTCGTGAGGAATTATCCGCAGTGCGAAAGAAGCTGCACGGCAGTAGGCTCAAAGGATTCTCGGATGACAAGGAGTACTTCGGGGTATCTTATACAGAAAGGGGTGGCTGGGAACGAAGATTCAAACGGTAAGGATGTGTAGCTGTTCACGGTGATTATCGGTAATAGGGCACTTGCAAAAGCAGTGGGCATAATGGTCTCGGGAAACTCCAACGAGTATCTTCGGAGTCTTCTGATGATGACACGACATCTTCTGGAATAGGGGGGCTCTCCGGGAGGAAACGGTCACGAGATCCTAATGTCGGAGTTAGTAAAATCTTTGACCCGAATAGAGGAGAGAGAAGAGTCCCAGAGTATAGACGAGGAATAAAAGAAGCTACACCACCCAAGTGGCGACGTGGGGCCATAAGCCACACAGCCAAGTTAGTAAAACAATTTTGGACCTCTAGACTCGACTTCGGCCAAGGAGTTGGAAAGGGGGTTCCTACAGGCAGTCGGCTCTGATACCAACCTGTGACGACCCCGGCTCGATCGTGCACTAATCATACACGCAAATGCACACGATCAAGCCTAAGGACTCACGTGAAGGAATCACAACACAACTCTAAAACATAAATAATACATACAAGTCATATATTACAAGCCAGGGGCCTCGAGGGCTCGAATACATAACATGATGTCATACACATAGTCAGCGGAAGCGTTAGGTATCTGGGTACAGATACAACACAGCAGAAGATAGGCCTTTTACAAAGGCGGGGCAAAATAAAAGCTACGATCGAAAAGGCGCAGGCCTCCTGCCTGGGACCTCCGATCCTACTCCTGGTCGTCGTCCGCCGGCTCCTCGCAGAAGTACTCGCCGGCCGGGTAGTAGTAGTAGCCAGCCTCGGGCTGGTAGTAGTAGTCGTCAACGGGGGCTGCAGGCACCATGGCTCCGTCGTCTGGTTTAACAAGCGGGTAGGACAAAAGAGGAAGCAAAGCAACCGTGAGTACTCATCCAAAGTACTCAGCAAGACTTACATCAGATCTATACTAGCAATGCATTATTTTCAAAGGAGGCTTTATGTGGGTGGACTAGACTGCAGAAAGCCAGAGTAGAGAAGGGAAAAGCCTAGTCCTAACGAAGACTAGCCTCTTCAGGGTCTTGCAGCAATTAGAGGGGAGCAGAATAGTTCATCATAATAAAGTATAGTGTTTGCAGCAATATCATCTCATATCACATATCTCAAGTCACCAAGTTCTAGTTGTACCGAAGTGGATACAACTCCGAGTGTCCGTTACCGTAGGACAGGCTATCGATAGATTGTTTCTTCCCTGCAGGGGTGCACCAAGTTACCCACCACGCTCGCTTAACTCCGGCCGGACACACCATCAGGTCGTGCCCGCCCTCGGCTAAACAATACGACGCAACCCGACCGGATATCGCCAGAGAGGATCGAGCACGCCGGACTAATCCTATGCCCCCGGGGGTCATGGCCGTCGCCCCGGACACTCCGCACGTTGCGAGGCCGTTCGGTAGCAGACCTAGCAACCCCTTATACAAGCACGCAGTTGCATCCTAAGTCCAATCCGAACAGCCCGCTCAATCGCTGACGTCGTGACGACTCCGGCTGATGTATACGACGCAGAGCACCCACTCACACCCACGTGGTGGTTAGTGCTATCGGACCCGGAGGCCCCTCGGATCAAATATCCAAATCGCTTAGTGTGTTGGGAGCGCGCGGTAACGAGCAGAGCCTACGATACTGTTGGCCCCGTCGTCCCGTCTCGAGGACTTGTGACAAGGACTGGAAATGACCGGCCACGCCTCGTAGTTATCTCGCGGGTACCCTCTCTGGTCACCCGACTCCACAGCTCACGCCTCAAAGGCACTCGCGGGTACCCCTCTGGGTCAACCCGCCTCCATCCAACATGTGTAGTAGTAACTTCAAAGTGTCATCAGACGCACGATACCTCTGGCCGCACGCCTTTGTTCCTGGCGACGTCCGGCCTCGGGGATCGATACGTCTTTAAACATGGTATGGTGAAACAGGGCATCCGTGTGGTTTTCATGCCGATAAGGAATCCGAGGAATCACCCTCGTTGGATCCCTAACGACAAGTCCCGTTAAGGTGATACCGGAGGAATCACCCTCGGCGGTAATCACCATAGCGGATGCACGACATAAGCTAAGTCGGAAGTGGGAAGAGGAATCACCCTCGGTAACCCACAACGAGCTAGCTATACTACAGGGACAACATCGAAAGTGAGTTCGGAGGTATCACCCTCGTCACCCGATGTTAACTCTGCGGAGTCGAGCACATAAGGGGGGTGTGCGGTGATGTGAAGAAGGTCAGGGGAAGGGGCTCGATCGGTTGATCGAGGCAAGGGTACTATGCGAGGCAACTACGAGAGTGTGGGACCATAGCAGTGCTACCCAACCTATACTAAGCAGTTTATGAATAAAGACAGGTATCAACAATTTAGCAAAAACAGGCTATGCAACAGTAATAGGAGCAGTAGCAGTAGCAGCAATTCTAATGCAAGAATAAGAGAGAATAGACATAGGCGATATCGGAAATGCTCAAGGGGGGGTTGCTTGCCTGGTTGCTCGGTGGCAAAAGCAAGATCGTCGGAGGGGGAACCAATCACCGGGACAGCGTCGGTCTCGGGATCTGCGTCAGCGTCGGGCTCTACCGAGAGAGAAGAGGGGGAAGAAACAAATAAATACACAAGCATATGCAACACAGAGCGTGCTAAGCTATCGTGCAGTGCAGGGTTGCCTAAAAACATGTCTAGGTCATATTAGTTATTTTTAAGAAATTGTTTGGATTTATTTTAATAAAGTTGAGCTCTATTCATTTATCGAAAACAGGCCGAAAGTTCCAGGTTCATCTAGCTAGGGGCATCTGACGGGAATACGGAGGGCGTATCTAGATTCGTATCGAAATTCTGAGCAACTTTCATATATAATTTATTTTCATCGGAGTTACGGATTAAAAGATATGATTTTTCAAAGTTTATTTGAATTTCTGGAATTATTTTAATAACAGAAAAGGATTATTGCATCAGCATGACATCAGCACTGCATCAGCAGTCAACAGCCGCACTGGTCAGGTCAAACCTGACCAGTGGGCCCCACCTGTCATAGACAGTGGTCATAACAGGGTTTATTTTAACTAAACAATGATTAATTAGCGGCTGGGCCCCGCATGTCAGTGACTTATTATTATTACTAATTAAGTTTTATTTTAAAACAGTTTGTTTAATTAACTAAACGGTGGGGGCCCGCGTGTCAGTGGCTGGGGCTGCCCAGTCAGCACGTTGACTGGTCAACCCAGTCAACGGGGCCCGTGGGGCCCTCTGGCAGTGACCCAGGGGTGGCCCCAGGTGTGCCACGACGACGGTGGCCGGCGTTTCGCCGCCGACGACGCCAAAACACGGCGGAGGGATCGGGCCCTCGTCGGAAAACGCGTACAGGGCACCGTTCGGCGCGCGCGACCCCGCGTTCGAACGAGCGGAGCAGGCCGCGTCGGATGGTGGTGATGTGGTGGCCGGAGCTGCACCGTGGCGACGACGGCGAGCTCGGAGGCGGACGCCGGAGTTCGGGCTCCGACGGAAACGCGGTTACGTCGAGCAAAACGAGCGGTGCTGGGCACGTACGGCGTCTACGCGCGCGGGCGAACATGATGGACATGAGCAAGTGACCAAACGGTCACCGGAATCTCGCCGGCGACGAGCACGGCGGAGATGAGTTCGGCACCACGAGGAACGGCGGCAGCGGTGCGGCCTAGCGAGTAGGGAGGGGTAGGGGAGGAGCTGGGGCTCACCTAGCGGCTCACACGATGGCCCGCGGTGGTTTAGGAGCTGCAGAGACGTCGCCGGAGCTGTGGAGGAGCGGCGGCGACCGGAGATGGGGATGGGGACGAACGACCGCTGCACGGCTCCCCGTCCTCGCCTGAGATCACCAGAAGGCGTGGCGGAGCTCGTCGGGGCTGGCAGACATGGTCGACGAGCTCAGGGCCGCCGGTGGCCGTGCGTTCGACGGAGGACGGCGGCGTCGGCTTCGGGTGACAGAGGGGAAGAGGGAGCGAGCGAGCTCGTGGGTGAGGGAGAGGGGAAATGGGAGGGAGGAGTCCAGGGGGGACGGCTCGGCGTCGCCCTTATCCCTCCAGCCACCTGCTCCGTCGGCGTGGCGAGCGGTGGCCGGTGGAGGCGCGGTCGTCCACGGAGACGGCGACACGGCGTGCGGGGCAGGTGAGGAAGAAGGGCTGGGCCGGCCTGGGCCTTAACAGGTAATGTCTCATGGCCTTTTTCCCTTTGTTCATTTTACTGTTTTCTTTTATTTCAACAGCAAAGAAGAAAAAGAAAAGGTAGGGCCATCAGATGAGGTTTGTAAAAGTGTGAGTTGGTCCTAAAATGATGTTGCATTATTCCTCATCACCAAAAATTGGTTTGAGCATATTTGGATCATTTTTGGAATTTACAAAAATGAAAAAGCATTTAATAGTGCTGTTATAACACTGTTTAAATGCCCTAGCCCATTATTTGAGTTGCTGGTGATGTTATTTTCAACAACAGCATTTGTTTTGGAATATTTGCAATGAGTTGAACATTTTTCCCAAATTTTTGGAACAACTTCATTTTGCATTTGAATTTGAATTTGAATTTTCAGGGGCAGAATTGAGTTGTTTTGATTAACCACTGTGATTAGCTTTGCTAATGAGCATGACATGGCATGATTAACATTATGACACAGTGATTAATACAAGGGGGTGTTACATGCCCGCCCTCGGCCAAACAATACGACGCAACCCGACCGGATACCGCCAGAGAGGATCGAGCACGCCGGACTAATCCTATGCCCCCGGGGGTCATGGCCGTCGCCCCGGACACTCCGCACGTTGCGAGGCCGTTCGGTAGCAGACCTAGCAACCCCTTATACAAGCGCAGTTGCATCCTAAGTCCAATCCGAACGGGCCGCTCAATCGCTGACGTCGTGACGACTCCGGCTGATGTATACGACGCAGAGCACCCACTCACACCCACGTGGTGGTTAGTGCTATCGGACCCGAAGGCCCCTCGGATCAAATATCCAAATCGCTTAGTGTATTGGGAGCGCGCGGTAACGAGCAGAGCCTACGATACTGTTGGCCCCGTCGTCCCGTCTCGAGGACTTGTGACAAGGACTGGAAATGACCGGCCACGCCTCGTAGTTATCTCGCGGGTACCCTCACTGGTCACCCGACTCCACAGCTCTCGCCTCAAAGGCACTCGCGGGTACCCCTCTGGGTCAACCCGCCTCCATCCAACAGGAGTAGCAGTAACTTCAAAGTGTCATCAGACGCACGATACCTCTGGCCGCACGCCTTTGTTCCTGGCGACGTCCGGCCTCGGGGATCGATACGTCTTTAAACACGGTATGGTGAAACAGGGCATCCGTGTGGTTTCCATGCCGATGAGGAATCCGAGGAATCACCCTCGTTGGACTCCTATACGACAAGTCCCGTTAAGGTGGTACCGGAGGAATCACCCTCGTCGGTAATCACCATAGCGGATGCACGACAAAAGCTAAGTCGGAAGTGGGAAGAGGAATCACCCTCGGTAACCCACAACGAGCTAGCTATACTACAGGGACAACATCGGAAGTGAGTTCGGAGGTATCACCCTCGTCACCTGATGTTAACACTGCGGAGTCGAGCATAATAGGGGGGGTGTGCGGTGATGTGAAGAAGGTCAGGGAAAGGGGCTCGATCGCTTGATCGAGGCAAGGGTACTATGCGAGGCAACTACGAGAAAGCGGGGTCACAGCAGTGCTACCCAACCTATACTAAGCAGTTTATGAATAAAGACAGGTATCAACAGTTTAGCAAAAACAGGCTATGCAACAGTAATAGGAGCAGTAGCAGCAGCAGCAATTCTAATGCAAGAATAAGAGAGAATAGACATAGGCGATATCGGAATGATCAAAGGGGGGTTGCTTGCCTGGTTGCTCGGTGGCAAAAGCAAGGTCGTCGGAGGGGGAACCAATCACCGGGACGGCGTCGGTCTCGGGATCTGCGTCAGCGCCGGGCTCTACCGAGAGAGAAGAGGGGGAAGAAACAGATAAATACACAAAACATATGCAACACAGAGCGTGCTAAGCTAACGTGCAGTGCAGGGTTGCCTAAAAACATGTCTAAGCCATATTGGTTATTTTTTAGGATTTAACTGGAATTGTTTACCGGGTGTATGTGCACTATTCATCTACCGGAAACAGGCTAAAAGTTGTGGGTTCACCTCCGTAGAGGGCCCCGACATGGAAACGGATAGCACGGTTAGAATCGTCTCGTCGTTCTGATCAACTTTCATGTAGAAAGTTTTTCGATCCGAGCTACGGTTTAAAAGTTATGAATTTTCGAAGTTTAAATGATTTTCTGGAATTATTTTAAATAACAGAAAAGAATTATTGCATCAGCATGACGTCAGCACTGCGTCAGCAGTCAACAGAGGCGCTGACCAGGGTCAAACCTGACCTGTGGGTCCAGTGGGACCCACATGTCAGCCTCTGTTACTTTAACAGAGTTTTAAACTAACTAAACAGGTTAATTAGGGGTGTGGGACCCACCTGTCATAGACTTATTTAGTTAAACTAAATAGTTTTTAGTTTTAAAACGTTTTAATTAGATTTAACCGCAGGGGCCCCACATGTCATTGACTGGGGTTGCCCAGTCAGCAAAGTTGACTGGTCAAACCAGTCAACGGGGCCACCCGGACCCATTGGTCAGCGACCCAAGGGCGTGGCCCACTGCGCCACGTCGGCGTCGGCCACCGGAGAGAGCTCCGGCGAGGCTAACGCGGCGGCGCAGCACGGGAGGTCGTCGGAAACGCGCCTCCGGGGACGGTTTCGCGCGCGGCCTAGTGCGTTCGACAGCGGGGGAAGAGCCACGTCCATTCGTGTCAACGTGGACGGCCGGGGAGGACCGTAGCGTCGGCGGTGAGGTCGCCCGCGGCGGCCGGAGTTCGACGGGGACGGAGTCGTGGCTACGGGGCACTAGGGGGCTCGTGCGCGTGTGCTACGTGCTCGCGGGGAGAAGCTGAGTGCGCTCCCGCACTCAGTTGGCCTCGACAGTGACCACCTCGACGGCGGCGAGCTCGTCAGCGGAGCTCCGTTCGGCCGGCGACGGCAACTATAGCTACGACGTGCGGGGAGGCTAAAGGAGAGAAGCAGGAGGCGCAGGAGCTCACCGAGCGGCACACACGGTGGCCCTTGAAGGTTTAGTAGCAGCAGAACGGCGGGGCTCGTCGGAGGAGCGCCGGCGTCCGAGAGGAAGGGGGCGACGTCGTGCGCTAGCCCCCGAGCCTCCCAGCTCCGGCTCGTGGGCAAGGAGGACGTAGCCGAGGCCCGCGCACTCGCCAGACACGGTGGCGAGGCCTCTCGTCGCCGGTGGCCGCGAGGGCAGCGCCGAACGGCGACGACGGCGCTCGGTGGCCGGATCTGAGAGGGAAGAGGAGGCGATGCGAGCGAGGGGAGAGGGGGGGAAATGGATGAGGACGGAGGGGAGGCCGCTGGGGCTCGGCCTTATCTCCTCCTCCTAACCACTCCGGCGCCGTGGCGAGCGGAGGGTGGAGCGGCGAGCGCTCGGCCATGGCCGCGGTGACAGCGGGGCGCGGAGGACGACGGGCAGGTGAGATTAGGTGGAGGTGGGCTGGGCCTCACTGTAGAACTAGAGCCCAGTGGCACAGTAGGTGTTTAGGCCCTTTTTCTTTTTAGTTTACTGCTTCCCTTTATTTATTTCACAGAGAAGAATAAGAAATGAAAGGCCACCAGAGGACTTTGCAAAAATGTAGAAGCTGGACCAAAAATTACTTGGCAATATACCTCATCACCAAAAATTGGTTTGGGGTAAAATTAGATCATTTTTTTTTTGAATTATTCAAAAATGAAATGGCATTTAATGTGCTGTTTTGGGCACTGTTTAATGCCCTAGCCCTCATTTGGAGCTGCTGTTGATGCTATTTTCATCAACAGCATTTGTTTTGGAATATTTGCAATGAGTTGAACATTTTTCCCAAATTTTTGGAACATCTTCATTTTGCATTTGAAGTTTGAATTTGAATTTTCAGGGGCAAATTGAGTTGACTTGATTAACCACTGAGATTACCATTGTAAATGAACATGACATGGCATGATTAGCAGTTGATCACAGTAGTTAGTACATAGGGGTGTTACATATGGATGGCAAAACAAAGTAATACAAATCTGTAATAAAAAGTGCAGCAAGCAAACAAGTGGTAAACGTGAGCACAAATGGTATTGCAATGGTGGAAACAAGGCCTAGGCTTCATACTTTCACTAGTGGCAACTCCCAACAACATTAACATAATCGAATCAAATGATATTTCCCATAAAACATGCAATGGAGACGCACTCGGAGGTCATTCCTTTGTGGTCAAGAGAGGACGAGAATTATGTAGGGCTACAAAAGCACACCTCAAAGTTCGTAGTTCTCAATCTATGGATTTCCCAATGTCACCGACCATCCAAAGAGAGTACCACAATCACCACAACATATCTAAAGGATAGTCAAAGACAAGCACCAAGAGACTCTCAATCTTCAATCAACACACAAAAGAGGAAATCACTCATGAAAATATTCTTCTAATCCATGTCCAATAGACCGCTGTCACCTTGGTCTCGGGGATTATACTAGATAAAGACAAGTGAGTACATCAATCCAATACATAGAGGAAGGGGAAATATCATGGGATCACCCTAGATTAACATAGCCTATGATCACAACGAAGATCACATCATGGGAGAGAGAGATAACCACATAGCTACACGTACAAGCCCTCAGCCCCGGGGAGGAACTACTCCCGCATCATGGAGTGAGGAAGCAACGTCGATGGAGATGAATCCGGGGGCACTTCCCCGTCCCGGCAGGGTGCCGGCACAGGAATTCTGGTCCCCCGAAACTTGGTGGCGATGGCGGCGGAGATCGGAATAGCTTATGGAGAAAAGGGTTCCGGAATCAGGGTTTCCGCGACGCGGTGTAAATATATGCCAAAGGGGGTCGACAGAGGAGCTAAGGGGGGCCCAGGCGGCCTGGCGCGGCGGCCAGGGGTGGGGCCGCCCCCCCAGGGCGCCTGGAGCCCCTCTGGCCCCTCTCTGGCCCTACTTTGGCCGCATGGAAGCTTCTGAAGCGTTGATTTTTTTATATATTTTTCCCGGAATTTTTCTGGCAATTTACGTAATGGGAAAACCTGAAATACAAAAACAGCAGGAAACAGAAACTGGCACTGGGGTGCACTGAGTTAATAGGTTAGTCCAAATATGATCAAAAGTGTATGGAAGTGCATAAATATCATAACAATATCACACAAAAGAGGCATGGAGCAATCAGAAATTATAGATACGTTTTGGACGTATCAGCGTTGCACCGGTCTATGGTTATCGCGAGAATATCCTCACAGACAAATTATTGGTACTATTACTCCCTCCGGTCCTTTTTATTCTGCACATTGGATTTGACGAAAGTCAAACTTTGCTAAGTTTGACCAAATTTGTATTAGAAATTATTGGCATTTATAATATCTAATAAATATAATATGAAAATATATTCAGAGATGAATCTAATGATATTGGTGTTGTTATGTGAATGTTTATAATTTTTTGTATAAACTTGATCAAAGTTGGATAAGATTGACTTCAGACAAACCTAATATGCAGAGTAAAAAGGACCGGACGGAGTATTTCCATCGTAGTATTTTGTTTCTAGCTACACATATATCAGAATATTTTTTTTATGTACTCCTCGCCCTAAAGAAATAGATCCCTTAACCTTTTCGAGGTTTTATCAATAGCAGGCCCCCTGTCCTAGTTCCTACTGAGCTACCTATTATTTTATATTACAAAAACTCTAGCCAGTGTTGATAGCTATTTTTTTACTCTTACAATTAGCCACGCTTTTGGAATTGTTGTAGTTGTTGTATCCAAAGTATCTTTCTACACCCAGGAGCAAATGCTCCTGGTGTGAATAGTAAAATAAAAAATTATAAAAAAATTATGACATACTTTCACAAATGTTTGTTGTGCATGCAAAGTTTCATCACGAAATCACATTAGTTGAACTCGTGCAAAAAACAACAAAATCAGAGCTCCAAAATGCTTTCGTAAGTAACATTTTCACAACATCTTTTTTTTTCAGAAGTTGTATGGTGGTATTACGTGCTATTTTCTCTCGATGAAGCGTATGCAGACGCAGGGCAGAGATGCCGAAACCAATCTGACATCGACATCGAGTCATCGACCGCACGGAAGAAAACAATTAAGGGTGGTCATGATTAACAAGTCAAGCGGACGGTGCACGGATGCGGCGGTGCGCGTGGATCGGGGCCCGGAGAGCGCGGGTGCACGGGAACGGAAAGGCGAAGACTTTCCGGTGCACGCACTGTGGTGCGGCGGATGGGAACAAGTCAAGCAACCCAGCTGGTGTGTGTGCACGTACGGTGCACCCCGCCGGAAGAAGCGGGTGTCCGCCGCCAGAATGGCAACCAGCGATCGACGGGTGTGGCGCGCCGCGCGCTCCGGTGCATGCTGGTCAATCCTCTTCGCCAGTGGCCGCTTTGTCATGAACGCCGGTTCCAGCAAAGGCGATTACTCCGGCCGGCGGCCGGATACCAATCAGTCCGTGCATGGCTTATCTGGATGCTATCCTGTGTGACATGAGATGAGTAAAAATTTGGCAGCAAATTCAGACCTTACCCTCTCCCGTGCATTTCAAACGCGCGATCGAGCTTGAAAGTTGGGGCTTGGACTAGCATGCCGGTCAGAACTCAGAGGGCGCACGGGACGTACCACTACGACGTTGGCACTGTGGCCCGTAGTACGTTCAGCGTGACACGAGACGCAGTAATGGCAAAGATCCCCGGGCCCCGAGCCCACGCAGGCGGCGATACGGCGGGGCGACGTGACGCGATGCAGCTGGGCAAATCTCGTCGGCACCCGGGCCCCGGAGAAGACGTCCGAGCAGCAGTTTACGTGGCTACTGCGGCGCCGCGGTGATTACGAGACTAGCCTGGCATTGGCATGGCCGGCCGGTCACACGTCCGTCCATGGATCTTCTCCCATCCAGAGGTTGACAACCCAACCCTTTCCTCCACTCTTTCAGCACCAGCCTCCTCTCCAGCAGCGACGTCCTTTCACTGCGGCGCCGCCGTACATTTCTTTCGCCACACGGCGTGGGGTTTTGACCACTGGCCGGCCGGCCGGCCGCGTGCTGCCCGAGGTGTGCAGTGTGCAGGATACTACTACTACCTGGTTTTGTTACCTTGCAAAGTTTCTGCCGTGTGAAAATCTGTGAGTGTGGTCAATTCTACGATTTGGCTCTACCGAATACCCCAGCCCCAGCGGTACGTGCGCGCCAGTTTTTTTGGCCGGCTGGCTAAGCGTCCAAAACCGATGGGTGCTCCGTGTCGGGCATGTACGGACCACAAGGAAAACATCTTCCAAAACTCTGGACGCAGTAACAGAGCTCTCGATTGGCTTAACTGGCATCTGGTAAGTAAAACCACTGTACAAAATGATGCCTTGTGAAACTGTAAATTAGAGGAGGAGGGAAGCCGCAACGGCGTGAGAGAGTAGGTACTCGGTCCAGTTCTGTCATGCATATATACGTACTCCTTGGACAAGCTTTTCCGGACCGAGGAACTACTACCTCCTTTCCGGTTTATAAGGCTTGCATCTATATCTAGGTTGAAAAATAAACCAACGTAATACAAGTTATCTGTCACAAAAATTATATTATTAGAAACTTCAGATCTTTTACTTTTTAATGGTGTAATGTTTAGACTATACAACTCATTTTATGTTGGTCAAATTATAGACCTAGAGATACGCGTAAGCCTTATAAAACGGAAAGAAGGTAGTATGTCCATATCCAGAAGGATTAAATCGCATGAACTGCCGTGTACGTACAGCTTGACCGGCCGTGTACGTACAGAGGATGCCGTGGCCGTTACTTTCGGTTTCGTCGCCAGTCAACGGCGACGCCCCGGTGGGTCCAAATTTCCCGAGGTCTCCGGTCAATGGCGTGCCACCAGCAGGCCTACCACCACCTCTACTGCAAGCTTTCGGGAGTCAGGTCAGGGTACGAAACAAAAATAAATACAGACGACGACGAACACCCGTGCATGTGCATACATACAAGTATACTACGTATACATACGCACGGGTACAGCAGCATTCCAAATAAAGCAGCTACCAAGTATAGAAGAAGAAACAACACGACCGTGGTCAGAGTTTTTCTTGACCTATATATCCTGTGAGTGTTTGGGCCAGGCCTGAATCGACGCAGAGCTAGACGAAGCGACGAAAAAATTGGCAGCCGTTGCTACTCCTGCGGCGCTGTCGCGGCCGGCTCGCCACGCCAGATGCCACACAGCGACGGACAGGGATCTACCCTTGGGGCCTCTTTGATTTATTTGCAAGACTTTAAAAACACTGGAACAAAGAAACGCAATAATATGGTATGATTGCATGTGTAAACAGCGGTTTGTGGAAACACAGGAATCTGCAGGATTGCGTGTTTGATTCGCAGAAATGGAAAAACCATTGTAATCCTAAAATACATGGTAAATTAAGGATAAACCATATGAAAAATTGTTTTCATGTGGCTGATGATCATCATAGATAGTATCTGGACAAAAGACAATCTACTCAAAAGAGGCTGAACTGGGAATGATCAATGCCACTTTTGTGGTGATAAACAGAGTATTAATCATCTTTCTTTTTTGTAGCTTGGCCAAATTGGTCTGGCAAGTGGTGATTTGTGCTTTTGCACTTTCCTATACCTCTAGAAGGAATCATTGATCTGACTGGGAATTGGATTAATATATTCATTATAAATCAAAGAAATATGATGTTGTGTGGAGGGGTCATGATTTGCTGGGCAATATGGAAAACTAGAAATAAGGCTTTCTGACGATCCTGCTACAATGGTATATAACCTGTGCTATTACCTGAAGAGTTGAAGCATTTTACAGAGAAATCAAGATCACAGAAGAACTGAGCTTGGAGTGGAGAACATGAAGAGGGTGGTGGGAACCGCAAAAAA
>LR738713.1:841006755-841025489 GCA_902687465.1 Secale cereale
AAAGAGGGTGGTGGAGGAACTATTTGGTAGAAGTCATGGGTGAAATCCTTTGAACAGGAGAATTGCCATGGGATGAGATTGATATCTTGCTAGCCTTTCCTGGAGCAGTTCTTGTTTATCTTCACTGGTGGCCTCCTTGTTCAGTTTGGTTGTGCGTCTCTTTTTATACTCCCTCCAAAAAAAAATAAGTGTCTCAACTCGGTACTAACTTTAGTACAAAATTGTACTGAAGTTGAGACATTTATTTTAAGACGGTGGGAGTATAATATAGCTTGTTTGATGTTTGGATATTTAATTTAGTGACCGGACTCATCTGCATCCAGTGAACAGTAAATAAAAATAGAGCAAGAACGAAATTAAAAAATCTAAATTTTTCTTGGATGCAAGATGATTCGGTGTGTTTGGTGCGTGCAAAATTTTGTGGCTAGATGACATTTGAGGTGCTCGTAGCAAAAGAGACAAAATGAGCTCCGAACAATGTTACTTTCAAAAGTTTCTCACATATCTTTTTTTTTTCACCGAGAGCTACTGAAATGTACAAACTCCACCAAATTTGGCACGGACTTCACACACATGAGCATCTCACAGCACATTTTTATTTTCATATTTCTAATAATTTTACTATTCACCACCTGAGAGCCAAAACGTCACTTCCGTTTGATGTTCCTCTAGTTTGTTTTTAGCATGTTTGGTACGCTTGTATTCTGGAACTACCCTGCATGGATATCCGTGCATGGAGGTGGTTATAGCCCTCCTAGCTGTGAGTGGGGCATCTCATGTTTTGGTTTGTATTTTGGGTGTTTGTAAGACTAGCTACAGTGGATAGTAACTTAGAGTAGTAATATGCATATGTTACTAGTCTATATTACTACCTTCATAGTGGGTAGTAACATATATGTTGACATCACTTCATTTATTAGTTTGTAGACTTATCTTTTCTTGATATGTGTGATGTTACAGTAACTAGCTATGTTAGGCCCCTCCCAATGCTCCACCTTATACAGGTGCTAAGCCTTCCACGTAGGCAAAAAATCTGACGTGGCAAGTTATTTAAGAGGAGAGAGATGAGTGTGGTGACCCCAGGAAGAAACAATGCTAAGCGCGTGTACCTAGACAAAACATTTAAAGAAATGAAGCTCACCAATACATGAAGAGCTTTAGTTGCTAAATCATTAAATGAAGCAAGCTTAGGCCTGTGCCAATGCACCGTTTCTTAGCACGATATCATATGTGTAATAATTATTTAAGATACAATTAGTCCAATGCATTGTTTCTTATGGGTTGTATCTACATTTAATGATTTGGGGCTCATGCATGCATACGATAGGGCTAGAACCATTTTTTGCCTATGGCCACGTGCAAGAGTTGTATCTTAGGCTGGCCATAGTGGGAGTAACATAGCTAGTAACATCACACATCCCAACACAGTTTTGCTTATGTGGCATGTAATTAATAAGGAGAGAAGTGCTTGTGGTAACTAGCTATGTTACTGTAACATCACACATACCAATGCAAATTGAGTCTATAGACTAATAAATGAACTCTTGCATGACACCACATCTATGTTTCTACCCACTATGGAGGTAGTAACATAGTCTAGTAATACGTGTATGTTAATAGTGTAAGTTACTCCCCACTATGACTAGTCTTAGCTAAGCTACAACCTCACTCTCTTTCTTCATTAACTAACATGCCACATAAGCAAATGGCCTATGAAACCGCACTAAGAAACTAGCATTGGCACAGGCCTTAGCAACCATAAGCTAAGCACCTATGCGTTGGGGAGTATAGTTGCTAAACTATTTAATGTGCTTAGCACCACATCTAAGCATCCATGCATTGGGAGCAGCCTTACTACATGTCTCTCTTTCTTCATTAATTACATGCCACATCATCCATTTTGCCTAGATAAGTGTGATGTTACCACCTATGTTACTACCATTGTGGGTAGTCTAATGCTGAGGTGGTTTCTGTAATGAAAATTGACGAGAGAGCTTGTGGTTTAAAAAAAACATGCATAGGTAAGATGAAATTGATGTTATGTTACTTATGGTCTTTGTCTCGTTCTTTGTGCATAAGAATGTAAAAAGGAGCTTGGAGTCGATTGTAAAATTCGTTTGTTTTCCCGTGAAACTCACTTGACAGGAAAGCATCCTCCATTTTTTTTCTTTTTGCATGGCAATAGATGTCTCATTCATATAATAATAATAGTAATAATAACAATAATAATCCATGTACAAACCGTGTACACCTTGACCTGACAGTAGAAAGATAGCAAAACCATATCTTTTGCACAAGCACCCCTAGCCAAGAAGAAAAATTACAATCAAGACCAAAGAATCCTCTGAGCTTGAAGCTAGTGCCCGTCAGTCACCTCCGACACCACTACAACAACCATTCAAGGAAAATGAGACGGATCACCTCTAAACCCGAGCTCGATGCGACTCCATCGCTGACCTCGAACTTCTCAGACCTTCAAAATAGTCCACCAAAGGCGAAGTCATTTCCTTTCAAAGAATACGGCCAGGCCAGCACACTGAACCCGCCATCGAACTCCACATCTGGCACTCCCACGTGACAACGCTGTTGGAAATATGCCATAAAGGCAATAATAAAAGGATTATTATTATATTTCCTTGTTCATGATAATTGTCTGTTATTCATGCTTGAATTGTATTGTACGGAAACAACGATACATGTGTGAATACATAGACCACAACGTGTCCCTGGTAAGCCTGTAGTTACTAGCTCGTTCATCAACAGATGGTCACGGTTTCCTGACCATGGACATAAGATGTCATTGATAACGGGATCGCATCATTAGGAGAATGATGTGATGGACAAGACCCAATCCTAAGCCTAGCACGAGATCGTATAGTTCGTTATGCTTAAGCTTTTCCAGTGTCAAGTATTTATTCCTTAGACCATGAGGTTGTGCAACTCCCGGATACCGTAGGAATACTTTGGGTGTGCCAAACGTCACAACGTAACTGGGTGGCTATAAAGGTACGCAACGGGTATCTCCGAAAGTGTCTGTTGAGTTGGTACGAACCGAGACTGGGATATTGTCACTCCGTATGACGGAGAGGTATCTCTGGGCCCACTCGGTAAGACATCATCATAATGAGCTCAAAGTGACTAAGGAGTTAGTCACGGGATGATGGATTACGGAACGAGTAAAGAGACTTGCCATGAAGAGATTGAACAAGGTATCGGGCATACCGACGATCGAATCTCGGGCAAGTACCGTACCAATAGACAAAGGGAATAACATACGGGATTGAGTGAATCCTTGACACAGTGGTTCATCCGATGAGATCATCGAGGAACACGTGGGAACCAACATGGGTATCCAGATCCCGCTGTTGGTTATTGACCGGAGAGCCGTCTCGGTCATGTCTGCGTGTCTCCCGAACCCGTAGGGTCTACACACTTAAGGTTCGGTGACACTAGGGTTGTAGAGATATATGCACACGGAAACCCGAATGTTGTTCGGAGTCCCGGATGAGATCCCGGGCGTCACGAGGAGTTCCGGAATGGTCCGGAGGTAAAGAATGATATATAGGAAGTCCAGTTTCGGCCATCGGGAGAGTTCCGGGGGTTACCGGGAGTGTCCCGGGACCACCGGAAGGGTCCCGGGGGTCCACCGGGTGGGGCCACCCATCCCGGAGGGCCCCGTGGGCCGCAAGGGGAAGGGGGCCAGCCCCTAGTGGGCTGGCGCACCCGCATGGGCCCCCTCCATGCGCCTAGGGTTGAAACCCTAGGGGGTGGGGGCGCCCCCTATGCCTTGGAGGGCAAGTTCTCCCCCCTGGCCGCCGCCCCCCTAGGAGATTGGATCTCCTAGGGCCGGCGCCCCCCTGGCCCCCTATATATAGTGGGGGGGAGAGAGGGCAGCCGCACCCCAAGCCTCCGGCGCCTCTCCCCCCGTCACACCTCACACTCCTCTCGCAGGGCACCGGCGAAGCCCTGCAGCTTTTCCCGTTGCATCCACCACCACGCCGTCGTGCTGCTGGATCTCGGTCAACCTCTCCTCCCCCCTTGCTGGATCAAGAAGGAGGAGACGTCGCTGTACCGTACGTGTGTTGAACGCGGAGGTGCCGTCCGTTCGGCCCTGGGATCATCGGTGACAAGGATCACGAAGAGTACGACTCCATCATCCACGTTCCTTCGAACGCTTCCGCACGCGATCTACAAAGGGTATGTAGATGCACTCCTTTATGCTCGTTGCTAGATGACTCCTTAGATTGATCTTGGTGAAGCGTAGGAATTTTTTTGAATTCCGCTACGTTCCCCAACAGTGGCATCTGAGCTAGGTCTTTGCGTAGCATCTTGCACGAGTAGAACACAAACAAGTTGTGGGCGTTGATTTTGTTCAATTCTCTTGCCGTTACTAGTCCAATCTTGATTCGGCGGCATCGTGGGATGAAGCGGCCCGGACCGACCTTACACGTACGCTTACGTGAGACTGGTTCCACCGACAGACATGCACTAGTTGCATAAGGTGGCTGGCGGGTGTCTGTCTCTCCTACTTTAGTCGGATCTTATTCGATGAAAAGGGTCCTTATGAAGGGTAAATAGAAATTGACAAATCACGTTGTGGTTTTGGCGTAGGTAAGAAATGTTTTTGCTAGAAAACCTATAGAAGCCACGTAAAAACTTGCAACAACAATTAGAGGTCGTCTAACTTGTTCTTGCAGCATGTGCTATGTGATGTGGTATGGCCAAGAAGATGTGATGAATGATATATGTCATGTATGAGATTGATCATGTTCTTGTAATAGGGAATCACGACTTGCATGTCGATGAAAATGACAACCGGCAGGAGCCATAGGAGTTGTCTTAATTATTGTATGACCTGCGTGTCACTGAATAACGCCATGTAATTACTTTTCTTCATTGCTAAACGTTAGCCATAGTAGTAGAAGTAATAGTTGGCGTGACGACTTCATGAAGACACGATGATGGAGATCATGATGATGGAGATCATGGTGTCATGCCGGTGACAAAGATGATCATGGTGCCCCGAAGATGGAGATCGAAGGAGCAAGATGATATTGGCCATATCATGTCACTTTATTTGATTGCATGTGATGTTTATCATCTTTATGCATCTCGTTTACTTAGAACGACGGTAGTAAATAAGATGATCTCTCACTGAAAATTTCAAGAATTGTGTTCCCCCTAACTGTGCACCGTTGCTAAGGATCGTTGTTCCGAAGCACCACGTGATGATCGGGTGTGATAGGCTCTAACGTTCGCATACAACGGGTGTAAGCCAGATTTACACACGCAATACACTTAGGGTTCACTTGACGAGCCTAGCATGTACAGACATGGCCTCGGAACACGGAAGACCGAAAGGTCGAACATGAGTCGTATAGAAGATACGATCAACATGAAGGTGTTCACCGTTAATGACTAGTCCGTCTCACGTGATGATCGGACACGGGCTAGTCGATTCGGATCATGTATCACTTAGAAGACTGGAGAGATGTCAATCTGAGTGGGAGTTCATTAAAATTTGATTAAGATGAACTTAATTATCATGAACTTAGTCTAAATTCTTTACAATATGTCTTGTAGATCAAATGGCCCACGCTCATGTGATACGTCTCAAACGTATCTACTTTTCCAAACACTTTTGATATTGTTTTGACCTCATTCTTGCATGATTTGAACTAAACTAACCCGGACTGACGCTGTTTTCAGCAGAGCTGCCTGTATGGTTTTATTGTGTGCAGGAAAACAGATTTTTAAGTATCTCAGAAAAATCCACGAAAAATCACAGAAAATCCACGCACCCGAAGGAATCAGGAGCCAGAAGTGGGGCCAGAGGGGGGCCAGGGGGTGCCCAGGCGCCCTGTGGGCGCCCCCCCCCCCTGGGCCGCGCCGGGGGGTCGCCTGGGTGGGGCCCACACCCCCTGGTGCCCTACTTTGCCTCGTATTTTTACTCGCGACGCGGAAACCCCAGATCAGAAGTTCTTTTCGCAGTTTTCCGTCGCGGAGCCGCCGCCACCCTCTGTTCTTCCTCGGGAGGGCTAATCTGGAGGCTGATTTGGCCTCCGGAGAGGGGAGATCGTCGCCATCGTCATCATCATCACCACTCCATCATCCCTCCATGACTTCTCCCTCCATGTGTGAGTAATTCCCCTGCTGTAGGCGAAGGGGATGGTAGGGATTGGATGAGTTAGATCATGTAATAAGTTTATCAGATCGTTGGGGGCATGTTGCCTATCATCTACTATGGTGTTTATCATCTTTGCTTCAACTTGTTATTCTTAATGCTTGACACTTAGGGCCCGAGTGCCATGATTTCAGATCTGAACCATATGTGTTTGCATGAATATATTTGTGTTCGTGATCCTATCTATGAGTTGTTTGCACCTGTTACGGTTCGGAACCGGCGATCCCAAAAGTGACAGCTTGGGACACCAAAGGGGATGGTCCGTAGTTTGAGGATTACATGTATCCATTGTGTTCATTGCTTTGTTCCGGTGCTCTTTGACAGGAGCACCTTAATATCCATAAGTTCCTTTTGGCCCCGTTCGTAGCGGGATGGTAGGACAAAAGATGTTGTGCAAGTTCTTATTGCAAGCACGTACAACTACCTACGGGATACATGCCTAATGTTTGATATTTGCCTAGATGATCATTACTTTTCTGTGTGCCGTGCCCCAAGTTAGAATCTATCTCATCCATGCAGCGCCCAACCATCCATCTCCCTAGCCTACAGTGTTTTAAATCCTGCTTGTCACTAGTTGCTACTTTTACCTACTTTTACTGTTTACTTTTACTATCACTATCATCACTATCATATCACTGTTACCACTTATCTTTTGTTGCAAGTAAGTATATTTCAGGTGCGGTTGAATTGACAACTCAACTGTCAAAGCTTATAAATACTCTTTGGCTCCCCGTGTGTCGAATCAATAAATTGGGTTATTCTTACCCGCGAAGACTATCTCGATCCCTTACGGTTGAGGGTTATCAAGTACCGTTTTCTGGCGCCGTTGCCGGGGAGCATAGCAATATTTACAAATCTACTTGAGGTATCCTACCTGCTGCACTTCATCCACTATGGGTAAGAAAGGAGACCCCAAGGTTCCAATCTTACTATCCACTACAAGAAGAGGTACTGCTCTGAGCACTAGTGCTACACTTGATTCACCTTCCGTTATGAGTAAGTTTGCCTCACCACTACCACATGATGCTCCTACTGAATCTGTTACTATGTCTGATACTCTTGATGATGCTTCTACTACTTTTGATGATATTAGTTCGCTTGGTTATGCTCTTGAGAAACAAATTGCTGCTGCTGCTAAAAAGTCTGGAATTGAACTTCCTGTTACTCGCTACCCTATTGGTGAAACTTATGATTATCCTGATTTGAGTAAACTCAAAGAGAGGCTCCTTGATGATGATTACTATATGCTTGATGAAGATTTATGCAGGGAACTGACAGAGTTTTCCGGCTCTGACCCTGAAGTCATTAAGAAGCTATTTGAAAAACACTCTTTGAAGAACAAAACCGTTCCTAATCCTGAATTTGCTACATCTCCTATATGCATTGATGATCCTGATTATGATTTCTCTGTTGATCTTTCACTTATACCTATGGTTGAAGCTGACCCCTTTTATGGCAGAGAAAATGATGATGCTATTGCACACCTAACTAAACTCGGTGAGTTGGGTGGCCTGTTTACCACAGATGAGAAGATACGATACTTTTATATCACCAAGCTTCTTCCTTTCTCGTTGAAGGAAGGTGCTAAAGCATGGTATGATTCACTCCCATACGGTTCCATTAAGAGTCCTCAAGATTTAGCTCACTCTTTTGTTGATAAGTACTTTCCTGCTCACATGCAACATGCTGCTTTACAAACAATTTATAACTTTAAACAGTTGCAGGATGAGTCCCTCCCTAAAGCTTGGGGGAGGTACTGCGGTCTGATTCGGGCTAGACCTGGACATGAAATCCCTAAGAATGAATTAATCGATATATTCTATGCTGGTCTAACTGATGAATCCAGGTCCTATTTGGACAGTTGTGCTGGTTGTGTTTCCAGGAAAAGAACACCGGACGATGCGGAAGATTTGATGGGCAGGATTGCCAAAAACCATGAAGATTGGTCTGTCCCTGAACCACCTCCACCAACAAAGAAGAGGGGCATGTTTGTTCTGAGCCCCGAGGATATGCGAGAAGCAAAGAAGTCTATTAAAGAGAAAGGTATTAAAGCTGAAGACGTGAAGAATCTACCCCCTATTGAGAAGCTGTGTGAGCCTACTACTCACCCTCCTATGGTAGAGGTACACTCTCTTTTAGATTTCAACGCAAGTGACATCCCTCATGGTAAGCCTCCTGGTCAATGTTTAGATGAGTTTGATAATTTTATTATGAAACAAAATCATTTTAATGAGAGGATAGAAAGTCAATTGCATGATAATTCCCTCGCTATCAAAAGACTGCTTGATGTTTTAGATAGAACAGTTAATGATGTTCAATGTCTTGTGAAGCATTTTCATATGGTTCAAACTCAGCTTGATCAAATTTCTAATGTGCAAAGAGATTTGCTTGCTAACAATGCCAAACAAGATAATTTGCAGGCTTTCGGGATTAAGACCCGAGGAGGAACTAGCACTCAAGATCCTCTTTATCCAGAGGGACATCCGAAGAGAATCGAGCAGGATTCTCAAATGCAGGAAGAAGAAATTGTTGGCTCTCCAAAGAAAAAGAAGAAACATAAGGAGACTGACGATTCTAATGACCCTATTGCAGATGAAGAGCCAACTATTGATCCTAACAGCGTATCTATCTCCAATGCTGAGACTGAAGACGGTGCTGAACCTGAAGGTAGGGATAATGAGAAGAATGATCCGCCTGAAGTTCGAGAAGAAGAAGCACCTGACAAACGTAAGAGGTACACTAAAGAAGACTTCATCGCAAGAAAACATGGGAAGGAAAGAGAACCATGGGTACAGAAACCCATGCTCTTTCCAGGTAAGTCCATCAAATCTAAAGAAGAAGAGCATTATAATAAGTTTTGTGAGTGGATTAAACCTCTTTTTCTTCAAATCCCTTTGACTGATGCTATTAAGTTACTTCCTTATTCAAAATATATGAAAGATATTGTCACTAACAAAAGAAAAGTTCCTAATGATGCAATATCTACTATGCTTGCTAACTACTCTTTCAATGGCAAGATTCCTGAGAAGCTCGGTGATCCAGGTATACCCACCATTCCTTGCTCCATAAAGAATAATTATGTCAAAACTGCTTTATGTGATCTTGGAGCAGGAGTGAGTGTTATGCCTCTCTCTCTTTACGAGAGGCTTTGTTTAGAGAAACTAATTCCTACAGATATCTCCCTTCAGATGGCTGACAAGTCAACCGCTGTTCCGATAGGTATTTGTGAGGATGTTCCCGTAGAAGTTGCTAATTGTTTAATTCTTACTGATTTTGTTGTGCTTGACATGCCCGAGGATGGGAGCATGTCCATTATTCTTGGTAGACCTTTTCTTAACACCGCAGGTGCTATTATTGATTGCAATAAAGGGAAGGTTACCTTCCATGTGAATGATAAAGAACACACGGTATATTTTCCGAAGAAGATCGACAGGAGGCATGGCCTCAACTCTATAGAGAATATCGAGACCGTGAAAATTAGAGAATGGGACTGTCCACTACATGTGCCTCACAAATATAAAACTATCATGGTGGGGACAATGTCCATCAAAGTAAAGGTTTAGTAACTACTTCGTAGGAGGTGAGACTTTTTGCTCTATATATCGCCTGTTTGTTGGTAAGACTTGATCAACCTTACTAGTGAACATGTCTTATATAGATAAAAAGTTGAGTTTGTTATGTTTTCATTTGTTTTTAGTTTTTGTTCTACTTGCTGTACCAAGTATTTATGTTTTGAAAGCTTCACAATACTACTAACTGCTTCAAGTTTTCAGAGAGTTTTGCAGCTTTTTGAACTTTGAAAAAATTTCAACAGTGAAGTTTTCAGAAAAATTCCAGAAAAATTATAATAAAAATTTCCACGTCGGGAGAGACCCAGAGGGGCCTGGGGCCAGCCAGGGGGACCCACCAGTGGCCCAGGCGGCCAGCTGGCGCGGCCCAGCCCCTGGCCGCGCCCATAGGTCGCCTGGGGCCCACAGGGCCCCCCTCCAGGTATGTCTTCTTCCTTCCTCTCTCTCTTTCTCCAAAAACTCGAGTTCTGCTCTTGTTCTTGTGTTCTTGCTATTCTTGGAGGCGATTCTTTGATCTCTCTCTACAGCCCATCATTTGAGCTGAAATTTTGAACAAATACTCCCTGGTATGTGACTCCTCCACCCCTCCAATTAGATTTTTGATTGGTGGCTTCATTTGTGAGTATTTAGTAGTTCTTGGTGCTGTATAGATGAGCTTGCATGCATATGTAGAAAGTTATTTTTCAAGTTTTGATGCAAGTTTATGCCTTGGGCAAGTGAGTTGAGTAGTTTGCCTTAGCTCACTTTGTTTTAATCCTCGTTTTTGTAAATTGTAAAAAAATTCATAAATGAGTTTGTTAGGAAGGGCAAAAGGGTGGCTTGAGAAGAGGAGGCCCGCACACTCCGATCGAGTTACCAGAGCCGCAGCTTCACCATCGACTGCTAGGGTGAGCTATAATGAAGATCATGTGCCCCTGGAGTTGTTGGAGGATACAAGTCCAGCACGTGCGATGACATTTCCATGTGATGAATTCATGGAAGCTGCGGGAATCAAGGATGAGTTTTATAATCTTTGTGCTAATGCAGGTTTGACACGACTCGTCACGAGCCGTGTTACCCAGTATCAAAAACTCAGCTCCAGTTTCATTAACAGTTTTAGATATAATCCTGATTCAGGTGCTATTGAGTTTAAAATTTATAATGATCTTATCACCATGACTTTGGGGAATTTTTGTGAAATAATAGGTGTGCCGAATGTTGGGAGGACGGCTAGGATGGCCACTCAGCCCTCCGAGCTGAAAACCGTCATCAACTCTCTCTGCAGCATGGGTACGAGGGATATTCATCGGTCGAAGATCTCCAGCATCTTATTTCCTCACCTCAGGTATTTTGCATATTATATTGCTAGAGGGGTGTTAGCTCGTGACAACACGAGCAACATTTCTGCTCCAGATATTGCTATCCTGGCGGCAGCCCTCTCAGGGAGGTCTGATTATAATCTGGGTACCTTAATTGCTCGACGCCTTGCTATGAACGGTAACAAGGGGGACTTATATGGTGGCATTTATGCCACACTTATCTTAGAACATCTTGGAGGCACCCCACACCCTGATGATACTCCTTTTACTTATTTAAGCTTTGATCTTGCTGCTATGAAAAGGCATAAGTTTGTTACCATGGGTTCTGAGCTTGATAATCTTATTTATATCTTGCGTTTCGGAACTGCCGCGGAACGCGAGATCCGTCTACCTGCACCTCTTTTGTTTGATTTTTCTCGCAGGAACGGATGGTCCTTTGATGTTGTCCAGTTCGACGAGTTCATGGTCCAGCATCAGTTTCATAACCCCATGGAGGGGGTTGTGCCCGACGAGGAGGGGCACGGTGAGATACCACCTTTTCAGGGAGAAACCGCCACCGAGTTTGGTGAAGGTTCTTCCTCTGTTTGGCGTTCGGAACCTTCCTCGTGGGAGACTCCGAGGAGTTCGGTGTACGCGCCAGCATCTTTCTACGACCCTTGGACTCACCACCATACCCCCGGAGCAGGAGGCTCCTGGGGGCAGTAGCTGCTACCAACTTAGGCCAAAAGCCTAAGCTTGGGGGAGTACGTACCCCTCTCACTTTTCCATTGTATTATCCGTTTTATTCGCTTTGATCTTTTCGAAGCTTTTGCCCGTTCTTCTTTATTTCTCTCTTCGCAAAAACAACAAAAAAAAATTCTCTTTCTTTTGCTTTTATTCAACCTTTGAAAAATCCAAAAAGATTTCCTTTTCTCTTTAGTTTGCTTTGCTTTCAGAGTTCAGCTCGAGTCCGTGATGGCATTTAATTATATTTCCTACGTTCGATCGTGCAAGTGACAAGCAGTAATGATGAAGATCGACTTAAGGGAAGCAACAAGGAAGACCGGTATGAACTCTTTTTGTTTCTACTTTTGTACATATGCCTGTACTTATGATCTAGAGACCAGCTTGTAGCGACATAGTGCTATGTTTACAATGCTCTTCCAGTGGTTCATGCTTTCCTTGTGGCTAGTCTCGAATAACTAGAGTATATAATGTGTTATTGAAATGATCTACATGCATTGCACTGTTCATAGTCTGGTATACTAAGGTGGTATTTCCCTTTAGAGAATTTTTGGATTGACTTGGCACATGCTTACACATGTTTAAGACTAAAAAGTCTACTCTGCCTTGATGATCTTTGAGTTTTAGAATAGTTATGTCACTTTCATGCCCGATTCAATGTTGCTTTGTCGCTCTGCATGATTATGACCGTTATTGCTCTCTAGTTGGTCGCTTCCCAGTCTTTTGCTAAACTTCCATCTGTACTAAGCGGACTGACTGCTTGTGCATCCAAATCCTTAAAACCTGTTATGCCATATGAGTCCACCATACCTTCCTATACATGGTATTTACCTGCCATTCCTAACGAAGACTTTCATGTACCATCTCGAAACTAATCAAAAGCATTTCTCTTTTATGCCTATGTTTTAGCTCATGAGGAAGTAGTAGTTAATTCATGATCTTTTTAAGTTGGACAAGTTTCACCCCTGGATTGCATGAATAATGTGCAAAGCCATAATACGAGATGGAACTGGCATTGAGTGCGCCCGGCTCAAAAATATAATATAACAAACAAACCCTCCTTCACGCTTTGTTCATGAGAAATCAGAAAACTTTGACAGTGATAAACAAAGCAGATTAAGAGGATGTGATCGTCCTCATGCGGGAGCCGTTCCTCGAGACTTGTCCACTCAAAAGGTGATTGAGTTATCTGCTAGCATTCGTTGACGAAATATGCACTTCTCAAAACGTGTTTACTTCTGTTTTAAAACCAAGAGCTCTGGTACATGTTTAGTTTTTGTTTCCGACCACGGGTTTTCAACCTTGCCAATAAAAGCCACGGTTCGAGAGTCTCACCTTCTTTCTTCAAAGCACCAACTATGAGAGCATAATCGTCATTCTGAGTGTAACGTGCATTGTCCCAAAGTATTACATTGTCTTCTGCATACTTGTGGTATGATTTATTCTGAAATTTTTAGTTCTAGTCTCTTTTAAAAACTCTGGAGGAGTTTCTGCATTTATGTTTTGCTTCACTCATGGAGACTAGCGAGATACCACCCTAGTATGCTCAAGCTATGTGCAATGTAATCTTGTCTTGATTTTCAGTAATATATTATTTACTTTTAAGTATTTGTGACTAGTCACTTGAAAGAAGGATTGCTCCTTGCATTGTCCTCATAGTACTGTTTCAATGCTTGCTAAACTCTTTTCGTAGTACATGCTTATATACATCTAATGAAGCAAAAGAGTTTGTCAAAGTTTTCTTTGTCGCGTCCAGTTCGTTGAACTGAATTGCTTGAGGACAAGCAATATGCTAAGCTTGGGGGAGTTGATACGTCTCAAACGTATCTACTTTTCCAAACACTTTTGATATAGTTTTGACCTCATTCTTGCATGATTTGAACTAAACTAACCCGGACTGACGCTGTTTTCAGCAGAGCTGCCTGTATGGTTTTATTGTGTGCAGGAAAACAGATTTTTAAGTATCTCAGAAAAATCCACGAAAAATCACAGAAAATCCACGCACCCGAAGGAACCAGGAGCCAGAAGTGGGGCCAGAGGGGGGCCAGGGGGTGCCCAGGCGCCCTGTGGGCGCGCCCCCCCCCCTAGGCCGCGCCGGGGGGTCGCCTGGGTGGGGCCCACACCCCCTGGTGCCCTACTTTGCCTCGTATTTTTACTCGCGACGCGGAAACCCCAGATCAGAAGTTCTTTTCGCAGTTTTCCGTCGTGGAGCCGCCGCCACCCTCTGTTCTTCCTCGGGAGGGCTAATCTGGAGGCTGATTTGGCCTCCGGAGAGGGGAGATCGTCGCCATCGTCATCATCATCACCACTCCATCATCCCTCCATGACTTCTCCCTCCATGTGTGAGTAATTCCCCTGCTGTAGGCGAAGGGGATGGTAGGGATTGGATGAGTTAGATCATGTAATAAGTTTATCGGATCGTTGGGGGCATGTTGCCTATCATCTACTATGGTGTTTATCATCTTTGCTTCAACTTGTTATTCTTAATGCTTGACACTTAGGGCCCGAGTGCCATGATTTCAGATCTGAACCATATGTGTTTGCATGAATATATTTGTGTTCGTGATCCTATCTATGAGTTGTTTGCACCTGTTACGGTTCGAAACCGGCGATCCCAAAAGTGACATCTTGGGACACCAAAGGGGATGGTCCGTAGTTTGAGGATTACATGTATCCATTGAGTTCATTGCTTTGTTCCGGTGCTCTTTGACAGGAGCACCTTAATATCCATAAGTTCCTTTTGGCCCCGTTCGTAGCGGGATGGTAGGACAAAAGATGTTGTGCAAGTTCTTATTGCAAGCACGTACAACTACCTACGGGATACATGCCTAATGTTTGATATTTTCCTAGATGATCATTACTTTTCCGTGTGCTGTGCCCCAAGTTAGAATATATCTCATCCATGCAGCGCCCAACCATCCATCTCCCTAGCCTACAGTGTTTTAAATCCTGCTTGTCACTAGTTGCTACTTTTACCATTTACTTTTGCTATTTACTTTTACTGTTTACTTTTACTATCACTATCATCACTATCATATCACTGTTACCACTTATCTTTTGTTGCAAGTAAGTATATTTCAGGTGCGGTTGAATTGACAACTCAACTGTCAAAGCTTATAAATACTCTTTGGCTCCCCGGGTGTCGAATCAATAAATTGGGTTATTCTTACCCGCGAAGACTATCTCGATCCCTTACGATTGAGGGTTATCATCATGTCACCCTCAACTTCAATGCGTTCCTAGAGAAATCCAAGCTGAAAGACGATGGTAGCAACTATACGGACTGGGTCCGTAACCTGAGGATCATCCTCATAGCTGCCAAGAAAACTTATGTCCTAGAAGCACCGCTAGGTGACGCTCCCGCCCCGGCAAACCAAGATGTTATGAACGCTTGGCAGTCGCGTTGTGATGATTACTCCCTGGTTCAGTGCGGCATGCTCTACAGCTTAGAATCGGGGCTCCAAAAGCGTTTCGAGCACCACGGGGCATATGAGATGTTCCAAGAGCCGAAAATGGTTTTCCAGGCTCATGCCTGAGTTGAGAGATATGATGTCTCCAACGCATTCTACAGCTGTAAGATGGAGAAAAATAGTTCTGTCAGTGAGCACATACTCAAGATTTCTGGGTTGCACAACCGCTTGTCTCAGTTGGGAATGAATCTCCCAGACGAAGCGGTCGTTGACAGAATCCTTCAGTCGCTCCCACCTAGCTACAAGAGCTTTGTGTTGAACTTCAATATGCAAGGGATGGAGAAGTCCATTCCCGAAGTCTATTCAATGCTGAAATCAGCGGAGGTGGAGATCAAGAAAGAGCATCAAGTGTTGATGGTCAATAAAACCACTAAGTTCAAGAAGGGCAAGGGTAAAAAGAACTTCAAGAAGAATGGCAAAGGAGTTGCCGCGCCCGGTAAGCCAGTTGCCGGGAAGAAGCCAAAGAATGGACCCAAGCCTGAGACTGAGTGCTTTTATTGCAAGGGAACGGGTCACTGGAAGCGGAACTGCCCCAAATACTTAGCAGACAAGAAGGCCGGCAACGTCAAAGGTATATGTGATATACATGTTATTGATGTGTACCTTACCAGCGCTCATAGTAGCTCCTGGGTATTTGATACCGGTGTAGTTGCTCACATTTGTAACTCAAAGCAGGAGCTGCGGAATAAGCGGAGACTGGCGAAGGACGAGGTGACGATGCGCGTCGGGAATGGTTCCAAGGTTGATGTGATCGCCGTCGGCACGCTGCCTGTACATCTACCCTCGGGATTAGTTTTAAACCTTAATAATTGTTATTTAGTACCAGCTTTGAGCATGAACATTGTATCTGGATCTCGTTTGATGCGAGATGGCTACTCATTTAAATCCGAGAATAATGGTTGTTCTATTTATTTTGAGAGATATGTTTATGGTCATGCCCCGCTGGTCAATGGTTTATTTTTGATGAATCTCGATCGTGATGATACGCATATTCATAGTGTGAATGCCAAAAGATGTAAAGTTGACAATGATAGTCCCACATACTTGTGGCATTGCCGCCTTGGTCATATTGGTGTCAAACGTATGAAGAAGCTTCATGCAGATGGACTTCTGGAGTCTCTTGATTATGAATCATTTGACATGTGCGAACCATGCCTCTTGGGCAAGATGACCAAGACTCCGTTCTCCGGAACAATGGAGCGAGCAACCAACTTATTGGAAATCATACATACCGATGTGTGCGGTCCAATGAGTGTTGAGGCTCGCGGAGGCTATCGTTATGTTCTCACCCTCACAGATGACTTGAGTAGATATGGGTATATCTACTTGATGAAGCACAAGTCTGAGACCTTTGAAAAGTTCAAGGAATTTCAGAATGAGGTTGAGAATCAACGTGATAGAAAAATAAAGTTCTTGCGATCGGATCGTGGGGGTGAATATTTAAGTCATGAATTTGGCATGCACCTTAGGAACTGTGGAATTGTTTCACAATTGACACCGCCCGGAACACCTCAGCGTAATGGTGTGTCCGAACGTCGAAATCGTACCCTGTTGGACATGGTGCGATCTATGATGTCTCTCACCGACTTACCGCTATCTTTTTGGGGTTATGCTTTAGAGACTCCCGCATTCACTTTAAATAGGGCTCCGTCGAAATCCGTTGAGACGACACCGTATGAACTTTGGTTTGGCAAGAAACCTAAGATGTCGTTTCTAAAAGTTTCGGGTTGCGATGCTTATGTCAAGAAACTTCAACCTGAAAAGCTCGAACCCAAATCGGAAAAATGCGTCTTCATAGGATACCCAAAGGAAACGATTGGGTACACCTTCTACCTCAGATCCGAAGGCAAGGTCTTGCCAAGAATGGATCCTTTCTGGAGAAAGAGTTTCTCTCGAAAGAAGTAAGTGGGAGGAAAGTAGAACTTGATGAGGTGACAGTCACCCCTCCCGAACCGGAAAGTAGCGCAGCGCAGGAAATTGTTCCTGAGGTGCCTGCACCAACAAGGGAGGAAGTTAATGATGATGATCATCAAGATACAGATCAAGTTACTACTGAACTTTGAAGGTCCACAAGGACACGTTCCGCACCAGAGTGGTACGGCAACCTGATGGGCCTCGAACCCCTCGTTGGTTACCCCAAGTGGAAGGTGTAAGATGCAGTATTGTAGAAGTGTTTTCCCTTAGCAAAGATGCCAAGGATCGAATCCCCAGAGAATCCTAGGTTCAACAAGTAGGTGTCAACTGCTAACGGCGCAAATTAGCAATCAACGTGGACCTGCACACAGATACAAATAACTTTGCTCCCAACGAGTACAGAGAGGTTGTCAATCCCTCCGGCCTTGTAGTTTACAAAGGGTTAAAAGCAGATGATAGTAGTGATAGATAGTGTTTGCAATAGTAAATAATAACGAAAAGTAAATAGCGGATGTGATCAATGATAGTAATAAGGACCGGAGTCTCATGATGTTCACTAGTGATGTCTCTCTCCCAAAAGACGATAAAACAACTATGTGAGGTAAACAAATTACAGCTGGGCAATTGACAGGACCACGAACGCAAACCAATGCTGACTACATTGCAAGAAAGGTTGATGTTCAAAGCATGGGCGGTACGCCAAAGTAAGTAGACCGAAATCCATCAATGCCTACTACTAATCATCCACCTTGAGATATCTATCCAGAACATCTCGCTGGTATTAAGTTGCGAGTCCCACCCATAGTGTAAACTCAATGCAACAGACAACTGCATTAAAAGAACTTTGCGTAAAGTAAACAATCCTTGCACCCGCGGGCACAAGCACCGTTGTTTTCCCCCTTGTGGCAACAACACATCCCCTAGACTCATGTTTCTGTCACTCAAGCTAGTCATCGAGGAGCATGAACCCACAATCGAGCATAACGTTCCCTCTTGGAGTCACTACCTACTACTCGGCCAAAGCAATAAATAACAACGGAGAACATGCAAGAATTACTTATGAACATAAATATAAAAGAGGTGAATCAAATATATTACTCAAGATCAATCTGAACATAATCTCATAATCCATCGGATCCCAGCAAACTCAACATAGCAACAGCATAAGGATTACATATGTGCCTCGATCATGTAGGGCAGCTCACGAGGACTAATTAGTGAAGCACAAGAACGGGAGGAGAACATCACATAGCTACTGGTCATGGACTCATGGTCCAAGGGAGACTACTCACGAGTCATCCGGGAGGCGTCCATGGTGGTGGAGAAGCTCCCGGTGGTGATCCTCCCCTCCGGCAGGGTGCCGGGAAGAGTTCTCCTGGTGCTCCCGATCTTGGAAGCGGCGGCGGCGGCGGAACAGAGATGGGATCGCGAAAAGAGTTCCTCCCCTGAGGGTTTCGGAGGACCCTCTAAATATATGCCAAAGGGGGCACCGGACGGGCTTCGGGGGGCCCAGGCGCCCCCCGGGCGCGGCCCAGGGGGGGGGCCGCCAGGGCGCCTGGAGCCCTGGTGCCCCCCC
>LR738713.1:841035542-841102448 GCA_902687465.1 Secale cereale
CCCCCCCCCCCCCGTCACACCTCCAACTCCTCTCGCAGTGCACCGGCGAAGCCCTGCAGCTTTTCCCGTTGCATCCACCACCACGCCGTCGTGCTGCTGGATCTCCGTCAACCTCTCCTCCCCCCTTGCTGGATCAAGAAGGAGGAGACGTCGCTGTACCGTACGTGTGTTGAACGCGGAGGTGCCGTCCGTTCGGCGCTGGGATCATCGGTGACGAGGATCACGAAGAGTACGACTCCATCATCCACGTTCCTTCGAACGCTTCCGCACGCGATCTACAAAGGGTATGTAGATGCACTCCTTTATGCTCGTTGCTAGATGACTCATTAGATTGTTCTTGGTGAAGCGTAGGAATTTTTTTGAATTCCGCTACGTTCCCCAACAAACGCCATCGATGGAAACTAGATCTACCAGCTACAATATCACGAACACATCATGTGATGCACTCGCCTTCCAGTTGCCGCCAACGCTGACCACCATAGGCATCCACTCCTGAACTACCTCCCTCCGACCTACAAGCTGATGCCGGAGCAAACACCAGAGTGACGACAGAGCCCAAGAACACAAGTTCACTATAAAGATGTCGCCATACCTTCTTGAACAGACTACCGCGAAGACTCACCGCTCACCCAGAGCATGGTTAATAAAAAAGCCTGCTGCTGGCTATATACTAGTGCCACATCACCTACAGTCATCACATAAAATTACTCATACAATGGACTGGCTGTACACTATCTATAGTATTTAATGTTTGTATGGAGAGAGAGGCAAAGAAATCGCAATATGATTGGTACGTAGAAATAAACGCCTGCCTTTAGCCCATGCGCTGGCTGCATGCCGGCTCTATTGCTTCGTACACTGCGCTATCGCCCGGCGACTCACCAAGCGCCTGCTCTCTTCTCTCTCTTGTGTTCTCTTTTCTCCAACTAGGATTTTAGTGACGTGAAACATCTTATAGCCAGCTGACTAGGATCTATTATACTTGCTCCCAGAGCAAAATACCACGTTGTAGGAATATCCCGATTACTTTTATTCACCACTATTGTAACCCTTGCTGGAGCCAAGACGTCGCTTTGCCAAAAACCTAATATACTAAGGGCCTGACCCTACAGCTATACAGATCCACACGCTCTAGATCCAGTGACCCCTTCACCACCAACGACCGATGACCAGGTCTTCGATGGACACGCACGTACTCCCTCTGTCTCATAATGTAAGACGTTTTTTGATACTAGCGTAGTGTCAAAAAATGTCTTACATTATGAGACGAAAGGAGTACATACGAGGTTGGCACTGTATCACGTACGTTCAGCGTGACACGAGACGCAGTAATGGCCCTAAGGCCACGCAGGCGGCGATACGGCGGGCGCGATGACATGACTCGATGCAGCTGGGCAATCTCGTCGGCACCCGGCTCCGGACAGGAGATTGCGTTACCAATGCCGCTGCTGTGGTGATTACGAGATGAGCCTCGTATGGTAAGGCTGGTCACAATGGGGTGGAACTTAGGAGTAACATCACATATTTCAATACAACGTTGCTTATGTGGCACATATTTAATGAAGAGTGATGTGCTTGTGGTAACTAGCTAAGTTACCGGAACATCACACACTTCAAGAAACAATGAGTCTATAAGCTAATAAATGCATCGTTGCATGACACTACCTACATGTTCCTACCCACTGTGGAGGTAGTAACATAGTTTAGATAAGTGTGTATGTTACTACCTTATGTTCCTGCCCATTGTGACCAGCCTAAGAAACGTGGGCCGGCCGGCCGGTCGTCACTCCATGGATCTTCTTCCATCCAAAGGTTGACAGCCCAACCCTTCACTTCACAACACTCATCGCAAGAGAGGCGATCCAAATGGATGGTGATTTCATCCGCTTTGTGTCCGTTTGGGTCGGCCGCCCGCACGGTGTCCGTCCTGTTTTAGATTGGGTTGACAGCGCGCCCAACGCGTCGATCTATTTCATGTCCGCACGTAATTTTTTTTTAAAAGCCCGCGTTCATAGTTCATGCCGACGACCATGTCTCATGCCGGCACCATGCCAGCACCAGCATAAAACAAACACCACACAGTTCTTGCTGGCGCATTTGTCAGCGACCGGCACACATTGCCAACACACAAAAAAAGGTGGGAGTTGAGTTCGACCACGCCATCGCGGTCCTGTGGTCATGGCAGCACACCAGCCGGCATACAAAAAAGGATGGCGCTCGCCGCCATAGATCACTCGTCGTCAAACTTGAGCATGTCAGTCTGCATCTTCTCAAACCATGGCCTATTCCTTAGCGATACGGTGTTGAGATCCACCTTCATGATCTCCACCACGGTCATCATGATCGCGAGAGCCACCTCTTTCGCGCGCCCGACAGCATGCCGCCGACATTTGGCGCGCTCGTTTCCTCGCACTCCCGGTTGACGAGCCACCGGCCACCAGTGTCGCGTTGAGGTCGATGGGCGATGGCGCGGCCGTGAAAGGCGCCACCACGCTCACCTCGGGTGAGCACTCCCCGAAAAGACGGGAGGCCTGCGGGTAGACGTGGAAGCCGGACATTGGGTGGAAGCTGACGCGCGGGGCGTTTGTGAGCGTTTAACCCTAGCATATAGAGCGCATCCCTCATTGCCGCCGCGACGCGGGCGTTGGTGAGCTCCTGCTGCGCGGCGGCAGCGGCGACGGCGGCCGCCTCGATTGCTTCCTCCCTCGCGTCTGCCGCGTGCCTCTGGCCCTTCCTCTTGGCCGACTCCCTTGCCCGATGTTCGGGCGTCAGCGTCTTCTTCCGTTTTGGCGCGGCGGCGGTCGTGCGGGGGAGGGGGCGAGGCTTTCCTATGCCGGCGGGGGCGGTTGTCATGCCGGACGAGGCGAGGACGGCGGCGGCGTCGAGGTCGTCGTCCATGGCGGGTCTGGGCGGGAGCGCGCGCGGGCGGAAGTTTTTTTGGGTGGAAATGGTGTGCCCGGAGGAGGAGAAGACGAGCGCGCGCGTGTCCGTCCCGTGTCCGCGTCGACACAAATCCGGCTCAGAAATGGACCGAGAATGGATCGGCAGGCGGGCGAAAAGCAGACGCGCGTCCGTTTGGGTCGACGCGTGAACACGCCGAACCTAACGGACGCCAGAGGACGAAATGGATCGTCCCATTGAAGTTGCTCTGATACTCCAGCAGCAACATCCTTTCACTGCGGCACCCGAGCGCGCCGTACATTTGTTTGGCCACGGTATGGGGTTTCGACCATTGGGGTTTTGCCACGGCATTGGAACCAATCTTGTAAATTTGTTGCTTCCATCTATAAAAAAATCAGGTACGCGTTTTGCTCTCGAAAAAAAACCATTACCAGGCCGACTGGGCGCGTGCTGTCCAAGGCGTGTGCGATGCGCAGCAGGATAGCTCTAGCTTCCTTCCCATTCCCTCTGTGGCGGTGCCATAACATGAAAGAGTTTTTAACCCACTGTCAAAGACACTTTATATTACGACGGAGAGAGTACGTTTTATTACGAGGAGCAAGTAGCTTCCGAAGTTTTTGCCGTGTGGTAATAAATCTGGAGAGTGGTCAATTCTGCGATTTGGCTTTACCCAATACCCCAGCCCCAGCAGTACCAGTTTTTCTGGCGGGTTGGCTAACCATCCAAAACGATGCGCGCTCGTTGATTGCAATGCACCCGTGTCGGGCATGGACGGACCACAAACATTTTCCAAAAATCTGGACACCGTAACAGAGGTCTCGCTTGGCTTAAGTGACATATGGTAAAACCACCTTACAAAAGGATGTCTGGTAAAACTGTAAATTAGAGATGAAAAGTCATAAGAGCATCTACAATCAGCACCCATATCCGCCTAAACATCCGGACGGCCTTCCCGGTCACTGTCTGCAGTGGCGTAGCCAGGATTTTATGTCAGGGTGGTCCAATTGATAGAAAAAAATCACACTACAAATTCAATGAACGAACATATGTATAAAGAATATATATCAAAAGCATTCATCAACAAATTCAAAGAATGAACATATGTGTAAAAAATATATCAAAAGCATTTGTTAACAAGGTCGTTCAAATAATATTAAATTTCATGGTTAAGTCTTAAATTACCGTAAAAGAAGATAACACACCTTATTTGTCGGGATAATGCATTGAGTTATTCTAGCTTGCACTAGCTCGGGGGTCCTCTCTTCTGCCACAGCCGATGTCCTAGTAGGAGATGAAAAAGGAGCATTAACCTTATTCCTTTCTCCATATCTCTGAAAAAGACATCCAATATCTCCGGTCCTCTCCTACACAAACATTAATTTATTAGCTATCAATTGAAATAAATCCCTAACGAGCAGTCAGTTTAATTTACCGATTATCAATTGCAAAATAATAATTATAGCTTGCATTCTCAGCTTAAATTGTTCAAATCTTCATAGCAAAAGAATTTTATATTTGAATTTATGAATTAAATAAGAACAAAAATACTGCTTTTGAATACAGTACTAGGATGGAAAACTGAACAAGTGATGCTCCACCTAATTGGGTTGGTCGTGCGTCCGGGCTTCGCTGGCCGCATGTTTTCCGCGCCGGCAAAGCGGCCTTCGCCCGTTCGCCGGCCGCTGGTCTGTCGCTCTCGACAAGTACCTGTCGGCCGCGTGCTGGAGCCGCTGCCCGCTGACTGGGAGATGGTGCTCACAGGCTCGCCGCTCGTCGCTAGTTAGGGTTATAGAACTAAGGAAGGAGGCGACGGGAATCAGATCAGGAACATCGTCTGGAATTCTGGTCGATCAATCAGCGCCCACACACAACAGGTTTGAAGAGACTAGCAAGCCAATCTTTCACGTGTACATGGGCTGAGTTGGGCTGGCTGTGTTTTCTATTTTTCTAGCGTAGTATTATACTAATGGGCTGAATTTCAGGGTGGTCCATGGACCACCCTGGCCACCCTACAGCTACGCCACTGACTGTCTGGACAGAAAACACCATCCAATTAGACCGGGCAAATCCAACCAAACGTCTAGACTTACCGACAAACCCCATACCCAACACATTTGTGGCACGGATATGGGAACACTCAGACGTGTTCGTCAAATAGGACTGACCGCAAGGGCTCGTGCCAAATCGCTTGAAGACGCCCCCTCCCCCCTTGCTTGACCTGCTTTGTTCCTTTCCTCTTTTCTACATGGCTCACTCAGCCGCCACCGTTGCTACGTCGTCGTCCCCACAGTTCCACCACCGAAGGCCTCAACCCACAACGCTGCCATCCGCGTCGCCGCCAGACGCTGCCCCGGTACGTCCAACTCCTCCGGATATACACATCGTGCTCTATGTGTCCGATGAGATGTCTGAGCAGGTTTTCTTTTGTTCATTTGTAGGTCACCGATGGATTCGTCATGGAATGATAGCTATGGAAACACGGACCTTGACGAATTCATATACAAAGAGTTTAGCGAATCGTCGGATTCAGACAACGAAGATGCTAAAATGATGATGATGATGATGATGATGACCATCCAAGAAGAAATGTAGAAGAAAGATGAGCATGTACTGAACATCAAGGGTTTGATAAAGGACCAAATGGTTATTCCTCGAGATAGGATCGCCGGCACACGGCTTCTGTATACGGACTACTTCACAGTGGACCTAACATACCTTCAAGGTTTCTTACGACGTAGCTTCTGGATGAGTAGAGTTGTTTTGTTGCACATGGTCACTGTCGTGGAGAAGACCGATGACAACTTCAAACTAAGGAAGGATTATTGGGTCCAAGTTGTTGAGAAATTAAGCAATTGTTCGATTAATTTAATCCAAGAATGAATCATGAACATGATATAGACAGTGCTAATGACATACTGAAAATTCATGATGTACGCACATACTAGACATATAGTAGAAACATCTACGCAAACTACTAGTACTGCACACATGGAAATAATCAGGATAAGGGTAAGCATGTTATACCCTCCAGTAGGCCAGATGGCCGGATCAGCAGCAAAGGCGGCGGCCTCGTCGGCGATGCGCTTGTCGGAGGCGGCCTTGTCGGCAGCAGCCTTGTCAGCGTCGGTGCTGGTGCTCATGGTGAAGACGAAGGCGACGCGGACGGAGATGTAGTCGACGTAGAGGAAGCAGTCGAACCGAGGCGAGCAGTCGCGTAGAAGACGCTCCCCAAAAACCTAATCGCCCCTCTCCCGTACAGGATCTGGAGAGGCGGGGTTTCGGAGGCCTGCTCTCCCGTCGGCCGTGTACGCGGAAGACGGGATGGAGTCACCGGCGACAGCAGCAGCGAGAGGAACGACAGAGGTGGTGGTGGCAGAGCAGATGTGATCTATCTTCTCTGGAGAGGAGCGACCTCTCTTATATAGGCGCAGAGGAGGAGACAAACGGTCCAGCATAAACGCACATAATGAATCACAATGAATTCTGGTAACGGCCGTACTTAAGACCGCACATAATGAATCACAATGAATTCTGGTAACGGTCGTACTTAAGACCGCACATAATGAATCACAATGAATTCTGGTAACGGCCGTACTTAAGACGAAACGTTTCAGCTCGTATTCATTTTCCATTAATCGTTTTTCAGTTGACTGTTCAAATTCCAATCCTGCGTGACAAAAAGAACACATCGGCTCGGCGAGATTCCCGCAACCCGCAGCATGGGCCCTTAGGGATTTTTTCTGTAATTGCTAAATGGGCCAAAGCCCATCTCATATTCAGCAATCCCCCACCAGATCCCAAAGGCCCATGGTGTTGTCCTCTGTTCCAAACTCTGTTTTGATATACCAGTATTTCAGTGGAGACCTGTTAAGATTGAACATCCACCTAGAGCAAATAGCTACACCCCTCCACAACTGAACAATGGACTAAGCCTTGAATTGTCAGTTTGGCGTAAAGAGGTTTCACCACATGTCTTACTGATACTAGGCTGCCGAAGGCTGACCCCTCGGGTGGAGCATATAAGTCACACTCCTGGCCTGTTCATGAGCTTACTAGAGATCACCCCAATCTCATAGACTGTGACCAGCAGTCGGGCTCATATAGGTGTGTTCCTCCAAAGATCGCTCTGTAGGATAGCATCTTTCTTATACATATAAGCCTTGGAACACATTAAGACAGTAGTCATCCTCCCATACAGTATTGAGAGTATTGCATCTCCAGCGGAGTGGGTTAGTATAGTTACTCTCCTCAGTTCACCACTGGCTTGTTTTCCCAGGTCCTACTTCACGGGATCTCCGATCACATAGGTTGGGTTACCACCATGGCAACTCATGTGGGTCTCATGCCCATCTCCCTCGATGCATTATCTATCACAACACGTGATAGCCCTTTTGTGAAGGGATCTGCCAGATTCTTAGCCGTATGGACATATTCCAACGCTATCACCCCGGAGTTTCTCAATTTTCTGACAGCTTTTAATCTCATTCTTATGTGCTTGTTGGACTTCATGTTGTCCTTTGAACTCTTCACCTTGGTGATGACGGTCTGATTGTCACAGTTCATAAGGATAGCCGGAACCGGTTTATCAACCAATGGCAAGTCCATCAAGAGATCTCGAAGCCATCCCGCTTCGACACCAGATGTGTCTAATGCTGTTAATTCTGCTTCCATTGTCGATCTCGTTAAGATCGTTTGCTTGCAAGACTTCCAGGAAACAGCGCCACCTCCAAGAGTAAACATATACCCAGTTGTGGCCTTCATCTCATCAGTATCAGAGATCCAATTCGCATCACTATACCCTTCAAGTACCGACGGGTATCCGGTATAGTGAAGTCCATAGTTCATAGTACCCTTCAGATAACGCATAACTCTTTCAACAGCATGCCAATGTACATCACCCGGTTTTGATACAAACCGACTCAGTTTGCTCACAGCAAAAGCGATGTCAGGCCTCGTAGCGCTAGCTAGGTACATCAGTGAACCAATGATTTGAGAGTATCTCAATTGATCTATAGCCGTGCCTTTGGATTTTCGAATCAACACGCTAGGATCATATGGTGTTTGAGATGGTGTGCAGTCCGAGTATCCAAAACGACTCAACACCTTCTCAACATAATGGGATTGCAAAAGTGTAATCCCACCCTCATTATCTCTCAGTAGCTTGATGTTCAAGATAACATCAGCCACACCAAGGTCTTTCATCTCAAAGTTCTGAGATAGAAATGACTTGACCTCCTCATTTACTTTGAGGTTGGTTCCGAATATCAGTATGTCATCAACATACAAGCACAGTATAACTCCTTCGCCCCCACCATGGCGATAGTATACACATTTGTCAGCTTCATTAACGATGAAGACAACAGATGTCAGTGTTGTATTAAACTTATCATGCCATTGCTTAGGTGCTTGTTTCAGGCCATATAAAGATTTTATCAACCTACACACTTTTCCTTCCTGACCATCTATCACAAAGCCATCTGGCTGTTGCATGTAGATTTCCTCGTTTAGCTCTCCATTCAGGAAAGCTGTCTTAACATCCATCTGGTGGACGAGAAGACCATGCGAGGCCGCCAACGAGAGTAATACTCGAATGGTGGTCAGTCTGGCCACAGGTGAATAAGTATCAAAGAAATCTTCCTCTTCCTTTTGGTCATAGCCCTTGGCCACAAGCCTAGCCTTGTACTTTTCAATCGTACCATCGGGCCTAAGCTTCTTTTTGAACACCCACTTACATCCCAATGGTTTGCAACCATAGGGACGATCAGTAATCTCCCATGTCCCGTTAGCCATGATGGAATCCATCTCGCTACGGACCGCTTCCTTCTAGTAGTCAGATTCTGGAGACGCATAAGCTTCTGAAATAGAAGTGGGAGTATCATCCACAAGGTACACAAGGAAATCATCACCAAAGGACTTTGCAGTCCTTTGTCTCTTGCCCCTACCAAGGGTTTCCTTGTCCTCCTCCTCAGGATTTTCATCATGTGTTTGTTCATAATATTCCATCGGAATGGCAGGTTCAGGAGTCTCATCAGATTCCAGTCTAGAAGTGCTTTGCATATCTCTCATAGGAAAAATATCCTCAAAGAATGTAGCATCTTTAGACTCCATAATCGTACCGACTTTCATGTCAGGTACCTCAGATTTCACTACCAGAAATCTATAGCCGACGCTATTCTTAGCGTAGCCCAAATTAACGCAATCCACAGTCTTTGGTCCAAGCTTACGCTTTTTGGGGATCGGCACATTGACTTTCGCCAAACAGCCCCAAGTACGTAAGTATGAGAGTGTTGTTCTTCTCTTTTCCCATTGTTCATAAGGAGTGATCTCATTGTCTTTTGTCGGAACTTTATTCAGGACATGACATGATGTCAATATAGCCTCCCCCCACCATGCCTTGGATAAACCCGATGTATCTAACATGGCGTTAACCAAATCAGTTAGAGTACGGTTTTTCCGTTCGGCAACCCCATTTGACCGAGGTGAGTAGGGAGGCGTCCTCTCATGAATAATACCATGTTCCGCACAAAAGGAATCAAACTCATTAGAGAAATACTCTCCACCACGATCTGACCGGACTCGTTTTATTTTCTTTTCAAGTTGATTCTCAACTTCTGCCTTATAGATTTTAAAGTAGTGTAGAGCCTCATCTTTAGTGTTTAAAAGATATACATAGCAGTATCTAGTAGAATCATCTATCAGTGTCATGAAGTATCTCTTTCCACCTTTAGTCAACACACCATTCATCTCACAAAGATCAGAATGTATGAGTTCTAATGGTGCCAAGTGTCTCTCCTCCGCAGCCTTATGGGGCTTGCGAGGTTGCTTTGCTTGCACACACGAATGGCACTTAGAACCTTTGGCTAAAGTGAAACTTGGGATTAAATTTAACTTTGCTAACCGCGTCATACAACCAAAACTAATGTGACAAAGACGTGAATGCCAAACTTCTGTTTCATTAACATTTGAATGAATATTGTTCACGACTTTATTACAAAAATCAGCGAGGGAAAAGCGGAATAGACCTCCACATTCATAACCTTTTCCAACAAACAGTCCATATTTCGTAACAACTACTTTATTAGACTCGAATACCAGCTTAAACCCTTCTCTACATAGAAGGGAACCACTAACGAGATTCTTCTTGATGGCGGGGACATGCTGCACGTTCTTCAGTTGCACGATCCTTCCCGAAGTAAACTTCAGATCGACCGTGCCAACACCATGAACAGAAGCACTCGCGCCATTCCCCATCAGTACGGACCCGTTTCCTGTGGCCTGATAAGAAGAAAACAATGAAATGTCAGCACACACATGAATATTTGCACCTGTGTCAATCCACCAATCGGTAGACTGGCAAACTGAAAATACATTAAACAAATTACCGTACCCAGATGGCCCACTCTCATTGTTGCTCACAATCATGTTGACAGTCTTGGAGTCCTGTCCTGGCTTCTTGAACTTGTGTGGGCACTTGACAGCCCAATGTTCATGAGAACCACAAGTGAAACAGCCACCCTTCTTCTTATCCTTCTTGAAAGGCTTCTTGCCCTTCTTCTTAAACTCGGTATTCTGTTGGACACCAGTCTTTCCCTTGGGCTTGTGGGGGTTGAAGTTCTTCTGCACCATGTTGGCGACAGAGGTCCCTTCGTTCCCTTTTCCATTCGAGTCCTTTGCTCTCGAGTTCTGCTCAACACTCAGATGGCCAATGACATCCTCAACTGAGAATTCACGCCTCTGATGTTTCAGAGTGGTAGCAAAATTCCTCCAGGAATTGGGTAGCTTAGCGATGATGCATCCCGCGACAAATTTGCCCGGCAGCACACACTTCAGAACCTCAAGTTCCTTAGCGATGCACTGTATCTCATGAGCCTGTTCCAATACAGGACGGTTTTCAACCATCTTGTAATCGTGGAACTGCTCCATAATATACATCTCGCTTCCAGCATCGGTTGCGCCGAATTTAGATTCGAGCGCCTCCCACAAGTCCTTGGCAACCCGCATATGTAAATATGTATCAACCAACTTATCTCCGATCACGCTCAGAACGCATCCAACAAAGACGACGGTGGCCTCCCTGAACGCCTTCTCCTGTTCAGGAGCAATCGTTCCCGTGGGAGTCACACCGGCGACCCAGAACACATTCATCGCCGTGAGCCATAAGACGGTTTTGGTCTGCCAACGCTTAAAGTACGTCCCCGTAAACGGGGCAGGTTTCAGTGCAGCAGCAAAACCATGGATCGAAAATTGCCTACACAGATTAGGTTTTTGGATTGTTGAGAAATTAAGCAATTGTTCGATTAATTTAATCCAAGAATGAATCATGAACATGATATAGACAGTGCTAATGACATACTGAAAATTCATGATGTACGCACATACTAGACATATAGTAGAAACATCTACGCAAACTACTAGTACTGCACACATGGAAATAATCAGGATAAGGGTAAGCATGTTATACCCTCCAGTAGGCCAGATGGCCGGATCAGCAGCAGAGGCGGCGGCCTCGTCGGCGATGCGCTTGTCGGAGGCGGCCTTGTCGGCAGCAGCCTTGTCAGCGTCGGTGCTGGTGCTCATGGTGAAGACGAAGGCGACGCGGACGGAGATGTAGTCGACGTAGAGGAAGCAGTCGAACCGAGGCGAGCAGTCGCGTAGAAGACGCTCCCCAAAAACCTAATCGCCCATCTCCCGTACAGGATCTGGAGAGGCGGGGTTTCGGAGGCCTGCTCTCCCGTCGGCCGTGTACGCGGAAGACGGGATGGAGTCACCGGCGACAGCAGCAGCGAGAGGAACGACAGAGGTGGTGGTGGCAGAGCAGATGTGATCTATCTTCTCTGGAGAGGAGCGACCTCTCTTATATAGGCGCAGAGGAGGAGACAAACAGTCCAGCATAAACGCACATAATGAATCACAATGAATTCTGGTAACGGCCGTACTTAAGACCGCACATAATGAATCACAATGAATTCTGGTAACGGCCGTACTTAAGACCGCACATAATGAATCACAATGAATTCTGGTAACGGCCGTACTTAAGACGAAACGTTTCAGCTCGTATTCATTTTCCATTAATCGTTTTTCAGTTGACTGTTCAAATTCCAATCCTGCGTGACAAAAAGAACACATCGGCTCGGCGAGATTCCCGCAACCCGCAGCATGGGCCCTTAGGGATTTTTTTGTAATTGCTAAATGGGCCCAAAGCCCATCTCATATTCAGCACAAGTTTCATTCTCTCCTCTGCAGAAATCCACGGCAGCTCTTAGGATGCTTGCCTATGGTAAGGCCGCGGATGTAGTTGATACAGAAATCAGGATGGGGGAGACCACATGCTTGAACATCATGGTGCAATTTGCATGCACCGTGATGAAGGTGTTTCAACAAGAGGACCTGCGTGAACCAACTGTGGAGGACACAGGAAATTATTGATAATTACAGCATCAAGAGGATTCCTAGGTATGCTCAGTTTAGTTGATTGCATGCACTGGCAATGGAAGAACTAACCAAAAGATTTGCGTGGGCAGTACCAAGGTCACATCAAAAAAGCAAGCCACCATCATACTTGAACCAGTGGCATCGAAGGACTTGTGAATTTGACATGCTTTCTTTGGCAGGCTAGGTTCCAACAATGACATCAATGTGCTCCAACTATCTTTTTTGTTTAAGAGACTTTGTGAAGGGAAGCTCTGCCGTGCAACTACACCGTCAACGAGCACAACTACAACATGTGATACTACCTTGTCGATGGTATATATCTTCAATTGGTGGTGTCGTGAAGACTATACCGCATCCTCATGCTAAGGGTGTCTCCAATGCTGACCCTCAAACTGCCTGCATCCGTCTGGACTGCGTTGTTTAGACTGTGGAAGCCATCCAACGCAGCCATGTATCAGTCCGCTAGGCGTTTCAGGCGTGTTTTCTCCCACAAAACCGGAGAGAAACATTGCGGAGGGGGGGCTTTACGGGAGTCTAGACCGCTGCCACGCCCAATTCCAACCGCTCTGACCCACCCAAACCCCTCCTCCCTCGCAAGCGCGCATTCCCGCCGGAAATGGCCAGCGCCGTTCTAGAGCGTTATTGCCCGCATTCATGCCCGGCCAGAGCGGACGCAACCGCTCCCTGGCGCCGGCTTTGAAGGGTCGTGTCGTTGAGAGAGCGTCGCTCGCGCTGCTTCCCTGTGCAGGCGACTGTTGCGCATTCAAATGACACGACGGCTGCCCGTCCATCCGTCTGCCACCCACATTGATGGCACGCGGTTGTCGAGGCGTCTCCTCTGGCGCCAACATCCGTCCCTCTACCGCCCACATTGCTATATAAACTATTGCCCCGACCATAGTGGCAGTCATCCGCCTCCGATCCCTCTCTACACCACTCCCACCATGGATTCCTCCCCCGCCAAAGCTCTCTGAGATAGGATGACGCCAGACCATACGAAGGAGATGGCCGCCATTGTTGTCAGCTAACTGGCCGGCAGGCAGTCGGAGGATGACGACGTCCTAATGGAGGATGCGACTGACGACAAGTCGACGCCACCCTACTCGTTCGTGCCACCCTCACAGGTGCATTGCACCATGCCATCGGCGAGGCTTGTGCCCATTACGTGGACATGGTACGGGAGTAGCAAGAGGTGCAGGCCGACGACATCTACAATCACCAACTCCTCCAGGAGCACCTGTAGGCGGAGGAGCAGGTCGTCGCCGGTAGGGCGACCGCGCCGGATGCAGACCTGGCAGAGCAGCAGGCGTTGGTCGTCTCATACCGCTCCACCCGCTGGCGTTACCGCCAGCGGGTGGCAGAGGTGGCGACCGCCTACAAGGAGTACGACGAGGCGGGCGAGGCGGTGTTTGGCGAGACCGACGAGGAGGAGGACCACGCCGGCATCCCCGAGCCCCCTCCCCCCGCCACGACCATGAAGTCGGCACGTCTGCAGGCGCCTTCAGCAGCGAGAAAGAGGAGTGCACGATAGATCGCCGATGCTTTGGTCTCAGGAAGGCCACCGCTCCTCCCCTCTCGTTGATGCCATCCTTGGTGGGGTGAGCATCGTCGGCCGAATAGTCACTTGGCGGCGACCTGAAGGCGGGCAACTTCAGTTCCCGGAGTTCCGGATGCGGAATAGGAGAAGGCGATCTTGGGGACTCATGGCCGTAAACGGGGATCGGGTGCTCGCGATCATTTGGTTTAGGTTTAGAATAGAAGTGTGTCCGAAATTATACCTTCAAAGTCGGACGGTCACCGCTTGTGGTTGAAGTATTTCTGAAATGTTATGAAATCCGACATGTCTATATGAAATCCAGCATGTTTAAACGATTTTCGTCATGTGAGTTCAAATTGTTGTTATAATATATGCAGCTACGGTTGGATGGTAGTCTCCCATATACGGGTTGCCGTTGGAGGATGCCCTAAGTTTGTGAAAGAGTAGATACTGTGCTCAGTCCAGTTATATTACTGCATACGTATGTCCATGCTAGAAGGATTAAAAAACAGACCAAGTGATAAATCGCATGAATTCCGAATTCCGTGGCCGTGTACGTATGGATGACGCCGTCGCCGTTACTGTCGTCGCCAGTCAACGGCGACGCCCCCGACGGGTCTATATTTCTCAAGGTCCAGTCAGTGGCGTGCCACCAGCAGGCCTACCAGGCTACCACCACCTCTACTGCAAGCTTTCGGGAGTCAGGTCATGAAACAAAAATAAACAGACGGCGATGAAGATCAAGAGACGCCTTGTCTCTTTAGACATTTCAAATAAACCCGTGCATGTTCATACATAATACTTCATCCGTTCCCAAATATTTGTTTTTTTAGACGTTTCAAATGATTACAACATACGGATGTATGTAGTCATATTTTAGAGTGTAGATTCACTCATTTTGCTTTGTATGTAGTCACTTGTTGGAATCATTAGAAAGATAAATATTTAGGAACGGAGGAAGTACTACTATACGTATACATACACACGGGTACAGCAGGTATAGAAGAAGAAACAACAGGACAGTGCTCAGAGTTGTGTTTTCCTAGCCTATATGTATCCTGTGAGCTGTGAGCAAGGCCTGAATCGACGCCGAGCTAGAGGAAGTTTGGCAGCCGTTGCTGCTCCTGCGCCGCTGTCGCGGCCGGCTCGCCATGCATGGCATGCTACTGGAGTACGGAGTACTCCCTCCGTTCCTAAATATTTGTCTTTCTAGGGATTTCAACAAATGACTACATACGAAGCAAAATGAGTGAATCTACACTAAAAAATATGTCTACATACATCCGTATGTTGTATCTATTTGAAATGTCTAGAAAGACAAATATTTAGGAACGGAGGGAGTAGATGCTACGTGTACAGGGATTTACGTACGTCTACGCTTCACATGGTTTTCGTCCATATTTCACCATGTCTTTTTTTTTCCACATATTTTACCATGTCACAGACACGTAGAGTTGCGAGGCAGGCGACACGGCACGGCAGGCAGGCGACACGTCGTCAAAAGGCTGGAGACGCCGCAGTGTGGGGGTGCGATGCAACGGCCGGGCCTGGAGAATAATTGGAGAGATTTGTTTGTCTCGGGATGCGTGGACGGCCCGACCCGAGTGCCATGCATGCTACTCCAAACAGGAGAAGGGTACGTAACAGCATCTACGGCCGGACTTTCCCAGAGCGTCCGCAGAAACCTACCGGATACACTGCATGATTTTGATTGTTTCGTGATCTATGTATTACAAATTCATGCAGTGTAATACATAGATCACGAAACAATCAAAATCGACAGGAAACGGACATATAAACCGATACCAAACGGGCATAATTCACATAAACATGACCAAAAGATCACCAAACGGGCATAGTTCACACAGTTCAATGATCCGGCATATTGAAACTACATAGTAGAACTAGATTATATAAAAGGAGAGGGCGACCTTCACCACTTACTCGCCGGCCCTTTGCCCTTTCGGCCGCCAGCATTGATGTAGGCGTCCGCAGCAGGAGGTGGGTCCACGTCAAAGCCTTCGGAGGAGGAGGAATCTGAGATGACGATGTAGCCTTGCAAGCGCCGGACGATGCGGTCTTGCTTACGCTTGAGCTTGGCCACCCTCGCTGCCTCCGTCGCTGCCACCACCGCCTCCCGCTCGGATTACTAATGTCGAGCCGGAGCTGCTTGCCGTTGATCCTCCAGGGCCGTTGGGCATCCATCTCCGCCGTGGTAAGTGACCGACGGTACACCCACTGGAGGAGACGCTCCTCCTCATCGGGCACCGGCATCATGCAACGGCAGCGGGCGGACTGCGCAGCCGGGTCGGACCCGCCCACCATCTTCCTTGCCCTCTGCCTCTCGCGGTGGGCGGCCAGTGCCTCCGACTCCGGAGTCCGCATCCGCAGCGTCGGCGGAGCAAATCCGCGCGGGGGATGGGAAGGGTCGGCGCATCGACGACGGGCGACAGGAGGCGTCGCACCGAACCCAGAGCTGCCGCCCGTATCGACCCGCGATCGCTCGAGCGCGAGATGGAGCACCAGCTCATACTTATCGTCTCCAGAGCTGCCGTCGGAGTGGCTGCCGATGCTCGACATGCTCACCGACGCTAGGGATTGGACGGATTTGGGAAACGGGAGTGTCGGGGAGCGAAGCGGGGCGGAGTGAAGTGAGCTAGGGTTTGCTCCGGAGGAAGATTTAATGGGGTCGGGGTGGGCTAGCGGTGGGCAAGGCTAACGTGGCGGACATGCCCGGGAGCGCCCGAGCCGCCTCTTATCCGTCCTACATTTGGGCTGGATATGAGGGGTGCGTGTCAGCCGAGGCGTTTGTTCATGGTTTGAGAGCTCCGGTTGGGTGACCGGACGGCTTGCCCGGGCATTTGAGACGTGTTTGAGAGGTCTGGTTGTAGATGCTCTAAAGAGTAGCATCCGAATTCCTCATAGTTGAAGCCTTAAAACCATATGAAGCATACAAAAGAAATATCTACATACTATAGATCAACTAACCTACACTACATTACACTACTCGTTGTCATCGGAGATGTCCATGTTCTGTGTGTCGGGCTTCGGGTACATGGGCGGCAGACACAACTCCGGCTCTTACTTATCAAGAATGGACTTTAGGATGGCTTTCTGTCCTGTCATCTCCGTCATTTGGGCGACCTCGAACTTCTCCATTGCGTCCTCCATGGCGAAGCCCGCAACCGGCATCGGCTCTGCCGCGCCATCCTCCTTCGGATCTGCCACCTCCATGGGCTTCGGCTACTGCTCCCCCTCCTCCTCTGGCTCCGGCGAGTCTGGAGGTAGGTCAGCTGCAATCCGAGCAGCGCGCCTCGTTAGGATCTCCTCGCAACATCTAGGAGCATTGTGCTTGCGTTAACATAGCGTACACGACGAAGGCGGACGGCGAGGGAAAACGGAGACGGAGAGGGAGAGAAGTGGATGGGCTCGGGCTGGCGGTGCGGAGAGGGAGGAAGCAGATGTGGCTAGGGTTAGGGGACCCGCTCGGGTTAAATAGTCGGACTTTGGGCCTCGGGTTGCGAGCTAGAGCGGCGCTGCACGGCGTTCATACCCTCACCGAAGAAAACACATGTTGGACCATTGGATTTCTTGGCGATTTCGTGTGGGACCCGGTTGTCAATCCGACGTGATGAACGCATCCGGGCTGTCCCATACACACTCAGGTTTTTGACCGTGCAGCCCGCCCGGACGTTTGACATGATTTGAAAGAACCCGCCTGACCGGTTTTCAATTGTGCTGATCCGGCCGGCCAAATCCCCCCTCATGTTGTCCTGGGCTCCTGGCACATGCCCATGCCCATGCACATGCGAACCGTACGTGCCGCCAAGGATCTACCCCCGTTCGTCACGTCCTCTCGCCGTCTCGCGTCGTCGTGCGACCCGGCACCACAGCCTGCACATAGCGCCCGCGGCTAAAACACAAGGAGAATCAAGAGGCGCCTTTCCTTTCCCTCTGTATCTAGTCCGTACGGGCGCGAGGGCTAAAACCAATTAACCCACGGAGCCTTCCAAGTAGATGGGTACACGGGAGAAAAGGCTTATCCCCCTCTTTTTCACCCGACGCCGACGGAATGTGGTACCACTCCACTGACTGCCAGCCTAAGCTTGGCCGACCCGATCCATGGCGGTTTTCGTATTCTCGCGCCAAAACGCCATCGTCATCCATTCGTCAGTAGACTGGCCCTGGCCGGTCCAGGCAAACGGCCGCTCCCCCTCCACCTCCACTACGGCCCAAGCGCTGGACGCCACGGTGACCCAGATTTCTCTGTTTTAACCCACATGCATGGCTCCCTCTCCCTCTCCCTCTCCCTCTCCCTGGGTCTGTGATGTGTCTGTCTACCAGACATTCAGGAATCTGGCTACACGGTACAACGAGTATATTCGTAGAGCTCAGTGACTGTTGGCACCTTCATTGGTTGTCAGCAGATCGAGTATCATCTCCTTGTTTCTGCAGATTTCAGTCCAATTTATAAGCAACTTGGTTCTGAAGCGGCGTGATTTTCATCCCCAGGAAATGGTCTACACTCTGCACGATACACAAGAGCATGATAATTGTGTTACCGCGGTCGCAAATGCTGCTTGCGTGGTTTCAGTCAAGTATTATTATTATTTTGAAACAACGAGTCTCCTCATCGATTTCTATTATAGAAACCGCCACAAAGTTTTACAGAAGAAATTACAAGCATCAAAAGCATCAAATGGCCGTATGCATCATTCTGATGCAGAGGTCGGGGATCAAGCCCCTTTTCGAAAGAAAAAAAAGGCAAAGAAAAAGATCCATCCCCTGTTACAACTCTGTCAGCCGACAGCGAAGAAAAGGAAAGCAAGTTTTAGACTGGGGCCTACAAACTCAACATATGCCTCAAATGTTGCCACAGACTCCACATCTAAGCTCTAGAAATTGCAGTCATCTCTCACAGATTCTTCTGCCCAAAGGATTCCAGCCAAATCTTCTGTTGTATATCTCCCATAGCACCTTCCTGATCTTCAGTACTCCCTCTCACTATATGCAGTTGCGATCGGTATATAAAGTTCTCAAGTTCCGTGGTAGTATAACAGGTTAAACTGGCTCGTCATTGTCATAGCAGATAAAACTACTTCTATATATCAGACAGAATGGGCACATCACATTCATCTAAGTTTCTTTAGCTTTTAGCTATCATCGCTTCTGTCCAGTAGTCGAACGGACTGTGCAACACCGTTGATCTGCTTTTCAAGTTCAGGCACGTGTTCCACCCAACAGAGCAATCTCACCTGTTTCTCAAGTGCAGGCTACGGTTTTTCCATCCCCTTGTTAACTGAAAAGATTGTAACAAATTCAAACCAGATTCACAACCCATCAAAACCTTTTGCTAAGATATGAAGAAATACTGTCTGCATTTTTTGTAAATGGTTTCACGCATCACAGTTCAAACAAAATTCACCTGTGTCGGATACTCAGCTAGCAGAAAGGCAAGATCTGGTCTTCATTTCCAATCTACAAGTTTCACATGTTACATTTATATATATACACATCCAAAAGGTTCTTTCAACGTGACCGGAAATAACTGTACAGCCTAGAACAACCGTCATATATACAAACAAAGAGCACGTGGGCAAATGCGTTCTGCAAATATAACATCATGATTTCAGGGCAGCGAAAGTTCTTCAATGCATTTGACACCTCCTGGACAAAAAGGTTGGAGGGGAAGGACTAATGCTCCGACTTGCATGCAAAATAATCTTATCATTCGAATCTTGTGAAATGACGATCCCCACGAGAAAAGTTAGTTCCTGATGGATCTCTGCTGTTGCCCGGTGAACTGAGCACTGCAGAGATGACTCCTCAAATTAGCTATGTACCTATGGATGCGCTGCTGGTTGAATGGTGAAAGGGAGAAGAGTGGATTCAGTGGCAAAGCAGTTGCTTCCTGCAGTATAAATGTGAGTAGGATGATTGCTTTTGAGTATAGCGCTATTGATTTGCTTTGGGATCCCAAAAGTTCTTTTGTCTGCAAAATAGTGTAGATAAAGTCAAAGGAAAACATCAACCATAATCAATACGTGAATAATTAACAACAGATCAAAAGTATAGTTCAGACAAGATTGAGAAATAAGCCAACCCCACTGGTCCATTTACTCAGATAAGATTATCAATGTAGTATAAGTTGGAACATGGAGAAAACAGTGCTCTTGTAGCAGGGGTTATGATTTATGTCTCGTATAGTTTCATAAGTGCAGAATTTTACTATTTGGGCGGTCTTTGCTGAAGTCACCAAACACCTAAAGAAAACTAGGAAACTGTGCTTTTTGCTGAACCATTAAAATCATAATATTCCGAGATTGAAGAGAGAAGGGTGTGAAAGGTCTCTTTAGCTCCTGGAACTAAACTGAGCCCACCAGTTTGTCTGCCTGTGTAGTGCGCAGCCATGCTCGGTTCAGCTCCAAGGGTCATAGAACCATCTTAACCCCCACAAACACACCTCGTAATGTTCAATATGTTATTGCTTAGTGGCAACCTTGTGTGCTGGCAAGTCATCGCAATAACACCTTGACCTAGAGCTAAGTGTTTAAGCAAATGATATCCAAGTACACTCCATGAAATACTCTTCAATATACCATTATTTAGTGGCGACCATGTGTTTCAGCGAGTGACCACAATATCATTCCTAGAGGCAAGTGTTTCAGTAAATGGCATCCAAGAACTGTGTGAAGGAGCCTATTACACATTTCATAAAACTAGATCGTAGGGTTTTCTCAGAAAAAAAGGGTAGATAGCCAGGACTGCCACGCATGATCATTTCTGCTTGTATCATTGTTCATAAATAAATCTTTCCTTGCTTTCTTTTTTAAATACAAAAATACTCCATTCTCGTCCTTGCTTTGTACAGTAGTTTTCTACTGATAGGCTTATAACAAGAGAACCAACTGCCTGGACAACCAGTGATAAATCCTGAGCATCGGTGTATTACTTCATTTGAACAATTTCCTGGTGAATATTAACTGAATTATGCATGTGATTGTTATGAAAATCAGGTGTAACATCCATGCTGTGCATAGAGAAATCAAATCTAAATCAGCCATCTACAGGACTTAGATAGTGATACTTACAGCACCACTTTTCCCATATACCAAAGCAGTTTGGAATATGATCTCCATTGCGTCTGGCATCTCAGTGTTATCTAGAAACAGAAGAAGGTTACGATAAGAGCTAAGATTATACTTGTACAAGAAGATAAGTGGATGAATGTTCTAACCATTGTTGTCCCGCAACCTATGTGATATCTTCTCAGCACGGTCATATGCCTTGATGAACCCACTTTCAACCCAGTAACGAACAGAAGCCGGCCTAGTGAAATCCAATCCATGCGCTACATTCGGGGATATACGCTGATCACTCTTAGGAAAGTAATTCTCGTGTGCAAATGTCGAAAAACTTCCATCATCTAAAGCATCCGGCAATAAGCTACATGCATTAAGCGCCTCTTTCCAGATAGCAAGTATCACAAGTTCAAGTGATAGTGCCTCCAGGTCCAGCCCTTTAAAAAGCTGTGTATAACACAGAAAAGCAAACATAGGTGAGGTTGAGATGAATTTGGGATTACTGTTTCCAAATTATCAGATAAATATCATAGAGAAGATCATCAAAAAGATATCTGAGACAGTGCAACAGAGACTTATGAAAAAAATTCCATGTAACAAAAACTGAGAAAAAAGAAGTGCCAGCCAGGTTTGACATTAAACAAAAACGCAGTAAGTCTAGACAAAATGAAAACATGCCTACAAGGGATATACAGAGTAGAGAAAGCATGGTAGTCCAATTAGAGGCAAACCAGTTGTACCAACACTAAATATCCTTATTAACGACACATTGAAATCTACACTGTTACATGTTCTACAAAATCTACACTGCTAGCTCAAATTACTTGCAAAAGTAAAAAACACTGACTGATCATGAGGAAAATCTAAAAAGCTAAGGAGTTCCAGTTTGAATACTGGACAGAATGAAGATGAACATGCTGTTCAGTATTCGATAGACATGATACTAATTGCCACTGCAGCAATAGTACCTTCTCCTGAGCAAGTTCTGTGAGAATGACAATATACTGATTCAGTAGGTGAAGCCTTGTATAACAATCAAGTGGCCTCCCTCGCAGATTTTCCATAATAGTTGACTCACGGGAAGCGGACAGTGGAGTACATCCATGGGATTTCACTCTATAGAGTGAGTCTCTGTTTTGACTCTGAACAGGCCCGCTGATAGTGGATATATCATCACAGCAGGGTCTTGCACCTGTGACATCCTTCATTGGTTTCTCGAGTGAAGACAGCAACTCCATGGAAGTAGTGTTCGCATGAACTAGAACATATTCTCGTTCAATCCACTCCCATGAATCAAATACTGCAAAATAGACAAAATTAGTGCCTAAGCAGAGGATATAAAATATAATTTATACTTCTAGACAGGGTCCAGCGTACCTTTTGAATCTACACTTTCAGACTTTACTTTGACGACAGCAGAAGAGACAGTCTGGCATGTATCCCTTAAATCAAGAGCATGATGGGACTCATCCACGATTTCACTGTTCCTGAAAAGGCATAATCAGAAAGATTCAACAATCGAGATAAATATGACAACACAACCAAGCTAAGTGCAAAATGGCATGCTTTTAACTATTCCAAAAACGTTCAGGAAATCTAGAAAAGATTGCAGGATTGTTGCACAAAGAGTAGTTATCCCCATTTATGAAAAGCGCATGATGAAGTGAGTGACGCATTAAATTGTGATGCGCACCAGAACAATTCCAAATCCAATATATGTGCAGTTGCAAGGACAAAAAAACAGACGAGCAGAACTTGCATATATGAGCTCACTCATACAGAATTTGACCATTCCCTGTGGTTTTTGTACATTTTTTTTGGGGGTACATGCAGCTTCTCATATGGGCACTTGGGCAGCAGGCATCTGAGTTAAACTTACAGGACTTGACACAGAAAAAAAAAATCTAAAATCAAAGTAGATTACTCAAAGCTACCCCATGGAATTGTGATTTTTAAACACTACCACCAGAGTAAGAGAAATACCTTGCTGTTGCCAAAAAGTTGTGATTAAAAAAATCCTCAAAAGGCATTCTCTCCGCTGCAAAATTGAAAGCAAGTTTCAATCTGTTTCTGCGATGAATGGCTAGATTAAATGGCCTAAAAGGAAGTTGAACAAAGATTACTGCAGTGAGTAAATTAATTATCATACGCCTTATTTCCAGACAAAAAATGAAGTGAAAATGGCAGACCCACCTGGATCAAGGCATATGAGTCTTCTGCACAGGTCAATAAACTCAGGATGTAAATCAGCCTCCATATCTGGAGGGAAACTGAGGCCACTAGATGATAATACTTTTTCGCGCAGCTGTAATCCGTCAACAAAGCGCAAGCAGCAGTGTTAGGCTATATATGTGTATTGAAATTATGCGAGTACAACTAATTGTACAATGTTACGAGCAAACCTCCACTCTGTTCTCCCCAAGAAATGGTAGCTCCCCTGTTACTAGCTGGAAAAGAATGACTCCGACACTCCATAAATCTGCCTGCAAAGTTTTTCAGGTAGAGATTATTGCCTGGTTAATTTTAAGATCCATGAATTTAGAGCGGTTAATAAACATACCTTTGCATCATATTTATCCCCTCGCCAGATTTCTGGGGCCATATAATATGGAGAGCCACAAAAAGTGGCAGCCAAATTTTCATGCATCAGAGATCTGAAGCGAGAAGATAGTTTTCAGTTGTACACTTGCACTTATATAAAAAAAAACTCAATGAAACAAAAAGAGAAGTCACAATGAGTACAGAATTCAGAACCAACATGCTCGGAGCAAATGTGACTATTAATAAGACCAATAAACCATGCCGTTGCGGAAATAAAAACACTTGACAGCAGATAAAAGTTACAAATATTTTGGTATTGGTCTGCATCTCCCCAATAATTTCAATCTTTAGAGAAAGGAAGATAGTCTTATAACTTCGACACTGAGAATAAACCTCTCACCTGGCAAACCCAAAATCGCCAATTTTCAATGTAATGGCGTCCCCATCGGTTGATAGCAGAAGGTTCTGCGTGATTCACAGCTCAATCAGTGCGGAGAAAATAATGCATCTCTGAAGATATTCGATGGAACAAGTAACCAGGCCAGATAAATAACTACACAAATTTTCCACATGTAATTTGTTATTGATGACTGAAGTTCAAATACAAGCATGAGTGAACAGCACAATTCTCTACGCAGTTTGGCATTTGATGGCAAACTGACATTGATTGCGGCTATAAATGTAAGTTTAGCTTTTGACCAATAATAATGTAAGTTCAGTTAATAATTATGGAAACCCTTTTACACGGGACCCATACTCTTAGTTTTGAAGCTTGGTGCCTAAAAATAAACATCACAAATTGCAGATCGGGCCCAATTAGCGACACATTCCAGCCAAAATGCCTAAAAAGTTCACGCCCAGACCAACCGTAAACCCTAAGAAATCCAATAGAAGAGGGCTTAAGATCTAACCTGGGGTTTGAGGTCCCGGTGCACGATCCTCTCGCCCCTCAGCACCTTGAGCCCCTCGGCTGATGATCCAAAACAACGAACAGCAGCGGCGCATCAGAACATATACAGTCCCAGTATACATACAGTAATAAAAAGGGGAAAAGTGAAGGCTCGACTCGATTGAGAACTCACCGAGCTGGCGGGCGAAGTCCCTGGCGGTGGCCTCCGGCAGCCGGTTGCGCGGGCCGCCGTGCGTCTGCCTGTAGGCCTCGAGGTCGCCCCCGTCGCAGTACTCCAGCACCAGGAACAGCTTCTCCCCCGTCTGCGGCGAAACGGCGAGGCAGTTTTACCACACTGAGTTCGATCGCGACAACCACCGCAGTGGCGCGGACGGCGGGGGCAGGAGATTTGGGGGAGGGGGGGCACCTACCTCGATGGTGTTGATGAGGCGGAGGATGTTGGGGTGGGAGAGGCTGCCGAGGATGCTCATCTCCTGGAGGATGCCGCGGCGGACGTGGTCGTCGACGCGGCGGCGGTCGATCTCCTTGACGGCGACGCGCGCGCCGGTGGGGGCGTGCACCGCGCGGAACACCTCCGCGAACGTCCCCTTCCCCACCATCTCCCCGAGCTCGTACTCCCCCACCACCCGCGGGGCCGGCGGCGGCGCCGGCTCCCTGTCCGCCCTCTCCTCCTCCATGTCGCCTCCTAATCGCGGTCGCGGACGCCGGTCGCCGGCCGACGAGTTGGTATTGGGGGCGAGCGAGCGAGCGAGACGAGAGCGTGTACTGCTGCCGTGCCGGTGGTGGTTTGGATTACGGCACGGGGCCCGCGTGCTGGTGGTGGCCTCCCCCGATGGGGGTGTTAGGAATTAATTAATTAGTTTAATTAAAGGGATAATCCCTGCTTATGTCGGTTCCACTACTGGCAACCGCTCTTTGTAACCGCCTTTGTATCCGGGTATATATACCCCAAACTTCATCAATGAAATCAACTGTTCCATCATTTGCTCCTCTCTCTCGTTTCTCTCTAAACACGTTATCAGCACTTCGCTCTCCGCTCGAGCGATTTGGTCATGGAGAAAAGGGGATAAGCCTAACAGACGAGGCCAACGAAGAACACGGGAAGGAAGCGACAAACGGCACCGTCCTCGACAAGAACAGATGCAACTCCGGCGATCTTCAACATCGACCATCGGACACAATGCTCGCATCGAGAAATAAATCGGAGTCCAACAACGTGCTTCTTTTCCGATTTAATTCCTGCACATAACAAGTATTTTTCCAGGAAGAATAGAGAAGGAGAAGATGCAAGAGGAATCAACAAAAATAAAATAAAATTAGAAACACTCTTACGGCGGGCGCTCTTCTCCGAGACGATCAAGCATACCAATGTTTTGATATAATTGCTACAGAAAAGGTGTTCTCTTTACTGATTTCTATCCTGTACGCAACAAATACCATCGATTAAGTACCTTTGGCATTCGCCATGGCAGCGTGGAGGCCACAACGCAAGGCAAAACCATGGCTTTAGGCCTCGGCGAGGCTCCTCGGAAGCCTCGGCCCTCTGCCTAGCGCTCGGCCAAGAGGCGGCGCCCTCCGGCGTAACTTCCCGCGACTCGTCCCCACACCTGCGCGGCGTGGAGACTGGAGCGGACCTCCATCGCGGCACCGGCACGCAGCGCCCGAGCACTCTTGGTCGGCATCAAGGAGGCGACGAGACGCATGACGCCCTCCGGCGTGTCTGCTAGCAGACACGGCCACTCCCGCAGCATCAGGCCCTCAGCCACGGGCGCAACGTCTACGGCGGCAACGCTCTCGTAGCGCGGCGACGCCCGCTACCAACCATGGCCGTCAACCTGGTCCTGCCCGACACGAAGGTGGCCTCCCGCAACAGCGAGAGGCGCGCGGCGACTCCCGGCGTCGGCGGTCCTCGGCCCTGGGCCTCCCGGCGCGGTGCCCTTTGACCGGAGTTCCCGACCATCAATGGAGACGGCGTCTAGAAAAATTCTCCACAGGGAATAGTAACTATACGAACGGCGGTGGTTTGCCATGGTCAGAGTCACAAACAAGAGATAAGTATTGGGGATATCTTATCCTTTCGGCGTGTTGCATTTAGGCTCCTTCTAAATTTGTTACCCGTGGAAGGGCCCATATTTTCTCTATTATGCCTTCAGGTCTCCCTAAATAGCATACAATATAATAATGCATTATTTGTATAAGCCTCATGTCTTCAGGTATTACATAAATTGCATCCATATGTATTGCCTCAGTAATACTATCGTAGAACAGTATTTTGCTTAAATTGCAGATATTATTCCTTTGAAATTTAAGACATCATCACTCGTTGTTGCAAATATTCCCTATGACATGTGATTTTAGGACAACAACTCAATTTTGTAATAGAATTTTGCTCATGCAAACATTGATACACATTCAAAAAAGGATTATAATGAGTCATACTTAATATGACTAGCCCAAATTTTATTTGTGAATCACAAGGTATTGATGGCATCTACTGCATAATTTGCAGATTATCCATCCCTACTGTGAGGTCTACGTCTTTTCATTTTGATAAGATGACTACCTTCAAGTGCTCTTCCAAATATTAATTTGACTATTCCAAATTTATTTGTGAATCACAAGGTATTTGATGGCATCTACTGCATATATTGCAGATTATCCATCACTACTGTGAGGTCTACGTCTTGCGATTTTGACAAGATGACTACCTTCAATGTGCTCTTCCAAATATTAATGAGACTACCCAAAATTTGTTTGAGAATCACAAGGTATTAGTGGCATCTACTGTGAAATTTTGCAGATTATCCACTACTACTGTGAGGTCTACATCATGTCATCCTGGCATATGACTACCTTCAAAGTGATTTTCTTAAATATAAAATAGCATAAGGTAATAGAGATATGAGCATCTACTGACAAAAGTCAGATTATGCATCCTATTACTGCGAGATCTACACCGCATTCGGTGACTATCTTCAAAGTGTTATCTATATAATTTGTGGTATACACATAAGACCCCAATAGCATCAGCTATATTTATAAAGTTTGCTCCTCAGAAGCATTTGTTGTTGTTCACTAAAATGGTTTACTCTCATAGTAAATATTATTTATGCGCAATCACTATATATACCCAAATGGTATTCTTGCGTTAATTCAAGCCTCACTCGGCTTGAATATGTCATAGTAAATTCCGCAAATATTTGCATATACTTGTGATTACCTTCTATTACATTAGTAAATACATGACAGTGGAACCTATGTCACTATTTGTAATTATAATGTCGTCCATCCATCAAGATGGATACCATAATTTATAGCAAGTGTCTCAAACACTTTTGCAATGTCCACATCACATTATGGTTATACTTTCATAGTGACTAACCAATGTTAAACATGCAACATCTATGCTTTTGCGGTCACTCTAAAGTTGCAACATTCATATGCATTTTATGTGTCACCAACTTCACTTAGTTCTCCAACTAAGCATACAATGGATGAATATCTATTTACCCTATTTTTACCCTAAAAGAAACATGTTGCCGTGAGCACATCATGAATGGTCACCCATTCATTTTTGAAGACCTCGGGTCTATTGCATCTTATAATTCTGTCACTTAGTCAACTTCAAGTTGAGATCCCATGGTCAATTTTTTTTTTCATATGCGGATCTAGTTGAAAGGCTCTCAATACACTTAATATCCTCTTATGATGGTACTACCATTTTCCCTAATGAGGAACATGGAATTTCTTAAAATAATCTGATTCACCCAACGGGTGCTATACCATAATTTAAAATTCTTGCTAGTACCGAGAATGATATGCAAGTTAGTGGTCACAAAATAGAACCATGAGGAACTCAAAGTAAAGTGGAGGCTGATAGATAACCAAAGAAAAAATTATCTCTTAATAGGAATCGGTCGTTTTCAAATGATCAATGACAACTCTCAAGTTTGTCAAATGTGTGGTTATATAAATATTGTACCTATTTTTACCAAACCCTCAAACACATGGTCAAACCACACCACAAGTGTGGGATAAATTTGAAATTTTGCAAACTTACAACCAGAAAATATTCTGGTAAATGATTGTTCTCAAATCTTCATCAGAAGGAGAGAACCAAAAAATCTATTATAGTAAAAGGATGCTAAATTTTCTTCACAACAATGATATGTTTGCATGACAAAATTTTCAATAATATTGGAGACCACAAGTAATCTCTTAATAATCCTAAATAATATTAGCCCATACTTGTACTACTACATGTGGTAGGATGTCTAATATCATATCCCTTGGATACAATATTTGATATATTTGAATGTATGTTTCAATTCATATTCAATATTGTTGCGTACACAATAATTTTCTAGATCTTAATACATTAAATATTTGGTCTGGTAGCCTTAACCATCATGGTTTGGGGATGATTAGAAAATTATTGACAATTCTGTTGGTCATAACTTATCAAGTTACAAAATTTCCCAAATCATCAGATTTTATGTGCACCGCATGTGACATAGGGGAAATTAGTTTTAAGGCACTCTCACCTTAAAATTCTAAGCATGCCACTTATTCTTCCTTGAACACATTCAAAAGATATATGTGGATTGTTGAACCATTACCTAGGGTAATCTAGATACTTCATGGTACTCATATAACACATTCATAAAATGTTTTTAAGTGTGTCACTTACCACACACAACCATGATCTTACCAAATAAATTGCTTAAATTATCACAGTAGGAGCAAATTCTCCCGAACAAAGCATAAACCCATTTGAATGCGCAATGTCGTTGAACTCATTTAACGAGCATTTTCAGTTTGCATTCAGTACTCTATGTACATACCCAGAATGGTTTAACCAAATTTCTTATCAAACATAGTCAAATGAATTACTTGACCACTTTTAAAGAATTGTAAATTTACCAGCCTCTTGCTGGACACATACGGCCTTACACACCGTAAGTATGATCTAAATCATACCAACTGCATATCATACTACTTTCCCCTTGTAGTAACTACGTGGAAATCAACAAAGTATTTCCCATCTGCGATAATTCGGTTACATGCCGATATCACCACTCCAGCATATATCAATGGGCACTCATGAAAATTTGGGATCTATGTGAGGAATAACAATTTATCCGTCAATCAAAATTATTCATGGCCCATATGCTGATTGCATCAGCAATAAGGATATTTTCCGGCATTAGGGGGAGATAAGTACCACAAAGAATGCCGAGAAATAAATTAGAAATGTTATTGACATTCTATCCTTATATCCACGTACTCAAAGAATCTGAACTAAAAGTTTAGAGAATCATATATTTGCAACACATTGCAAATCTGCCACATACATTTACTGATAACAAGGTGTCACTAAATTCTAGATTCCTGCAGTAAAGTATCAGAAAGAGTGGAGGTACCTGATAAACCACTCTTCTCCCCAAATGAGAGCAAGAGGGGGAGAAAATCTGATAAAACGAGATATAACTTCTCATATGCTTCCGCGGAAAATAGAGGAAACCAAATCCTCAACCAGTAAATGTAATTCAATATCAAGTTGAGAGACACCTCACTGGATGCTCATCATCCAAAGCCCGGCATAAATGTGCACAAATATTTTGGTGCCGAGACATCGAAACACCTTGACTCCATTTGTTGTAGGAAATCACGAGGAGTTAAAAAGGAATGAATATATTATCCACACACTTCAATGATTCCATTAGAATCATATAAACTAAAGACTACATTTGTCGACATATATTTCTTCTCAAATTACTAAAACCTTTTGGGCCCTGAACCAAAATCCATGGTAGAGTGCCTCTTGCACTCATATTGGTTCACATAAAAGGAAGCAAGTAATGAAGAATAGCTCTCGCTTTGCAAATGAGTGGTATTTACCGTAGTAATACCTACTCCTCACAAGTATCTTCCATATGGAATACTAAAAACTTCTCATTCATAGACAAAGTCAACGAGGTGGTGAGAAGCGAGGCCTGTAGCAAAAGGGTTCACGCAGAGACCCGACGTCAATTATGATGTAACATACCCTCTTGGTGTGGGTGGATTTATGTTTCGATACTGAATATCATTGGCAATGAAATAATAATAATATCCATGCAGTTAATGGATGCAGTGACTACATACTCATATATGTCGCTCATTTCGGAAATCTCTATTGAAGTCCCTGAAGGGCTTATACTTCCGAATCCAAAAGCAAATCGCAACAAGTTTTGTGTAATACTTCATAAGTCACTCTTGACTTGAAATAGTCAGAAATCATATGGTACTACCGACTAAATGAGTTCCTTCTTCAAAAGGATTACTCGAATAATGATGATTATTTACATGTTTAATTAAGGAATCCCAAATTTCATTCCTTTCATCACCTCAGTGTATATTGATGGCCTCATCATCAATGTCTATACAAGACCTAAACATGCACAAAATCATCTCAAGACGGGAAATTTGGATTCAACCGAATTTAGCTTAAGTTTACAACTTGAGCATTCTCTCAAGAATACATATCAATCTACATATATCCAAAACATATATGAGAAGTTCAATGTGGATATATCATACCAACAAAAGGTATATGGTCGATATAAGAAATATTAACTTATATCTCAAGCTCACAATAAATCTTGGGAAATTCCATCAGGAAAATCAAAATATGACCATGATATGATGAAATGATATTGGCTCTTTATTTGATCCCAACAATGCCATGTCAGTGACTGAATTCACTGGAATAGTCTTCATATGGAAGTCATCTAAATGGACTTTAATGGCTATTTCCAGTTATCATTCTGACATAATTGCTTTATCTAAAAGCATTGCAAAATATGCATAGCTTAGCAGAATGATTAACCACACTCAAAATCATCTGATTGAGATTCATCAGAATCACATAACTTGATTTATCAAGACGCTATCACTTGTGTTACTCAATACCTACAGGTTATATGAAGAGCAATATCATAAAGCACATTGCTCGAAAATTACTTATCCTCACCAATTATAGAAAGTGAGGAAACAATATCAAACAAAATACTGTGAAAATCCAACGGATGAAATTGGTACGAGACATCCTCCAGATTTCCAAAGTTCAGGGGGAGTAATCTCCCAAACTATAACCTTTTTACAATCATCAGATTGCATATATTGTACTCTTTTTCCCCTTGATGAGTTTTTCCCTAATGGTTTCTCATAAAAGGTTTTTAACGAGACAATATAAACACAAGTGTATGTATATGCCATATCATTTTCTCCTTATATTTTTCCCATTGGGTTTTAAGGGAGTTTTCAATGGCATATCAGATTGCACTCTTTTCCCTTATGAGTTTTCTCTCAAAGTTTCTCATAACGGTTTTTAATGAGGCAATATTTTTTTAAGATCATATGCTATACTTTCAAGTTTTTTTCCCATCGGGTTTTTAAAGGAAAGTATACAAAGCATATTTATTGTTCTCTAAACTCACCAACGAGTTTTATCCTTCCTGAAAGGTTTTTCTCATATGAGTTATCAAGAGACAATAATCATTATATGTTGCATCATTTTTCTCCTTATTATTTTCCCCAATGGGTTTAAAGGAGTTTTAGCAACATATCTACACTATTCTCCCCATATTTTTCCCACAGGGTTTTTGATGGAGACTTTAAGGATTATACAAGTCTTTCTCAAGATGAACATGATGAACATTCTCAAAGGCAAACACTTACAAGGAAGGTTCTTTATCAAGATGGTGTATATTCACAAAGACAAGCATTGATTAGGGGGAGTGTTAGGAATTAATTAATTAGTTTAATTAAAGGGATAATCCCTGCTTATGTCGGTTCCACTACTGGCAACCGCTCTTTGTAACCGCCTTTGTATCCGGGTATATATACCCCAAACTTCATCAATGAAATCAACTGTTCCATCATTTGCTCCTCTCTCTCGTTTCTCTCTAAACAGGGGGAAAGGATATTTGCGGGCCGTGGCGGTCAATCTAGCTGGAGGGGCCCCACATGTCAGACACCTCGTATAGGAAACGGTTTTGATACATCCCTCGTCCGAAGCCGCTTGGGTTCTCTCACTGACGGATACGGCCTCTTTCTTTATTCTCGGACGGGGGCCCACCCGTGGGAAAGCGGGGTGTGGCCTTTTTAAAACGGTTTCCTCTGCGAATGGGTGTCGTGTGGCACAAGCTGTTGCTTCTTATCATAGGCTGGTGGTGCGGTGACCGTGACAGGTGTCGTGTGGGGGGGACAAAAGTACTGTTTTGACCCTTTAACGAATTTTTAGTATGATTTTGATTTGACCGGCAAAAGACACAAATTTAACTTCGGAGCTAAACTATTTCATAAATTAACCTATGTTTGAAAATATTTCATCCAGTTGATCCTTAATGTGCAACGTCTAATAGCAAGGCGTTGCACTGCACTCTACTGTGCAACGCTTAACACTTACTCCCTCCGTTCGGATTTACTCGTCGTGGTTTTAGTTCAATTTGAACTAAAACCACGACAAGTAAATCCGAACGGAGGGAGTAGGCGCCACACCTGTGCAGCGCCTGACAGCTAGGCTCTGCACTACATTGTGCATCGCCTAGCTGTAAGGAGCTGCACAGTAGAGTGCAACGCCTAACTGTTGAGAGCTGCACAAAAGGGTAAGCGATGTGAAATATTTTCAAAAACAGTTTATTTTGTGAAATATTTTCGCTCTAAGGTCACATTTGTTAATTTTGCCGATTTGACCTCAGTTTGTAAATTGAAAGTTTAGAAAAGTACGACGATAAACGCGCTCCCCTGAATGCGACGATGATTCATTTGAGGCTATGCTTGAGAGATGGTTTGGAAGGAAGTGATGTGAATCTTCGTATGAGAAGCATTGTTGTTTTGTAGTATTTGTATTAATAAACAATGCTCTCGTCCATGTCTGAGATGTTTTTGTGCGACACACAACCTTGAAAAGGATTTGTTAAAGATTATAAATACTTTGAAATGATTTGTGGCAGAAATAAGCCTTGAAGGTTTACTTGGAACAGAATTAGGGCCCGCACGAGATATAGTGAGTCCCTGCAGATTAGATATGCAAGATATATCACAGTGGGAGATTCCTCAATTCAAAGCGGATGAGCTCCAGATGGAGTTTTCCTTCGACAAGCACGAAGAGATATCAGCTAGTCAAGGAAATGCATCACATGAGAATGACTCAAGTGTTATGAAACTAGCTAATTCCCCGCGCGCTGCTGCGGGACATTTGCTCAACCAAATGAAGAGATGCACATGGAGCAAAAGAATGTAAGATTTTGACAAACGGCCGTAAGCAATTGTATGGGCCATTCACTATTTTTATTTTTTGCACCTAAAATCCTAACATGTCCGTCCTAAAAATCACATTATCCAATTAAAAGTTGTCTGGGATTACCACCGATTAATATGTAACAATATGGTTGTCCCAATAAATATTAGAATGTTTGAACCTTCCTAGCCTACCTTTCTGAAAATTGAAGCAAATATGTGCAATCTGCTAAAACAGGTTGGTTGAGATAATAATGCGTATAAATTGAAAATTTGACTGACCTTGAAGATTAATAGTTAGGAAAATACTGCATTATGCAAGCAAGTGGAAACCGTTACTCATCATACTGCCATATTTCCCATTTCTAATTATTCCCAACCATGTCGACAAATACAATGTTCCTTCCTGAAAGAAGTTCTCCTTTTAGATTATCGAACAATGATGATTAGTGAAAAGCTAAAATAAGATCTTAAGTGCAGCAACTGAATATGCATGAATCAAGAATAAAAAAGGATCCACTGACTTGAATGATACACGAATCATGGCAAAAGAAATCACTGGGAGGAAAGCACTAATGCAAAAAGAACACCTATGGGGCATGAACATGCACACGCAGTAATTAACGTACCCACTCCAATCTAACTACACGCATGTGGCTGAAATCAAATTAATAGGTAGGTTAAGAACAATACAAAGTAACGGAGAATATCACTATGACAATACAAGAAGGATGAGTGGCATAGGTTAAAGGACAATAGGCATCTTTATCTACAGTACAATACCTTATGATGACAGTTTCAATCAACAAAGAAATCCTTCAGGAAGTATTCGATGTGAATTCCATTCAAGGGATCCTGAATACTGATATGCTAGTACTTTGTTGCCATTGTGTCGCGGGGACAAACAAAGGGCTGAAGAGGGAAGGCCCGTCCGGCACGGTCACACCCTGTTGAATGATCAACGCTGCACGAAGCAGTTCTCGTGAACCCCCATGCCACGGCCGAGACCTTGGCTCGCTGGCCGGCCTCTCCACCTACTCATCCCCTCGGACTCAAAAGGAAGCCATCACATGACTCTTGTACGTATCCTACTGGATACAGAGAGGAGTGGAAGAGCAAGGTGAAAGGTGCCAAGGTAAAAGATCGATCGTTCTTTATTTAGAAGAGAAAAGGATGGAAACGGAAGCAGGATGTGGGAAAAACAATAGACGGTTGGGCTTCCTTTTCGTTTTAGATAGACATCAAGAGTTAGATGAGATGATTGGGCTTCCTAGTTTTATATGAGTATATATAATAATTTGTTAATGAGACGTCTAGGCTTCGGTGTGCACTATAAATTACACTGGAATCTATTTCTTTTGCTTTTTTTACATGGCAGATATGACGGCCCAGAGTATGCATGTCCCACGGTTGCATGCAGATGCATTGCTTGGTGGAGAAGTGATAACGTGGCTAGATGTTGATGTGGACACCTTGCATGTTTAGAGAAATAAGGTAGTGGGGATGAACTTTTTAGGTATATAGGATTCGAGAATCGAATAGATTAAGTGTGAAGACAATTTTCTTTTCCTGCATTGTTAGATAACGAGGTATGGTGATGTAGGAAAAAAATAACACAGATTGAGACAGAGGATATCTCTTTTCCACATAAATAAGCTTATCAATTGCCTTCCAAGCAATATTGTTACTTCACCTCCAATATCAGCGGATAAGGGAAGTGAATTTTAATAGCACCTGCATCCAAATAACTGAAACCTAATAGCATTGCATGCGTTATTTATGATACATGACGATGAGGTTTACCAACACCACATGCAGTGCGTTAAAGTTTCACGGCCATAAGCAAATATTTCAACAATGGAAGTCAAATTGTTCGAGGAAACACAAACGGTGAAAGAAAACCCCGTGCAAATATCCCACTCATCTATCTTCTCGGTGTTCTTCTCCCCCCTTTTGTCAACAACTGTAAAAAAGGAACGAGAAAACATGCGAGCAACTATTCGTCCATAGAGCCCTCAGAACTCGAACTGTTCGGCGAAACAGAACGAGGAATAGTTGAAGCCTAGGCAGGAGTAGGGCTCGTAGCACATGCTTCGGGAGTAGCTTCGGGAGTGGAGCGAGGAGCATCAGGTTTGAAAATCATAGTGCCAGTAGTATCTTCAATCTCATTGTCTAGTTCCACAAAGAGAAGGTCAATTGAGTTAGAGCGATGAGGAAGCATTAGGGTTTGCCTTCGGATGTGTGGAACTTCAAACAGATTTAGATAGTCATATTCCTTTTCAATTCCCTTCGCAGAGAGTTGATTGCGATCATAATGTTTGTGCGGAAGAGTCCAGGTGTGCTTGTGAAGCTCTTTTAATGTAGCAAAGCTTAGCGAGTGTAATTGTGAAGCAAATTAATTTCACCCATCTTTTCCAGCTTTACTTTGCGATCGAGCTTGATGTGGCTCTCCAGGGCCTACTGGGCCCGAAGACAAATCTCATAAAGAGATGGATTTTTATCCCGAGGGATTTTCATAGTGGCCTTAGTGACTTTGAGAGTAGCCGCAGAGGCAGAAGCACTTGCATCAACTAGAGTCTTCCTTTCCCAATATCCTACACAATTCGAAGAGTGTCACGAACTGGAGGCATAAAAACTTTTGGGGCATGTGGGCAAAAAAATTCTTCTATGTGAGTTGTTCGATGGCATACATGATCCACGGAGCATATGACTTCAATACTTGAGCACCGTCAGCTACATATGCCAAGTTCCAAATGAAAAGATCTGGAATGTCAAAGTGAATGCCATTTCATATAGCATTGATAGAATTTGCCATAGTGCCTTGAATGGTTTCTGGTCGGTTGGTTGGAGTGATGGAATTGCACAGAATGTAAAACAACACTTTGTTTTCATAGGACATGTTCTTGGGATTTGCTTTAGTGTAAGCATCACCCACAAGCTCGAGATCCATCAACATATGCAGTTCAGCATTAGACACTTCCCACTATGGGGCCTATGTTCATGAGTTCATCAAACTCACACCGAGGAAGATTCAGAAGAGCTAGAAACTGATCAAGTGAGCACTTATTCTTTTCGTATTTAGTCATCCATTCGAGTACCCCATGTAGTGCTATCCACGGTTCCAGCCATGATTGAAATGGAGAAACTCTCTTCAGAATACATGTTCAATTTTGTTCGATGGTGTGGTGAAAACATGGTAAACTTTCGAGCTCGGTAAAATCCAAGATCTGGTGCTTGAAGATGCAATTCTTGGAGAGAAGAATTCGAGCATAATATACAACTTGTTCTTTGGTCCAGAACCTTGGCGAGATGTAAGTTCTTTCCCCTTCGTATGGATTGGTGCCAAATAAAGCAAGTTTCGACAATGAAACTGCTCGTTGAACGCTGGACCATTAGGACCATCCTCGACAGGAAACAGTGGGAATGTTTCGAGTGAATTTCTTGGAAGTTCTTCTTCAGTTGAGCGCATGGTCGGAGATTCATCAGGTGCAGCAGAATCTTCTTCAGTTGGTTTAAGAGGAGTGTCGCGCTTCCTCGACCTAGCAGACACAGATGGCTTCGAAGAACTTGAAGAACCATAAATTTTGCTCGTTGGCACTCCTAGAGTGGCTTTCATTCCTTCGAGCACTAGGGCCTTATCTTTCGCAGACTTAGATGCCTTGGGTACATGTGATGCATTAACAGTAGCTTGAGCCAACGGCTCGGCGGATTTCTTTTCTTCGTCTTCCATTAGTCGAGCTATGGAACGAGGAGCAGAGTCGACATCTATCGGTGTAGGAGTAGCCCAGGGTGTGACTGGGATAGTTTTATCTCGAGGAGCGTATTGCCGCACCCCCCTCAATCTTGTCATCCTTCTTGCTTGAGGCTGAAGGTTCAACTTGCATCAGCACATGAGGTGAAGGATTTGGTTTTTCAACTTCAAACTCTTCATCAGTTTGCTCATTGTTGTCTTGGTGCTGAAGTGGTGCATTTTCTTCATCGGGGTTGTCGAGAAATATATCAACCACGTCATTTTGCTCGTCTTGATCTATGTGCACAAGAACAATAACCTCGGGGGAAACATGTTGCATGGGTTCTTCCTCGTGAGGTGGCGATGGTGGAACTTGCTGCAAAGGTGCACTTTAGCTTATAGGAGCAGCATGAGAGGTGAAAATCTGAATGCGACGATCTTTCTTTTCCTTCATCTTAGATGCTCTAGCTAAAGACTTCTAACATTTTTCCTTCTTCAATTCTCCTTCGAGAAAGATCAGCCTTGCGATCAATTTCATCATTCTTTCCATCACACAACTAAGAAATATATATGTGCATTCTCGCGTGCCATTCAACTTTCTCGTTTCTAATGGCACTACGGGCCTTCCTGGTATCAACAATTTCCTTGTTTAGACCTTTCCTTTCGTACCCGATATTGGCCTCTTTCCTCATCTTCTCCAGAGTTTGCTTGTCCTTGACAGTCTTGCTGAGCTTCCTAGAGATTTTATTCAGTTGACAAAAATGTTTTGTCACAATTTCAGTGACACCTTTTGGCCGACCCGAACTACTCACGCCATTATTTTGTGCATCATATGCGGAACTTTTAATTATGTCAATCATCATCTTAAAATCATAGTTTTGTTTCTTTGTGGCAACAGGAACAATGGGCTTGGCCTTCTTGGTTGATGCATCTTCTTCGGCATACAGTTTTCTATTCGTAGTGCTGTTCAAAAAAGTTGGCGGGACTGAACCCGAAGGTTTTTAAGATATATGCATGGGTGTATGCCTTGGTGATCTCCTTGGAGAGAGCAAAACCTTCAGTAGAGAGGGAGTTTGTGTTGGCTTATCTAGAATGGCAGGCTGGTCATACATGGGGATTTCATCAGACGAGTCGGAAACAACCTTTCTTATCCTCATGGCGGTGGTTTTATTTAGAGGAGCGCGGGGAGACTAACTTCTTGGACTTCTGATGTCTACTACACACTCTTCTTCTTGTAGACTCGTGCTGGCCTCCAAGCGCAGAGTTTTGTAGGACAGTAGCAATTTTCCCTCAAGTGGATGACCTAAGGTTTATCAATCAGTGGGAGGCGTAGGATGAAGATGATCTCTCTCAAACAACCCCGCAACCAAATAACAAAGAGTATCTTGTGTCCGCAACACACCCAATACAATGGTAAATTATATAGGTGCACTAGTTCGGCGAAGAGATGGTGATACAAGTGTAACATGGATGGTAGATATAGGTTTTTGTAATATGAAAATATAAAAAACTGCAAGGTAAAAAATGATAAAAGTGAGCACAAACGGTATTGCAATGCTTGGAAACAAGGCCTAGGGTTCATACTTTCGCTAGTGCAAGTTCTCTCAACAATGATAACATAATTGGATCATATAACAATCCCTCAACATGCAACAAAGAGTCACTCCAAAGTCACTAATAGCAGAGAACAAACGAAGAGATTATTGTAGGGTACGAAATCACCCCAAAGTTATTCTTTCTGATCGATCTATTGGGATATTCCTATAAGTGTCACAAACAACCCTAGAGTTCATACTAAAATAACACCTTAAGACACACATCAACCAAAACCCTAATGTCGCCTAGATACTCCAATGTCACCACAAGTATCCGCGGGTTTGATTATACGATATGCATCACACAATCTCAGATTCATCTATTCAAACCAACACAAAGAACTTCAAAGAGTGCCCAAAGTTTCTACCGGAGAGTCAAGACGAAAACGTGTGCCAACCCCTATGCATAAGTTCACAAGGTCACTGAACCCGCAAGTTGATCACCAAAACATACATCAAGTGGATCACGTGAATATCCCATTGTCGCCACAGATAAGCACATGGAAGACATACATCAAGTGTTCTCAAATCCTTAAAGACTCAATCCGATAGGATAACTTCAAAGGGAAAACCGAATCCATTACACGAAGGTAGATGGGGAGAAACATCATAAGATCCAACTATAATAGCAAAGCTTGCGGTACATCAAGATCGTGCCAAAGCAAGAACATGAGAGAGAGAGAGAGAGAGAGAGAGAGAGAGAGAGAGAGAGAGAGAGAGAAAGAGATCAAACACATAGCTACTGATACATACACTCGGCCAAGAGGGTGAACTACTCCCTCCTCGTCATGGAGACCGCCGGGGTGATGAAGATGGCCACCGATAATGGTTTCCCCTCCGGCAGGGTGCCGAAACGGGCTCACGATTGGTTTTTCATGGCTGCAGAAGCTTGCGGCGGTGGAACTCCCGATCTAGGTTTCTTTTCTGGGGTTTCTACATTTATAGGAATTTTTGGCGTCGAGAACAAGTTAGGGGGGGTCCACGAGTCAACCACAAGGACGGAGCACCCTCCCAAGGTAAGGGCGCGCCCTCCACCCTTGTGGTTGACTCGGGACTCTTCTGGCACAACTCTTTTGCTTCGGGGGCTTCTTCTGGTCCATAAAAAATCACCGTAAATTTTCAGGTCAATTGGACTCCATCTGATATTCCTTTTCTGCGAAACTCAAAAACAAGGAAAAAATAGAAACTGGCACTGGGCTCTAGGTTAATAGGTTAGTCCCATAAATCATATAAAATAGCATATAAATGCATATAAAACATCCAAGAAAGATAATATAATAGCATGGAACAATAAAAAATTATAGATACATTGGAGACGTATCAAGCATCCCCAAGCTTAATTCCTGCTCGTCCTTGAGTAGGTAAATGATAAAAACATAATTTTTGATGTGGAATGCTACCTAACATATTTATCAATGTAATTTTTCTTTATTGTGGCATGAATGTTCAGATCCATAAGACTCAAAATAAAAGTTTATCAATATCAAAATAATAATACTTCAAGCATACCAAAAGCAATCTACGAAGCTTCAAAAATAACATGGCTGAAGAAAGTTATCCCTACAAAATCATATTGTCTTTTATGCTCCCTTTTCTTAACACAAGATACCCCTCATGCCCATCCCGGTGTCAGCCAAGCAATTGTTTTCATACTTACTTTTTCAAACCTTTTCAACTCTTCACGCAATACATGAGCGTGAGCCATGGACATAGCACTATGGGTGGAATAGAAGGTGGTCATAGACAAAAGGAGGGAGAAAGTCTCACATCGACTAGGCAAATCAATGGACTATGGAGATGTCCATCAATTGATATCAATTTGAGTGAGTAGGGATTGCCATGTAACGGATGCACTAGAGCTATAAGTGTATGAAAGCTCAAAAGAAAACTAAGTGGGTGTCCACCAACTTGCTTGCTCATGAAGACCTAGGGTATTTGAGGAAGCCTGTCGTTGGAATATACAAGACAAGTTCTATAACGAAAATTCCCACTAGTATATGAAAGTGACAACTTAGGAGACTCTATCATGAAGAACATGGTGCTATTCTGAAGGACAAGTGTGGAAAAGGATAGTAACATTGTCCCTTCTCTCGTTTTCTCTCATTTTTTTAAGACTCCACCTTTTTTAGTCTCCTTTTCTCTCTTTTTTGGAGACTCTTTTGGCCTCTTTTTTGGCTCTTTTTGGCCTCAACTTTTTTATAACCTCACATGGGACAATGTTCTAATAATGATGATCATCACACTTTCATTTACTTACAACTCGATACTAGAACAAAGATATGACTCTATATGGATGCCTCCGGCGGTGTACCGGGATGTGCGATGATCAAGAGTGACATGTATAAAAAGTAATGAAAGGTGTCCAAGCCACAAATACTATGTCAACTACATGATCATGCAAAGCAATATGACAATGATGGTGCGTGTCATAATAAACGGAACGGTGGAGTTACATGGCAATATATCTCGGAATGGCTATGGAAATGGCATAATAGGTAGGTATGGTGGCTGTTTCGAGGAAGGGTATAAGGTGGTTTGATGCACCGACGAAAGTTGCGCGACACTAGGGTGGCTAGCAAGGTGGAAGGGTGAGAGTGCATATAATCCATGGACTCAACATTAGTCATAACGAACTCACATACTTATTGCAAAAAGTCTATTAGACCTCGACGCAAAGTACCACGACGCATGCTCCTAGCGGGGAGGTTGGGAGGAGTTAACCATCGCGCGCCCCCGACCTTCACGCAAAGATAAACAATCAAGATACAATGCGCTCCAATTTGGTTACATAGTTAGGAGACCCTGCGTGCATGCTACGGGAATCACAAACCTTAGCACAATTATTTCTTTAACCTCACAAACTACCACTAGCATGACTCTAATATTACCATCTTAACATCTCAAAACAATTATAAGGAGTCCAACTTCTCCTATATTTAATGCTCTATATGAAAGTTTTTATTATACCCTCTTTGGATGCCTATCATATTAGGACTAAATTCATAACCAAAGCAAATTACCATGTTGTTTAGAGACTCTCAAAATAATATAAGTGAAGCATGGAGGTTCATCAATTTCTATAAAATAAAACCACCGCCGTGCTCTGAAAAGATATAGTGAAGTACTAGAGCAACTGACAAACTACTCCAAAAAGATATAAGTGAAGATCAATGAGTAGCCAAATAATTAACAAGCTATGAGAAGACCCTCTCTCATTTAAGAATTTCAGATCTTAAGTACTTTATTCGAACAACAAGCAAAACAAAATAAAATGACATTGCAAGGATAGCACATATCATGTGAAGAAGCAAAAACTTAGGCTCAACCGATACTAACTGATAGTTGTTGATGAAGAAAGGTGGGATGCCTATCCGGGCATCCCCAAGCTTAGATGCTTGAGACTTCTTGAAATATTATATTGGGATGCCTTGGGCATCCCCAAGCTTGAACTTTTGTGTCTCCTTAATTCCTCTCATGCCGCGGTCTCCCTAAATCTCAAAAACTTCATCCACACAAAACTCAACATGAACTCGTGAGATAAGTTAGTATAAATCAACTCAAAACCTTATCATTCCGTACTCTAGAAAATCACTGAGATTATAATTAAACATTGCATACTAAATGCCTCTACATATTTAATACTCCTAGCCTCAAATAGAATTATTAAACATGCAAGCATAACAACAATCTGTCTAAACAGGACAATGTCTCAAGAGTAGAATTGTTCTCATACTTCCCTAGCTCTAAAAATTCTGAAACATTACCACATTACAGAGAACTTATTCATGCTAACTTTGTAAAAATTTCAAGAATTTATCATGTTTTGACTATCAAAAAGAATCCAGACAGTGATAGAAAACTTTCTGTTTTCAAACAGCAACATAAAGACTTGCAAAATAATCATGGTAAAGGCTATACTTGTCTTTTTTATTGAAATAAAAGATACAAAACCTTATTCTAAATAACAACAAGAAAATCTAAACAAAATAAAACGACGCTCCAAGCAAAACACATATCATGTGGTGAATAAAAATATAGCCTCAAGTAAATTTACCGATAGATGAAGAGGAAAGAGGGGATGCCATCCGGGGCATCCCCAAGCTTAGATGCTTGGTTGTCCTTGAATATTACCTTGGGGTGCCTTGGTCATCCCCAAGCTTAGGCTCTTGCCGCTCCTTATTCTATAGTGTCGGCGTTCTGGGAACGAGGGTATCCAGACTTGCCTGCCTGCGGCCTAGGACGTGGCTCATCAGGCAGCCTGGTACGACCCATCATCTTCAGCAACCACTCAAGACCCTCGCGAGGGGCCAAGCCTCGTGAGGCGAACGACGCAAGACATCCCCTGGGCAGCCTCACTAGGCCGGCTCATGAGGATCGGAGATATCAAGGCAAGGGGTACCTCGCGAGGTCCTTGTGACGTGAAAAGTGACGACCAAGGCCAGGCGGGCGCCAGCGGGCGTAGAGTGCCCGTTTCCTCTTTGGTGCTAAATAAGCAGGTGCAGACAAAGAGTCCCGAGGCATCAAGCAAAGGTTTCCATATCGATGCAACAAGACCAAGACCAGCAGGACAGCAGAACAGAGGTCATCGCGGAGCCCACGGCGGCGTCACCACCAGAGCCTTTGGCAGGCGAAGACCACCTTTTGTCAGGATAGCTTGTACTTGTTGTCCCCCTTCAAATTTGGCCGTTGTGGGATCCCTTCCCACTCAATATTTGGGAAGAGGACCCGGCCACTATAAATAGGACTAGCCACCACCTTAGAAAGGGATCGAATCATTGAGACCGCCCGCACACCTACAAGCTCACCCGAGCTCAAGAACTCCTCTCCTCAGGAGGCAGTTCATCGATGTACTAGTTCTTCCTCAGCCCACGAGGCAATCCACCACACCACTGGATTAGGGTATTACACCACGACGGTGGCCTGAACCAGTATAAACCTTGTGTCCCTTGTTCTTCAGATCTGACGAGCTAGGCCTAGGGATCGGCGAGTAGACGAGCTAGGCGGAAGGAGCGATCTTCGTGCGCACACCAGAGTTCGAACCTCAAGGGTTTTGCCAGAACCCAAGATCCGACATCTGGCGCGCTAGGTAGGGGTGTGGCGAAATTTCGTCCCCATCCGTCCTGCTCTCGCGGCTAGGCGGCCGCGCACGGCGGCTCTCCGGGCCACCGGGCCTTCACCCCCGCCTTACGACGGGTGCAGTGGCCACCCAGGTTTAGGCCAGATCTACCGCCCCGTTACAACGGGGCAGCGGACCCGACAGTCTTCCTCCAGGCTTACGAAGAGGCCATCTCGGCGGCCGGTGGCGACAGCAGGGTCATGGCCAACTGGCTCCCCATGGCGCTCACCGGTGTGCCGCGCGCCTGGTTCTTTAGCTTGCCAGAATCATCCATGGCGTCCTAGGAGGAGCTGCGCGACCTCTTCGTCGCACGCTTCGGGGCGTCGGCACCCCACGTCGTCGCGGCCCTCCTCGGCGGCTTCCAAGCGCCACCCTCCGGCCGTCACATCAAGCAGATCTTTCGCTAGGCGGGCGTCGCCTCCATATGCCATGGGGCTCCTCCTGGATGGGTGGCGCCCAAGACCGACCTCACCTTCGACTCGGGGGACCACCCTGCCTCCACCGCGGGCTCAGGCGCTCTCCCGATGCTCTGCACCCCCACCATCTGCAATGTGGCACTCACCACGACCCTCGTCGACGGTGGGGCTGGCCTCAACATGCTCTCAGTGGAGGCTTTCAGCTTGCTTCAAGTGCCACTAGAGCGGCTGCGCCCCACCAAACGCTTCTCCGGAGTCACCAGCGGTTCCACCAGCTCTTTGGGGCAGATCCGCCTCCCGGTCACTTTCGGCACCCGAAACAACTACCGCACTGTGCTGATCGACTTCGACATCGAACGAATCGGCCTACCGTACAACGCCATCCTCGGGTACCCCGCACTGGCTCAGTTCATGGCCGCGACCCATCCGGCCTATAAGCTCATGAAGATGCCAGGGAGCAGCGGTGTCCTTATCATGGCGGGGGACACCAAGGAAGCTCTGGCGGCCCTCAAGCGCGTCTTTCGAACCGTTGCGGCGGCGCATCCGACCGGTGAAGTCACCCTGGAACCGAGGGGGCTGCACCGGCCAAGAAGAAGCAACTTTTCTCCCAAGACCGAGCCGAGACGAAGCAGGTGCCGGTGGATGAAGACGAGCCATCGGGTGTCGCCTTCACCATAGGTGCTGGTCTTCCCCTAGCTCAAGAAGAGGTGCTGGTTGGATTCCTGCGTGCAAACAGGGATGTGTTCGCGTGGGAACCCAAGGACCTGGCGGGAGTCCCGAGGGAGGTGATCGAGCATCACCTGAACGTATGCCCCAATATGCACCCCGTGAAGCAGAAGGCCAGACGCCAATCTACGGAGAAGTAGTCCTTCATCATGCAGGAGACACGTAAGCTGGAAGCGGCCGGTGTCATCCGCGAGGTCCGGTACCCGGAGTGGCTGGCAAACCCCGTCGTCGTGCCCAAGAAAGGAGAAAAAGAGCGCATGTGTGTCGACTTCACCAACCTCAACAAAGCTTGTCCGCAAGACCCATTTCCTCTGCCCCGCATCGATCAGATCGTTGACTCCACCGCCGAGTGTGACTTGTTGTGCTTCCTGGATGCCTTCTCAGGTTACCACCAGATCAAGATGGTGCTGCAAGATGTCGAGAAGACTGCCTTCCTCACCCTATGTGGAGTATACTGCTACATCTGCAAGCCGTTTGGGTTGCGGAATGCAGGATCAACCTTTCAGCGGTTAATGCACATCGCAGTGGGAAAACAGCTCGGGAGGAACGCTGAGGCGTACGTAGATGACATCGTGGTAAAATCTCAGGAGGCCGCAACCCTTATCACGGATCTGGAAGAGACCTTCGCCAACCTGCGCAAGGTAGACCTGCGGCTCAACCCGGAAAATTGCGTGTCCGGTGTCCCGTCAGGCAAGCTTTTTGGCTTCCCGATGTCGCGCCAAGGGATCGAGGCAAACCCCGAGAAGGTCAAGGCCATAGAAAAGATGAGTCCGCCCAAGAACCTCAAGGAGATGTAGAAGCTGGCCGGTTGTGTAACGTCGCTCGGGCGTTTCATCTCCAAGCTAGGGAGAGAGCCCTCCCTTTCTTCAAGCTGATGAAAAGGAAGGGTCCGTTCAAATGGACCCCTGAGGCTGATGCGGCGTTCAAAGACCTCAAGAGATACCTCACCAGTCCACCGGTAATGGTGGCACCCAAGCCTCAAGAACCATTGGTGCTTTACCTGGCTGCAACACCGCATTCAGCTAGTGCAGCGCTGGTGGCTGTTCGAGAGGAGCGCCAAGACAAGACCTTGCAACCCAAGGGCTGCACTCCCGAGGCCCCAGCAGGGCCGGAGGACGACCGCGTCCTGCAATACGACTCCCCCGAGGCCGCAGCTGCCCCAACTAACGACCAAGCCCATGAAGCACCTTTACCTAGTCATACCACACAGCCGCAGGCGAGTCCGGACTTCACCCCTGTCGAGCACCCGGTATCCATTGTCAGCACGGTGCTCCGTGATGCCCGAGCACGCTACCCCATGCCGCAAAAGCTCCTGCTTGGGCTTCTCGTCGCTTCACGAAAGCTGCACCACTACTTCCAAGGCCACCCCATCAAGGTCGTCTCAGCTTACCCTCTGGAAAGGGTACTCCGGAGCCCAAACGCGGCAGGAAGGGTCGTGGAATGGAATATAGAGCTGCAGGCGTTCCGGTTAGAGTTCAGCACCACCAGAGTCATCAAGGGGGCCACACTTGCAGACTTTATGGCAGAATGGACCGACGCCCCAGCACCCGAAGCAAGTCAGAGCCAATCCCTATCGCGGGGGAGCGAAGCGCCGGATGGCTGGGTCATGTACTTCGACGGCGCGTTCTCCCGCCAGGGCGCGGGGGCTCGGGCTATGCTCATCTCGCCCACTCAAGGCGGAGTACGAGGGCCTAATCGCTGGCCTCAAGGCAGCAATAGCCCTGGGAGTGAAATGCCTCGTCATCAGGGGCAACTCTCAGCTCCTCGTCAACTTCTTCAACAAGGTGTACGAGCCGAAGGACAAGAATATTGAGGCATACCTCGCGGAGGTACGCAAAATGGAGAAGTAGTTCTTGGGCCTGGAGCTGGAGCATGTGCCCCGCAGCACTAACAAGGAAGTCGACGACATCGCCAAGAGAGCGTCCATGCGCCTGCCCCAAGAGCCCGGTGTCTTCGAGGAAAGGCTCCTCAGGCCCTCGGCGTCACCCCCGCGAGAAGTGCCGGCGAAGACTCAGGAGGAACTCCCCCAGCCACCGACCTCGGGAGCCCCCGCCTGCGGCCCGTCCTCAGGAGCTCACTTGCTCCTAGCGCTCGAGCCTCAGGAGGGATGCTGGACCGAGGAACTCAAGTCATACCTGGTGCGAGGAGTGCTGCCAGAAAAGGAGGAGGATGCCGAACGCGTGGCCCGACAGGCTACGGCATACTGCATCCAAGACGGTGAGCTTTACAGGAAGCGACCAAATGATGTTTCTCTGCGATGGATCTTGATACGTCTCCAACGTATCTATAATTTTTGATTGTTCCATGCTATTATTTATGAAGTCTTGGATTCTTAATGGGCTTTATCATTCACTTTTATATCTTTTTGGTACTAACCTACTAACCCAAAGGCCCAGTCCAGATTGTTTTTTGCCTGTTTCAGGGTTTTGCAGAAAAAGAATATCAAACGGAGTCCAAACAGAATGAAACCTTCGCGAGAGATATTTTTGGAGAAAATCACGCACAGGAAACTTCAGGACCAAGTCAGGGGACAAAGGGGCTGCCCTCGAGGGTGGGGGGCGCGCCCCCTTCCCAAGGCGCGCCCCCTGCCTCGAGGCTCCCTCGTGTGGCCCCCGGTGCCCTCCTTCTTCCTATATATATCCACGTACCCCAGAAACTCCATACGCAGAGAGAAAACCCTAATTCACCGTCGTAGCTTCTGTTCCCGTGGAGATCCCATATTGGAGCCTGTTCTGGGAGGGGGATCCATCACGGAGGCCTTCATCATCATCGTCATCGCCCTCACCATGAGTTGTGAGTAGTTTACCATAGACCTTCGGGTCCATAGCTAGTATCTAGATGGCTTCTTCTCTCTCTCTCTGGATCTCAATACAAAGTTCTCCTCGGTCTTCGAGGAGATCTATTCGATGTAATCTCTTTTTGTGGTGTGTTTGTCGAGATTCGATGAATTGTGAGTTTATGATCAAGGTTATCTATGAAAGATATTTGGTTCTTCTCTGAACTTTCTATGTGTGCTCATAATATCCTTACAAGTCTCTTCAAATTATTGGTTTGGTTTGGCCTACTAGATCTATAGTTCTTGCAATGGGAGAAGTGCTTGGCTTTGAGTTCAATCTTGCAGTGTCCTTTCCCAGTGACAGTAGGGGCAGCAAGGCACATATTGTCTTGTTGCCATCGAGGATAAAAAGATGGGGTTTATATCATATTGCTTGAGTTTATCCCTCTACATCATGTCATCTTGCTTAAGGTGTTACTCTGTTCTTATGAACCCAATACACTAGATGCATGCTGGATAGCGGTCGATGTGTGGAGTAATAGTAGTAGATGCAGGCAGGAGTCGGTCTACTTGTCTCGGACGTGATGCCTATATACAATGATCATGCCTAGATACTCTCATAATTATTCGCTTTTCTATCAATTGCTCGAAAGTAATTTGTTTACCCGCCGTAGAATATCGCAATCAAGAGAGAAGCCACTAGAGAAAACTATGGCCCCCGGGTCTATTCTCAACATATCAATCTACATCTACTTTACTTTTACCGTTTTTATTTGTTGTTTTATTAAACTAAAAATACCAAAAATATAAACTATCATCTCTATCAGATCTCACTCTCGTAAGTGAGCGTAAAGAGATTGACAACCCCTTATCGCGTTGGCTGCGAAGTTCTTATTTGTTTGTGCAGGTGCGAGGGACTGGCGCGTGGTCTCCTACTGGATTGATACCTTGGTTCTCAAAAACTGAAGGAAATACTTACGCTAGTGTGCTGCATCTCCCTTTCCTCTTCGAGGGAATACAACGCAAGCTCAAGAGGTAGCAAGAAGAATTTCTGGCGCCGTTGCCGGGGAGGCTTACGCAAAAGTCATATACCAAGTACCTATCACAAACCCTTATCCTTCGCATTACATTTATTTGCCTCTCGTTTTCCTCTCCCCCACTTCACCCTTGCCGTTTTATTTGCCCTTCTTCCGCCGTGGGTTTATCGTTCGCTTGCTTCTTGTTTGCTCGTGTGTGTTGGATTGCTTGCTTGTCACTATGGCTCAGAACAATACCAAATTGTGTGACTTCTCCAATACCAACAACAATGACTTTATTATCACTCCGGTTGCTCCTATTACCGATGCTGAATCTTGTGAGATCAATGCTACTTTGTTGAATCTTGTCATGAAAGATCAATTCTCCGGCCTTCCTAGTGAAGATGCCGCTACCCATCTAAACAACTTTGTTGATTTGTGTGATATGCAAAAGAAAAGGGATACAGATAATGATATTGTTAAATTGAAGTTATTTCCGTTTTCACTTAGAGATCGTGCTAAAACTTGGTTCTCCTCTTTGCCTAGAAATAGTATTGATTCATGGAATAAGTGCAAAGATGCTTTTATCTCTAAGTATTTCCCACCTGCTAAGATCATCTCTCTTAGAAACGATATTATGAATTTTAAGCAACTAGATCATGAGCATGTTGCACAAGCTTGGGAGAGAATGAAGTTGATGATACATCATTGCCCTACTCATGGTTTGAATCTATGGATGATTATTCAGAACTTTTATGCTGGCTTAAATTTTGCTTATAGAAATCTTTTAGATTCGGCCGCCGGAGGCACTTTCATGGAAACCACCTTAGGAGAAGCTACCAAACTCGTAGATAATATTATGTTTAATTATTCTCAATGGCACACCGAAAGATCTACTAGTAAAAAAGTGCATGCTATCGAAGAAATTAGTGTTTTGAGTGGAAAGATGGATGAACTTATGAAATTGTTTGCTGCTAAGAGTGCTTCTTCTGATCCTAATGATAAGCCTTTGTCCACTTTGATTGAGAATAATAATGAATCTTTGGATGTGAATTTTGTTGGTAGGAATAATTTTTGTAACAATGCTTATAGTGGTAATTTTAATCCTAGGCCTTTTCCTAGTAATTCCTACAACAACTCTTATGGAAAGATGCCTTCTGTACTTGAAACTAGTGTTAAAAAGTTTATGGTCTCGCAAAAGAATTTCAATGCTTTGCTTGAAGAGAAATTGCTTAAGGTTGATGAATTGGCTAGAAGTGTGGATAGGATTATTCTTGATGTTGATTCTTTGAAACTTAGATCTATCCCACCTAAGCATGATATCAATGAGTCTCTAAAAGCCATGAGAATTTCCATTGATGAATGCAAAGAAAGAACCGCTAGAATGCGTGCTAAAAGAGAAGATTATATTAAATCGTGTTCTTCTAGTTATCATGAAAATAAAGAAGAAGATCTGAAAGTTATTGATGTGTCTCCTATTAGATCCTTGTTTTCTAATATTAATCTTGATGCGAATAGGATTGGAGATGATTCTGCTTTAAGGTGTCCCAATGATTCGGAGTTTTTAGATCTTGATGCTAAAATTGCTAAAAGTGGGAGTGAAGAGATTAAAACTTTGCATAGTGATGAACCCACTACTTAGGATTTCAAGGGATTCAATTATGATAATTTCTCTTTGATTGATTGTATTTCCTTGTTGCAATTCGTGCTAAATTCTCCGCATGCTTATAGTCAAAATAAAGCTTTCACTAAACATATAGTTGATGCTTTGATGCAATCTTATGAAGAAAAACTTGAGTTGGAAGTTTCTATACCTAGAAAGCTTTATGATGAGTGGGAACCTACTATAAAAATAAAAATAAAAGATCATGAATGCTATGCTTTGTGTGATTTGGGTGCTAGTGTCTCCACTATCCCAAAAACTTTGTGTGATTTGCTAGGGTTCCATGAGCTTGATGATTGTTCTTTAAATTTGCATCTTGCGGATTCCACTATTAAGAAACCTATGAGAAGAATTAATGATGTTCTTATCGTTGCCAATAGGAATTATGTGCTCGTAGATTTCATTGTTCTTGATATAGATTGCAATCTTTCATATCCTATTATTCTTGGTAGACCTTTCCTTAGAACGATTGGTGCAATTATTCATATGAAGGAAGGAAATATTAGATTCCAATTTCCATTAAGTAAAGGCATGGAACACTTTTCTAGAAAGAGAATCAAATTACCATATGAATCTATCATGAGAGCCACTTATGGATTGCCTTCCAAAGATGGCAATACCTAGATCTATCTTGTATCATGCCTAGCTAGGGGCGTAAAACGATAGCGCTTGTTGGGAGGCAACCCAATTTTAAGTTTTTTATTTTTGCTGCTGTTAGGGAATAAATATTGCATCTAGACTCTGAATAGATGTGGTTTCTTGTTTTGTTTAGTGTTTGTGCCAAGTAGAACCTTTGGGAAGACTTGTGTGAAGTTTATATGATCTTGCTATGAAAAACAGAATCGTTAGCGCTCTCTAAAGTAGTCGTGGGATTTTACCGGAGCGTGCTTTTTAGTTTATTATTTTTGCTGTAGATTGGTAGAAAAATTGCGCAAATTTACCAATTTAGTTTGCATTTGTTGGAGTTCCATAAGTAGGCGAACCCTGCAGATTACTACAGACTGTTCTGTCTTTGACAGATTCTGTTTTTCGTGTGTTGTTTGCTTATTTCGATGCATCTATGAGTAGTATTGGAGGATATGAACCATAGAGAAGTTGGAGTACAGTAGGTTTAACACCAATATAAACAAATAATGAATTCATTGCTGTACCTTTGAGTAGTGGTTTGCTTTCGTATACTAACGGAGCTCACGAGAATTTTTGTCTAAGTTTTGTGTTGTGAAGTTTTCAAGTTTTGAGTATTGCTTTGATGGACTATGGAACAAGGGGTAGCAAAGGCCTAAGATTGGGGATGACCATAGCACCCCAAGTAATTCAAGATAATAAAAAGCCTAAGCTTGGGGATGCCCCGGGAAGGCATCCCCTCTTTCGTCTTCATCCATCGGTAACTATACTTGGAGCTACATTTTTATTCGCAACATGATATGTGTTTTGCTTGGAGCGTCTTGTATAAGTTGAGTCTTTGCTTGTTAGTTTGACACAATCATCCTTGCTGGACACACCTATTTGAGAGAGTTAAATATGGCCTAGAAATTATTAGAACACTCTATGTGCTTCACTTATATCTTTTGAGTTGAATAGTTTTTGCTCTAGCGCTTCACTTATATCTTTTAGAGCACAATGGTGGTAATATTTTGTAGAAATTGTTGAACTCTCATGCTTCACTTATATCTATTTGAGAGTCTATTAAAATAGCATGGTAATGTGTTTAGGCTAAAAGAACTAGTCTTCACATGATAAACGTCCAATGTCAATGTAGTAAAAAAATTCACACCAAGTGCATTGAATAGAACGGGATGTTGGATGCTTGATAATTGTTTTGAGACATGAGGATAGTGATATTAGAGTCATACTAGTGGAGTTATTATGAAATTGAGAAATACTTGTGTTAAGGTTAGTGATTCCCGTATCATGCACGTATGGTGAACCGCTATGTGACGAAGTTAGAGCATGAGGTATTTGTAGAGTGCCAACCTTTGTGTGGAGGTCGGGGGCGCGCGATGGTTAACTCCTACCAACCTCCCCCCTAGGAGAATGCGTTTATTTCTTTGTTTTGATGACTCTTAGATTTTTGCAACAAGTATATGAGTTCTTATGACTAATGTTGAGTCCATGGATTATACGCACTCTCACCCTTCCACCATTGCTAGCCTCTCTTGTACCGCACAACTTTCGCCGGTGCCATAAACCCACTATATATCCTTCCTCAAAAGAGCCACCATATTGTTCGTCAAAACAGCCACCATACCTACCTATCATGGCATTTCCATAGCCATTCCGAGATATATTTCCATGCAACTTTCCACCGTTCCGTTAATATGACACGCATCATATTGTCATATTTCCATTGCATGATCATGTAGTTGTCATCGTATTTGTGGCAAGGACACCATGCATAACTTTTCATACATGTCACTCTTGTTTCATTGCACATACCGGTACACCGCCGGAGGCATTCATATAGAGTCACACTTTTTTGTTGTAGTATCGAGTTGTAATTTCGAGTTGTAATGAAAGTGTGATCATCATCATTATTAGAGAATTGTCCCATGGGAGGAAAGGCTAAATCTATAAAGCCCCTCCGCAAAAAAAGAAAGAAAGAAGAAAGGCCAAAGAAAAAAAAGGCCCAAAAAAAAGAAAAAAATAAAAGAAAAAGGGACAATTGCTACTATCTTTTTCCACACTTGTGCTTCAAAGTAGCACCATGTTCTTCATTGTAGAGAGTCTCATGTTTAGTCACTTTCATATACTAGTGGGAATTTTCATTATAGAACTTGGCTTGTATATTCCAACGATGGGCTTCCTCAAATACCCTAGGTCTTCGTGAGCCAGCAAATTGGATGCACACCCACTAGTTTCTTTTGTTGAGCTTTCATTCATATTTAGCTCTAGTGCATCCGTTGCATGGCAATCCCTACTCACTCACATTGATATCTATTGATGGGCATCTCCATAGCCCGTTGATACGCCTAGTCAATGTGAGACTATCTCCCTCCTTTTTGTCTTCTCCACAACCACCTCTATTCCACCCATAATGCTATATCCATGGCTCACGCTCATGTATTGCGTCAAAGTTGAAAGGTTTGAAAAGATAGAGTATGAAAACAAATGCTTGGCTGAAATTGGGGTTGTGCATGATATGAATATTTTGTGTGATGAAGAGGGAGCATAGCCAGACTATATGATTTTGTAGGGATAACTTTCTTTAGCCATAGTATTTTGAGAAGACATGATTGCTTTGTTAGTATGCTTGAAGTATTGTTATTTCTTATGTCAACATAGACTTTTATCTTGAATCTTTCAGATCTGAACATTCATGCCACAATTAAGAGAATTACATTGAAAAACTATATTGGTTAGCATTCCACATCAAAAATTCTTTCTTTATCATTTACCTACTCGAGGACGAGCAGGAATTAAGCTTGGGGATGCTTGATATGTCTCCAACGTATCTATAATTTTTGATTGTTCCATGCTATTATTTATGAAGTCTTGGATGCTTAATGGGCTTATCATTCACTTTTATATCATATTTGGGACTAACCTACTAACCTAAAGGCCCAGTCCAGATTGTTGTTTTTTGCCTGTTTCAGGGTTTTGCAGAAAAAGAATATCAAACGGAGTCCAAACGGAATGAAACCTTCGCGAGAGATATTTTTGGAGAAAATAACGCACATGAAACTTCAGGACCAAGTCAGGGGACAGAGGGGCTGCCCTCGAGGGTGGGGGGCGCGCCCCCCTTCCCAGGGCGCGCCCCATGCCTCGAGGCTCCCTCGTGTGGCCCCCGGTGTCCTCCTTCTTCCTATATATATATCCACGTACCCTAGAAACTCCATACGCAGAGAGAAAACCCTAATTCCACCGCCGTAGCTTCTGTTCCCGTGGAGATCCCATCTTGGAGCCTGTTCCGGGAGGGGGATCCATCACGGAGGCCTTCATCATCATCATCTTCATCGCCCTCACCATGAGTTGTGAGTAGTTTACCACAGACCTTCGGGTCCATAGCTAGTATCTAGATGACTTCTTCTCTCTCTCTCTGGATCTCAATACAAAGTTCTCCTTGGTCTTCGAGGAGATCTATTCGATGTAATCTCTTTTTGCGGTGTGTTTGTCGAGATCCGATGAATTGTGAGTTTATGATCAAGGTTATCTATGAAAGATATTTGGTTCTTCTCTGAACTTTTTATGTGTGCTAATAATATCTTTGCAAGTCTGTTCGAATTATTGGTTTGGTTTGGCGTACTAGATCTATAGTTCTTGCAATGGGAGAAGTGCTTGGCTTTGGGTTCAATCTTGCGGTGTTCTTTCCCAGTGACAGTAGGGGCAGCAAGGCACGTATTGTATTGTTGCCATCGAGGATAAAAAGATGGGGTTTATATCATATTGCTTGAGTTTATCCCTCTACATTATGTCATCTTGCTTAAGGCGTTACTCTGTTCTTATGAACTTAATACACTAGATGCATGCTGGATAGCGGTCGATGTGTGGAGTAATAGTAGTAGATGCAGGCAGGAGTCGGTCTACTTGTCTCGGACATGATGCCTATATACAAGGGCTTATTCCATCTGTGCCCCCAATTCCTTAGTTGTGCTCAGTTTTCCCCACGCTTCAAACTTTTGCTCACTTTTCCCCACTCCCTTAGCTGAAACTCTCACAAATGTTCATAACAGGCGTTTGCCGTCTTGGCCGTTAACTGACTTGTGGGGCCATGTTGGACTCTGTTGACTGTGGCTGTGGCTTCGCTGGTTGGGCCGTGTTTGTGTTCATAGCCTAGTATCGATGGATGCAGCCTGCTATGCATGCCCGGCCCGACTTTGGCATCGATGTAGCCTGCTATGCATGTGAACACCGCCACTCACACATCTAGTGACACGCCGACACGCACACATCGATCCGTGCATGCATGCACATCGACACGCACGCATCAATCCGTGCCGCACGGTTGCCAGTGGATTCAGTCGTTTCACGCGTCGCAGGCATACGTGCCGGTGGCAGAAGGGGCAGGCTGCACGCACGCTCGCGTCCATAACTTTATATGTCGAGGCATCGGTGCACGGCTGCTGCTCGATTCAATTGTGCCGGTTGCAGAAGGGGCAGAGCACGCAGAAGAGTCGCCAACGCAGAGCACGCAGCCGCCAACGCAGAGCACACAAAGCACGCACTGATGAGGCATCGCTTCAATTCACGTTCACACATTGATGAGGCATCGGTTTACGCACGCGCTGAGTCACGATCTACGCCGTTTGCGCGTGTACACACTTCGTCTCCCCCGACTATTTAAACTGCCCTTCATTGCCTCTTCTTCTACAGATCCATCTGCTCCTCCCACTTCTCTTCTTCCCCCAAAAGCCAAAGGAGCTCCACTCAGCGAAGCTTTCAAGATGCAGTTCTACGGGCCGACGTTCCAGGAGCCTCCCACCGTGCCGGAACGGCAGTACCCCGCCAACGTCATCGTCGAGGAATCGCTCCGCGTGTGGGCGTTCTCACGCTGGAGGGGTAGCACTGAGCTTGCACGGGGGTTCCTCCGTGCGGGCTTCCACCACCTCCCAGTGGGCTCGCCGCCCATGTTCAACCTCGTGGAGCAGCGTCCCCACGCCAATGCTCCAGCGGTAGGGCTCGTCGTCCACTTCACCAACAGATTCGATGCCTACCACCTGCTCGGCAAGGTGTATTGGTGTGGGTGCGAGTTCATCGCATTCACCACATATAACATCTTCACCGACTTCGAGAGCATCTTCCCCGCTCGCAACTGCATGCACAGCCTCCCGTACGACCTCGGCGATAACGGCCTTGAGGAGGAGTGAAGCCGGCGGCGAAGAAGACGATGAAGCCGGCGGTTAAGGTGAAGACGATAGTGAAGACATGGCGATGTTGCCCTAGCTACCCTATCTACTATGTAGTTTGAGTTTGGTGTGTGTGTTGCCCAACCTAGCTACTCTAATTATTATTATCTATGTAATATGTAAGAACTTATGTTGCCCTAGCAACCCTATCTAAGTTAAGTTATGTGTGTTATATTAATGCTTGGGCTCCCTTAATGCTTTTTTATGTTTGTATTTTGTTTGGCCCAAGTTTAGACACGGCTAATTGGCATGGGAAAAATTAACCAAACTAACTAAAAATTGGTTGGTGCAGTTTGCCGGGATGACCAGGGAAGTACTTGGGTGCACAAGGAATCACAGGCCCAATAGTGGAGCAAGTTAAGGATGGAAATTCAGATTTTCAACATGAAGGGAGAGTTTCTAATAGGGAAGCTCATCTCCTAGCTAAACATGCTTTGCATTTGGGGGAAGGACGCCATATGTGGCTCCTACAACCCTTCGATTTACATGTAATTCCTGTACTCCGTGTTATTGGTCAATAAAGCAAAGCATTTACCCCTCAAAATAAGAACATATTGTACATTTGTACACGGCTTTAGTTTGCTGAGAGCTCTGTATTTTTTAGGTATTCCAAGAATACTGTCCTGGATCGTTCTGCTTCAATAAAATGGGGCAGGGGGGAAAACCCCTTTCATTTCAAAAAAAAATCCAAGAATACTTTGGTTTTCAGAAATATCTTTACCTAATAATAAAGAAAATAGGGTTTCAGCCCGTCCGTCGTGATGTTTTGCAAAAAAGCCCCTATACTTTCCCGAAATCAACCCGCAGTCCAAACATAAGTCACCCGAACCGTTATTTTAATGTTTTACAAAAACGCCCCTGTATTTTCCTGAAATCAACCCGCACTCCGGACTTAAGTCACACGAACCGTTATTTTACATTTTTTCGAAAACACCCCTGACCTTTTAGGTAATTCATCCGCGGGTCATATTTAACTCAAACAAATGATTTTCTAAATCATCCATATCTTTTAGACCGTAACCCCGATTTAAACATGTTATATATGAAATTTGATTAGAAAAAAATATGTAGAATATGAATATGAGATTATTTTAACCTGTTATGTATTTCTAAATATTATTTTAGCAGATATTAAAGTCAAACAAATGGTTTTCTAAATTATCCGTATCTTTTAAACCGTGATTCCGATTTTAACATGTTATATATGAATTTTTATTAGAAAAATATGTAGAATATGAATATGAGATTATTTTAACTTGTTAAATTTTTGTAAATATTAGTATAGAATATATTATAGTCAAACAAATTGTTTTCTAAATCAATCGTATCTTTTAAATCGTAACTCCGATTTTAGCATGTTATATACGCAATTTGATTTTAATTTTAGCTGTTGCTATTTTTTAAATGCTTTTTGAAAAATAAAAAACGTGTTTTTTCAAAAGGTGAACTTGCATTTCAAAAGTTTGTATTGTTCAAAAAAAGAGTTTATGTATTGAGATATTGTGCATATTTTTTAAATGCCCTTCTAAAAACGTGTTCATGTAATTCTAAAAGTGTGTGCATGTTAAATTATTTTCTTTACCGTGATGAAGTAACATGAGGCGGCCAGCCATGCGGGAAGGGATGTAAGGCACCAGGGCGGCGACACTGGTGTTGCTCCTCCGGCGAGATGAGCTGGCGGAGGGGTTGGAGCGCGCAGGCGCGCGAGCTCGGGCTCCTAGGTATACGCACCTCACAGTGCCGAGGCTAGCAGGTATGCAGCACATCTCTCAGCGCTGCCTCACATCGTGATGAGTGGATAAACTTTGAAGTGGCAGCCGCTTGACAGTGTGATAGACAAATAGAATGCGGCTGCTCGCTTGAACTACACATGAATGTACATGGCGTCAACTGGATTCCAACGAGTTGGCATATATTTTTAAATTCTTTTCTTTATCGTGGTTAGCTCTATAGCATCTACATGATTGTCTCATTTCGATCTCAAACTTATAATCTATAGTGCACGATCCATTTTTCTTTCGTACCCGCGGCGAGGGAGAGGGAGGAGAGAGGGAGAGAGCGACGCCTTAAGATTAACCATATTCAAACATGTTTTGATTTTGTGTGAACACTGAGTTCACCACCGGTGAGGGTGTGAGGATAAGCGGCATCACAAATATGATGCCTCGCTAAAATAAAGGAGATGGACCTATTTGTGGTCTTGAGTGATGGTCGTTGGGTTAAGAGTGTGTGTTGTGCTTTTCTCCCGTTGCAACGCACGGGCTCTTTTGCTAGTTGAAGTATCAAATACTTTGAGATGTTTGGCTTTAGTCAGAAAACTACACTATGTTTGAAGTATATAAAAAAGAGGGTTGGACCTCTTTTTCCAATCATGAAGTACAAATTACACTATGTAGAAAACTACACTATGTAGAAAACTACACTTTGAGATGTTTGGCTATAGTCAAAAGGATAAATGAAGGGACCCATAAAGGAAAGCCAAAACAAATTCCTCAATGAGATAGAAGAGATTGGGCAATCAAATTAATAAAAAATGCAATCAGAAACAAAAAATAACAAAGCAATCGTTCCTAAACAAAAAAAGAAACATCGCTTGTTTCTGGGCCTCATTTATCCTTTGTGGGCCTATTGCAGCTTGATTCTCTTTGGGCTCGCGAACTAGGTTTTTTTTCTAGCAGAACTGACGAAACTGAAAGTGTCGAAACTGAACTGGTAGTTGTCTTCTGTCGAAACTGAAAGTGTCGAAACTGAACTGGTAGTTGTCTTCTGGCGAAACTGGTAGTTGTCTTCTGTCGAAACTGAAAGTGTCGAAACTTAACAGTAAACTGCATACATTCAGAGATCGACAGTTGCACTAAACAGAGTTGCATTTGAGATAAATAGACGAGGATTGCTAAACAGTGGCAACAACAGTAGACAAACATCTCTAACGAGAGATTGCCATCAAGTAAAAAATTCCTAGAGCAAGTATTCCTAAAGCTATCAGATTGGATTGCTTCTTCAACTCAATCAGCTGCTTGAAGTTCTTGTTCATCTTCTTCAATTCCGCCTTCAGTTCGACATCTACCACCGTCGGGTATTCCAGACGCGCTGCTGCCGCCGGAGCGGCACTATCATGGGGCAGATTGAACTCGCCGATTGCATTCGCCCTCGAATCTAGCAAGCCCAACCCTTGAAGCCTCTGGATGTAATCATCCATCCACTCGAAATGGTAGCATTTCTTCACGATCTGAAAACGAAATCATGTAACCTAAATCCAAATCTGACAGATTTTTTGAGAAATTAGAGATAAAGGATGCGAGGATCTAACCTGCCCCTCCGGCTTGCTCTCGCATTTGACGAACTCGCGCCCAAAGTTCCCATTCTTCTCCTCCTTCGAAGTCAACCGCTTCAGTGGCGCAGTCCGTGGGCAGTCAGTGCATCGAGTCATCGGCACTGGACCATACACTGGCCACGTGGAACGAGGGGCTGACGAGGAGGTCGACATATCGCCCGAGAGGAAGAAATAGAGGAATTGGTCGAGAGGAAGAAGAACGAGAAGATGGGGAAAGAAACAGAGGATTTGCTAGATCTGCTCGATGCCTTTGTCTGTTAGATGGAGAAGAGGAGAAGGGGAAGCCAATCAGGATGCATCACGCGGATCGCGCATGCCTGCCCCACATCTGACGGGTGGTGTTTGGCGCTTGGTAGGATCCGACGGCGGACGATCGACGCTAGGGTTTGGAGGGGTTATGAGCGAGTCAACGGGGTTATTAGAGTTTGACCAGATTTCAAATGGCCATAACTAAATTAGAAAAAATCGCAAAAATATAAAACAAACGTAGTTCGTCCGTTTATGAGACCTAGTTACCATAAAAATATATAAACTTGGTATAGGGGCGTTTTTTTGAAAAATCATTTTTTGAAGTGATTTGTCGAAATCAAGTTCAAATGTTTTTAAAAAATTTAAAAAATTCAAAATGATGTAATTCTTGCGCACATAGCCGTCATATGTGACAAGGTTATGAGAAAAAAATATAAACTTGGTGTAGGTCATTTTCATGAAAGAAGGCTTCACACAAATGAGCTATCACCTATGAACATGTTCAGAGTTCGTAGAATAGGGAGAGAGGGTTTAGGGTTTGAAAAAAAACAAAATAATTCAAAAAAAAAATCAGAAAAATCTCCATAGCTTCATTTTGGATTGAATAAGAAGGATCTGAACTTACTTTTTCATTTTCATATCTAAAACGTGTTATTTGACGGTTTTGAATTAAAAGTATATTTTTTCAAAAAAATGCAGTAATATGAATATTAATCAATAAATAGTGAGACTTCGTTTTTACCCTATATATATGGAACATGTGTTAATAAAAATATATATGTCTCATTTAGGGAAGGTAAAAAAAACTTGTTTTCAAATAGGGCTGTTTACCCTAGCTTTCGAGCTCGTTTCTAGCACATTTCTCAATCGGACTGTTTACCTAGGAATATTGGACTTCAATGCTCGATCAAATACACCGCATAGAGCAATGAACCTCCAATGTTCAACTTCAACTTTGGCTCGAATCCAAATTTTGGCCCAAATTCAAATACTGATTTAAATTCAAATTTTGATGGAAATTTGAATTCTGACTCAAATAAGGAACCAAAGTAGAAGCAACATTATTACAAATGATGCCAACATTATTACAACGGATGCCAACATTATTACAGTAGCTCAAATCTACCAAGTTTTAAGATGCCAACATCTTAATACAAATCTACCAAGTTTTAAGCGATCGACTCGCCCTCAAATTTACAACACAAACATTTCCCAACAACTTAATTCAAATTTTTTGACTTGCTCCTTGTGTTTGCAGCTGGCTTCACCGTCTTGCTCCTGGTTTCCCTAGTTGAGATGCACTTTTCTTTCAGACTCTTGTTCCTTTTGATCTTGGGCTTTACTTGGTGTTTTCCCCGTGGAGGTGCTGATGGAGTAGTTCCACTCGCCGAGCACTTGACGACCATTTGACGGTCATCTATGGGTTCAGTAATCTTTAACGACACAATTGGAATAATTACCCCCTCCTCTTCCTCTCTTATAGCTTCAAAACCATCAAAGGCCATGGTTTCAAAATCTTCTGCTTCACCATCTCTTGGCCTTTTCTCCCTAGAGCTGGTAAATAAAATTATAAGCCATAGGCAAAAAAGAGAACAAATGCAAACAAAAGGGTAGCTGCATTCTACAAAGGGTGCAAACACATACCAAATGATTGCTGCTACATTCTCCACTGCATCTTCAGTCTCCATTGCTGCTGCATTCTCCACTACATCTTCAGTCTCCATTGCTGCTGCATTCTCCTCAGCATTGGCTGATGTCCATCTTTCCTCCTCTCCAAATGATGCATCCACTGGATTGGTACAAAGCCTAGCAATATGCCCCAGAACTCCACATTTTTTGCAAGCACGCTTCTTTGGTAGACGACCCTCGTCACCTGCTCTAATCCTCTGGTTCCTTGGTCTTCCTGGTGGTCTAGTAATGACAGGAGCGTGGAGTTTGAACCCTGGATCTACTATGTTCCATTGATCTTTCCCCAATAGTGCAGGCACATTGTCAGCATATGCAGCCATAAATTTGGCAACAGAGAAATACTCAGAGCAATATTGATCAACTTCACCACCTGCACCCCCGATAATGGTCATCAAATGTAGGGCATGTATGCATGGCTTCCCACGGATCTGCCATTGCCTACAAGTACATTCTCTAGTACTTAGGTTCACAGGATACCTCCATACCCTATTTTTAGTGTCAGTATAGGTAACCTCTCCCTCATATGTACCAGATCGAATACATTTCATCTTCAGTCCTCTTGCCTTCAAGTGCAATGCCTTAATTAGTGATGGGAGCATTTGATGACCAACATATTGTGTTTCTGCAATTCTTTTGCGAAGAGCCATCTTTATCATGATCATTTGCCTCATCTTGTCAAATGCTTGCCACAACAAGAGCCCTTTCACTGACTTGAACTTTGAATTGAAGCATTCTGCAAGGTTACTGGTCACATAATCTACTTTGCAGATTTCGTTGAAATTGCTTCTTGACCACACCTTACCATGATGTGCATCCATGTACTCCTTCACAAGAGGATTTTGAGCATACAACACTCTCAAATGGTGTTCATGCTTCCTTTTGCTGCATGTGTATGATGCTGGCCATAAGTTCTCATCATAAACTTTACCTTTGAACTTCTTTTTGAAATTATGCGCTAGGTGTCACATACATTCCCTATGCTCCACTCCAGGGAATACAATTTCCACTGCACTCTCTAAACCCTTGCAAGCATCTGTGTGTATAGCTAAACCTGGGGGTGTGCCTATAATGTTGCGCAACTGCTGCAGAAACCAGACCCAACTTTCCTCAGACTCTGCCTCCACCACACCAAATGCAACTGGGAAAGCCAGTTGTGTCCATCAACTGCAGAAGCTGCTACTAGCTGTCCTCTCCATCTTCCAGTCAAATGTGTAGCATCTACAGCCAAATAGGGCCTGCAACCATCTAGAAACCCCTGCCAGCAAGCCTTGAAACAAACAAAAGCCCTTCTGAAGCACTCCTTCTGAAACGACTTCCCTTTTATTTTGAATTGAACTGTATGCTTGTCAATCTCTACAACACTCCCTGGACTTGCCATCTCCACTTCAGCTTTGAAAGTGTAAAGCAGCTGAAAACTGTCATTCCATTGACCATTAATTCTGTCAAGAGCCTTTTCCCTAGCATTGAAAATTCTCATGTAAGAAATTTCTATCTTGTACTTCTCAAAAAGCTTCCCATGGAGTGCTGTTGGACCAAGTCCAGGTTCATCTCTCAGCCAATCCAATATAGCATCTGCCACCCACCTAGTTTTTGCTAGCTTGGTTTTGGCCTTCCCCCCCTCCCCCTCCAGGTGGACAACTGTGCTTCTGTGGGTTTTTCTTTATCTGAAACAAAATAAAAAGGTAAAAAACAATTAAGAAACCTTACTCAACAATCTGAAACTAAATTACTAACTGAACTTGGATTACCTGAATATATTTGCTCTTTCTCATACGAGATGCATGCAACTTCCACCTACACCTAGGATATGGACAAAAAACTGTGAACCTTGCTGGCTCACTCCTTTTAATCTTATAGGTGTTTTCAAATATACTTCACCATGTTGTCACTGCATTCCGACAGTCCACCATTGATTGGAAAATGGTACCTACACTAAGCTCAGGTTTTTCCCTGTTCCACTCAATTGTTGGCATGTCATCACCATCGTATTCATCCTCGATTAAGCTGTCCATGTTCTCCACCTTCTTTTCATCGTCAGTGTCATCAAACCTAGCTTGGCTGATGGGCTCCTCCATATATTCGTCATCCACTGCTTGCTGACTGGCTACATCGACCAGTTCAGGAAACATCATCTCGTCTTCATCATCATTTGTAGGTACTGCCTCGTCAGGTTCTGCATCCTCTTCTACACCAACTGCAGAAGGTACACGAGAAGCAGCAGCTGAATCGGAACCACAATTGGCAGCAGGCATGTTGTGGCTCCATGAACCACTTGCTTTACTTGGTGTCGACCTACAAGGAGTGCCGGGGTGCTGGCTGTTAGCACAGACAGATGGTGTCTGAACTCCCTTCCCCTTCACCCGTTCTGCGCGTGGCTGAAGCACATCGATTTGGAGTTTAGCGAATCGGCAGCCAGCAATCCCAGCAAAAAGCAACGGCATATGGTCGTCGCAAGTTAGTGGGAGAAATCTTTGCTCGTCACTGCTGAAGTAATTCAGTTCAACAGCATCGGCATCACTCCAGGGATAGGTGTTTCTGAGCTCAGCTTGCAAATCTTTGAAAGATATGCTGGTTTCTACCACTTTGGGATAGAAAAATGATGAAATCAAATGCGGTTTAGTACCACGAATCACACTAGTTTCCATTCTAATCGCCAGCCGGAAAGCCAGCGCGGGATCAATCCTATTTTGTTGAGGAAAATAAAGGCTTCAGTTAGCCAGGTAAAATCGAGCACAAATTCGAACGATTCAAGCAAACAGAAGTCAAATACGGCCTACAATACGACTTAGAACATCAATTCGAGAGGAAACAATGCTTACCCAGGTTTAATCCATGAATTATCTGCCGCGGATTCGACCCAATCCTCTCCACGGTCGACTGCATTCCGGGTGTCCTCAATCAACATTGCTATGTAATCCTAGATGGGGAGGTGGGCTATATCTGGCGGAGACGCGGCGTCGCTGACGAACGAAATATGGGCATAGGGTGGAAGAAACAACTGCGGTGGACGCGGCACGACGCCGGCGGAGGGGGCGGGGCGGCGCGGTGCAGTGCGGCCTGTCTAGATAGGGCATGTTTCAGATTCAGACAAACGTGTCTCTTTGCGGTCCCACCCGTCAGCAAGCAACAGTCAGACGAAGACTCGGCCCCACTCGTCAGCAATTAACGGTCAATGGACGGTCAAGACGGCAAACGGCCGCTATGAGCATTTGTGAGAGTTTCAGCTAAGGAAGAGGGGAAAAGTGAGCAAACGTTTGGAGCGTGGGGAAAAGTGAGCACAACTAAGGAACCAGGGGCACTAATTTTAATATCCCTATATACAATGATCATGCCTAGATAGTCTCATTATTATTCGCTTTTCTATCAATTGCTCGACAGTAATTTGTTTACCCGCCGTAGAATATCGCTATCATGAGAGAAGCCACTAGAGAAAACTATGGCCCCCGGGTCTATTCTCAACATATCAATCTACATCTACTTTACTTTTACCGCTTTTATTTGCAGTTTTATTAAACTAAAAATACCAAAAATATAAACTATCATCTCTATCAGATCTCACTCTCGTAAGTGACCGTAAAGGGATTGACAACCCCTTATCGCATTGGCTGCGAAGTTCTTATTTGTTTGTGCAGGTGCGAGGGACTGGCGCGTGGTCTCCTACTGGATTGATACCTTGGTTTTTCAAAAACTGAGGGAAATATACTTACGCCACTATGCTACATCTCCCTTTCCTCTTCAAGGGAATACAACGCAAGCTCAAAAGGTAGCATATCTCCAGGAAGCAGGGAGGCGAGCTGTGAGCTGACATCCACGCTGGGGACTGCGGACAACACTCATCATCGCGCACCTTGGTCAGAAAGGCATTCCGTAGTGGTTTTTACTGGCCCACGGCGCTCAAGATGCAGCCGAACTGGTGAAATCTTGCGAGGCTTGCCAGTTCCATCCAAACAAGTCCACCAGCCGGCTCAGGGCCTGCAAACCATCCCACTCTCCTGGCCATTCGCGGTCTGGGGGCTGGACATCCTGGGCTCTTTTCCTCGAGTGCCCGGGGGCTAACGATACCTCTACGTCGCCGTCGACAAACTTACCAAATGGGCTGAGGTGGAAGCTTTCCGAATCATCCCAGCCGGCTCGCAGTCAGGTTCATCAAGGGCCTCGTAAACTAGTTCGGGGTGCCTAACCGCATCATCACCGACAACGGCTCATAGTTCACTAGCAACCTTTTCAAGACATATTGTGCTAACCTTGGAACACAGATTTGCGACGCTTCTGTAGCACACCCCAGAAGCAATGGCGAGGCCGAGCGCGCCAACACGGAGGTCCTGAGAGGCCTCAAGACTATGACCTTCAAGAAGAAGCTCGAATCTTGCGGAAGGGGTTGGCATGACGAGCTCCCGTCCGTGCTATGGTCAATCCGCACCACTGCCACCAAGCCAATAGGCGAGACCACATTCTTCCTCGTCTACGGAGCGTAAGCGGTCCTCCCTCACGAGGTCAGGCACCAATCCCCGCGAGTCCTAGCATTCGACGAGACGCGACAGGGCGCCGTGCAAGGGGCGGACCACGTGCTGGGGGAGGAGCGCCGGCGTGACGCTTCACTCCGAGCGGCAAGATACCAGCAGGCGTTGCGGCGGTACCATTACCGCAGCATTCGCCCCAGGACACTAGAGGTAGGTGATCTCGTCTTGAGGAGCGGCCTCTCCAGAGAGGGGCTGCACAAGATCTCACCCATGTGGGAAGGCCCAGTCAAGATCACCCATGTCTCCAGACCTAGCGCCGTGCGCCTGGAAACAGGGGACGGCGTCCCCGTCCCGAACGCATGGAACACCCGGCACCTCCGGAGGTTCTACCCATGAAACAAGGCCCTTGCGCCTGAGAAGACTAGGCTTCGCGCCTACGAGGAACAAGGCCCTTGCGCCTGAGAAGACTAGGCTCCGCGCCTGCGAGGAACAAGGCCCTTGCGCCTGAGAAGACTAGGCTCCGTGCCTGCGAGGAACAAGGCCCTTGCGCCTGCGGGGAACAAGGCCCTTGCGCCTGTGAGGAACAAGGCCCTTGCGCCTGAGAA
>LR738713.1:841102600-841223110 GCA_902687465.1 Secale cereale
CCGCTCCTGCAAGGAATAATGCCCTTGTGCCTGAGAAGACTAGGCTCGGCGCCTGCGAGGAACAAGGCCCTTGCGCCTGAGAAGACTAGGCTCCATGCCTGCGAGGAACAAGGCCCTTGCGCCTGAGAATACTAGGCTCCGCGCCTGCGAGGAACAAGGCCCTTGCGCCTGAGAAGACTAGGCTCCGTGCCTGCGAGGAACAGGGCCCTTACGCCTGAGAAGACTAGGCTCCGTGCCTGCGAGGAACAAGGCCCTTGCACCTGAGAAGACTAGGCTCCTGTAACGCCTGGATAATTAAGCTACAGTAATACTCTGCTAATGATGCCACATCATCATTTTTACTGTTGCTAAAAGTCACTTTGGTTCAAACCGATTTGAAGTTAAATTAAAATAAAGCCAAACAAATAAAGTTTTCAAAGTGTCAAAACTAAAATGTTCAAAGTGTGGCAAATAATCTTTCGATATTTGTCATGTTGAAACCTATATCTTAAAAGGTGTTTTAATGCCTTTAATAATTAAAACAGTGGCTTAGATACTTAACTAAATGACTTTTATGGTTAATAAAATATTAAACTATTTTAAGTAGGTGCCCAAACTTTTGTGGCAATGGCATAATTAGAGATGCAAATATAGTAACTAGTTTGGACTTTAATTAAACTAAAGTATGGTGGCAGTTAATTAAAACAGAAAAAGGTAAATAGGTAAAAGGCAAAGCAAAACAAAAAAAGGAAACCCCCTCCCCTGGGCCTTTTGGCCCAGCTGGCCTCACTGGCCAAGCCAGGCCGGCCCAGCCGCACATCTCGCCGTTCCCCCCCTCCTCGCTACAGGAGCGGGGAGATCGTGTCGGCCATCCGGCCACCGTCCGACGCCGTGGCGGCCATCGGTCGGCGCCGCCCCCTACTTAACTCAGAGACCCCCGCCCCTCCTCCAGAACCCTAACCCTATTCCCCCGTGCACCCCGACCCCCCCTCGAGCTCGAGCTCGAGCTCGAGACCATTGCCGCCGTCTGCTCGACGCCTGTCGCCACTGCCTCGTCGTCGCCCCGTCCCCGACCGGCCTCGTCAAGCCTCGCCGACCCTCTTCCCAGCAACGGCGGTGAGACCGCATGCGCTCCTCCCTGTCTCCTCAGTCGTCCCGTAGCTCGCGCCAGCGCCTGGCCCCGACCGGGCCAGCTCCGGCCGGCCGCCCTCGTCGCCGCCGCTCGCCCCTCCGGCTCCGGCGCCCCTGAGCCGCGCTAGCCTTGGCCTCGCGCGGTGCCCTGCGTGGCCGCTCTCCTGCGCCCGCGCGCCGCCTTCCCACGGCTCCTCGCCGAACCGCGCCGCTACTGGCGCTCTTCTTCCGGCCGCCCTGGCCACCAGCCACGCGCAGGCCACCGCAGCCGCCCCAGCCGCTGTTGCTCCGCAGCCTGCGTCGCGTGCCTCCCCCCTCACCCTGCCCGCCTCGCCTCTGCCTATGCGCCCGCGCCAGCCGCCCGCAGCGCTCGCGCCCAGGGTCGCTACCCCCTCGTCCCCTGGCCGAGGCACCTCCGCCCCGCCGCGGCCGTGCTGACTTGCCGGCCCCGCGCTCGACCAACGGCGCTCAGCTCTGGCCGCATCCGCCCAGGGCCGTTGCCCCCCTCGGCCCCCTGCGCCGGGGTCCTGACGCCCCCGCCGGCCTCGTCCCGTCGCTCAGGCGCCCTGGCTTTGCCCGTTAAGCCGCCCGCCCCGCAAGGCCTTGAGGGCCGCTGACCAGAAGGGCCCAGCCCCTTTTTTAAAAAAAAGAAGAAAGAAAAAAAAGATTTAAAAATATATATATATTATAAAAATAATTATTTAATTGATTAATTAATTTAATTAACTTAAATCAGTTGTTTTAGTTAAACTAATTAATTAGTTAACCTAACTAATTACTAATTAGTTAGATGTCTCAATGACAGGGGGCCCCACCCCCCTGTTGACCAGTCAAACGTTGACTGGTCAACAGGGACCCCCTGGCCCACCTGTCAGCCACTTGGTGCACTTTTGTGTACCCTGTGCTGGGTACCCGTAGCATTTTACATTTAATTTCGAATTAATAATAATTTCAGAATATTAATAAAACTTTGAAAAATCATATAAAATAATCCGTAACTCGGATGAAAAAGTTTTATATATGAAAGTCGCTCAGAATTTCGAGACGAATCCGAATACGTTGTGCGTTCATCCACCACACATCCCTAGCATACCGAACATGGAACTTTTCCCCTCCGGTTCGCCTGTCCGAAAATGCCTAACTCTGGGAAAACATTCCCGGATGTTATCCCCCTCCGCCGGTATCGTGTAGTACTGCGTGAGAACACCCCTAGCACCGTTTATTGTCATGTCGTGCATCTGTATTGCATCTGTGTGCTATGTATTTATTGTTTCTCCCCCCTTCTTCTCTCCGGTAGACCCCGAGACTCCTGTTGATGCCCTGGTGATCGACTACGTCGACAACGACATTCCTTTCATTTCAGCAGAGCTTCCAGGCAAGCCCCTCCCCCCTTTTGATCATTCCGATATCACCCATTCCTTCTTCCTTATGCTTGCATTAGATTTTGCTACTGTTATTGATTGATCCTACTCTGATGCATAGCCTGCTTTTGTACCTGCTGTTGTTACCTACATGCTATGCTAAACTGCTTAGTATAGGTTGGCTAGTGATCCATCAGTGACCCCCACCCTGTCCTTGATGCCGCTGCTTCATCAACGACGACTCGAGCAACGTGATCGAAGACCGGAGCCCAACTATCCGTGTTGCCCCTGCTTCATCATCGACGACTCAAGCAACATGATCATAGATCGGAGACCGACACTTCACATCACATCACACCCCCTTTGTTGCTCGACTCTGCAGAGGTACTATCGGGTGCCGAGGGTGAAGCCTCGTAACGCACTCATGATGATAACTCTGTAGTGTAGCTATTCGGTCGTGGTCATCGAGGGTGATTCCTCTTTCTCCATTCCCGATACGACTCTGTCGTGCAACCCCTCAAGTGTGAACCTCGGGGGTGATTCCTCATAGTTCGCCTTGACGGACACATCGAGTGGAATTTGTCGGGGGTGATTCCTCGGGTTTTCCACTTTGATGTTTTGGACACACGGTTACATGAACTTTACTTGAGACCTTTGTGAAAGGCGGGCGGGCCCGGTGAGCACCCGCGGGAGTTCTTACGGTGGCGGCTGGCTGTTTAGCGGTATCACCCAGGAGGGGTGATAGCTCCGGACTTGTCCCGACAGCCGTCACTTCTGTCAATAATGCACTAACAGATTTGGGTATTTGTTCTGAGTTGGCCTCTGGCCTTTACGCACTAACCGCCACGCGAGAATAGTTATGGGCCTCGGCGTCGTGGTATCAGCCGAAGCTTTGTCAGACGTCCAGTTCAGCATTGCGGCACGGCTGGGCTGGCGCCATCCAGTATAGAGGTGGTGCCTGGTCCGCCCTGCTCGCAACGACCCGGAGTGCAACGGGCGATGGCCCATGACCCCGGAGTGCTTAGGATGTAGATCGGCGGGGACCTCTCTGCTGAGCCTAGGTGGGGCTGCGACGTGTTGATCTTCCGAGGCCGGGCATTGACCCAGAAAGGTGTGTCCGGCCAAAGGTGATCGAGCGTGAGGGTAACGTGGTGCACCCCTGCAGGGAAGTTATCTATTCGAATAGCCGTGTCCATGGTAACTGACGTTCAGTCTTATATCCTGATCTATTATAACTAGGAATGGATACTTGAGATATGTGATGGATATTTTGCTGCGAGATTACTTTCTCGCAGGGAGTCGAGGAAGGATCTCTAGGCCGTTAATACTACAACATGCTTGTTAAATTATAAACTGCTATTCTGTATTTCCCTATACTGCTGCATGATGGTGTTTCCAGAAGATGTTTGAAGATGCTAGTCTTCGATAGGCTAGGCTTTCCCCTCCTCTTCTGGCATTCTGCAGTTCAGTCCACATATACAGCTTTTCCTTTGATACTGATGCATACTTAGTATAGATCCGATGCTTGCGAGTACTTTGGATGAGTACTCACGGTTGCTTTGCTACCCCTTTCCCCCCTTCTTTCTTCTTTCCGGTTGTTGCAACCAGATGGCGGATCCCAGGAGCCAGATGCCACCCCAGTCGACTACTACTACTACCCCGACGGAGCCTACTACTACGTGGAGACAGCTGATGACCAGGAGTAGTTAGGAGGTCCCAGGTAGGAGGCCTTGCCTCTTCGATCGTTGATGTTTGTGCTAGCCTTTTTAAGGCAAAACTTGTTTAACTTATGTCTGTACTCAGATATTGTTGCGTCCGCTAACTCTGTTCCTTTCGAGCTTCTGTATTCGAGCCCTCGAGGCCCCTGGCTTGTAATATGAAGCTTGTATTATTTTATTTGTGTCTAGAGTTGTGTTGTGATATCTTCCCGTGAGTCCCTGATCTTGGTCGTACACATTTGCGTGCATGATTAGTGTACGGACAAATCGGGGGCGTCACAAGTTGGTATCAGAGCCGACTGCCTGTAGGATCCCCCTTTCCAACTCCTTGGCCGAAGTTGAGTATCTAGTCTTTGAAAAACTGTTTTACTAACATGGCTGTGTGGCTTACAGGCCCACGTCGCCAATTGGGTGGTATTAGGATCTTTTACTCCTTGATCTTTACTCCAGGACTCTGAACTCTCTTCTATTCGTGTTAAACGAATTTACTAACTCAAACATTAGGATCCTGTGACCACATTCACCCAAAGATGGATAGAGCCATAATTTTTCGTTAGAATAGTATTTTAAATAGTACACACTCTATCATGTTGACTACTATGTGGTACTCGTCATACCTCGTTCATTCTATAAGATAGATAGTGAATAATTCTTGTCTTTGCAAATTTCTCAAATGGTGAACTACCCATGTTATATGTTAGCAGGATGGTTAGACCCGCTGGTCGTGGTCGTGGTGGCAATGCCCCAGCACCTCCTGAGTACATGGCTGGTATGATCCAACAGCTTGAGCTGAACCGCCAGTTCATGGAAGGAATGATGGCTCAGTTTCCTTGCCCCAACGTGAACCAACAGCCAACAACTGTGACCCTGAACGACTTTGCACATCTCAACCCAAGCATCTACCGCAGCTCAACTCAGCCACTTGATGCTGATGACTGGCTCCGTGATATCACTTTAGAGCTAGAGTCTGCTGGTGTAGCCCCTGCCAGCTATGTCACCTTCGCGGCATATTACCTGAAAGGCCCCGCTGCTCAATGGTGGGACAGCCACAGGCGTTCACTACCTGCTGGGACAATCATCACTTGGCCGGATTTCCAAGCTGCCTTCCGTGCCCGCTTCATTCCTCAGGGAATTATGGACATGAAGAAGCGCGAGTTCCGTAACCTCAACCAAGGCAACAAGACTGTAGATGCTTATCAGCGGGAGTTCCTTGACTTGTCCCGCTATGCTGAAGAAGACATTGCCACTGATGCACGTAGACAGGAAAAGTTTCGTGATGGACTCCAAGCCGATTTCAAGCTCGCACTCCTTGCACATGACTTTGCCGACTTCGCCACCTTGGTGAACAAGGCCATTCATGTCGAAACTGGTCTGAAGGAACACCAGGGATCTCTCAGGCGCAACCGTGACCCTGGTTCATCTTCAGGACCTTCATCACAGAAGCGTAGGATCTGGATCCCCAACAGCATGTACCACCCAACCGCAACTGCACCAAGGCAGTCCCATGCTGCACCTCACCTACCACCTCCACCACCTGGGCAGCCGAGACTTCAAGATGCACCACCCCAAGCTCCTGCTCCCCATCCAAATGATGGGCTATGCTTCAAGTGTGGCCAACCAGGTCACTGTGCTAGAGATTGCTACCAGAATCGGAACCAGCTTGCACTTCCTCCAACTGGCCGTGGTGACAATCAGCCCTGCAACAACAATGCCATGCCTTATGGTCGTGGTCAGGCTAACCACATTGATCTGAATGAAGCTCAAGGCCAGCCTGCTACCGTGTTGGGTACTCTTCTTGTTCACTCAATACCAGCTTCTGTTTTATTCGATTCAGGAGCATCGCATTCTTTCATATCAGAAGATTTTGCATTCATGCATGGCATTAAGTTCGAAGAGATGGACAATCCGCTAGTGGTACACACCCCCGCGGGCCAATGTCAAACCTCCATGGTTAGTCACAACGTCATCGTTGAAATTGAAGGGTTGGAATTCCATGTTTCTCCCATTGTCTTGAAGTCATCCAATATTGACCTCATTCTGGGAATGGAATGGTTGAAAACACATACTGCTACTATCATTTGCGCCACTAAGACCGTCCATCTGCTGCATCCTTCAAATGAGATAGTAAGCTACCATGCTCATCTTGTTCAAAATGCCGAAGCACGGATTTAACCCTTGAAGGCGTGCAACGCTTCTCCTTTTGTAAGAATTGAAAACGCTACCTCAAAGTCCGAAGAATCTGTCCGGTCAGCGTTTTTGATCAAGCAGAACGTCACATCGACACAGAACTATCAAATTTCAAAAAATTTGTGGTCAAATCCTTATGAAGATGAAGCCACTTGGGAACCCGAGGATCGTCTTCGTGATGAATATCCCGTTTTGTTTCCTTCTACCTCCTAAAATCTCGGGACGAGATTTCTTGTAGTGGAGGAGATTTGTAACGCCCGGATAATTAAGCTACAGTAATACTCTGCTAATGATGCCACGTCATCGTTTTTACTGTTGCTAAAAGTCACTTTGGTTCAAACCGATTTGAAGTCAAATTAAAATAAAGCCAAACAAATAAAGTTTTCAAAGTGTCAAAACTAAAATGTTCAAAGTGTGGCAAATAATCTTTCAATATTTGTCATGTTGAAACCTATATCTTAAAAGGTGTTTTAATGCCTTTAATAATTAAAACAGTGGCTTAGATACTTAATTAAATGATTTTTATGGTTAATAAAATATTAAACTATTTTAAGTAGGTGCCCAAACTTTTGTGGCAATGGCATAATTAGAGATGCAAATATAGTAACTAGTTTGGACTTTAATTAAACTAAAGTATGGTGGCAGTTAATTAAAACAGAAAAAGGTAAATAGGTAAAAGGCAAAGCAAAACAAAAAAGGAAACCCCCTCCCCTGGGCCTTTTGGCCCAGCTGGCCTCACTGGCCAAGCCAGGCCGGCCCAGCTGCACATCTCGCCGTTCCCCCCCTCCTCGCTACAGGAGCGGGGAGATCGTGTCGGCCATCCGGCCACCGTCCGACGCCGTGGCGGCCATCGGTCGGCGCCGCCCCCCTACTTAACTCAGAGACCCCCGCCCCTCCTCCAGAACCCTAACCCTATTCCCCCGTGCACCCCGACCCCCCCTCGAGCTCGAGCTCGAGCTCGAGACCATTGCCGCCGTCCGCTCGACGCCTGTTGCCACTGCCTCGTCGTCGCCCCGTCCCCGACCGGCCTCGTCAAGCCTCGTCAAGCCTCGCCGACCCTCTTCCCAGCAACGGCGGTGAGACCGCATGTGCCACCCTCCTCCCTGTCTCCTCAGTCGTCCCGTAGCTCGCGCCCGCGCCTGGCCTCGACCGGGCCAGCTCCGGCCGGCCGCCCTCGTCACCGCCGCTCGCCACTCCGGCTCCGGCGCCCCTGAGCCGCGCTAGCCTCGGCCTCGCGCGGCGCCCTGCGTGGCCGCTCTCCTGCGCCCGCGCGCCGCCTTCCCGTGGCTCCTCGCCGAACCGCGCCGTTGCTGGCGCTCTTCTTCCGGCCGCCTTGGCCACCAGCCACGCGCAGGCCACCGCAGCCGCCCCAGCCGCTGCTGCTCCGCAGCCTGCGTCGCGTGCCTCCGCCCCTCACCCTACCCACCTAGCCTCTGCCGATGCGCCCGCGCCAACCGCCCGCAGCGCTCGCGCCCAGGGTCGCCACCCCCTCGTCCCTTGGCCGAGGCACCTCCGCCCCGCCGCGGCCGTGCTGACTCACCGGCCCCGCGCTCGACCAACGGCGCTCGGCTCCGGCCGCATCCGCCCAGGGCCGCTGCCCCCCTCGGCCCCCTGCGCCGGGGTCCCGACGCCCCCGCCGGCCTCGTCCCGTCGCTCGGTCGGGTTACGGCCTCGGGCTCGGGCGCCCTGGCTTAGCCCGTTAAGCCACCCGCCCCGCAAGGCCTTGAGGGCCGCTAACCAGAAGGGCCCAGGCCCTTTTTAAAAAAAAAAGAAGAGAGAAAAAAGATTAAAAATATATATATTATAAAAATAATTAATTAATTGATTAATTAACTTAATTACCTTAATTCAGTTGTTTTAGTTAAACTAATTAATTAGTTAACCTAACTAATTACTAATTAGTTAGATGTCTCAATGACAGGGGGCCCCACCCCCCTGTTGACCAGTCAAACGTTGACTGGTCAACAGGGACCCCCTGGCCCACCTGTCAGCCACTTGGTGCACTTTTGTGTACCCTGTGCTGGGTACCCGTAGCATTTTACATTTAATTTCGAAATAATAATAATTTCAGAATATTAATAAAACTTTGAAAAATCATATAAAATAATCCGTAACTCGGATGAAAAAGTTTTATATATGAAAGTCGCTCAGAATTTCGAGACGAATCCGAATACGTGGTGCGTTCATCCACCACACATCCCTAGCATACCGAACATGGAACTTTCCCCTCCGCTTCGCCTGTCCGAAAATGCCTAACTCCGGGAAAACATTCCCGGATGTTATCCCCCTCCGCCGGTATTGTGTAGTACTGCGTTAGAACACCCCTAGCACCGTTTATTGTCATGTCGTGCATATGTATTGCATCTGTGTGCTATGTATTTATTGTTTCTCCCCCTTATTCTCTCCGGTAGACCCCGAGACTCCTGTTGATGCCCTGGTGATCGACTACGTCGACAACGACATTCCTTTCGTTTCAGCAGAGCTTCCAGGCAAGCCCCCCTTTTGATCATTCCGATATCACCCATTCCTTCTTCCTTATGCTTGCATTAGATTTTGCTACTATTATTGATTGATCCTACTCTGATGCATAGCCTGCTTTTGTACCTGTTGTTGTTACCTACATGCTATGCTAAACTGCTTATTATAGGTTGGCTAGTGATCCATCAGTGACCCCCACCCTGTCCTTGATGCCGCTGCTTCATCAACGACGACTCGAGCAACGTGATCGAAGACCGGAGCCCGACTATCCTTGTTGCCCCTGCTTCATCATCGACGACTCAAGCAACATGATCAAAGATCGGAGACCGACACTTCACATCACATCACACCCCCTTTGTTGCTCGACTCTGCAGAGGTACTATCGGGTGCCGAGGGTGAAGCCTCGTAACGCACTCATGATGATAACTCTGTAGTGTAGCTATTCGGTCGTGGTCATTGAGGGTGATTCCTCTTTCTCCATTCCCGATACGACTCTATCGTGCAACCCCTCAAGTGTGAACCTCGGGGGTGATTCCTCATAGTTTGCCTTGACGGACACATCGAGTGGAATTCGTCGGGGGTGATTCCTCCGGGTTTTCCACCTTGATGTTTTGGACACACGGTTACATGAACTTTACTTGAGACCTTTGTGAAAGGCGGGCGGGCCCGGTGAGCACCCGCGGGAGTTCTTACGGTGGCGGCTGGCTGTTTAGCGGTATCACCCAGGAGGGATGATAGCTCCGGACTTGTCCCGACAGCCGTCACTTCTGTCAATAATGCACTAACAGATTTGGGTATTTGTTCTGAGTTGGCCTCTGGCCTTTACGCACTAACCGCCACGCGAGAATAGTTATGGGCCTCGGCGTCGTGGTATCAGTCGAAGCTTTGTCAGACGTCCAGTTCAGCATTGCGGCACGGCTGGGCCGGCGCCATCCAGTATAGAGGTGGTGCCTGGTCTGCCCTGCTCGCAATGACCCGGAGTGCAACGGGCGATGGCCCATGACCCCAGAGTGCTTAGGATGTAGACCAGCGGGGACCTCTCTGCTGAGCCTAGGTAGGGCTGCAACGTGTTGATCTTCCGAGGCCGGGCATTGACCCAGAAAGGTGTGTCCGACCAAAGGTGATCGAGCGTGAGGGTAACGTGGTGCACCCCTGCAGGGAAGTTATCTATTCGAATAGCCGTGTCCACGGTAACGGACGTTCAGTCTTATATCCTGATCTATTATAACTAGGAATGGATACTTGAGATATGTGATGGATATGTGGCTGCGAGATTACTTTCTCGCAGGGAGTCGAGGAAGGATCTCTAGGCCGTTAATACTACAACATGCTTGTTAAATTATAAACTGCTATTCTGTATTTCCCTCTACTGCTGCATGATGGTGTTTCCAGAAGATGTTTGAAGATGCTAGTCTTCGATAGGCTAGGCTTTCCCCTCCTCTTCTGGCATTCTGCAGTTCAGTCCACATATACAGTTTTTCCTTTGATACTGATGCATACTTAGTATAGATCCGATGCTTGCGAGTACTTTGGATGAGTACTCACGGTTGCTTTGCTCCCCCTTTCCCCCCTTCTTTCTTCTTTCCGGTTGTTGCAACCAGATGGCGGATCCCAGGAGCTAGATGCCACCCTAGTCGACTACTACTACTACCCCGACGGAGCCTACTACTACGTGGAGACAGCTGACGACCAGGAGTAGTTAGGAGGTCCCAGGCAGGAGGCCTTGCCTCTTCGATCGTTAATGTTTGTGCTAGCCTTCTTAAGGCAAAACTTGTTTAACTTATGCCTGTACTCAGATATTGTTGCGTCCGCTAACTCTGTTGCTTTCGAGCTTCTGTATTCGAGCCCTCGAGGCCCCTGGCTTGTAATATGAAGCTTGTATTATTTTATTTGTGTCTAGAGTTGTGTTGTGATATCTTCCCGTGAGTCCCTGATCTTGGTCGTACACATTTGCGTGCATGATTAGTGTACGGACAAATCGGGGGCGTCACAGCTCCGGTCTGCGAAGAACAAGGCCCTTGCGCCTGAGAAGAGTGGGCTCCGTGCCTGTGAGGAACAAGGCCCTTGCGCCTGACAAGACTAGGCTCCGTGCCTACGAGGAACAAGGCCCGGCGGCTAAGAAGACTAGGCTCTGTGCGTGCGAGGAACAAGGCCCTACGCCTGAGAAGCCAAGGCTCAGTGCCTGTGAAGCAAGGCTCATGCCTGTGAAGATCTCTACTCGTGACACTCTCATGTAATAATGAGTGGGTGTGTACATGCCCTGGAGTCTCCGGAGAGCCGCCCTCGGGCCTCGGGGGCTCCCTCCCACATCCTAGTGGCAGCACTTAGCTCCGCGCTGGTGAGAAGACTAGATTAGGTGCCGGACGCGGCCGTTCATTTGCTTTCTGGAGTTGGCTTGCCCCTGTCTTCTCTTTTAATGGATTCTAAAGGTTCTGGTGTTCCTCGATTGCTTAGTTTTGATTTCCCTTTGTGGTCCTTCCCTCAGTTTTCGGGCTAGCTCAGGGAGAGCGGCAGTTGCCCGACGCTCTCCCCAACACTCCCCCCTTTAACCTTCACAAGGCGCCCAAACCAGGGCTTGTGATTGGCACGCCCCCCTCCTTATGTCCGTGCCCCACGGGTACCGCGACAAGGGGCGGCCGACCATGCTCAGCTCGCGTCAAGGGCCTCACGCAGTAAAGGATAATAGCCACCTAACGAGTTTGTGCAGCCTCACGAAGGGTCAAACGTCACGAGATGAGGGCAATCCCGAGTGCGTCAAGATAAGTCTCCTCACCCTAAGGGCGCGTAGTACACAGATCGCGCAATAATGGACAGAGACACTAAGCATGGTGCTAAATGTCATAAAACCACGGTTCATTACATGCCCTTCCAGGGCTCCATACTTGTTTGTTCGAACGATGCAGGAAGAAAGAAAGACCAAAAACGGCTGACGACGACCCTCGAGGCACGACTGCTCACGAGGACCTACACCTCGGGCTCAGCCAGAGCCCTCCTCACGCTTCACCCGAGGGTGACGACGAGACGACCCAGCGCCACCTTCCAAGCGGGCACGGAGGCGTGGCGGCTGGTCGTAGCCATCGCTGCTACAGCTGCCGTTGAAGCAGGAGCCGCCGTAGCTGGACGATCTGCGGCCATCGCCCATGCCAAGCACCTCGCTGCCACCGTTCTCCTCAGGGCAGCTCTCGGCACGGCGCCCATCATCCCCAAACACCCTCACGAAGAGGGTCAAGTCGTCGCCATACTTGAAATGAAGGGTGCACCGTTCGCCCAAGCCGCGCGCGCGGGCGAACGTCTGCCGGCCATGAGCCAAAGTCACACCGCCCGAGGCAGATTCCTCCACCGTGACCCACAAAGCCCTGCTACAACAACCATCCGTCTGCAACCAAAAGCCGCCGGAGCTCGCAGCGAGTAGTTCGCTGGCTAGGGAGCACAGGAGCTGGAGCCGGGTGCCGACTGGGCTCTCTGACCACACGACGAACTCCAGCGTCACCTCCGCCAAGTGGGAGCGTGGTTGGGGAGGCTGACGACCCCGGAGCGCCTCCCTCCGTTCACGGGACCGCCAACGCGACGGCGGCCCCCGCCGCTCGAAGAGCCGCCGCTGCGGCTACCGAGGGCGGCTACGAGCGCTGTGGGGGTCCGCCCACGCCCGCTCGCAGCCTCGACAGGAGTCGCGGCACACTTGCGAGGATGGCCTCGTCCCCTCTTGGCTGGTGGTGAGCGAGGCCCCTCCTGTCGGGCCTTCCCCTTCTCCACGGACGAAAAAATCCTGGTTGGCGCCATGAACGGCTCGGCCAAGCGAAGGGCAAGGAAGAAGAAGAAGCGAGAGGAACGAATGAAGAAGATGGGCGACGAGAACCCCCTGCTTGCCGCCTTGTTTATAGCCAGAAGAAGGCCAACCGCCGGCCTCCATAATCACAGGTAATGATGATCTTCTATGCATGCATGGACTTGTCAAGTCGCGTAGTCGCCGAGGCCGCGTGAAGAAGTGGAGACGCCCATGTCCCGTCAGTCACCACGCGACAGTCAAGGCCGTAGGCTTTTGGGGCCCGCGGCGCTTCGCACTTGGCCCTTGGCTTCGCCACGAAGCCAAGCCCGAGCGCACCTTGGGCCCGGGGGCTACTATCAGCGTTCTGGGAACAGGGGTACCCAGACTTGCCTGCCTGCGGCCCAGGACATGGCTCATCAGGCGGCCTGGTACGGCCCAACATCTTCATCAACCACTCAAGACCCTCGCGAGGAGAACGACGCAAGACATCCCCTGGGGCGGCCTCACTAGGCCGGCTCATGAGGATCAGAGATATCAAGGCAAGGGGTACCTCGCGAGGTCCTCGTGACGTGAGCAGTGACGACCAAGGCCAGGCGGGCGCCAGCGGGCGCAGAGTGCCTGTTTCCTCTTTGGTGCTAAAGAAGCAGGTGCAGACAAAGAGTCCCGAGGCATCAGACAAATGTTTCCATATCAGTGCAACGAGACCAAGACCAGCAGGACAGCAGAACGTAGGTCATCGCGGAGCCCACGACGGCGTCACCACCAGAGCCTTTGGCAGGCGAAGACCACCTTTTATCAGGATAGCTTGTTGATACGTCTCCAACGTATCTATAATTTTTTATTGTTCCATGCTATTATTTATGATATTTTGGATGTTTGATGGCTTTGTTATACACTTTTATATTATTTTTGGGACTAACCTATTAACCCAAAGGCCCAGTCCAGATTGCCGTTTTTGCCTATTTCAGGGTTTTACACAAAAGGAATATCAAACGGAGTCCAAACGGAATGAAACCTTCGGGAGAGATATTTTTGAAGCGATATCTTCACGGGAGACTTGAGAACCACGGAATAGGGCACACGTGGCGTCCACGAGGGTGGGGACGCCCCCCCTAAAGGGCGCGCCCCTGCCTCGTGGGCCCCATGTTTGTCCCCCGATGCCCTCCTTCCTCCTACATATACCTATGTACTTCGAAAACATCAGACACAGAGAGAAAACCCTAATTCCACTGCCGCAACCTTCTGTTCCCGTGAGATCCCATCTTGGGGCCTGTTCCGGAACTCCGCCGGAGGGGGGATTTGCCACGGAGTGCTTCTACATCAACACCATCGCATCACCATGAGTTGTGAGTAGTTTCCCACAGACCTTCGGGTCCATAGTTAGTACCTAGATGGCTTCTTCTCTCTCTTTGGATCTCAATACCAAGTTCTCCTCGGTCTTCGAGGAGATCTATTTGATGTAATCTCTTTTTGCGGTGTGTTTGTCGAGATCCGATGAATTGCGGGTTTATGATCAAGATTATCTATGAGAAATATTTGGTTCTTTTCTGAACTCTTTTATGTATGATTATAATAGCCTTGCAAGTCTCTTCGAATTAGTAGTTTGGTTTGGCCTACTAGATCTATAGTTCTTGCAATGGGAGAAGTGCTTGGCTTTGGGTTCAATCTTGCGGTGTCCTTTCCCAGTGACAGTAGGGGTAGCAAGGCACATATTGTATTGTTGCCATCGAGGATAAAAAGATGGGGTTTATATCATATTGCTTGAGTTTATCCCTCTACATCATGTCATCTTGCTCAAGGCTTTACTCTATTCTTATGAACTTAATACTCTAGATGCATGCTGGATAGCGGTCGATCTGTGGAGTAATAGTAGTAGATGCAGAATCGTTTCGGTCTACTTGTCACGGACGTGATTCCTATATATAATGATCACGCCTATATATTCTCATAATTATTCGCTTTTCTATCAATTGCTCGACAGTAATTCATTCACCCACCGTAGAATTCTGCTATCATGAGAGAAGCCACTAGTGAAACCTATGGCCCCCGGGTCTATTCTCAACATATCAATTTACAATCTACTTTACTTTTCCGTTTGTACTTTTTGTTCTTATATCCAAAAATACCAAAAATATCAAACTATTCTATCTATCAGATCTCACTTTCGTAAGTGACCGTAAAGGGATTGACAACCCCTTATCGCATTGGCTGTGAAGTTCTTATTTGTTTGTGCCGGTGTGAGGGACTCGCGCGTGGTCTCCTACTGGATTGATACCTTGGTTCTCAAAAACTGAGGGAAATACTTACGCTACTATGATGCATCACCCTTTCCTCTTCGAGGGAATACAACGCAAGCTCAAGAAGTAGCAAGAAGAATTTATGGCGCCGTTGCCGGGGAGGCTTATGCAAAAGTCATATACCATGTACCTGTCACAAACCCTTATCCTTCGCATTACATTTATTTGCCTCTCGTTTTCCTCTCCCCCACTTCACCCTTGCCGTTTTATTTGCCCTTCCTTTTGCCGTGTGTTTATCGTTCGCTTGCCCTCATGTCTGAGATGGGGGAAGATTTTATCGAGAAGGGTAGTAATGTTGAGGGCAACATCTATGTTGACCCTCCGGATGAAACTACCACTTTACATATTAAGAAGTTCCGGGTTGGTAGTGGTAATATCATTGGAAAAGGAGTTCTTCGAGACTTCTTTACTTGTGCCGGTGCTTTGCCCACTATGGGTGGCTCTATTCTTCATAGAACTAGTAGCCTCGCGGATGCATATATATGCTTGTAGTTGAAATTTAAAGGCAATTTATCCATATGCATCCCTGTATTCAGAGAATCTTTCTGGAATTCTCCAATATTGAGCATTCTTCTGTTAAGCGTGCAACTACTATCTTTTTGGCTCATGAATTCAGATTTATCATGAAAGAGGCCAAAGAAATCTTTGCTCATTACGGGGTAGATGCTGGTCGACCTCCCATAGAGGCTATCTTATTTAATCAAGAAGACATAATGCGGTTACGATCTCCTGATCATGTTGCCTTTAATGAAAACCTTAGAAAAAAGGTTCCTACCGATGTCTTGGTTGATAGAATTTCTGAGTTGAATGATGAATTTTCTATTCAATACAATGGGTTAGGTTCCTCCCTTGAGCGAAGGTTCATGACCTTCTGCCAAAAGAATGCCTATAATGATGAATTGGTTGTACACTATAAAGGGCCAAAAGAGGAACCTATACCCCCTGAGCTTGATATGGGGGACTTTTGTCCCATTAAATTTAGACCTTTTGATTACTTTTGCTTGCCAAAAATAAAACTTGCTGCTGAACGTAGGGAATATGAGATGAGTTTTTGCGATATATATTATCATTATGGCAATACCAAGCTCTATCCTTGTACCGTGCCTAGCTAGGGGCGTTAAACGACAGCGCTTGTTGGGAGGCAACCCAATTTTATATTTTTTGTTTTTGCTTCTGTTTAGGAATAAATATTGCATCTAGCTTCTGTTTAGATGTGGTTTTGTGTTTTAATTAGTGTTTGTGCCAAGTAGAACCTTTGGGAAGACTTGTGTGAAGTTTATATGATGTTGCTGTAAAAAACAGAAACATTAGCGCTCACTAGAATAGTCACCAGATTTTACTGGAGAGTGATATTTAGTTGATTATTTTGTAGATGATTAATAGACAAATTCCTCACATTTACCAATTTATTTCAATTTTTCTGGAGTTACAGAAGTATGCGAAACTTACAGATTACTACAGACTATTCCGTTTTTGACAGATTCTGTTTTTCTAGTGTTGTTTGCTTATTTTGATGAATCTATGAGTAGTATTGGAGGATATGAATCATTGAGAAGTTGGAATACAGTAGGTTTAACACCAATATAAACAAATAATGAGTTCATTACAGTACCTTTGAGTGGTGGTTTGTTTTCTTATACTAACGGAGCTCACGAGATTTTTTTCTAAGTTTTGTGTTGTGAAGTTTTCAAGTTTTGAGTATTGCTTTGATGGACTATAGAACAAAGAGTGGCAAGAGCATAAGCTTGGGGATGCCCAAGGCACCCCAAGGTAAAATTCAAGGACAACCAAAAGCCTAAGCTTGGGGATGCCCCGGGAAGGCATCCCCTCTTTCGTCTTCATCTATCGGTACATATACTCGGGGCTATATTTTTATTCACCACATGATATGTGTTTTACTTGGAGCATCATGTATGATTTGAGTCTTTGCTTGTTAGTTTGCCACAATCATCCTTGTTGGACACACCTTTTTGAGAGAGATAAATATGGCCTAGGAATTTTTAGAACACTCTATGTGCTTCACTTATATCTTTTGAGCTAAATAGTTTTTGCTCTAGTGCTTCAATTATATCATTTAGAGCACAATGGTGATTTTATTTTGAAGAAAGTGTTGATCTCTCATGCTTCACTTATATCCTTTTGAGAGTCTATTAGAGCAGCATGGTAATGTGCTTTGGCTATAAAACTAGCCTTAACATGATAGGCATCCAAGATGAATGTAGTAAAAACTTTCATATAAAGTGCATTGACTATGATGAGAAGTTTGATACTTGATAATTGTTTTGAGATATGAGGATAGTGATATTAGAGTCATGCTAGTTGAGTTATTATGAAATTGAGAAATACTTGTATTAAAGTTTGCGATTCCCGTAGCATGCATGTATGGTGAACCGCTATGTGACAAAGTTAGAGGATGATGTATTTGTAGAGTGTCATCCTTTGTGTGGAGGTCGGGGGCGCGCGATGGTTAAATCCTACCAACCTACCCGCTAGGAGCATGCGTTGATTGCTTTGTTTTGATGACTCGCAGATTTTTGCAACAAGTATATGAGTTCTTATGACTAATGTTGAGTCCATGGATTATACGCACTCTCACCCTTCCACCGTTGCTAGCCTCTCTTGTACCGCTCAACTTTAGCCGGTGCCATAAACCCAATATATATCCTTCCTCAAAATAACCACCATATTGTTCCTCAAAATAGCCACCATACCTACCTATCATGGCATTTCCATAGCCATTCCGAGATATATTGCCATGCAACTTTCCACCGTTCCATTCATATGACACGCATCATATTGTCATATTGCCATGCATGATCATGTAGTTGACATCGTATTTGTGGCAAAGCCACCATGCATAATTTTTCATACATGTCACTCTTGATTCATTGCACATCCCGGTACACCGCCGGAGGCATTCATATAGAGTCATACTTTGTTATAGTATCGAGTTGTAATATCGAGTTGTAAATCAATATAAGTGTGATGATCATCATTATTTGAGCATGGTCCCAAAGAAAAAAAAGGACATGCCAAAGAAAAAAGAAAGGCCCAAAAAAGAAAAAAAAGAAAAAAAAGGGACAATTGCTACTATCTTTTTCCACACTTGTGCTTCAAAGTAGCACCATGTTCTTCATGATAGAGAGTCTCATGTTTAGTCACTTTCATATACTAGTGGGAATTTCATTATAGAACTTGGCTTGTATATTCCAATGATGGGCTTCCTCAAATGCCCTAGGTCTTCATAAGCAAGCAAGTTGGATGCACACCCACTTAGTTTCTTTTGTTGAGCTTTCCTACATTTCTAGCTCTAGTGTATCCGTTGCATGGCAATCCCTACTCACTCACATTGATATCTATTGATGGGCATCTCCATAGCCCGTTGATATGCCTAGTTGATGTGAGACTATCTCCCTCCTTTTTGTCTTCTCCACAACCACCATTCTATTCCACCCATAGTGCTATATCCATGGCTCACGCTCATGTATTGCGTGAAACTTGAAAGGTTTGAAAAAATTGAGTATGAAAACATGTGCCTGGCTGAAACCGAGGTTGTGCATGATATGAGTATTTTGTGTGATGAAGAGGGAGCATAGCCAGACTATATGATTTTTCTAGGGATAACTTTCTTTAGCCATGGTATTTTGAGAAGACATGATTGCTTTGTTAGTATGCTTGAAGTATTATTATTTCTTATGTCAATATAGACTTTTGTCTTGATTCTTTCAGATCTGAACATTCATGCCACAATAAAGAGAATTAAATTAAAATTTATGTTGGTTAGCATTCCACATAAAAATTTCTGTTTTTATCATTTACCTACTCGAGGACGAGCAGGAATTAAGCTTGGGGATGCTTGATACGTCTCCAACGTATCTATAATTTTTTATTGTTCCATGCTATTATTTATGATGTTTTGGTTGTTTAATGTGCTTTGTTATACACTTTTATATTATTTTTGGGACTAACCTATTAACCCAAAGGCCCAGTCCAGATTGCTGTTTTTTTGCCTGTTTCAGGGTTTTAAAGAAAAGGAATATCAAACGGAGTCCAAACGGAATGAAACCTTCGGGAGAGATATTTTTGGAGCGATATCTTCATGGGAGATTTGAGAACCACGGAATAGGGCACACGTGGCGTCCACGAGGGTGAGGGGCGCGCCCCCTGCCTCGTGGGCCCCACGTTTGTCCCCCGATGCCTTCCTTCCTCCTATATATACCTATGTACCCCAAAACATCAGACACATGGAGAAAACCCTAATTCCACCACGGCAACCTTCTGTTCCCGTGAGATCCCATATTGGGGCTTGTTTCGGAGCTCCGCTGGAGGGGGGATCTACCATGGAGTGCTTCTACATCAACACCATCGCCTCAGCATGAGTTGTGAGTAGTTTACCACAGACCTTCGGGTCCATAGTTGGTACCTAAATGGATTCTTCTCTCTCTTTGGATCTCAATACCAAGTTCTTCTCGGTCTTCGAGGAGATCTATTCGATGTAATCTCTTTTTTCGGTGTGTTTGTCGAGATACGATGAATTGTGGGTTTATGATCAAGATTATCTATGAGAAATATCTGGTTCTTTTCTGAACTCTTTTATGTATGATTATAATATCCTTGCAAGTCTCTTTGAATTATTGGTTAGGATTGGCCTACTAGATCTATAGTTCTTGCAGTGCGAAAAGTGCTTGGCTTTGGGTTCAATCTTGCGGTGTCCTTTCCCAGTGACAGAGGGACAGCAAGGAACGTATTGTATTGTTGCCATCGAGGATAAAAAGATGGGGTTTATATCATATTCCTTGAGTTTATCCCTCTACATCATGTCATCTTGCTTAAGGCGTTCCTCTGTTCTTATGAACTTAATACTCTAGATGCATGCTCAATAGTGGTCGATGTGTGGAGTAATAGTAGTAGATGCAGAATCGCTTCAGTCTACTTGTCACGGACGTGATACCTATATATAATGATCATGCCTAGATATTCTTATAATTATTCGCTTTTCTATCAATTGCTCGACAGTAATTCGTTCACCCACCGTAGAATTCTGCTATCATGAGAGAAGCCACTAGTGAAATCTATGGCCCCCGGGTCTATTCTCAACATATCAATCTACAATCTAATTTTTACTTTCCGTTCTTATATCCAAAAATACCAAAAATATCAAACTATCCTATCTATCAGATCTCACTTTCGTAAGTGACTGATGTCTACTACACAACCTTCTTCTTGTAGAGGTTGTTGGGCCTCCAAGTGCAGAGGTTTGTAGGACAACAACAACTTTCCCTCAAGATGACCTAAGGTTTATCAATCCGTGGGAGGCGTAGGATGAAGATGGTCTATCTCAAACAACCCTGCAACCAAATAACAAAGAGTATCTTGTGACCCCCAACACACCCAATACAATGGTAAATTGTATAGGTGCACTAGTTCGGCGAAGAGATGGTGATACAAGTGCAATATGGACTGTAGATATAGGGTTTTGTAATAAGAAAATATAAAAACAGCAAGGTAGAAAGTGGTAAAAGTGAGCATAAACGGTGTTGCAATGATAGGAAACAAGGCCTAGTGTTCATACTTTCACTAGTGCAAGTTCTCTCAACAAGGATAACATAATTGGATCATATTACTAGCCCTCAACATGCAACAAAGAGTCACTCCAAAGTAACTAATAGCGGAGAACAAACGAAGAGAATATGGTAGGGTACGAAACCACCTCAAAGTTATTCTTTCTGGTCGATCTATTCAAGAGTCCGTAGTAACGTTCAATCCATCATAGAGTTTGTACTAGAATAACACCTTAAAACACAAATCAACCAAAACCCTAATGTCACCTAGATACTCCATTGTCACCTCAAGTATCCGTTGGCATGATTATAGGATATGCATCACACAATCAAAGAAACATCTATTCAACCAACACATAGAACTTCAAAGAGTGCCCCATAGTTTCTACCGGAAAGTCAAGACGAAAACGTGCGCCAACCCCTATGCATAGATTCCCAAGGTCACGGAACCCGCAAGTTGATCACCAAAACATACATCAAGTGGATCAGATGATATCCCATTGTCACCACAGATAAACACGTGCAAGACATACATCAAGTGTTCTCAAATCCTTAAAGACTCAATCTGATAAGATAACTTCAAAGGGATAACTCGATCCATTACAAGAGAGTAGAGGGGGAGAAGCATTATAAGATCCAACTAGAATAGCAAAGCTCGCGATACATCAAGATCGTGCCATCTCAAGAACACGAGAGAGAGAGAGATCAAACACATAGCTACTAGTACATACCCTCAGCCCCGAGGGTGGACTACTCCCTCCTCGTCATGGAGAGCGTCGGGATGATGAAGATGGCCACTGGTGAGGGTTCCCCCCTCCGGTAGGGTGCCGGAACGGGGTCTAGATTGCTTTCGGTGGCGGAACTCCCGATCTAGGTTATTTTCCGAAGGTTTCAGTATTTATAGGAATTTTTGGTGTAGGTCCCAAGTCACGGGGGCCTCCGGGCCGTCCACGAGATAGGAGGGCGCGCCCCCTTCCCAGGGCACGCCCCCAACCCTCATGGGAAGCCCGTGGCTCTCCTGGCCCAACTCTTTTACTTAGGGGGCTTCTTTTGGTCCAGAAAAAATCATCAAAAATTGGCACGTCAATTGAACTTCGTTTGATATTCCTTTTCTGTAAAACTCAAAAGGAAGAAAAAAACAGAAGCTGGAACTCGTCTCTAGGTTAATAGGTTAGTCCCAAAAATCATATAAAAGTGTATATAAAAGCCTATAAGACATCCTAGAAGGATAATATAATAGCATGGAACAATCAAAATTTATAGATACGTTGGAGACGTATCAAGCATCCCCAATCTTAATTCCTGCTCGTCCTCGAGTAGGTAAATGATAAAAACAGAATTTTTGATGTGGAATGCTAACCAACATAGTTTTTTCAATGTAATTCTCTTAATTGTGGCATGAATGTTCAGATTTGAAAGATTCAATACAATAGTCTATGTTGACATAAGAAATAATAATACTTCAAGCATACTAACAAAGCAATCATGTCTTCTCAAAATACTATGGCTAAAGAAAGTTATCCCTACAAAATCATATAGTCTGGCTATGCTCCCTCTTCATCACACAAAATATTCATATCATGCACAACCCCGATTTCAGCCAAGCACTTGTTTTCATACTCTATTCTTTCAAACCTTTCAACTTTCATGCAATACATGAGTGTGAGCCATGGACATAGCACTATGGGTGGAATAGAGGTGGTTGTGGAGAAGACAAAAAGGAGGAAGATAGTCTCACCTCGACTAGGCATATCAATGGGCTATGGAGATGCCCATCAATAGATATCAATGTGAGTGAGTAGGGATTGCCATGCAACGGATGCACTAGAGCTAAAAATGTATGAAAGCTCAACAAAAGAAACTAAGTGGGTGTGCATCCAACTTGCTTGCTCACGAAGACCTAGGGCATTTGAGGAAGCCCATCGTTGGAATATACAAGCCAAGTTCTATAATGAAAATTCCCACTAGTATATGAAAGTGACTAAACATGAGACTCTCTATCATGAAGAACATGGTGCTACTTTGAAGCACAAGTGTGGAAAAAGATAGTAGCATTGTCCCTTTTATCTTTTCTCTCATTTTTTTGGAGGGGCTTTCCTCTTCTTTTTTTCTCCTTTTTTAGCCCCTCTCTATTTTTTTGGGCCATCTCCTTTTTTATTTGGCCTTTATTTTTTTTATTTTTTTTGTTTCCTCACACGGGACAATGCTCTAATAATGAAGATCATCACTCTTATATTGATTTACAACTCGATATTACAACTCGATACTAGAACAAAGTATGACTCTACATGAATGCCTTCGGCGGTGTACCGGGATGTGCAATGAATCAAGAGTGACATGTATGAAAAATTATGCATGGTGGATTTGCCACAAATACGATGTCAACTACATGATCATGCATGGAAATATGACAATATGAAGCGTGTCATATGAACGGAATGGTGAAAGTTGCATGGCAATATATCTCGGAATGGCTATGGAAAAGCCATGATAGGTAGGTATTGTCGGTGTACTAGAGTAGGGGTACCCTAGTATCCCGAACTTGTCCACGGGCAGTCGCAGCACCCCGCGGCAAGGCTTGTCGGGTGGTCGCCAAGGTCCTCCGTGGTTCCTTTGGAGCCATTCAAGAACAAAGTATTCAAGCCAAGGAGACAAGGCCCCGGCAAGAGGAGCTTGCCGGGAAGGCCACTCAAGGCACAAGACCCCGGCGAGAGGAGCCTGCCGGGAAGGCCAACCAAGACACCTTAAGGAACTTGCCGCGACGCGCCACGCGTCCCGGCAAGGCCCGGTGAGCGACAAGCTCCCGGACGCGACAAAACAGCGACCGCGGCAAGACACTTGCCGCGGCAAGCTACCACTCTGTACCCGCGCTCCAGCACATCCACCACGTGTTGCTCTGGGACCGTCCCAAGCGTATGTGGCGGGAGGCTGTGCAACCAGGGGTACGCGGTGGCAAGCGGCGCTGACAAGATTGCCGCCGTGGCGAACGGTGGCGCCCCTGACGGCCCCTTTTTGCACTGTTTGGGCGACGTCGATGGGCATTTAATGCCCTTGTCCCCTGCCGTCAGGGTTAGGTATGGAACACTGTACAGGTAGCTGTACCAACTACAACACTTTTCTAGTTTTACCCTCAACTGCGTTGCCACCTGTCGGTGACCCCTTGAGCATATAAAAGGAGGACCATGCGCAACGTAGAGGGGGGGGGACACTCTCACGCTCGGTCTCGTTAGCTGCTGAAGTGTACTGTAGCTCTCAGCGCTCCCGAGCAAGAACTCAATGCAAACCACAAAGCAGGAGTAGGGTTTTACGCATCCGTGCGGCCCGAACCTGGGTAAACTGCTCGTGTGCCTCGCCTCGATCTGCTCTTCGTGCGATCTCCGCCCCCGCCGAATCGAAAGGGACCCGGTCCCATAGGTGTGCGTGGATCAGTTTCCCCGACAGGTATGGTGGCTGTTTTGAGGAATATGTATGGTGGCTGTTTTGAGGAAGGATATATAGTGGGCGTTTGGTACCGGCGAAAGTTGCACGGTACAAGAGAGGCTAGCAATGGTGGAAGGGTGAGAGTGCGTATAATCCATGGACTCAACATTAGTCATAAAGAACTCATATACTTATTGCAAAAGTTTACGAGTCATCAAAACAAAGCAATCAACGCATGCTCCTAGCGGGGAGGTTGGTAGGAGTTAACCATCGCGCGCCACCGACCTCCACACAAAGGTTGACACTCTACAAATACCTCATGCTCTAACTTCGTCACATAGCGGTTCACCACACGTGAAAGCTACGGGAATCACTAACTTCAACACAATCATTTCTCAATTTCATAATGACTCCACTAGCATGACTCTAATATCACTATCCTCATATCTCAAAACAATTATCAAGCATCCAACTTCTCATCATATTCAATGCACTTAGTGTGAAAGTTTTTACTACATTGATCTTGGATGTCTATCAAGTGAAGGCTAGTTTCATAGCCTAAACACATTAGCATGCTGTTTTAATAGACTCTCAAATAGATATAAGTGAATCATGAGAGATCAACAATTTCTACAAAATAAAAACCACCGCCGTGCTCTAAAAGATATAAGTGAAGCACTAGAGCAATAACAAACTACTCCGAAAGATATAAGTGAAGATCAATGAGTAGTTGAATAATTATGTAACTATGTGAAGACTCGCTAACATTTAAGAATTTCAGATCTTGTGATATTATTCAAACAGCAAGCAAAACAAAATAAACTAAATTGATGCTCCAAGCAAAACACATATCATGTGGTGAATAAAAATATAGCTCCGAGTATAGTTACCGATGGATGAAGACGAAAGAGGGGATGCCTTCCCGGGGCATCCCCAAGCTTAGGCTTTGGTTGTCCTTGAATTTTACCTTGGGGTGCCATGGGCATCCCCAATCTTAGGCTCTTGCCACTCTTTGTTCCATAGTCCATCAAAGCAATACTCAAAACTTGAAAACTTCACAATACAAAACTTAGTCAAAAATCTTGTGAGCTCCGTTAGTATAAGAAAGCAAACCACTACTCAAAGGTACTGCAATGAATTCATTCTTTGTTTATATTGGTGTTAAACCTACTGTATTCCAACTTCTCTATGGTTCATACTTCTCAATACTACTCATAGATGCATTGAAATAAGCAAACAACACACGAAAAACAGAATCTGTCCAAAACAGAACAGTCTGTAGTAATCTGCAGGTTTCGCATACTTCTGTAACTCCAAAAAATTCAAACTAAATTGGTAAACGTGAGGAATTTGTCTATTAATCATCTGCAAAAAGAATCAACTAAATAGCACGCTCCAGTAAAATCTGATGACCATTCTAGCGAGTGCTAACGATTCTGTTTTTCACAGTAAGATCATATAAACTTCACACAAGTCTTCCCAAAGGTTCTACTTGGCACAAACACTAATTAAAACACAAAGCCACATCTAAACAGAAGCTAGATGCAATATTTATTCCTAAACAGAAGCAAAAACAAATAAACTAAAATAAAGTTGGGTTGCCTCCCAACAAGCACTATCGTTTAACGCCCCTAGCTAGGCATAATGATGCTCACATAAAAGATAAGATTTGATACATAACGGGAGCATCATGAAGCATAAGAATAGCACATTTAAGTCTAACCCACTTCATATGCATAGGGATTTTGTGAGCAAACAACTTATGGGGACAATAATCAACTATCATAGGAAGGCAAAACAAGCATAACTCCAAAACTTTAAGCACATAGAGAGGAAACTTGATATTATTGCAATTCCTAGAAGCATATGTTCCTCCCTCATAATAATATTCAGTAGCATCATGAATGAATTCAACAATATAACCAACACATAAAGCATTCTTTTCATGATCTACTTGCATAGAAATTTTACTACTCTCCACATAAGCAAAATTCTTCTCATTCATAGTAGTGGGAGGAGCAAACTCAACAAAATAACTATCATATGAAGCATAATCCAATTGAAAACTAAAATCATGATGACAAGTTTCATGGTTATCATTATTCTTAATAGCATACAAGTCATCACAATAATCATCATAGATAGCAACTTTGTTCTCATAATCAATTGGAACCTCTTCTGAAATAGTGGATTCATCACTAAATAAAGTCATGACCTCTCCAAATCCACTTTCATCAATATAATCACTATAAATAGGAGGCATGCTTTCATCATAATAAATTTGCTCATCAAGACTTGGGGGACTAAAAATATCATCTTCATCAAACATAGCTTCCCCAAGCTTGTGGCGTTGCATATCATTGGCATCATGGGTATTCAAAGAATTCATACTAACAACATTGCAATCATGCTCATCATTCACATATTTTATGCCAAGCATTCTATGTAATTCTTCTTCTAGCACTTGAGCACAATTTTCCTTCCCATCATTTTCACGAAAGATATTAAAAAGATGAAGCATATGAGGTAACCTTAATTCCATTTTTTGTAGTTTTCTTTTATAAACTAAACTAGTGATAAAACAAGAAACTAAAAGATTCGATTGCAAGATCTAAAGATATACCTTCAAGCACTAACCTCCCCGGCAACGTCGCCAGAAAAGAGCTTGATGTCTACTACACAACCTTCTTCTTGTAGACGTTGTTGGGCCTCCAAGTGTAGAGGTTTGTAGGACAGTAGCAAATTTCCCTCAAGTGGATGGCCTAAGGTTTATCAATCCGTGGGAGGCGTAGGATGAAGATGGTCTCTCTCAAACAACCCTGCAACCAAATAACAAAGAGTCTCTTGTGTCCCCAACACACCCAATACAATGGTAAATTGTATAGGTGCACTATTTCGGCGAAGAGATGGTGATACAAGTGCAATATGGACTGTAGATATAGGTTTTTGTAATAAGATAATATAAAAACAGCAAGGTAGAAAGTGGTAAAAGTGAGCATAAACGGTGTTGCAATGATAGGAAACAAGGCCTAGGGTTCATACTTTCACTAGTGCAAGTTCTCTCAACAAGGATAACATAATTGGATCATATTACTAGCCCTCAACATGCAACAAAGAGTCACTCCAAAGTAACTAATAGCGGAGAACAAACGAAGAGAATATGGTAGGGTACAAAACCACCTGAAAATTATTCTTTCTCATCGATCTATTCAAGAGTCCATAGTAACGTTCAATCTATCATAGAGTCCGTACTATAATAACACATTAAGACACAAATCAACCAAAACCCTAATGTCACCTAGATACTCCATTGCCACCTCAAGTATCTGTGGGCATGATTATACGATATGCATCACACAATCTCAGAAACATCTATTCAACCAACACATAGAACTTCATAGAGTGCCCCAAAGTTTCTACCAGAAAGTCAAGACGAAAACGTGTGCCAACCCCTATGCATAGATTCCCTAGGTCACGGAACCCGCAAGTTGATCACCAAAACATACATCAAGTGGATCACATGACATCCCATTGTCACCATAGATAAACACGTGCAAGACATACATCAAGTGTTCTCAAATCCTTAAAGACTCAACCCTATAAGATAACTTCAAAGGGAAAACTCAATCCATTACAAGAGAGTAGATGGGGGAGAAGCATTATAAGATCCAACTAGAATAGCAAAGCTCGCGATACATCAAGATCGTCCCATCTCAAGAACACGAGAGAGAGAGAGAGAGAGAGAGAGAGAGAGAGATCAAACACATAGCTACTGGTACATACCCTCAGCCCCGAGGGTGGACTACTCCCTCCTCGTCATGGAGAGCGCCGGGATGATGAAGATGGCCACCGGTGAGGGTTCCCCCCCTCCGGCAGGGTGCCAGAACGGGGTCTAGATTGGTTTTCGGTGGCTATAGAGGCTTTTGGCGGCGGAACTCCCGATCTAGGTTATTTTCCAAAGGTTTCAGTATTTATAGGAATTTTTGGCATAGATCCCAAGTCAGGGGGCCCTCGGGGCCGTCCACGAGATAGGAGGGCGCGCCCCCCTGCCCAGGGCGCCCCCACCCTCTGGGGCAGCCCATGGATCTCCTGGCCCAACTCTTTTACTTCGGGGGCTTCTTTTGGTCCAGAAAAAATCATCAAAAATTGGCACGTCAATTGGACTCCGTTTGATATTCCTTTTCTGTAAAACTCAAAAACAAGAAAAAAAAACAAAAACTTGCACTGGGCTCTAGGTTAATAGGTTAGTCCCAAAAATCATATAAAGGTGTATATAAAAGCCCATAAGACATCCTAGAAGGATAATATAATAACATGGAACAATAAAAAATTTATAGATACGTTGGAGACGTATTAGTGATCGTAAAGGGATTGACAACCCCTTATCGCATTGGCTGCGAAGTTCTTATTTGTTTGTGCAGGTGTGAGGGTCTCGCGTGTGGTCTCCTACTGGATTGATACCTTGGTTCTCAAAAACTGAGGTAAATACTTACGCTACTGTGCTGCATCACCCTTTCCTCTTCGAGGGAATACAACGCAAGCTCGAGAAGTAGCACTTGTACTTGTTGTCCCCCTTCAAATTTGGCTGTTGTGGGTTCCCTTCCCACTCAATATTTGCGAAGAGGACCCGAGCCACTATAAATAAGACTAGCTACCACCTTAGAAAGGGATCGGATCATTGAGACCACCCGCACACCCACAAGCTCACCCGAGCTAAAGAACTCCTGTCCTCAGGAGGTAGTTCATCCATGTACTAGTTCTTCCTCAGCCCACGAGGCAATCCACCACACCACTATATTAGGGTATTACACCACAACAGTGGCCCGAACTAGTATAGACCTCGTGTCCCTTGTTCTTTGGATCTGACGAGCTAGGCCTAGGGATCGGCGATTAGACGAGCTAGGGCAGAAGGAGAGATCTTCGTGCGCACCCCAGAGTTTGAACCTCAAGGGTTTTGCCGGAACCCAAGATCCGACACATAGTCCATCAAATCTTTACCCAAAACTTGAAAACTTCACAACACAAAACTGAACAGAAAATCTTATGAGCTCCGTTAGTATAAGAAAGCAAATCACAACTTAGGTACTGTTGTGAACCCATTCTAAATTCATATTGGTGTTATATCTACTATATTCCAACTTCTCCATGGTTCATACCCTCCGATACTACTCATGGATTCATCAAAATAAGCAAACAACACATGAAAAACAGAATCTGTTAAAAATAGAACATCCTGTAGTAATCTCAAAACTTCGCATACTTCTGGAACTCGTGGTGCGTTGCGGCAAGTTTCTTGAGATGCCTCGGAGGGCCTTCCCGGCAAGCTCCTCTTGCCAGGGTCTTGTGCCTTGAGTGGTTTTGTGCCTTGAGTGGCCTTCCCGGCAAGCTCCTCTTGCCGGGGCCTTGTCTCCTTGCCTTGGATACTTTGTTCTTGAATGGCTCCAAAGGAACCATAAAGGACTTCGGTGGTCGCCCGGCAGGCCTTGCCGCGGGACGCTGCAACTGACCATGCACAAGTTCGGGATACTAAGGTACCCCTACTTTAGTACACCGACACTATGTCACGCTCTTCATCTAGCCGGTCCAAACTGTCCTGTCTTGCCTGCTCATTGGCCGCTTCAACATAAGCCGTTACCCGTGGCGAATCATGACGGATATCACTTGGAAGGACCGCTTCAGCACCATACACCATGAAGAAAGGTGTATAACCTGTGGACCGGTTCGGCGTAGTATTGATGCTCCAGAGGACAGAAGGTAACTCCTCAACCCAGCACCCTGGTGTTCTTTGCAAGGAAGTCATAAGCCGGGGCTTGATACCTCGCAAAATCTCCTGATTAGCCCTTTTAGCTTGACCATTGGATTGAGGGTGAGCTACAGAAGATACATCCAGGCGAATATGCTCCCGTTGACAAAACTCTTCCATCTCTCCTTTGGATAAATTGGTGCCGTTGTCTGTGATGATGCTGTGTGGAAAGCCAAACCGGAAAATTACCTTTTTGATGAACTTAACCGCTGTTGCCGCATCACACTTGCTCACAGGCTCTGCCTCAATCCATTTTGTAAACTTATCCACAACCACCAGCAGATGAGTTTTTTAATCTTGGGATCGCTTGAAAGGCCCAACCATATCAAGCCCCCAAGTCGCAAACAGCCAAGTAATCGGTATCATCCGGAGCTCCTGTGCCGGAACAAGAGCACGTCGTCAAAATTTCTGACAAGCATCGCACCTCTGGACTAGATCCGCTGCATCAGCATGGGCTGTCAGCCAATAGAACCCATGTCGAAAAGCTTTAGCCACCAAGGATTTTGAACCGGCATGATGACCACAATCCCCTTCATGGATCTCACGAAGGATATCACAACCTTCCTCAGATGACACACACTGCTGAAACGCTCCAGAAACACTGCGATGGTGAAGTTCTCCGTTTGCAATTGTCATGGATTTGGAACGCCGGATTATCTGTCTTGCTTTGAGCTCGTCGTCTGGCAACTCCCCACGGCTTAGATATGCCAAGTATGGGAGCGTCCAATCCGGAACAACATGAAGTGCTGCAACTAGCTGCGCCTCCGGATCAGGAACAGCCAGATCTTCCTCCGATGGTACCTGAACTGATGGACTGTGCAGCTCATCTAAAAAAGTATTCGGTGGTACCGGTTTACGTTGAGAACCCAGCCGGCTCAGAGCATCGGCCGCTTCATTCCTTCGCCGGTCTATGTGATCCACCTGATACCCTTTGAAATATCCTGCGATTGCTTCAACTTCTTGTCTGTAAGCTGCCATGAGAGGGTCTTTTGAATCCCACTTGCCGGATACTTGCTGTGCCACTAAATCTGAATCACCAAAACACTTGACCCGGCTCAAGTTCATCTCCTTAGCCATCCGTAGGCCATGAAGCAATGCCTCATATTCTGCTGCATTGTTAGTACAAGGAAACATTAGACGGAGGACATAACAGAACTTGTCACCTCACGGGGAAGTTAACACAACTCCAGCCCCCGAACCTTCTAACTACCTTGAACCGTCAAAATGAATCGTCCAGTATGTAAGATCTGGCTTCTCCTTTGGTGCTTGCAGTTCTGTCCAATCATTGATGAAATCCACCAATGCTTGGGATTTGATAGCGGTGTGTGGCACATACTTCAATCCGTGTGGGCTAAGCTCAATGGCCCACTTCGCCACTCTACCAGTAGCTTCCCTGTTCTGGATTATATCCCCCAATGGAGCTGAACTGACAACAGTTATTGGGTGGCCTTGGAAATAATGCTTCAACTTCCGGTTTGCCATGAATACACCATATACCAGCTTCTGCCAATGCGGGTACCTTTGTTTGGATTCAATGAGAACTTCACTGACATAATAGACTGGACGTTGAACCGGATATTCTTTTCCTGCTTCCTTGCGCTCAACCACGATTGCCACGCTGACTGCCAGTGCATTGGCGGTGACGTATAACAACAATGGCTCATTATCAACAGGGGCAGCAAGGACCGGCGGCTCTGCCAGTTGCCGCTTCAAATCCTCAAACGCAGCGTTTGCCTCATCACTCCATATAAACCGGCCTGTCTTTTTAGCATCTGATAAAGAGGAATTGCCTTCTCTCCCAGACGGCTGATGAACCGGCTCAACGCTGCGATCCGGCCAGCGATACGCTGAACATCATTGATACAAGCTGGTTTAGCCAAGGACGTGATTGCCTTGATCTTCTCCGGATTGGCTTCTATTCCTCTGTTTGACACCAAGAACCCAAGGAGTTTGCCCGCCGGAACACCGAAAGCACACTTCTCCGGATTAAGCATCATTTTATAGGCTCGAAGGTTGTCAAAGGTCTCCTTGAGGTCCTCTATCAGCGTCTCCTCCTTCCTTGATTTCACCTCAATATCATCCACATGAGCATGAACGTTTCTCCCTATCTGCCCCTTAAGACAATTATGTACGCAACGCTGGTAAGTTGCTTGGGTACTCTTGAGCCCAAAAGGCATAGACACATAGCAAAAAGCACCAAAAGGAGTTATGAAAGCTGTCTTCTCCTGGTCCTTAACTGCCATCTTGATCTGATGATATCCTGAATATGCATCCAAAAAACTTAGCCGCTCACATCCTACCGTAGCATCAATGATCTGATCAATACGGGGGAGAGCAAAAGGATTGGTTGGACAAGCTTTGTTTAGGTCGGTGTAATCCACACACATCCTCCACTTTCCATTTTTCTTTAACACTAGCACCGGATTAGCCAACCACTCCGGATGAAAAACTTCAACTATGAATCCTGCGGCCAAAAGTCTGGCCACTTCTTCTCCTATAGCCTTGCGCCTTTCTTCATTGAAGCGGCGCAGATATTGCTTGACTGGTTTAAACTTCGGATCAATGTTAAGACTGTGCTCAGCGAGTTCCCTCGGTATACCTGGCATGTCAGAAGGTTTCCATGCAAAGATATCTCGATTCTCACGGATGAACTCGATGAGCGCGCTTTCCTATTTAGGATCAAGGTTAGCGCTGATAGTGAACTGCTTGGATGAATCACCTGGCACAAAGTCAACTTGCTTGGTTTCCTCTGCAGATTTGAATTTCAATGCCGGATCATGCTCTGTAGTTGGCTTTTTCAACGGGGACATATCTGCCGGATCAACATTGTCTTTGTAAAACTTCAACTCCTCCGTAGCACATACTGCCTCCACATAGGCAGCGTCTCCTTCTTCGCACTCCAATGCAATCTGCGACTCCCATGAACCGTGATGGTTCCTTTGTGACCCGTCATCTTGAGCTGTAGATAAACATAGCACGGCCTAGCCATAAACTTGGCGTAAACCGGTCGTCCGAACAAGGCATGATACGGGCTCCGGATCTTGACAACTTCAAAGGTTATCATCTCCGACCTGGAATCCTGTTCATCTCCAAAGGTAACTTCTAGGTCAATTTTCCCAACCGGGTAAGCTGATTTACCTGGCACTACTCCATGAAACACCGTGTTTGACTGCCTTAGCTTCTTATCTGTCAGCCCCATGCGACGGAAAGTCTCATAGTACAAGATATTGATGCTGCTGCCGCCGTCCATGAGAACTTTAGTGAATTTGTAGCCACCCACCTGTGGTGCTACCACTAAGGCCAATTGGCCCGGATTATCAACTCGCGGCGGGTGATCCTCTCTGCTCCACACAATAGGTTGCTCCGACCAGCACAGGAATTGTGGTGTTGCCGGTTCAACCGCATGGACCGCCCGCTTTAAGACTTTTTGATCCCGTTTGCACAAACTCATAGTGAACACATGATACTGTCCACTACTCAGCTCCTTTGGATTACTCTGATATCCGGATTGCTGCTGCTGTTGACGCTGCTGACTGCCTTGATTGCCTTGATTACCCTGGCCCTGCTGCTGGTTCTTTTGGCTATTGTAACCGCCCTGACCATATTGATGGTTACCTTGGTTGTTGTAACCGCCTTGACCATACTGATCATTACCTTGGTTATTATAGCCGTTGTTGTTGCCATGATATCCTGATCCGGAGTCATTACCCAGATGACCCGGACCGTGAAACCCGGGGCCTGATCCGCCGCCTGGTGGCCTGTTGTTAGATCTGACCCGACTCATAGCTTCCATCATGGCCCTACATTCTGCCCAGGTATGTTTAGCTGGATGCTCCTTTGATCCATGCTTCGGGCAAGGCCCGTTCAATTCTTGCTCCCAAGTAACGAACCCCCCGCCGGTTTGTGGGGGCGGTTTACCCTTGTTGCGCTGAAAGCTCCCTTGAACTTGGGTATTGGCCATGAAATCAGAGCCACCCTCTGCCTTTCATTTGCCTAAGAAGCTTGTTCCGACCGGATTAGCCTGCGCCGGTTTACCGGATTTATTTGCCTTTCCGGATTTATCTCCATCCGCTTCTGGATACTTAGCGTTGTCGGAGTCCCCGTACTTCACCAGAGCGCTCATGAGAGTTCCCATGTCATTACAATCCCGTTTGAGCCGTCCCAGCTTTAACTTCAGAGACTCAAACCGGTAATTGTTTTCCAGTGTTACTATCGCCGTACTGGGGCTGATACCGTTCGAAGAGTGCAAGATTTCTGATACTCGCCGCACCCATGCACTTGTAGGCTCCTAGTCTCCTTGTATACAGGCTGCCAGATCCACCACTGACATTGGCTGCTTACACGTATCCTTGAAATTTTTGATAAATTGGCGGCGTAACTCACCCCATGATCCGATGGAATTAGGTGGTAAGCCCTTTAACCAGGTCTGGGCTGTACCCTCAAGCATCATGGTAAAGTACTTCGCGCAAGCCGCTTCATCCACGTCCAGCATCTCCATAGCCATCTCTTAACTCTCAACCCAAGCCTCTGGAGCCAAATCTGCTGTGTAATTAGGCACTTTACGTGGACCCTTGAAATCCTTGGGTAACTTCACGCTCCGTAGAGCGGGGACAAGACACTGCACCCCAAAGGAACTCGTCGTGACTGCTGTTTCTGCTGTGGTTGTGTGAACCGGCGTCGTTTGGCGGATCTCCTCGCGGGCCGCATATCTAACCCGGTTTGCTGCCTCCTGAGCTTGCGCCTCTGCGCCCGCCGGATTATCCTGTCTGTGACGGTGTCGCCTCCGTTCACTACTGGACACCTCTGGTTCATCCCAATGCCTAGTATAACTCGGCTGTGGCGGGGTGTTGAATGAAGCCTCTCCTTGCTATAGGAATACGCTTGCTGCTGTGTCAACACCGTGTTAAGCAGATCCTTGACCCCGCGTGCCTCCATAGCCACGGGGGATGTCCCCTTAATGGGTAAAGCGGCCAGGCGTGAAGCGGCAGCAACAATGTTATCCAAAGGGTTTGAGTAATGATCCGGAGGAGTGGGGATGTGAGGCGTGGATATAATCCGCCGATCTTGCTCCGTAGTGGGTTGTTGAACCGGCTCACCTCTCACTGGGGCTGCCCTCCGGTTTACCTCCGGATCATTGCTAGCTCCCGCTCCTGGCGTCCCGAAGAGATTCATTGCCTCATAGACCGGCGGTAGACGAGACTGGTACCTCCGATTCCTTACTCCCTGCGTGGAGGCCTGAGAATCCAGCTCTGCCTGTCTTGTTGCTATCATAGCTTTCTCTGCCTTCAGATCCTCTCTTGCTTGCTCGATCCGGCCCCTCAGCTGAAGGAGTTCTGCATCGTGTTGCGCCTTGTCTGCTGGAGCCACCACTGCTACTGGCCGGGTTGTCAATTCCTCGACCAAGGCGGATAGAGCGTCAGAGGGCGAGAGGGCCTGACCGCTCCCCCCTGCACCAGCTTCTGCTGTGATCGCCCCGTTCACCATGGACTCTGGCGTAGGTTGTGATCCGGCCATAAAGACAGCCACCCGGTTTGGCAGATCAAAGGGGTCCGGAATACTTTCTCCATCGGACACACCCTCAGATCGGCCGTCCCGCAACAGATACAAGGATTCAGTTTCTCCGGATGAGGATCCATCATCGGAATAGACAACTGTCTCGCCACCAGAATTCGATCTGTCCTCGGCTTGGACTCCATGTATTGCTCCAACGAAAACGCGCTTCATGGCAGGCTGAATCCGGGCCGATCTCGCACGCTGAGCCGGCTCGATGATGTCGGAGAAGATGTCCGGCTCAGGTCCCGGTTCGCCAATCTTGCCGAGGAAGACGTGGATGCCGCCGAAAGGAACCCGGTACCCGTATTCGATTGAATCGGCCTCCGGGCCCCAGCCAGCGTCGTCGATGTAGATCCGACCGCGGCGACTCTTGGTCATCCGGCCGACCGCGTAGCCCTTGAGTCCTTCGAAGCCGCCCTTCAAGAACTCGAAACCGTCGTGCGGAGGCCCCACGGTGGGCGCCAACTGTCGTGGAATTAGCACGGCAGATGTCCGGTTTAACGGACTTAGTGATGGAAGCATCACACGGGTTAGCTTGAAGGGGTTAAAAGCACACAAAGGACATAGAGGGTTTATACTAGTTCGGCCCCTTCGATGAAGGTAAAAGCCTACATCTAGTTTGGTTTGGTATTTCTTGGGCGTCGTTGAACAGGGAGCTGATTGCTTGCCTGTGTCTCGACGGGTTGTTTCTTGTCCTTGAACCGTCGCCGGGTCGTCCCTTTATATAGAGGCGACGCCCGGTCCGGTTTACAGAGTCCCGAGGCCGGCTCATATTTGTGTCCGCCTCGGTCTCTGCTCTTTCTTCCTTGTCTCTCAAGTTACATAATAAGACGGTTTACAAACCGTAACTCTACACATGGGCCCTAAGCCTTCATGGGCCGTAACCTCTACTGAGCTTTACAATCATACAACTATATCATCATAATCCGGTTTACCCTAGCCGGTTTACACCTGCTAGTAATATCCCTGACAACATGGGAATACTATTGAGGAACAAAATCTTCGAGATAAGAAGCAATGATAGATCGAGCATAATGGATTATGGGTTTGACTATCGCTATGGTATTGCAACGCATAAGAAAATGCAAAAGCATGAATGAAAACTAGATGCTAACAACGAGGTAAATGTAGTTAGATGTGAATGCACTAGAATACTACTCGAAAGATATGCATCAGATTACATGTGAAGGATAAATGACCAAATCATAGGGAAATACATGATCGTCGCTGAGCACGGAAGATAATTCCTGAATGAAGTATAGGGTGAGAAGAAAGGACCAGTGGTGTTGGATGGCGACAAGTGTATCTAGTAGACCAGTTCATCCTTCTGCCAAAGGCCTACGTCTGGTTGGAGGGACTTGTGATTGAACATAGGAGGAACCCTCCGTCCGTCCTATTCTCCTTCAACTAGGAGCTGACCAGACTCCAGATGATTTCACTCATGGTAGATGCTTATCAATGATCTCCAAACCTTCGACAAACTTACTTCGCAAACCACAATTATTCTTGGTTGTTGAAGATCTTGCTCAGTGAAGACAACAACTCTTCAACACTCAAGCGAACACCTATCCGTCTAGAGAGTGTGCATCTCTGAAGAGTAGTAGGTACAAGAACTCTAACTCAAAACTACTGTGATGCTCAACCACTGTCTAAGTTTTGGTTCTTGGTTTTCTCTCAGTGGATTTTAAACTCAAATCACTCGGAGGGGGGATGCTCAATCAATCTTCTCAGAAATCTTAAGTGGACCAGCCAACGGGCAACGTTGGAGCGGGGTGTCTATTTATAGCCGCAGCCTTCCGTGATGGGAAATGACTAAAATGGACATGTGCGTCAACCAATGGCCGAACGAAACGAGTCTAATGGTCAAAATTTGAGCACAACGGAAACATTCCTTGCAGTGCAAGAAATGCTAACTCCTCAGTCTGAAAGATATATCCTGCGGCACCGAAGAACTATGTCTTCAACTGACAGGTAATCATTCAGAGCATAAAAAGATTTCTCTCATACTTGCATAGTTTTGGGATAAGCATCACAACAGATCTAAGCTTCGAGAACCTATACCCCGCTTAATAGTATGGAGGTCCTAAGACTCATGAAAGAGAAGATGAACAACGAACTGAATTCTATGTCTTCACTTCGCCTCCGGTATTCTCAGTCATTTTTCTTCGGATGACCTCCAAACCAATTGCTGCACAATAGGAATAGATTTTGAGGGGTCAACTTCCTCACATCAATCTTCTCTCCAGAACGGCCTCGAGAGATATGACATGTCTTCTCTGTATCTCACATATCCTTCGGTGAAGTTCCTCGAACTTGACACCAAAGATGGCTTTCTTCTTTGGTTCTGCATTGGACTATTTCTCTCTGTGTGCACTAGCAAATAAATCAGTCCACGTCTGTTTCTGCCAACAATCTCCAAAACACAAGAGGGCAAGAATTGCACAAACAGATAACTAGATTATTAACTCTAGGGCAGGTGGAAGACTATTGGAAATATGCCCCTAAAGGCCATAATATTGTAGTATTACCCATTTCATAATTAAGAGTTTATATTCTATGATATAACTGCTATGATCATGGAATACTTGATTCAGTTGAAAACTCATATGCACGTGTGGAACAATAAACGGTGAAAAACTGATTCGTAGGCTCTCATAAGACTGGCTCAAGTGTTATTAGTGATCACATTTTCCGGATCTTAGGATATCGTTAAGTGGAATGATAGTCCTAAAACAACATTGAGAGTATAATGTTAGAAGAACGATCATATTAAATCAACCCAAACTTGTTTATTATATTTTGAGATGCAATCATCACAAGTCAATTGTTATAACATGGAAAGTTAATGTGTGTATTAGTTCGTTAGACCATGAGATTCATAGTCACTTCTTACCGAATGATGAGCTTTAGGGTTACTCAAAGGTCATCTGTAACATCATAACAAAACTTATAGGTCCATCAGAAAGTTTGACAAGGCACTCAATAGCTCGAGAGTGGAATTTGCTCCTCCAACGATGGAGAGATATTATTAGGGACCTGTCAGTGTGAAAACATCCATCATCATCTGGCTAGACACAAATGACTAGGTCACAGGGATGTCGGAACATGTCAATGAGAAAGAAGAACAAAACCGACAACGAGGAGACCGGTATAGTGAGCATGTGTATGACTCAAGAGGATACTGACACATCTCACCTTGGGTTTTGTAAAGTATTGTGAAGCACAGGGAACATCACATAATAACCAAAGGTTCACTCAAATTTTATTCCTAGATTCACAGGGATCGATATGGACGCCCACAGTTCCGTAATCGGTCAATGAACGAAGGAGTTTCGTTCATGTCTATTTTTTACCGAACCTACATGATCACAAGATTAACGTAATCATGATCTGTTGTGTGTTAGTGGGACGGGAATAATGAGAATATATTTATGGAATTGTTTCATTAATATTTGGAATAATTTTGAGAGGAACCGGAAGCGTTCCGGGGTCACCGTAAGGGTTTCAGAGTTTATCGGGCAATATCGTGTATTGCCAATAAATAATATATATATATGAATTTTTTCAGTGATGTTAAATTAATAACAAAAGGCTCTAGTAATTGTTAGGAGGTTTTTATATTTAATTTAATATCAACGGCCTTAAAAGGCCAAGAGGTGGAAGGAGAATTGGGCGTGATAGGCCCAATTGGGATGCACCCCTTTCCCATAGTGGGTACGAATTGGGGTGGCACGCCCTTCCCCCTTAGCTAAAACAAGGGGAGGAGAGTCCTCCCCCTCCTCTTGGCATCCCCTCCTCCCCTCAAACCTATATATTTTAGAGGTTTTTCCACCTTTTGAATACAGAAGAATTAGAGCCTCCTCTTGTTCTCTAATTATAGTTGGTCCTAGTTAATCAATTAGAAGCCCAGTGTGGTTCTAATCTCCTTCCTCTAATTCTTCGGTGGCGATTAGCTTTGGACAGCGAAGCACTGCTGGATCGTGAAGACCGTATGCTTGCAACTTGTAGAGAGGTCGTGCTTTCAACCTTATGTTTGAGGGAATGTTCATGGGCGGTTCGCGGGATCGTTCATCTGTGGTTTGAGGGACTCCATGTATGATCTACACTGACTCGACTTCTTCCGCTGCAACTCAGAGTCGGTAACGGTCAAATCTAAATCGTTAATGCATCTTTGTATTGTTCCCATCGTAGGGTGAATTTTTTCTACTACGTTTCCCAACACAAGATCCTCTCTAACCCTCATAATTAGAAGCCCGGTACAGTTCTAAATCTTCAGCAACAATTAACTCTGGACGACAAAGCGCTGTCGAATCATGAAGATCGTACGCTTGCAATATGTGAAGAGGCCGTGCTTTTGGTCTTCTGTTGGAGGGACTGTTCGTGGACGGCTCGAGGGATCGTTCATCTACGGTTCGAAGGACTTCAATTACGATCTATATCGACTCGTCTTCTTCCGCCACAACTCGGAGTAGGTAACGATCGGATCCAAACTGTTATTGCATCTTCATAGTGTTCCTGGTTGGTCGTAGGGTGATTTTTTTGTTTTCTACTACATTTCCCAACACTTGTGGTGACTCCAATTGACTTGGCTTGGTTCCGACACGTGGTATTATCATATATGTGATGATTGTCTTCCATTTTTGGTACATTTCCTGTGGAAACACATTAAACAAAGGATTTCAATAATTCTTCCATTCATTAGGGCATGTTCTACAATGCCCCAGCTTCTGCAAAACTTCTCAAATCTGGCTTCTCGCGTGGCTTCTCGCTTCAGGTGGCGATCTGGAAATCGTTCGGCAGCGTCAGCTTCTGAAGTTACCGTTTTGGAGTGGGCTGAGAGCCCAAGTGGCTGTGAAAGATGCATGGGCCTGGTCAGATTGGTGGGTGTGGGCGTTATTTTCAGCCCATGTGGCAGGTTGGTGTTGGGCAACGTGATATTTCAAAAAAAAAATCCTATGATCACGCAAGAACTATCTAGGAGAAGCATAGCAACGAGCGGGGAGAGTGTGTCCATGTACCCTCGTAGACCGAAAGCGAAAGCGTTTAGTAACACGATTGATGCAGTTGAACGTCTCCACAATCCAACCGATCCAAGTACCTAATGTACGGCACCTCCGTGTTCAGCACACGTTCAGCACGATGATGTCCCATTAGCTCTTGATCTAACAGAGGCTCGAGGGAGGGTTCCGACAGCACGACGGTGTGTTGACGGTGTTGATGATGTGATCTGCGCAGGGCTTCGCCTAAGCACTACGACAATATGACCAAGGTGGAAAACTGTGGAGGGGGGCACTGCACATGGCTAAAAGATCAACTTGTGTGTTCTAGGGTGCCCCCTCCCCACTTATATAAAGGATGGGGGAGGAGGAGGCCGGCCGGCCCCTAGGGCGTGCCCAACAGGGGAGTCCTACTAGGACTCCTAGTCCTAGTAGGATTCCACCAAAAGGGAGAGAAGGGGGAAGGAAGGAGAGGGAGACAAGGAGAAGGAAAGAGGGGGCTCCGCCCCCTCCCTAGTACAATTCAGACTTGCCATGGGGGGCACCCTTGCGGCCGTCCTCTCCTTTCCACTAAGGCCCAATGAAGGCCCATTAGTTCCCCCGGAGGTTCCGATAACCTTCCGACACTCCGATAGTTATCCGGTACCCCTCAGAACTCATCCGGTGTCCGAATAACATCGTCCAATATATCATTCTTTATGTCTCGACCATTTTGAGACTCCTCGTCATGTCCGTGATCTCATCTGGGACTCCAAGCAAACTTCGGTCATAAAAACACATAACTCTACAAATCGGCATCGAACATTAAGCGTGCAGACCCTACGTGTTGGGGATATGACTATTGGCTATGACCCGCCCAGGAGGGGCCGGGTTATACCACTGGCGGCTCAAGGATAAAGAGGCCTGCTAAGGCCTAGGAAGACACGGAGATGGCGGTTTACAGAGCAGCTAATAGAAGGCCCAAGACCCGGAGGTGAGATGAAGCCCGTGGATGTGAACTTCCTTATGTGTGACTTGTATTGTAAGGCAAGCTTAGTTCGTACCGAGCCGGACACATTGTGTATGAGCCGACCGGGACTCTGTAAGCCACCGGGCATCAACCTGCATATATAAAGGGGTGACCCGACGGCAGGTTAGGGCAAGAAACAATCGCTCGAGAGCTAGGTCAAGCGTATTCGCTTCCTGTTCTTTGAGTCTCGAGCAATATAAACTCTAGTTTGATTAAGCTTTTACCTCATTGAGGGGCTGAATCAGGATAGAAAACTCTCTGTGTCCTTCGTCCCGTTTAACCCCTTGAAGCTAACCTCAATGTGATGGCTCCACACCTAAGTCCTAATCCTAGGGCATGTGCCGTGACAAATCCATGACAGTTGGCGCCCACTGTGGGGCTAGCGCACGGTGGTTTCGATGTCTTGAAGGGCAGCTCTGCAGGGCTCAAGGGATACGTCGTGGGATGGATGACTAAGAGTCGCCGCGGCAAGCTCTACATCAACGATTCAGGCTGGGGCCCCGAGGCCGGCTCAATAGAGTACGGGTACCGGGTCTCCTTTGGTGGACTCCATGTCTTCATCGGCAAGATCGGTGAGTCAGGGTCTGAGCTAGACATCTGCACCGACATCATCGCGATGGCTCAGCGCACACGACCCACCAAGGCTCGAGCGCCTGTCAAGCATGTTTTCGTTGGTTTCATCCACGGAGCGGATCACGATGAAAGATCCATGTCTGAGGGAGAGACGGAAATCTACTCTGGCGGTGAATCTTCAACTGGCGAGACCAATTCGGTGTATCAACTGCAAAACGGCTGGCTTGGGGGCTGTTCCTATGGTGACAGTATTCCGGACTCCTATGAGTCGCCGAACAGAGTTGCGATCTTCATGGCCGGCACACAATCGGTGCTTGGCCCCACTACAACCACAGCTATGGCCTTCGGTCCAATGGTTGCGGTGATGGCCGGTGCAAGCACTCCGGTACTATCACCGGCTCTCCGATTGTCTGAGTTATTGGAGGCGTTGGTAACCTTATTGGCCGCAGAGGTGACACCAGAGAATTAAGATCAACATAAGGCAGATATTGCGAAGCTGCGGAATGAGATAGCTCAAGCTAAGGAGGAGTTCAATGCTGAGAACACTAGGATGGCCACTGAACAGGTCGCGTTGGATGCTCAGGCCCAGCGGATTCAAGCAGCGTCATTCCGGCTTACCTTGGATTAGAACGCCTCGAACATCGTCATGAGGAGGAGGTATCAGACCCTCCTTCCTGCAGAAAATTGAGGCTAGGAACTTGTTTAACACACCTCGGGGTAGGAACCAGCGACCCGCCCGTGGTGAACCGGGCGGTTGATATAACTATGGCTGGGACGCTGGTTCAGTCATGAGCCATGGATCTGCCTCGTCTGAATATAACCCCATCTCAGCGTGTCTCGACGCCTCCGGGTCACTACTCTAATCCATTGGACAACATGGTTGCTGCAGCAGCACGGTTAGCAGCTATCCCTGTTGAGGGTGAGTCTCCGGCGGCAATAGAGATACGGAGAGCCGACGAGCTTCCTCAAACAGTTGTAGCTCAACACGCGGCCTATTCGTACAGTCGTGAGCGAATTCACTGAACCCCTTGTCTGAGCCGGAGTTATAGCTGGCATATGGAGTCACCAGTAGTTTCGAGCAGTGAGCAACACCGCAACAACCCTCGTAGGCGTGACCCGCCGCGCCGGCGGTGATGCTCAAGCCTTGGTAGATCAAGGCAGGGCGCGACGTGAGGCGGAGCTAGCAGATCAGCTGGTGGTTCACCAGAAGTCTCCGGTTTACCCAACAAGTTCCTATACGGAGGTGGGGATAACCTCTAAAACCCTTGGTGTGCCATGCTTAATACATCTATACGGAATGAGCGTCTGCCTAAGGATTTCAAGGGCCCTCGCAAGGTGCCTAACTATACACCGAATGAACCCCCGAAGGCCTGGTTCGAGAGTTATGAGATGGCCATGGAGATACTGGATGTTAGTGAGGCTACATGTGCTAAATACTTCACCATGATGCTGGATGGACCGAAGCATTCTTGGATGAAGGGGCTGCCCCCCAATTCTATCAGCTCGTGGGCAGAGCTGAAAGCGCGTTTCATAAAAAAAAAGACACGAGCAAGCAGCCTATGTCGATTGTTGATCTGGATTCTTCTGTCCAGAATGAGGGCGAGTCTACCACCAATTGGGTGCGCTGGGTCTCGACGGTTATCCACTCGTCAGACAGTATCAATACCGGATCAACTATCTTAACGTTAGATAAGAATTGCCAGTTCCTTCCCCTCAAGCAAAAGCTAGGTCGGCTTAAGCACCACTGCAATGACATGGGAGAGCTCATGGCATCTCTTGTTAAGTATGCATATTCGGATGGTACTAAAGATCCGAAGTCTGATGAGGAGAAAGCCGGCAAGGGAAAGAAGAATGGCAACACCAGAGTGCAGCAGCATAATACGTCGGGTCAGGGAAATGATGGTAAATGCAAGCAAACGGATGGTGGCTCTGATTTGGTGGCCAATACCAATATGCAGAATAATTAGCAGCTTCGAAAAGGAAAGGGGCCAAACACCCGGTTTGGGGGGCCAAGGCCCAACCTCAAGCCCCTGCTGAATCAGCCTTGCCCGAAACATGGTATGGATGAGAAACCATCTACCCATCTGTGGAAGGATTGCAGTATGATGAGAGAGTATAGGAATTCTATTTTTCCTCAGAATAACAATTGACCGTCTGGCGGGTCAGGGCCTGGTTTTGGAGGTGGCGGTTCAAACTCCGGATTTCAAGGACATGGCAACTAAGGCGGTTTTAATCAACAATCTAGTCAAGGGGGTCATCAGCAATAGTCTAGTTATCAGAGCAATCCAAAGCAGCTGAATAGTGGTCAGTGTCACGTATTTACCACAAGCTTATGCAAATGATATCAGAAGATTCATAAGCGGGCAATGAATTCGGTTGAACCAGCGGTCCCTCGGTACTTGAGATGGTCTGAGCAGCCTATCGTATGGAGCCGTGAGGATCACCCGCCCCGGGGTTGATAATCTGGGTCAGTTAGCCTTGGTGGTCGCTCCTCAGGTGGGAGGATATAAGGTGACCAAGGTGCTTATGGATGGAGGCAATAGCATCAATATCCTTTATTATGATACTTTCCGCCATATGAATTTAACTGACAAGGATCTTCAAACATCCAATACTGTTTTTCATGAGGTGGTGCCTGGTAAGTCAGCAAATCCAGTAGGTAAGATAACGTTGGAAGTGGCTTTTGGTGATGACCATGATTACAGAGCGGAAAATTGACCTTTGAGGTGGTCAAGATCAGGAGTCCTTACCATGCTTTGTTTGGGCGGCCGACTTATGCCAAGTTCATGGCTCGTCCTTGTTATGTTTATTTGCAGGTTAAGATGGCGAGTCATAAGGGCACCATCAGAGTACACGGTGACATGAAGATAGCCTTGGAGTGCGAAGAGGGTGATGTTGTTTATGCTGAGTCTGTTTGCGCAACAGAGGAGTTGAAATTTTACAAATATAATGTTGACCCGACAGACATGACCCCTTTGAAGAAGCCAACTACAGAGCATGATCCTTTGTTGAAGTTTAATTCGGCTGATGACACTAAACAGGTTGATTTCATCCCTGGCGACTCATCCCAACAGTACACTATCAGTGCTAATCTGGATCCTAAATAGGAAAGCGCGCTCATCGAGTTCATCCGTGAGAACCGGGACATCTTTGCATGGAAGCCTTCAGACATGCCAGGTGTACCGAGGGAACTCGCAGAGAACACTCTCAATACTGATCCAAAGTTTAAACCGGTCAAGCAATTTCCCCAACGGTTTAATGAAGAAAGGCGCAAGGCCATTGGGAAAGAAGTAGCCCGGCTCTTGGCGGCAGGGTTCATAGTTGAAGTTTTTCACCCTAAGTGGTTGGCTAACCCGGTGCGGGTGCTTAAGAAGAATGACACTTGGCGTATGTGCGTAGACTACACAGATCTTAATAAAGCCTGTCCGGCCGATCCTTTTGCGCTCCCTCATATTGATCAAATCATTGATGCTACGGCGGGTTGTGAGTGTTTGAGTTTTTTGGATGCTTATTGATATATCTCCAATGTATCGATAATTTTTGATTGTTCCATGCTATTATTTATGAAGTCTTGGATGCTTCATGGGCTTTATCATTCACTTTTATATCATTTTTGGGACTAACCTACTAACCCAAAGGCCCAGTCCAGATTGCTGTTTTTTTGCCTATTTCAGGGTTTTGCAGAAAAAGAATATCAAACGGAGTCCAAACGGAATGAAACCTTCACGAGAGATATTTTTGGAGAAAATCACGCACAGGAAACTTCAGGACCAAGTCAGGGGACAGAGGGGCTGCCCTCAAGGGTGGGGGGCGCACCCCCCTTCCCAGGGCGCGCCCCCCTGCCTCGAGGCTCCCTCGTGTGGCCCCCGGTGCCCTCCTTCTTCCTATATATATCCACGTACCCCAGAAACTCCATACGCAGAGAGAAAACCCTAATTCCACTGCCGTAGCTTTTGTTCCCGTGGAGATCCCATCTTGGAGCCTGTTCCAGGAGGGGGATCCATCACGGAGGCCTTCATCATCATCATCATCGCCCTCACCATGAGTTGTGAGTAGTTTACCACAGTCCTTCGGGTCCATAGCTAGTATCTAGATGGCTTCTTCTCTCTCTGGATCTCAATACAAAGTTCTCCTCGGTCTTCGAGGAGATCTACTCGATGTAATCTCTTTTTGCAGTGTGTTTGTCGAGATCCGATGAATTGTGAGTTTATGATCAAGGTTATCTGTGAAAGATATTTGGTTCTTCTCTGAACTTTTTATGTGTGCTCATAATATCCTTGCAAGTCTCTCTGAATTATTGGTTTGGTTTGGCCTACTAGATCTATAGTTCTTGCAATGGGATAAGTGCTTGGCTTTGGGTTCAATCTTGCGGTGTCCTTTCCCAGTGACAGTAGGGGAAGCAAGGCACGTATTGTATTGTTGCCATCGAGGATAAAAAGATGGGGTTTATATCATATTTCTTGAGTTTATCCCTCTACATCATGTCATCTTGCTTAAGGCGTTACTCTATTCTTATGAACTCAATACACTAGATGCATGCTGGATAGCGGTTGATGTGTGGAGTAACAGTAGTAGATGCAGGCAGGAGTCGGTCTACTTGTCTCGGCCGTGATGCCTATATACAATGATCATGCCTAGATAGTCTCATAATTATTCGCTTTTCTATCAATTGCTCGACAGTAATTTGTTTACCCGTCGTAGAATATCGCTATCATGAGAGAAGCCACTAGAGAAAACTATAGCCCTCGGGTCTATTCTCAACATATCAATCTACATCTACTTTACTTTTACCGCTTTTATTTGATGTTTTATTAAACTAAAAATACCAAAAATATAAACTATCATCTCTATCAGATCTCACTCTCGTAAGTGACTGTAAAGGGATTGGCAATCCCTTATCACGTTGGCTACGAACTTCTTATTTGTTTGTGCAGGTGCGAGGGACTCGCGCGTGGTCTCCTACTGGATTGATACCTTGTTTCTCAAAAACTGAGGGAAATACTTACGCTACTGTGCTGCATCTCCCTTTCCTCTTCGAGGGAATACAACACAAGCTCAAGAGGTAGCAAGAATAATTTCCGACGCCGTTGCCGGGGAGGCTTACACAAAATTCATATGCCAAGTACCCATCACAAACCCTTATCCTTCGCATTACATTTATTTTCCTCTCGTTTTCCTCTCCCCCACTTCACCCTTGCCGTTTTATTTGCCTTTCTTCCGCCGTGTGTTTACCGTTCGCTTGCCTCTCATTTGCTTGTGTGCTATGTGCCCTCAAGTAGCTTGCATCTTCGCTTGCTAAAGTATGGATCCTCATCCACTTGCTAATCTCTTTAAGAGATCCAATTATGTTGAAAACTATTGCTAGTGAGTTGACTACACTAGATTATCTTTATGGGGTTTTGCTTGAAATTTGTGACGAAGTATTAAAAGAAAAAATAAATTGATTCACGATAGCTCCTTGAGTAAAAATCATGATTGCAATGACGCTACTATAAATTCTATTGATGTCAATTGTGCTAATGATATGCAAAACCCTAAGCTTGGGGATGCTTATTTTGCTATGCCCACTACTTGTTGCAATTATCATGATTGGGGTGATTCTTCTTTTGATCTTGAAAATTTATCTAAGCCCCATGATGAATATGAGATTGATAATAGTGTTTGCAATATTATTGAAAGTGGGTTTGGAAGAGTGTCAACTTTAGATCCCACATATTTGGAGAATGATCAATCTTATGAAATTTTTGATAAAAGTGGGTTTGGAAAGATCATAACTTTAGTTAATGTTGATCCCACTATTTTGGAAGAGTGTCAACTTTGCATGCATGTGGATCGTGTTGAGAATATATTATGTGATAGCTATTTTGTTGAATTTGATCATGATCCTACATGAAATTATTATGAGAGAGGGAAATATGGTTGTAGAAATTTTCATGTTACTAAATTACCTCTCGTTATGTTGAGATTGCTATTTTTTCTTTCTCCTTCCTTGCATATGCTAGATCTTGCTTGTCTTGCTATTTTTTTGCGTATAAGATGCCTATGCATAGGAAGTATGTCAGACTTAGATGTGTTTGTCACATGTTTTATGATGCTCTCTTTGTGCTTCAATTCTTGTCTTTCTTGTGAGCATCATTGAATTCTCAAGCCTATCTTAATGGCTATAAAGAAAGAGCTTGTTGGGACGCAACCCAATTTTATGTTTTATGTTTTTGTTGCTGTTAGGGAATAAATATTGCATCTATCCTCCTATTAGATGTGGTTTCTTGTTTTGTTTAGTGTTTGTGCCAAGTAGAACCTTTGGGAAGACTTGTGTGAAGTTTATATGATCTTGCCGTGAAAAACAGAATCGTTAGCGCTCACTAAAGTAGTCGTGGGATTTTACTGGAGCGTCCTTTTTAGTTGATTCTTTTTTATGATGATTGGTAGACAAATTGCGCAAATTTACCAATTTAGTTTGACATTTTTGGAGTTCCATAAGTAGGCGAACCCTGCAGGTTAATACAGACTATTCTTTCTTTGACAGATTCTGTTTTTCGTGTGTTGTTTGCTTATTCCGATGCATCTATGAGTAGTGTTGGAGGATATGAACCATAGAGAAGTTGGAGTACAGTAGATTTAACACCAATATAAACAAATAATGAATTCATTGCTGTACCTTTGAGTAGTGGTTTGCTTTCGTATACTAACGGAGTTCACGAGAATTTTTGTCTAAGTTTTGTGTTATGAAGTTCTCAAGTTTTGAGTATTGCTTTGATGGACTATGGAATAAGGAGTAGCAAAGAACTTAGCTTGGGGATGCCCATGGCACCCTAACTAATTCAAGATAATCAAAAGCCTAAGCTTGGGGATGCCCCGGGAAGGCATCCCCTCTTTCGTCTTCATCCATCGGTAACTATACTTGGAGATATATTTTTATTCGCAACATGATATGTGTTTTGCTTGGAGCATCTTGTATAATTTGAGTCTTTGCTTGTTAGTTTGCGACAATCATCCTTGCTGGACACACCTATTTGAGAGAGTTAAATATGGCCTAGAAATTATTAGAACACTCTACGTGCTTCACTTATATCTTTTGAGTTGAATAGATTTGCTCTAGCGCTTCACATATATCTTTTAGAGCACGGTGGTGGTAATATTTTGTAGAAATTGTTGAAATCTCATGCTTCACTTATATCTATTTGAGAGTCTATTAAAACAGCATGGTAATGTGTTTAGGCTAAAAGAACTAGTCTTCACATGATAAACATCCAATGTCAATGTAGTAAAAAAAATCACACCAAGTGCATTGAATTGAATGTGATGTTGGATGCTTGATAATTGTTTTGATATATGAGGATAGCGATATTAGAGTCATGTTAGTGGAGTATTATGAAATTGAGAAATACTTGTGTTAAGGTTAGTGATTCCCGTATCATGCATGTATGGTGAACCGCTATGTGACGAAGTTAGTGTGCCAACCTTTGTGTGGAGGTCGGGGGCGCGCGATAGTTAACTCCTATCAACCTCCCCCGTAGGAGCATGCGTTGATGGCTTTGTTTTGATGACTCGTAGATTTTTGCAACAAGCATATGAGTTCTTATGACTAATGTTGAGTCCATGGATTATACGCACTCTCACCCTTCCACCATTGCTAGCCTCTCTTGTACCGCGCAACTTTCGTCGGTGCCATAAACCCACTATATATCCTTCCTCAAAACTGCCACCATATTGTTCCTCCAAATAGCCACCATACCTACCTATCATGGTATTTCCATAGCCATTCCGAGATATATTGCCATGCAACTTTCCATCGTTCCGTTCATATGACACGCATCATATTGTCATATTTCCATTGCATGATCATGTAGTTGACATAGTACTTGTGGCAAGGCCACCATGCATAACTTTTCATACATGTCACTCTTGTTTCATTGCACATACCAGTACACCGCCGGAGGCATTCATATAGAGTCACACTTTGTTGTTGTAGTATCGAGTTGTAATGAAAGTGTGATGATCATCATTATTAGAGCATTGTCCCATGGGAGGAAAGGCTAAATCTATAAAGCCCCTCCGCAAAAAAAAAGAAAAAAAAGAAGAAAGGCCAAAGAAAAAAAAAAGAAAGGCCCAAAAAAAGAAAAAAAAGAAAAAAAAAGAAAAAGAAAAAGGGACAATTGCTACTATCTTTTTCCACACTTGTGCTTCAAAGTAGCACCATGTTCTTCATTGTAGAGTGTCGGGGAAACTGACCGCCCACGAACACCTATGGGACCAGAGCCCCTTCTACGGTACGGCAAGGAAGCGGAGGGAGCATGAAGAGCAGATCGAGGAGCACACGCGGGCAGTTTACCCAGGTTCGGGCCGCACGGATGCGTAAAACCCTACTCCTGCCTTGGTTGTATTGAGTTCTTGAGCTCGGGAGCTTGAAGATCTACAGTACTAGCTGCACCGAGCGATGGAGTGATCAAGTTTCTGGGATCCAACCCCCTCTACGTTGTGCATGGGCCTCCTTTTATAGCTCAAAGGGGTCACCGACAGGTGTCAACGTAGAGGAGGGTAAAAGTGTAAAATTGGTGGTAGATGGAACAGTGCATGAACAGTGTACGCACACTGTACGTACAGTGATCTATACCTAACCCAGACGGTGGGGGACAAAGGCATTGAATGCCCGTCGCCGTCACCCCAAAAGCGTCCGCCCGGGAGTCTCCGTTCGCCACGACGATGGCCTCGTCACCGCGGCTCGCCACCGTGTACCCCAGGCTGCACAGCCATCTGCCACGTGCCCCTGGAAGGGCCCCAGGGCGACGCGTGGCCAGATGAGCTGGAGCGCAGGCACACAGTGTAAGCCTTCCCCGGCAAGCACCTTGCCGGGGTTGCTACCTTGCCGGGCCCGGAAGCTTGTCGCTCTCCGGGTCCTGTCGGGGCGCATGATGCGCCGCGATATATCTTCTGAGGTGCTGTTCTTTGGCCTTCCTGGCAAGCTCCTCTTGCCAGGGTCTTGTGTTGGAATGATAACCTTGAGCCTGGCGCGGCCTTCCCGACAAGCTCCTCTTGCCGGGGTCTTGTTTCTTAACCTTGAGCCTGGCGCGGCCTTTCCTCCGCCGCCGCATTGCCCCTCTGCAGGAAAGGAAGAGGCCTGCCTGGGAGTTCGGCAACGCGGCAGATCGCATGAGGCTGCGCCCCGGGCTGAATTATAACTTCACTATCTTGGAACTCAAGGGGATGGTCCGGGAGCTGTTCAAACATGACCCCTAGCACCCGGAGTGGTTCAGACCGTCGGACGGAGTAGTTCCATTGTGCAACAACTCTGCCCTTAGTGCCATCCGCGCGGCAATGCCTGAGTGTGACTCCCACGGGGTTGTTCCTACTTGGCTGACGCCTTCAGAGGAGACCGTGCAGACCTTCTTTGATAATCTGGTTGAACGGCCACGCAACCCCGAGGAGAAAAAGGGCCTCACCCGGGCGACCACCGACCGGGACGTGGCATATATAGCCAACAGGATGGAGGAGGCCGCCGCAGCGGCGGCCGCGGGTGAGTTTGGGTACACCATGGAGGAAGCGGAAGCGGCGAACGCGGTGAGCCAAGCCGAGGAGGAAGAGATCCTCAAGCTGTTGAAGATTGCGCCCGAGGAGTTCGCCGGGGAGCCTGCCGGGAAGCCTGCCGGGGAGCCTGCCGGGAAGAGCGAGGCTGCCGGGCAGGGCTCCGAGTCTAGTGAGCCCGCCGAGGAGGATGCCGAATCGGGCGATTCTGACGAAGACTCGGGCGGGTCACTGAACCTTGACGACGACGCCTCCTCATCCTCAGAGAATTCTCCGCCACCACCAAGTCCCCCGCCACAGCCGAAGAAGCGCCTCCGCAAGGCCACTGAGACGGCGAGGCCACCGGCGCCCCGACAGCAGCCGAAGCGTCGTGCGACGCGTGCCACCACGACGAGCAAGGTCGTCAAGGAGGCGCCCCGTGCCCGAGCGACGAGCGGAGGGGGATCTTCCCGGAGTAGCTCTGGTGTCCCTTCCGCCCCTCGGTCTTCAGCGACGACCGGCGCGGAGTCTTCACAACCCGCGGCTCCGGAGCCCGCCAAGCGCCCGAGGGAGCCTTCTCCTCCAACTCCTCGCGTTGGAGCACACGAGGCGGAGTTTGACTTCTCCGCCCTCAGCTCCGACGAAGAGGAGGAAGAGTAAGCACTTGCAATTCCTATTTCCTTCGATTTTTGTTGCTTTTGTCTTGATTTTTCTTTGCCTGGTTCTGATCTTATTTAACTTCCAGGACCCTGACCCAGAGGATGGCGAAGATGGCCAAGATCCATGTGGTTGACCTCGAGGACGACGAGCCCATCGCAGCGGCAGGTGGCGCGCCAGCGACAAGCTTGCCGGACCAGCCCGCTGCTCCGGAGAGCAGCCCCCAGCGCAGCCCCCAGCATAAGTCCTTTGTTCACTTTTCTCCTTGATGGGCGCGCTTGAGCTTGTCCTTGCTAACGTCTCGTTTGCCTGTTGTCTTGTGCAGAAACAGAACCGCAGCCGCAGGAGCACCAGGAGGCCGCCCCCGATGAGCCGCTTGTTCCACCCTCCCCGCCAAGGATGAGCTCCCCGGCGAGGGACAGCGCTCCGCCAAGGATGGGTACTCCGCCAAGGGTGAGCACCCCGCCAAGGGAAGGCGCCAGCGACCCTCCGCCGGCGGGGGCTTCTTCTACGCCGCCAAGGGAGAACTCCCCGGCGAGGGACCCCGTTGCGGAAGAGGCCCGCGCAGGTAACCCTTGCAATTTCTTCCTCTTGGACTCTTCTTTTTGGATATTTGCTTGACGATTTTTCTTTTCTTTTTCTTCTGTTAGATCCGCCCGCCCCGGAGTCGATGGAGACGGAGTTTATCGCCGAGGAGGACGTGCGCGGCAATGCTGGCGACGCCACTACTACTGAGGGAATGGCTGGTGCTGACGAGCCAGCCGCCGAGGAGACCGCACCGACCGCTGACGCCGCAGCTGGGGAAGGGACCGGCGACCGCACTGCCGGCCCTGAGGCCGCAGGAGCGCCAGACGCTGCACCGGCCGCCGACCCCTCCGCTCCCGCGGCTGGGTCGGGTGTCTATCTGGAGGCCGCCAACGGGGTCTTTATCCAAGTCCCGTGGGCGTCCTCATCAAGGGCACCCGCGGAGGGGGAGACCTTCGACGGAGAAGTTCTCGCCTCCGCTGGGCTGAGGATCGTCGACGCGCCCTGCAGCAGCGACGAGCCCGAAGAGGAGCAACTCCTTCGTCGACTCCTGGGCTTGTACCGGGCCAGGCAAGCTAAGTTGGAGTCCTGGGAGGCTCTGGCTACCAAGGCTGGTGCTGATCTGGAGAAACGTGCCGTGGAGCTTCGTGCCGCCAACCAGGCGGCCCTCCGGAACTTGGCGGAGGAGCGTGAAGAGCTTGCCGGAGCACACCAAGCGTTCCTCCTCGAGAAGGTCGAGGTGGAGGAGCAGCAGCGACTGGCCGCCGAGGATCTGTCTCGGCGGGAGGGAGAGCTCAACCAGCGGAAGGTCGACCTCGATAGTCACGAGGACGACCTCACCGCTCCCGAGCAGGCCATTGGCGGGGCTCTGCAGGAGGCGAGGGATGCCGCTGCTGCCGCATAGACCGCCAAGAGGGATCTGGAGGCCAGGGTGGCGCAGTTGGAGACGAGTTTGAAGGCGAGCGAGGACAGGGTTGCCGCGCTCAACGTGGCGCGGGAGAAGGACGCCCATACCAACTCGGAGCTGCAAGTCCGTCTCTCCGAGAAGGGCAAAGAGCTCAACGACGCCAAGGACTCCATTGCAGACTTGGAGCTGAAGGTTTCCACCCTCACCGATTCGCTTGACGCCGCCCGGGACCGCGAGACGAAGCTGAAGGACGATCTCCGTGCTAAGAGGGCCTTGCTGGACAGTGCCGCCCTGTCGCAGAACAACTTCCAGCAGACGGTGGAGCAGTGGACCGAGGAGCTCGTCGCCTCCGCCGCCAACATCGACAAGGAGATGGTGGCGCTGAGGGCGGAGCACCTCGTGTACTCCCCCGACGCGAGCCTCCCTCACAGCGCCAAGCTGAGCCTGTTCTTCAGGGGAGTGGCGCCGGCTCTCGCGCGGCTACGGGAGAAGATCCCCGCGCAGCTGGCTGACGAGGCGCGCCGGCTTTGCACGGGTACTATGGAGCGGGTGTTGTCGAAGATTGTCTACCGCAACCCCGGGATCAACCTCGTCAATGTCCTCCGGACCCTGCCGCCCGAAGCTGACCAGGAGGCGTTGAAGGCACAAGTTGCCCACATCGTAGCCAAGGCGGGCAAGATCAAGAGGGTCGACGGAGACCGAAGAGACTAGGCCCCTTTCTTTCTGCTTCCTTTGCCGCTGTGGATTAAGTCATGGGTAGTAGTTGGTTAGAACAGCGGCAAGCTATCTTGTAATATAACTTTATTTTGGATAGTCAATGCAGTGTTATCTCCCTTGTTTAGTCCCTTCACCTTGTATGCTTTCCACCCTACGCTTTTAGGGAACTTCCCGGCAAAGGAACCCTTGCCGCGAGCGCTGAGTGCGGGACTCTTAGCAGCCTGCTAGCAATGCCCTTGCCGGCAAGAAACCTTGCCGCAGCTAATCGCAGCACACTTAGATTGTTGAGCGAACTCGAAAACGAAGTAAGGGCGCGACACTTGTCGCAGCTCACTTAAGCCGTTGAGCGTGCTCGAAACAAAGTAAGGGCGCGGCTAGCCACGGGTAGGTTCCTTCGCGCACAGGTTTTCCATACAAAGTGTGGTCGTTCAAGGAAGACAACTAAAGATTTTAAAAATTTGAATTGCTCAAACTCTGGCAACTTAGCTTTCATGGATTGTTTGCTTCCCGGCAAGGCTTCCCTTTCTTGAACAGCACTTGGTCCCGGCAAGGCTTCCCTTTCTTGAACAACACTTGGTCCATACCTCTATCTCCTCCCCCCCGGCAAACTTGTGCGCGAGGAACACTTCTTCTGTTTAAGAGAGAAAGGAAAAGGGGAGGAGACACAAGTATGGAGCCTTGCGGCTTGTTACTGCTTACCGGGGATGTGTGTTGCACAAAATGTCAGACGATACATGCAAGTAAAAGGAAAGGCATGAAATGACAAATGGTGCAAGGCACAAAAGTTTTACTGATGCACGGGGTCTGCGCCCGGCTTTGTACAAAGGTTTATATGCAACAGCGGAAAGACTTGTACAAAAGGTGGTTGCCGGAGCGGATCACGGCAACCGCGCCTCACGGGTGAAACTTGCGAAGATGCTCGATGTTCCAGGAGTTGCTCACCGGTAAGCCTTCTTCGGTCTCAAGGCGGACAGCGCCGGGCCTTGTGACTTGTCTCACCCGATAAGGGCCTTCCCACTTCGGTGTCAACTTGTTGGAATTCTTGGTGGACTGAACGCGCCGAAGAACAAGGTCGCCTTCCTCGAGACTCCTGGCCTTGACCTTGCGGCTATGATAGCGACGCAAGGCTTGCTGGTATCGAGCAGCTCATACAACAGCCTGGAGACGGTCCTCCTCGAGGAGCAATGCATCATCTTGTCGCAGTTGCTCTTGCTCGAGCTCGTCGTAAGCGAGTACTCGAGGAGACCCGTATACGAGTTCCGTGGGGAGAACTGCCTCTGCTCCATAGACAAGAGCAAAGGGTGTCTATCCGGTGGCTCGATTTGGTGTCGTCCTGATTGACCAAAGAGCCGCCGGCAACTCCTCTATCCAGTTTCTTCCATACTTGTGCAGCCTGTCGAAGGTTCTTGTCTTGAGCCCGCGCAACACTTCAGCATTGGCCCTCTCCGCTTGACCATTGCTCCTCGGGAGAGCAATAGAAGCGAAGCAGACCTTGGCGCCAAGGTCTTGGACGTACTGCATGAAGGGTAGACTTGTGAACTGTGTGCCGTTGTCGGTGATGATCCTGTTAGGGATTCCGAAACGGCAAACGATCGACCTGAAGAACCTGACTGCTGACTGTGCGGTCACCTTTCTCACTGGTTCCACTTCTGGCCACTTTGTGAACTTGTCGATTGTAATGTACAAGTACTCAAAGCCCCCGACTGCGCGGGGAAAGGGGCCGAGGATGTCGAGCCCCCAGACCGAGAAGGGCCAGGACAAAGGTATCGTCTGGAGAGCTTGAGCTGGCTGGTGTATTTGTTTGGCATGGAACTGGCACGCTTCACACTTGGTTACTTGGGCAGTCGCATCTTGGAGGGCTTCTGGCCAGAAGAAACCTTGCCGGAACGCCTTCCCGGCAAGTGCTCTTGCGCCAATGTGGTGACCACATATGCCTCCATGTATTTCTGCCAACAGCTTCTGTCCATCTTCCCGAGAAATGCACTTCAATCTGACACCATTGAGTCTTCTTCTGTATAGCTCGTTGCCGACGAACTGATACATACTTGACTGCCTGGTAATCCTCTCTATCTCTTCTGGTTCTTCGGGAAGTTCCCCAGTTTGAAGAAAGCGGACGATTTGCTGTGCCCATGCTAGAGCCTGAGGCTCAACAACAAGGACAAAAGGCATCAGTGCTGCTGCGGGGACGTCGGCTTCTACGGCAAGAACCTGCGGCTCTGCCGGAGCTGAACGTCCCCCGGCAAGCCTGCCGGGGCAAGACTTGTCGGGAACGCCTGCTTCAACTGTACAGACCCTTGGGTCTACAGGAGCAGACTGTTCCTCAGCAACTTGGTCGTTGATCTTGGGGACCTTGGCGGCGGTTTCAGGAAGATCCGCCGGCAAGTAGTCGCCGAAGACCAACTTCCTCTTCTTGCTTTGCCCAACTGATGGTGTAACGGATGGTTGAGTTAGCTTGAGCATGAAGGTCCCTGGTTCCACAGGTAACTTCATTGCAACACACTTTGAGAGGCCATCTGCGATATCATTTTGAGCTCTTGGAACGTGCTCCATCTGCATGCCTTCAAAGTGTTCTTCAAGCTTCCTCACTTCATCGACATAAGCTTCCATCAAAGGACTCTGGTAGCTCTTGTTTACTTGTCGGACCACCAATTGTGAATCTCCCCGCACAATCAGCTTCTTGATCCCAAGTTCGGCCGGAATTCTGTGGCTGGCGAGCAAACCTTCATACTCAGCAGTATTGTTTGTCGATTGCTCCTTGGGAAAGTGCATTTGGACAACATACTTGAGGTGTTCCCCGGTGGGTGCGACAAGTAGCACACCAGCACCGGCACCTTGCAGCGAGAAGGCACCATCGAAGTACATTATCCATTCCTTGCTTGCTTCTTGGACGGGGATGTTTGTCTCTGGGACTTCTTCGTCTGGTGTTGGTGTCCATTCCGCTATGAACTCTGCCAAAGCTCTGCTCTGGATAGTTGAGGTACTCTCAAACTTGAGACCAAAGCTCGACAACTCTAGTGCCCACTCGACGATCCTGCCTGTTGCTTTTGGATTCTGCAATATCCTCTTCAATGGAAAGCGAGTGACCACCGTTATCTCGTGTGCTTGGAAGTAGTGGCGCAACTTTCTTGAGGCCATGAGGAGACCGAAAAGTAACTTCTGCACCCCAGAGTATCTTGACCTAGCCCCCTGCAGGAGGGAACTTACAAAATAAACTGGGCGCTGCACCATCTTCTTTCGCACTTCTCCTTGTTCCTGCGCAGACTTGTCCTTGTCGGGGCCAGAGCTTGTCGGGGAAGCCCCCTGCTTGTCGCTGGAAGTGCTTGCCGGGGCTGTGGGTTCTTCCTCTGCCTCCCTCTCTGCCACCAACGCAGCACTAACCACTTGATTGGTTGCTGCTAAGTATAGCAGCAACTTCTCTTGTGGCTTAGGTGCGACAAGTATCGGAGTAGAGGACATGTATCCTTTCAAGTCTTGCAGCGCTGCCTCCGCTTCCGGAGTCCATTTCATAGGACCTGCCTTTTTCAAGATTTTGAAAAGAAAGGCAGGGCGCGTTCTGCTGACTTTGAAATGAACCTGCTGAGGGCAGCCACACAACCAGCAAGCCTCCTTACGTCCTTGACGCGCTTCGGGTCTTCGATCTGCTCGATGGCCTTGATCTTGTCGGGATTGGCTTCAATCCCCCTCTGGGACACAAAGAACCCGAGAAGCTTGCCGGAGGGGACTCCGAAAACGCACTTCTCGGGGTTCAACTTGAGCTGTATCTTGCGCAGATTCTCAAAAGTCTCTTCTAGGTCTTGTATCAGGGTATCCTTGTTCTTGCTCTTGACCACTATATCATCCATGTAGGCTTCTACATTCCTGTGTATTTGTGGCTCAAAAGCAGTGTAGACCACCCTTGCAAATGTTGAGCCCGCATTCTTCAATCCAAAGGGCATGCGTATGAAGCAATATGTGCCGCATGGAGTAATGAATGCAGTCTTCTCTTCATCTTCCTCAGCCATGAATATCTGGTGTTATCCAGAGTATGCATCAAGAAATGAAAGCAACTCACATCCGGCCGTGGAGTCAACGATCTGGTCAATGCGCGGCAAGGGAAATGGATCCTTGGGACAAGCTTTATTCACATCAGTGAAGTCTATACAAAGTCTCCACTTCCCATTAGCCTTACGCACGACAAATGGATTGGCCAACCACGTGGGATGTAGTACCCCCCTAACAAGGCCTGCTGCTTCCAACTTCTTGATTTCTTCAGCTATGAACTCTTGGCGCTCCACCGCTTGCTTCCTGACCTTCTGCTTGACGGGCCGCGCGTGAGGACAAACAACAAGCTTGTGCTCAATTACCTTCCTGGGAACGCCGGGGATGTCAGACGCTTGCCATGCGAACACGTCAACATTCGCCCGCAGGAAGGCAACGAGCTCGCTTTCCTATTTGGGGTCGAGCGTAGCACTGATGGTGAAGGTACCACCAGTGCCGTCCTCCTTGGCGAACACCTTCTTGGTTGCCGGTGGAGCTGCCATTCCTTTCTTGCACTTGCTGGTGGATCTCGATGGTGCGTCCTCGACGGCAGCGCAGCACTCCGAAGAGGTGCGTTTGCCGGAGTGGGCCCCAGAGCTCTTGCCGGACTTGGTCTTGGTCTTCCCCCCGGGAGCTTCAGCGGCAAGTGCCTTGCTGTCTACCGCAGCTGCTGCGTCCCGGTAGATCTTGTCAGCGCAGATAAGCGCGTCCTTCTTGTCGCCGGGGACAGAGATGACGCTTATTGGCCCTGGCATCTTGAGCATGTTGTAAGCATAGTGGGAGGCTGCCATGAACTTGGCGAGCGCAGGACGGCCAAGTATCCCATTGTATTGTAATGGGATATCGGCAACGTCGTACGTGATCCTCTCCATCCTGAAGTTAAGCTCTCCGCCAAAGGTCACCGGCAGCGTGATCTTCCCCTTCGGCTTGCTCCTTCCCGGGTTGATTCCTTGGAACGTCCCGGTTTCCTCGAGCTCGCTGTCGGGGATCTGCAGCTTCTTGATCACAACGGAGGAAATCAAGTTGAGGCCGGCCCCGCCGTCAACCAACATCTTGGTGACCTTGAGGTTGCGGATAGTTCGCGAAACCAACATCGGCAAACACCCGACCGCAGTTGTGCGGTCAGGGTGGTCCTCAAGGTCGAAGATGATGGGCGTGCGGGACCACTTCAGCAGCCTGCGCGACTCGACGGGTGGCTCAGCTGCATTCACTTCCCGCACCCATTGCTTGAGTTGGCGGTGGGAAGTGTGCAGAGAGGCACCTCCATCGACGCACAGAACTTCTGTGGCCTTCTGGAACTCCTGCTCGCTGTTATCTCCGTCATCCATGTCCTCGTCATCGTCTTCGTCTTCATCCTTGTCGCGGCCCCGGGGAGGTCTGTCTCCTTGCCGCTGCTTGGCCTTGCCGCGGCGTCCTTCCCGGCCATTGAATGGCCGCTTCTTGCTGGGCTCTGTCCCGCCCCCTTGGGCCTTCTCCTTGTCGCGACGCTCGTATTCAGCCTTCTGCTGTTCTACGAGGTACTCTACCCTCTTGCAGTTCTGGAGATCGTGGCCCTTGGTGCGGTGGATCATACAATACTGCTTGTCGGAGCCGTCTTGCTTGTCGGTTGCCGCTACAGGGGCGGCCTCCTTGCCGGAGCCACCAGCCTGTGTCTTCTTGGCGGCAGCCTCCTTGCCGGACTGCTCGACAACCAGCACCTCCTTGTTCTTCTTCTTCTTGTTATTCCGCCGCCGGTTTTTCCTTGCCGGGGCGGCATCCTCGCTATCCGTTCCTCCTGCTCCAGTATCCTCTCCGGGGAGTCTCCTCCCCTCTTCAGCACGGGCACACTTGTCAGCCAGAGCATAAAGCTCGCTGACGTCCCAGATCTTGGTCATCGCCATCTCCTCCCTCATCCGGCGGTTACGCACATTCTGATGGAACGCGCTGATAACCGCGGCAGGGTGGACATCCGGGATGTTGTGCTGAACGCAGCTGAACCTTTGGATGTACTTGCGCAGGGACTCTCCCTCCTTGTGGGCAAGAATGTGGAGATCGCTTTCCTGGCCGTGGGGTTTGTGGCCGCCCGTGAAGGCGCCGACAAACTGGTGGCACAGATCTGCCCAAGAAGAGATGGAGTTCTCCGGCAAGTGCATAAGCCAAGATTTGACATTCGGCTTAAGCACGAGCGGAAAGTAGTTCGCTAAGATCTTCTCGTCGCGTCCCCCGGCAGCCTGCACCGCAATGGTGTAGATGCTGAGGAACTCCGAGGGGTGTGTCTTGCCGTCGTACTTCTCGGGTACGTCGGGCTTAAAGTTCTTCATGCTGGGCCACTGGACTTGCCGCAGCTCTCGGGTGAACGCAGGGCAACCTGCCGCGTACGGCAAGTCGCCTGGTTCACCGGGCGCGTGCATGTCGACAGCAGTCCCAGCGCGCTGGTCGGACTGTCTTCGGGCTTCTCTTCGACGCTCGATACGAGTTCGAGCGTCCTCTTGTCGCCTGTCGTCGAGGACTTGGCGCTGATCGCGGCGAGCCCGCGGATCCGACGACGCTGTGGAGTCGTCGTCGACGTTGATCCGGCGGGGTGGCGATTTCTGCTTCCGCGGCGGGGAGTGCACAGTAGTTGCACCCCCGGCGGTCTTGTCCCCATCGGCCTTCGCTTGGTCGACTTGCCGCGGCCGTGATGTTGCCGGCTGTTGCGGCGCGTCGTTGTTGGCGAAGGCGATGAGGCTCTGGATCGCCGCCCTCCAGTCTTCGGCCTTGTCCGCCGCTGGAGCGAAGTCGAGGAGCAGTTGAGCCCTAGCTAGGGCTTCTGCTGGAGAGGAGGGAAGCGGTGGCGAGCGGTGCGAGGAGCGAGACATGCTCGGAATTCTAACCGCGTTAGAAGGAGCAGGTTCACGCCCCGGTGATCGCGCCTTGCTCGTGCCGGCGCGCTGGCCTTGAGCATCCCGCGACCCGCCGGCTTGGCCACGCCCCAGCAACCGTATGGTACCCCCGGTACCACGCCGCTGCTGGCCCGGCACCTCCTGAGAGGGACGTGGTGCGTGCATGGACGCCGAGGTCTTGGAGTTCGCCCGGTCGTCCGTCTTGTCCTTGGACTTGGCGACGCCGTGAGTGTCCTCGCCGGCGTCCACCCTTCCGCCAGCGTCTCCCCCACCAACCGTCGGTTCTGGTGGTGGTAGGATCGACGCGGACGGGCCTCCGACCTCCGAAGCCTTCTTCTTCGGAGGCATGTTGGTGTAGTCGATGAGGCTGATGAAGCTGGAAAAGTTGCTGAAGATTGCGCCCGCGTGAGCGCCGGATCAGGTTTGCACAACTTCGACGCCCCCTACCTGGCGTGCCAAAGATGCCGGGGAAACTGACCGCCCACGAACACCTATGGGACCGGAGCCCCTTCTACGTTACGGCAAGGGAGCGGAGGGAGCACGAAGAGCAGATCGAGGAGCACACGCGGGCAGTTTACCCAGGTTCGGGCCGCACGGATGCGTAAAACCCTACTCCTGCCTTGGTTGTATTGAGTTCTTGAGCTCGGGAGCTTGAAGATCTACAGTACTAGCTGCACCGAGCGATGGAGTGATCAAGTTTCTGGGATCCAACCCCCTCTACGTTGTGCATGGGCCTCCTTTTATAGCTCAAAGGGGTCACCGACAGGTGTCAACGTAGAGGAGGGTAAAAGTGTAAAATTGGTGGTAGATGGAACAGTGCATGAACAGTGTACGCACAGTGTACGTACAGTGATCTATACCTAACCCAGACGATGGGGGACAAAGGCATTGAATGCCCGTCGCTGTCACCCCAAAAGCGTCCGCCCGGGCGTCTCCGTTCGCCACGACGATGGCCTCGTCACCGCGGCTCGCCACCGTGTACCCCAGGCTGCATAGCCATCTGCCACATGCCCCTGGAAGGGCCCCAGGCCGACGCGTGGCCAGATGAGCTGGAGGGCAGGCACACAGTATAAGCCTTCCCCAGCAAGCACCTTGCCGGGGTTGCTACCTTGCCGGGCCCGGAAGCTTGTCGCTCTCCGGGTCCTGTCGAGGCGCATGATGCGCCGCGATATATCTTCTGAGGTGCTGTTCTTTGGCCTTCCTGGCAAGATCTTCTTGCCAGGGTCTTGTGCTGGAATGATAACCTTGAGCCTGGCGCGGCCTTCCCGGCAAGCTCCTCTTGCCGGGGTCTTGTTTCTTAACTTGAATACTTTGTTCTTGAATGGCTTTAAAGGGGTCCAGAGTGGGTTTTGGCGGGCGCGTGGTGAGCCAGACCACAGGACGCTGCTACTGCCCGTGCACAAGTCGGGATACTAAGGTACCCCTACTTTAGTACACCGACATAGAGAGTCTCATGTTTAGTCACTTTCATATACTAGTGGGAATTTTCATTATAGAACTTGGCTTGTATATTCCAACGATGGGCTTTCTCAAATGCCCTAGGTCTTCGTGAGCAAGCAAGTTGGATGCACACCCACTAGTTTCTTTTGTTGAGCTTTCATTCATATTTAGCTCTAGTGCATCCGTTGCATGGCAATCCCTACTCACTCACGTTGATATCTATTGATGGGCATCTCCATAGCCCGTTGATACGCCTAGTCGATGTGAGACTATCTCCCTCCTTTTTGTCTTCTCCACAACCACCTCTATTCCACCCATAATGCTATATCCATGGCTCACGCTCATGTATTGCCTGAAAGTTGAAAGGTTTGAAAAGATAGAGTATGAAAACAAATGCTTGGCTGAAATCGGGGTTGTGCATGATATGAATATTTTGTGTGATGAAGAGGGAGCAGAGCCAGACTATATGATTTTGTAGGGATAACTTTCTTTAGCCATAGTATTTTGAGAAGACATGATTGCTTTTCTTAGTATGCTTGAAGTATTGTTATTTCTTATGTCAACATAGACTTTTATCTTGAATCTTTCAGATCTGAACATTCATGCCACAATTAAGAGAATTACATTGAAAAACTATATTGGTTAGCATTCCACATCAAAAATTCTTTCTTTATCATTTACCTACTTGAGGACGAGTAGGAATTAAGCTTGGGGATGCTTGATATGTCTCCAACGTATCTATAATTTTTTATTGTTCCATGCTATTATTTATGAAGTCTTGGATGCTTAATGGGCTTTATCATTCACTTTTATATCATTTTTGGGACTAACCTACTAACCCAAAGGCCTAATCCAGATTGCTTTTTTTTTTGCCTATTTCAGGGTTTTGCAAAAAAGAATATCAAACGGAGTCCAAACGGAATGAAACCTTTGCGAGAGATATTTTTTGAGAAAATCACGCACATGAAACTTCATGACCAAGTCAGGGGACAGAGGGGCTGCCCTCGAGGGTGGGGGGCGCGCCCCCCTTCCCAGGGCGCGCCCCCCTGCCTCGAGGCTCCCTCGTGTGGCCCCGGTGCCCTCCTTCTTCCTATATACATCCACGTACCCCAGAAAATCCATACGCAGATAGAAAACCCTAATTCCACCGCCGTAGCTTCTGTTCCCCTTGGAGATCCCATGTTAATTTAAAGAACTCCCACTTAGATAGACATCCCTCTGGTCATCTAAATGATCACGTGATCCAAATCAACTAAACCATGTCCGATCATCACGTGAGATGGAGTAGTTTCAATGGTGAACATCTTATGTTGATCATATCTACTATATGATTCACGCTCGACCTTTCGGTCTCCAGTGTTCCGAGGCCATATCTGCATATGCTAGGCTCATCAAGTTTAACCCGAGTATTCTGCGTGTGCAAAACTGGCTTACACCCGTTGTATTTGAACGTAGAGCTTATCACACCCGATCATCACATGGTGTCTCGGCACGACGAACTTTCGCAACGGTGCATACTCAGGGAGAACACTTATACCTTGAAATTTAGTAAGGGATCATCTTATAATGCTACCGTCGTTCTAAGCAAAATAAGAAGCATAATAAGATAAACATCACATGCAATCAAAAAATATGTGACATGATATGGCCATCATCATCTTGTGCTTTTGATCTCCATCTCCAAAGCACCTTCATGATCACCTTCGTCACCGGCGTGACACCTTGATCTCCATCGTAGCATCGTTGTCGTCTCGCCAACTATTGCTTCTACGACTATCGCTACCGTTTAGTGATAAAGTAAAGCAATTACATGGCGATTGCATTTCATACAATAAAGCGACAACCATATGGCTCCTGCCAGTTGCCGAGAACATTACAAAACATGATCATCTCATACAAAACCGTATAACTCATCATGTCTTGACCATATCACATCACAACATGCCCTGCAAAAAAAAGTTAGACGTCCTCTACTTTGTTGTTGCAAGTTTTATGTGGCTGCTACGGGCTTAGCAAGAACCGTTCTTATCTACGCATACAAAACCACAACGATGTCTCGTCAAGTATGTGCTGTTTTAACCTTCACAAGGACCGGGCGTAGCCACACTTGATTCAGCTAAAGTGAGAGAGACAGATACCCGCCAGTCACCTTTAAGCAACGAGTGCTCGTAACGGTGAAACCAGTCTCGCGTAAGCGTACGCGTAATCTCGGTCCGGGCCGCTTCATCTCACAATACCGCCGAAGCAAAGTATGACATGCTGGTAAGCAGTATGACTAGTATCGCCCACAAGTCATTGTGTTCTACTCGTGCATATCATCTACGCATAGACCTGGCTCATGATGCCACTGTTGGGGAACGTAGTATTTTAAAATTTTCCTACGATCACGCAAGATCTATCTACTAGATGCATAGCAACGAGAGGGGAGAGTGTGTCTACGTACCCTCGTAGACCGGGAGTGGAAGCGTCAAGTGACGCGGTTGATGTTGTCGAACTTCTTCGCGATCCAACCGATCAAGCACCGAACGTACGACACCTCCGCGTTCAGCACACGTTCAGCTTGATGACGTCCCACGAGCTCTTGATCCAGTTGAGCTTCACGGGAGAGTTTCGTCAGCACGACGGCGTGGTGACGGATATGATGTATTCACCGGCGCAGGGCTTCGCCTAAGCTCCGCGACGGTACGACCGAGGTGTGTTTCTATGGAAGGGGGCACCGCACACGGCTAAAACAATTCAACTTGTGTGTCTTTGGGTGCCCCCCTGCCCCCGTATATAAAGGAGCAAGGGGGGAGGCCGGCCGGCCCTTCCCTGGTGCGGCTAGGAGTGCAATCCTACTAGGAATAGGATTGCAATCCTATTCCTAGTAGGAATCACCAAAAGAAGGAAGAGAGGGAAAGGAAAAAGGAGAGGTGGCGCCCCCCCAATCCTAGTCCAACTAGGAACCCTAGGTGGGGCGCCGGCCAGCCCTATGGGCTGCCTCTCTCTTTCCCTTAAGGCCCACTATGGACCATCCCCCTTCGTAGGGGGTTCCGGTAACCACCTCCGGCAATCCCGTTAAATCCGAAACTTTTCCGGTATACTTCCGGTGTCCGAATATAGTCGTCCAATATATTAATCTTTATGTCTCGGACATTCCGAGACTCCTCGTCATGTCCGTGATCTCATCCGGGACTCCAAACTACCTTCGGTACATCAATACTCATAAACTCATAATACCGATCGTCATCAAACGTTAAGCGTGCGGACCCTACGGGTTCGAGAACTATGAAGACATGACCGAGACTCATCTCCGGTCAATAACCAATAGCGGAACCTGGATGTTCATATTGGCTCCTACATATTCTACGAAGATCTTTTATCGGTCAGAACCGCATAACAACATACGTTGTTCCTTTTGTCAACGGTATGTTACTTGCCCGAGATTCGATCGTCGGTATCTCTATACCTAGTTCAATCTCGTTACCGGCAAGTCTCTTTTACTCGTTCCGTAACACATCATCTCGTGACCAACTCATTAGTCTTTTGCTTGCAAGGCTTATTGTGATGTGTGTTACCGAGAGGGCCCAGAGATACCTCTCCGACACTCGGAGTGACAAATCCTAATCTTGATCTATGCCAACACCACGAATACTTTCGGAGACACCTGTAGAGCCTCTTTATGATCACCCAGTTACGTTGTGACGTTTGATAGCACACAAGGTGTTCCTACGGTATTCGGGAGTTGCATAATCTCATAGTCATAGGAACATGTATAAGTCATGAAGAAAGCAATAGCAGTAAAACTAAACGATCATAGTGCTATGCTAACGTATGGGTCTTGTCCATCACATCATTCTCCTAGTGATGTGATCCCGTTGATCAAATGACAACTCATGTCTATGGCTAGGAAACATAACCATCTTTGATCAATGAGCTAGTCTAGTAGAGGCATACTAGGGACATACTGTTTTGTCTATGTATCCACACATGTACTAAGTTTCCGGTTAATACAATTCTAGCATGAATAAAAGACATTTATCATGATATAAGGAAATGCAAATAATCATCTTTATTATTGCCTCTAGGGCATATTTCCTTCAGGGTGGCCAATATTTTCCATGCTAGATGTGTTATTCTCACGATGAGAGTTTATTCACTTGTCATTGCACAAGAGTAAGACAAAGGTATTAGGGATGCCCAGTCCGGAAATGATATTTTTTTTACTATATGTTGTCAAATAATAAATTCCTTGGAAAGTGTTGGTATGGAAAGCAACCGTGGATTCGGCTAGCCATGGCTTATGAAAGTTTGGTGGAAAAGGAATAAACTTTATTTTATGTTTGGGAGCCGCGTATGATATATCTAGGATGGACACTGTTGGGAACCTTGAGTCGTTTTCGTTGGAGGGAAAAGTATGCCTCCCAAAATAGTTTTATCTCTCAATTTAAGCTTTGAGCTTTGGCACCTCTACAGATCCCTACTTCCCTCTGCGAATGGCCTTTCTTTTACTTATGCAATTTTTAATTTTTAATTCAACTCTCCATCTTCTCTTATAAAGCACCAACTAGGAAACACTATTATCGTACTTGAGCATTGGTTGTAACTAATATGCGAATGTGTTTGATGAATGGATCAATGGTTGAGCATGATGGGCTAGGGATAACTTATTTTAGCATTGATATTTTTAAAGACATGGTTGCTTGTTGATATGTTTTAGTATTTAAATCTCATGTCAAAAACTAGACTATTGCTTTGAACCATATAAAAGTCCAAATGTCCATGCTATAAAGAAAATAATATAATATGACATGATAGGCAGCATTTCACATCAAACATTATGTTTTTATCATTTACCTACTCGAGGACGAGCAAGAATTAAGCTTGGGGATGCTGATACGTCTCCAACGTATCTATAATTTTTGATTGTTCCATGCTGTTATATTATCATTCTTGGATGTTTTACAATCATTTTATAGTCATTTTATATCATTTTTGGTACTAATCTATTGAAATAGTGCCAAGTGTCAGTTGTTGTTTTCTGCATGTTTTTTACATTGGAAGAAATCAATATCAAACGGAGTCCAAACACCGCGAAACTTTTTGGAGATTTTTTATGGGTTAGAAGACACCCATTGGGCTAGAGCTGCACCTGGGGGGTGCCCCAAGGGGGCACAACCCACCAGGGCGCGCCAGGCCCCCCTGGTGCACCCAGGTGGGTTGTGCCCACCTTGGTGGCCTCCCGCAGCCCCTCTTCGCGCTATAAATTCCCAAATATTCCGAAACCCTTCAGGTTTGACCTAGATCAGAAGTTCCACCTCTGCAGGCCTCTGTAGCCACCGAAAACCAATCTAGACCCATTCTGGCACCCTGCCGGAGGGGGAAATCATCATCGGTGGCCTTCTTCATCATCCTGGTGAGCACCATGTTGAGGAGGGAGTAGTCCACCCTCGGGGCTGAGGGTTTGTACCAGTAGCTATGTGTTTAATCTCTCTCTCTCTCTCTCTCTCTCTCTCTCTCTCGTGTTCTTGAGATGCACAATCTTGATGTATCGCGGGCGTTGTTAATATAGTCAAATCATATGGTGTTTTCTCCTATTTTGGTGTGATGAATTGAGTTTTCCCTTTGATATTTCTTCGGATTGAATACTTTTATAGATTTGAGAAGACTTAATATATGTCTTGCAATTGAATGCTCGTGGTGACAATGGGGTATCGTATTGATTCACTTGATATATGTTTTGGCACTCAACTCGCGGATTCCCGAGGTGACATTGGGGTAATCTATGCATAGGGGTTGATGCACGTTCTTGTCTTTGTTTCTCCGGTAAAAATCTCGGGACACTCTTTGAAGTTCTTTGTCTTGGATTGAGTATTATCAATATGAATTTGTTTTGGTGATTATTCTAGTACGAACTCTTGATAGATCAATCGGAAGAATAACTTATGTTATTTTAGTACGAACTCTTGATAGATCGATCGGAAAGAATACCTTGTGTTATTTTAGTACGAACTCTAGGATAGATCGAACGGAAAGAATAGCTTTGTTTTATTTTAGTACGAACTCTTGAATAGATCGAACGGAAAGAATAGCTTTGAGGTGGTTTCGTACCCTACAAAAAAATTATTCTTATGTTCTCCGTTAGATAGGAACTTTGGAGTGATTCTTCATCGCACTTTGAGGGGTGGTTATATGATCCAATTATATTAGTATTATTGAGAGATTGCACTCGCGAAAGTACGGACCCTAGGCCTTGTTTTCAAGCATTGCAATATCGTTTGTGCTCCATTTTATCAATTGCTACCTTGCTGTTTTTTATTGTTACTATTGCAAAAATCAATATCTAGTACCAATATTACACTTGTATCACCATCTCTTCGCCGAACTAGTGCACCTATACAATTTCCCATTGTATTTGGTGTGTTGGGGACACAAGAGACTTTTTATTATTTGGTTGCAGGGTTGTTTGAGAGACACCATCTTCATCCTACACCTCCTACGGATTAATAAACCTTAGTTCATCCACTTGAGGGAAAATTGATACTATCCTACAAAACTCTGCGCTTGGAGGCCCAACACGAGTCTACAGGAACAAGTTGCATAGTAGACATCAGTTACACGCCCTTGTTCATGGTTTACGGGGCAGAGGCAGTTCTCCCTAGTGATATACGTCACGATTCGCCTCGCGTGACGGCTTATGTTGAAGCTGTTAATGAACAAGCACAACAGGATGACCTTGATCTCCTAGATGAAAAGCCTGACCATGTGGCGGCTCGATCAGCAATCTATCAGCAAGTACAGCGTTGTTATTATAGTCATCGGGTTAAAACTCGCACATTTCAAGAAGGTGACTTGGTGTTCCGGCTCATCCAGGATCAAACTGATATGCACAAGTTATCCCCGCCTTGGGAAGGACCTTTTGTGATCAGCAAGAATTTGCATAACGGATCGTACTATCTCATCGATGTTCGAGACCACAAGGACTCATGCACGTCAGAGGAGGAGACCCGTCGGCCGTGGAATATTGCTCATTTTCGAGCTTATTACATCTGAGCTACCGGCTCTTGTGATGTACATATCTCAATCAATGTATATACCTATGATTAATACAATAAAGCTGGAACCCCTGATAATTCGGGGCCTCTGTCGTTTCATTTCTGAGTATGAGTCTTTATTGGTTACACAAACACATGGGGGCTTCCTGCTCACTGAGCATAACTATAACCACCCTCTGATCCGGCTTATAAGATGGGCTGTAAAAATCACTTGGGGGCTTCCTCTTCAAACATAGGTATATTCACCAAAGAGAACACAGCATTACCACCCATTTGATTGGCTTGGAACATCGTGTGTATCCACCAAAGTTTCCGGGTTGTCTTATTCAAACATAGCTAATTGGCGTGGAATGCCAGGTGTATTCACCAGAGATTTCCGGGTTATCCTGAATTGTACAGTCTGCCACTCCGCCTAGGTAATCCTGGAATGATCCCCCGTACTCTTGACAGTCAATCTTCTAAAGACCCTGAACTTGTCAAGGTTAAAATGGTGATTGGTCATGTGAGGCCTCTCTTACAAAGTGTCAAAGGTTAACTATGCGGCTTGGCGGCCTACGAAAGCCTTGTTTTTCTGATTTGTTATTTTCTTTGAACATTTTTTCTTGGATTCATGTCTTTATATCATATAGACATATGGTTTGAAAACAATTCAGACCATGCAGCCTTTGTCATTATGATTTATATTTGAACATACCCGGTGTTCAATAACCCAACCTGGTTTAATACAATAAGTCGCCAGTATGATCTGGTTAAGCACTTGGAGATTATGCTCTGAGGCCTCTTGGGGGTTATTGCCCTTATCTGCTGCACATGGTATATTAAACCGGCAGCCTGAACAAAATTTCACAGGTATGGTTTTTATTTTTTATATGAAGATATGAGGTTTGATAAATCACCCTGGTTATGGACTATATAGTCACCAGCAATTTATATATGGGATATTATGAACTGCCCTGGGGTAAACCGCCAGGGCAAACATTATATGTTTATGCGCAGGAATTGTGAGGCATGTCATCGGCACAAGATGAAATATAAACGGTACACAATAGATCTTTTTTGACAGATCAGTGGTTCAAAGTGCAAACAAACATGCACGATGGCATGACAGGACATTGTTTCCAACTTGCCTATTACAAGGTGACATCTGGCCCAAAAGAATAATGGTTTTTGACGTATAATCTAGTGATGAAGGGGGTAAGCTGGGTCGATGATCAATTATCCTGGCCTTGGCTTGACGATGATTCCGGGTTATCTCCCACCGATTCTTCTATTTCTTCCTCACCCGTTGGCTGGAAGTCAGAGGTCGACCAATTGATCCCAGTCAAAGCTTTGAAAACAACTTGATCATCTATAAGATTCGACGGGTCAATGTCAGGGGAGATGGTATGCTTATGTTTCGGTGGGATCAGGTCTACGGCTTCATGAACCGGCGGTTTCACTTTGGCATTATCAACGTCATAAACCGGATGGTATTTGGAAAGGTCGGATTCTTCAGCTAGTTGGTTGGCCAAAGGATGCATCTCCTTTACTATTTGAGTGAAATCCGCAGAAAGGAATGGAGACTCGTCTTATTTGAAACTTGGACATTCAGTGGCTAGTTCGGCCGGGTGAAGCTCGACTTGCCATGCTTTTGCCCGGCTTAAGGCAGTAATTGTGTCAGCTCGGGCAGCTGATCGCTTGAGTTCATCCACTCTTTGAGGCAGTACAGACAATTTTTCCAACACCTCCTTAATATAGATGTTCTACAAGAGTATACGCGGCCTTAAGCCTTAGGCGCATATCATTGCCCAACTTGGAGCTTCTGGAACCTATATTTGCGAAGTATATTCGTGAGTTGATACATGGCTGTAAGACACTGGTGAAACAGGTATGAGGATATGTTGTTTACCAAAGATAACAGTTTTCATCATATTGATTTGCTGTTTTAAACCGAATAGCTCATCAGTCACCGGCTCTTTCAGTTTTGAAATCCTTCTTCAGTTTTTCAATGTTATCCAAAGAAATTTGAACTTTGGAGTTTGCCTTAGTAAGTTCAGATTCCTGGGCTTGAAGGTTCTGCTTCAGATCTGTCAATTGAGTTTCTTTCATGCTCAATTCGGCCTGCATGACAAAGATGATGCGGCAACATATGGTTATAATAATAATATATGAAGTCCCAAGCACAATACTAGTATTTTACTTGGCACTTGGGGGATAATGTACGTTTGCGCTATTGCAGACAAAAATCTTGAATGACCCGCCTACAGTTGTTCCAACTACAGACGACTCGTGGGGGCTAATGTACGTTTGCCCTATTGCAGACAAATTTTTTGAATGACCCACCTACAATTGTTCCAACAACAGACGACTCATGGGGGCTACATATTTGGACTTTATCCGTGATTCTAGTGATAAGTACCGGTTTAACTTGTCAGTTTAAACCGGCCCTTGGGGACTACAGGTAATGATTCTATACTTACGGTGCCATTGCATGAGTGTCAAGCAAAGAGATTGCATACAAATCTATGACATAGTTAAGATTATCATATCCAGTAGACTTGGCGGCTGGAATAAATATATTGGTATGAAGATGATGGTGCAGCTTACCTCAAAGCGTTCCTTCATAAGATTGACTAAGCCGGCTTCTAGATCACGGCTGGTATGAAGGCGGTTTAACTAGAATGCAACTCTTGAGCGTTGAATTCAGTATAGCTTTCTAGGTCCAGCTTCCATTTGCTTTTATCAACAACTGGAATTTCTTACTTAGCGATGTGCTTGGATATGACAGTAGGAGTGCTCGAAGCGGTGTAAGACGTCCCGGTAATAGCCACGTCTTCAGCCCCTTGAGCCGGCTGAGCAGGACTGGGTGGTTTAGCGTGTTCCAGGTCAACTTCCATGGAATCCATTGTGACGTGAGGTTCTGGCGGTGGATCATCCATTGCTACTTCAGAAGATTGAGGCATGGGCGCAGAAACATTTGGTTATTCCGGGTTGGCAGGTTTGGGATCTTTGACCGGCTTATTCACTTTGAGTTTTTTGCTGGGCTTTGCCATGGCACTAGAAACAAAGCATATGATGAGATCAATATAACAGTTGAGCAGAAAGTATTAAAGTAAACATGCTGAAGTGCCTTCATCCAGGAGCAATCTTGAATAAGGGAATCCGAGTTCTAGTGGATTCACCAGAAGAAGAATGAGAAGTTCCATGGTAATTGGAATCAGATGGGTTAAGAGGCTGACGAATAAGTCCTGCTTTCGGGAATTTTAAGCCGGAAAATTGAGAAACCTCAGCTTGACGCTTGCGACGAGGTGGTGTATTGGGTAAGCCGGAAGAAAGGACCCCGCCACTGGTATTCCGGGTCATACAACGAGCTTCATCCTGCTGCTTCTTCAAAATAAAGTTGGGATCTAAGTAAGCAAAGGGGTGAGAAAATTTTACTTTCCGGCACACTCGATGGACTTTCTGCTTTGGCAAAGATTCTGAGCCGGAGGAAAGGACAATTACCTTATCAACATCTGTGTGGCTGGCCTCCGCGTCATCCTGATAATAATCAGTGTCAATAAGATGAATAAAGAGAGAGACAAGGGAGTCAAGTTCCACCTCCGACTCATTATCATCCAAATCAAATAGCTCTGAAGCATTTGACTTCTTATTAGCCATTTTCTTGGGAGCTTTAGTCTTGGACTGGGTCTTTTTCACCGGCTTTTCCACAAGTTTCTTGGTCCAGAAAGAAGAGTCAGCCTAAAATAATAAAATGGTAAATGGAAAGGCGGTTTATGGAACCGATGATTAAACCGGAAGTTATTCAAAGGTACTTACAGTAGGAGGTTTATTGTGGACGTAAAATGGAGCCAGTCATGTTTTCCTACAGGTTTCAAGATCCTCGTTCAACAGTGTTTTTGTAAAAGTAGCAACATCTTCATCAGCTAGTGCTATTTCACAGTGACGTTGGGGGTCCTTGAGGCTACCGGTGTATTCACACATTAAGCCGGGTCGGCGGCTTAAAGGTAATATCCTCCAGGCAACTCAACACCGGACCAAATCAACTCCATTCCGCCCATTGGTCATTAAGGCCCGAATCCTTGAAAATACGGGTATATATTTGGCCCGTTCCTTGGTGTTGATCCGTTCTGGCAAGTGGTGCCTGTTGCTAAGCCGGTTTTCACGATAACCTGGCAGAGCTGTCTTGGGGTTCAATTCCTTTGGATGACTTGGGAGTGTCTTTGCAATAAAATCAGGTATAGTTCCATTCCTTTGGATGACTTGGGACTGTGGCAACGGGGAAAGTAGCTTCTTTACGCCTCTGAATCGAAATGCCCCCTAGTTCCAAGCTAGGCCCATTAGTGAACTCATTCTGGCAGTTCAAATAGTAGAATTCCCTGAATAACTCTACAGTGGGCTCCTGTTGAAGATACATTTCGTAGAAGACCTCGCCTTCCTTGTGGAGGATTTTTGTTCCTGGGACCCTCCAGTGGGTGATGTCCTTTTTGGCTAAAACGCCGGTTTGAACATACTCATTTAGTATTTCCTCGGTAACCCGAGAAATGATCCAACTGCAAGAAGTGACAATCTTGGCTTTCGACATATTTAACTGCAGAAAGAAGATTGCCGGTTTAATTATGCTGGTAAGCTGGACAATGTTACAGAGGCCGGCGTGGATAAGCCGGAATATGATATCAGGCTAAAAGGATTAAGAGTGAATACTGGCGGCTTAGTAAGGGGCCTAATGCTATATGATGGGTTACAGTTGTTTTATAAGCCGCCCGTAGGGTTGCGGTACACCATATTGAAAGGATAAAAAATTTCTAAGTAAAGAAAAAAAAACAAGTTTTTCAGATTGATGCTATAATTTTGGATCTATAACGAGCTGGAAAATGCGAATAAATTCTAGACCTAAGCAGGCAAAGGTAGAAACGTTCATATGCTCGGATGATTATTTCAACTGAAGTGTTGATTTTGGCTGCGAGGAATAAGTACTAAGACAGTGGCCGCGTATTTCGACAACTGGGTTCAGATCTAACCATGCGGTATAAAAGGGTCGGACGACAAACGGCGAAGAACACCGATGAAAAGCGGAAACCCTAGTGCAGATCTGTTAAGCAGGAAGGAAGGCACTCACTGATGCTGTTGAGCAGCGGAGGTGCACCGCAGTTTCTTTGGTCTGTTCAGGTTGATGTAGCGCCCGGAGTTGGTGCGGTCGACGAAGGTTGACGGTGACAGAGCTCGGGGCTGTAGAGGCGTCACAAGGAGGAAGATGAAGACGAGGGGGCATGGTAAAAAATGCAAATGAAGGAACCCCCGTCCCTATTTATAAGGAAGTGGATAGATGGCATGCGCGATAATCGAGGAGACTGAAAACTGATTATGCGGCTATGTGGGTGCCTCGATTTTCGGAAAGCTCATTAAAATAAAGATCCGTTAAGATATCTCCGGCCTTGTGCAAAATTAATGTGCAGTGATGCCACGGCGGGTTAACATGATTCAAAGATGTGACATCATGGTGGGTTATGATTAATGGTAAGATATTGTTAAATGAAGATCCTGTAAAAGATGAAGATTGATGTGAACCCGTTGAAATCAACCTGGGGCCTAATGTTGGGGATATAACTATTGGGTATGACCCGCCCAGGAGGGACCGGGTTATACCACTGGCGGCTCAAGGATAAAGAGGTCTGCTAAGGCCCAGGAAGACACGAATATGGCAGTTTACATAGAAGCTAATAGAAGGCCCGAGACCCAGAGGTGAGATGAAGCCCGTGGGTGTGAACCGCCTTATGTGTAACTTGTATTGTAAGGCAAGCTTAGTTTGTACCGAGCCGGACACATTGTGTATGACCCGGTCGAGACTCTGTAAGCCACCAGGCATCGACCTACATATATAAAGGGGTGACCTGGCGGCAGGTTAGGACAAGAAACAATCGCTCGAGAGCTAGGTCAAGCGTATTCGCTTCCTGGTCTTTCAGTCTCGAGCAATACAAACCCTAGCTGGATTAAGCTTTTACCTCATTGAGGGGCTGAACCAGGATAAAAAAACTCTCCGTGTCCTTTGTCCCGTTTAACCCCTTCAAGCAAACCTAAACGTGATGGTTCCACACCTAAGTCCTAATCCTAGGGCATCTGCTGCGACAAATCCACGACACTACGGGTTCGAGAACTATGTAGACATGACCGAGACACATCTCTGGTCAATAACCAATAGCGGAACCTGGATGCTCATATTGGCTCCTACATGTTCTACGAAGATCTTTATCGATCTGTTTGACACGAGAAAAACATCTAAAACTCCGTGGAGAAAGAAAGAAGGGAGTGTGTTTCTCTCATGCGCCGGGGAATGGAAAAGGAAACATGCGGGCGTGCCAGTGTACCGTAGTACACAAAAAGAAAGGGGTACGGAAACGAGTATTTCATTAATCTCATTGGAGAAACAAAATTACAAGTTTCATAATAAAAGGGTGCACTCCATGGCCTACTAGCGCGGCCAGGCTGACTGTAGCGATTGTGTGATCTACTGGTTCCCGGGGCCTCGGAAGGCTCCCGGTTAATTACTCCCGCGGGTTGCTCCACGGGATACCTCCGATTGAGCTGTGTGGTCATCTTCGTCGTCTTCGCTTCGCGTTCTCCATGCATGATGATGATGATGTGTGTGGGCGGTGGCAGAGCCCGTGTCCTCGTCGGTACACGTGCCGCAAGTAGCGTGGCCTTTGCGGTGGCCACGCTTGCCCTCGCCGTCGTGCCTCGTTGGTCTTGGCGGCATTGGAGGGGTTGTTGTTGGGGTAGCATGGATCACGCTCGGCTTGGACTTCTCGACGACCGGTAGCTTCTCGGGGTGTGCCACGGGCTACGCCTTTCGGGAGTAATTGTTGGTGGAGACCGGCATCAGTGTATGTCCGTCGCGTTGCAGACGCCAGCATGGCCTGTGTGGTCGCACCTCGTCCCGGCCAGACGCCGAGTCCACGGCAGTCGGCGTAGTCAAGGCGTCGTCTCACGAGTTGGGCATAGGAGCGATATCGTTGTTGTTGAAGTCGTGTTGCGTCCCTCGTCATCGCAGCTTGTCTTCCGGTGTTGTCACCTTGCCCGACTCCGAACTCCGATGACGAAGTAGATGCATGGTGTGCCGAACAACTTCGTCGGCGTCGCCTTCGGGTGCTAGTTCATGTGTAGCTTCTTTCATGTATTTCTCTTTGAGAATCATGTGAATGCGTTGCCATTCAGCCAACATGCATGGCCCATGCACGTGCACATGCGTGCATACTAATTCAGTTTAGGGGCACTTTGTGACACAAGGTGGTCTCTCGGTGATGGCAAGCCGTCCGTCGAACCGGACGCCCCTGCTTCGACAAGGAAAAGGGGGAGCCCGCGTAGCGTCGGCTCAGAGGCAGGGCATCGTTTGCTCCCCGTAACACTGGCAGCGCCGTTGCACGATGTTACTGGATAGGGGCGGCGAGGAGCTGCAGGCGAGTGCTTTGGCGATGTCGCGGGTTGCACGATGTCTTCAACGCGTCCTCCTCAAGGAGCCGCCGGCGAGTGCTCGCGGAAGAACGCACGGCGTGATGGGCGTGCTTCAGGTCTCCTTCTTGGATGATCTCTCTCTTGTGCGATGAAGTAGACAACGGGCTCCATAGAACAGTGATGGCCACTTCGGTGCCATCGACCTCCACTCCATGCCGGCGGCTTGATAGCATCGACAACGGGCGGCGTCGTGGCATGCTCCGTGACGTCGTCTTCCGCGGCACCATCGTGACGAAGTGGGCGCGAGGAGCGGGAGTGGCCTCCGTGGCATCGACCTTCAAGGGACCAGCTTGACGATATTGACGGTGGGCGGCGTCGTGGTGTGCTCCATGTCATCGTCTTCTGCAGCGCTGTCGTGACAAGGTGGACGTGAGTGGTGATGGTGACTTGCGTGCCGTTGGCCTCCATATAGCTGGCTCGGTGAAGAATCTGGCGGGGAGCACCACGGTTGGCTACCAGCGTCTTCGACTAGCGGTTACGAGTGGAGGGCCGCCACCGTGGCATCGACCTCCGAGGCATCGACCTCGGTGGCATCAGCGTCCATAGCACGGGCTTGGTGAAGACGAGCTCCGGCAACGCGTCGTCCTCGTCGAGCGGTGATAAGTGGGGGCGGCCACCGTGGCGTCGACCTCCAGGACACCGACCTCGGTGGCGTCAGCGTTCCTAGCGCGGGCTTGGTGAAGACGAGCTCCGGCGTCGCGTCATCTTCGTCAAGTGGTGATGAGTGGGGGGGGGAGGGGCGGCCACCGTGGCATTGACCACCGGGGCATCGACCTGGCGACCTCAACGGTGGGCGGCGTCGTGGCGTGCTCCCTGTCGTCGTCTTGGCAGAACCGTCGTGACGAGGTGGACAACAGGTGGTGGTGGCGACCTCCGTGGCATCGACCTCCATAGCGCCGTCTTGGCGACATCGACGGTGGGCGGCGGCGTAGCGTGCTCCGTCTCGATGTCTTCACCGAACCGTCGTGACGAGGCGGACATCGGGTGGCGATGGTGACCTCCTCGTCGTTCTTCGTGGCGCTGGCTTGGTGAAAACGATCCCCGGCAACGCATTCCGGTCCGGCGTCTCCAACTCCGGCAGCGGTCCCATCATGCGAACTTTGTCTTCGGCAACACTCCCGGCTTGTGTGCGTGCATGCTATGTGCAAAGAAGGAACAAGGAAAGGGATGGGTTAGATCAAAGTTTTACCCTCCGGGAAGGTGAGCTTCGCATCCATGTCGCCGCCGCCGAGCTCCCTGTACGCCGGCCTCCTCTCTCCGTGTACGCCGGCTCGGGTGCCTGCGTCCTTCCTCCTGCCGGCTAGATGTGAGCCGGTACGTGAGGGAGTCCCTCTACAGGCTTGCGTGATGAGTGAATGGAGTGCTGCGTGGTGGATGGATGGGTGCTGGAGGTGTTGCGCGATGGATGTGAGCGTGCGTGAGTTGCCTCTCCTCTCTCGCCGTCTTGACTTGGTGCGTGAGATGTGTTCCCTCCCCCCGGCGAATGGCCTTGTGCCTATTTATATAGGCAGCGGGGTGGGAGCTGGCGATGCGTTTGTTCCGATCTTCCTGGGAAAATAAAGATCAATCCCGTCTACGTGCTGGCTTATCTCCTCCTTTTCTTGGCATGCACTCCTGCACAATGAAAAACCAAAACCATCTCGTATGTACCTGAGCTACCCGACTGCCGGTGGGCCAGGTTCATTCGGTCGATCGCCATCTTCACACTTATCTGCTGAAAACAACCACAGGTATCCGCGTACGTATACGCGCTTGCCGGCCCGTATATACGGCTACTCAAAGGGATACATATATCGCGTGTTACCTCGCGTGTATGGTATAGACGTGGGTTGGCCTTCCAAAAAGTAAACGTGCATGTGTGTAAGACTATACCATTTAGTACATAGTGCCAGTATACATTGGTTAGTACCTGAGCAAACTAGTTAGTACGTGCAAACTCAAAGTGCATGCATGCATGCATGTTTATACGTAGGCCAGTTTAACTTGCATGGATCCTACAAAGCTAAACCACAGGCCAGATAGCTAGTGTGTAGTACGTGGGCAACCTCAACATTCATGCACGTATGTTAAATCAAAGATGAGCTAGCGGATGCATACTAATGCGTACGTTTATATCTTCTCCTCCCTGTATATCCTGCATTTAATAAAGACAAATATCTTCCAATATCAAGATTAATTTATGGAGGTTGGTCACTAGGAGAGAAAGTAAAAATAAATAAATAAATGTCGACATATGATTTTGTTCTTTTTCTTTGGTACAAAATCGCATCGAACAAATGCCCCCTCACCAAGTTGAGTTCGAGCGCGAAGCAAATCAAACTCGACTTGGTGAAAATGTTCGACCACTGGGCGCAATTTACTTGCAGCCTTGGTTTTTTTATTTAAAGATAACGCGGGTAGATCCTTCCGCTTTTCTGAGACAACTTGTTGGGCCATGTAGCTGCTTTGGCGCCTATCAACGAAGCAATCCCAACTTACCTCCATTCTGCAGCGGCAGCGCAATACCTCCATCTTTCCACTCAAAACACTAATCTCTTCAATAGCATGCACTTTTTTACTAGTAGATCTTTCGGTGTGCCATTGTGAATAGTTAACCATAATATTATCTAGGATTTTGGTAGCTTCTCGTAAGGTAGTTTCCATGAAAGTGCCTCCCGCGGCCGAATCTAAAAGATTTCTAGAAGCAAAATTCAAGCCAGCATATTTTTTTGTATAATCATCCATAAGTTCAAACCATGTGTAGGGCAATTACGTATCATTAATTTCATTCTCTCCCAAGCTTGTGCAGCATGCTCATGATCTAGTTGCTTAAAATTCATAATATCGTTTCTAAGAGAGATAATCTTAGTAGGAGGAAAATACTTAGAGATATAAGCATCTTTGCAGTTATTCGATGAATCAATAATATTTCTATGCAAAGAGGAAAACCAAGTTTTAGCACGATCTCTAAGTGAAAACGGAAATAGCTTCAATTTAACAATATCATTATCCGTATCCCTCTTCTTTTGCATATCACACAAATCAACAAAGTTGTTTAGATGGGTAGCGGCATCTTCACTAGGAAGGCCGGAAAATTGATCTTTCATGACAAGATTCAACAGAGCGGCATTGATCTCACAAGATTCAGCATCGGTAATAGGAGCAATAGCGTGCTAATTGATACATCCATTTTGCATCATGCTTTTATGTTGATATTTATTGCACTATGGGCTGTTATTACATGTTTTGTCACAATACTTATGCCTTTTCTCTCTTATTTTACAAGGTTTACATGAAGAGGGAGAATGCCGGCAACTGGAATTCTGGGTTGGAAAAGGAGCAAACTCTGGAAACCTATTCTGCACAACTCAAAAAGCCCCGAAACTTCACAGGACCCCGTTTCAGAAAATATAAAAAATATCTAGCGAAAGAAGATCACCAGGGGGCACCAGCTGTCCACGAGGGTGGGGGGCGCGCCCCCCTCTCTGGGCGCGCCCCCTGTCTCGTGGGCCCCCCCAACGGCTCCCCGATGCCCATCTTCTCCTATATGAGGTGTTTTGACCTGGAAAAAATCAGAAGGAGGCTTTCGGGACCAGACGCCATCGTCTCGAGGCGGAATCCAATCTAGGGCTCTGGCAGAGCTGTTCTGCCGGGGGTACTTCCCTCCGGGAGGGGGAAATCGTCACCACCGTCATCACCAACAACTCTCCCATCTTGGGGAGGGCTATCTTCATCAACATCGTCACCATCACCATCTCCTCTCAAACCCTAGTTCATCTCTTGTATCCAATCTTTGTACCCAAACCTCAGATTGGTACCTGTGGGTTGCTAGTAGTGTTGATTACTCCATGTAGTTGATGCTAGTTGGTTTATTTGGTGGAAGATCATATGTTCAGGTCCATTATGCATATTAATACTCCTCTGATCATGAACAATATTATGTCTTGTGAGTAGTTACTTTTGTTCCTGAGGACATGGGAGAAGTCTTGCTATTAGTAGTCATGTGAATTTGGTATTGGTTCGATATTTTGATGAGATGTATGTTGTCTCTCCTCTAGTGGTGTCATGTGAACGTCGACTACATGACACTTCACCATTATATGGGCCTAGAGGAAGGCATTGGGAAGTAATAAGTAGATGATGGGTTTCTAGAGTGACAGAAGCTTAAACCCTAGTTTATGCGTTGCTTCGTAAGGGGCTGATTTGGATCCACTTGTTTCATGCTATGGTTAGGTTTACCTTAATACTTCTTTTATAGTTGCGGATGCTTGCATTATAGGTTAATCATAAGTGGGAGGCTTGTCCAAGTAAGGACAGCACCCAAGCACCGGTCCACCCATATACCAAATTATCAAAGTACCGAACGCGAATTAAATGATCGTGCTGAAAACTAGCTTGACGATAATTCCCATGTGTCCTCGGGAGCGCTTTCCTTCATGTAAGAGTTTGTCCAGGCTTGTCCTTTGCTACAAAAAGGATTGGGCCACCTTGCTGCACCTTATTTACTTTTACCTTTTGTTACTTGCTACCAATTACCTTATCACAAAACTATCTGTTACCTATAATTTCAGTGCTTGCAGAAAATACCTTACTGAAAACTGCCTATCATTTCCTTCTGCTCCTCGTTGGGTTTGACACTCTTACTTATCGAAAGGACTACGATAGATCCACTACACTTGTGGGTCATCAAGACTCTTTTCTGGCGCCGTTGCCGGGGAGTGGAGAGCCTTTGGTAAGTGGAATTTGGTAAGGAAAAATTTATATAGTGTGCTGAAATTTATTGTCACTTGTTACTATGGCTCATAATCCTTTGAGGGGCTTGTTCAGGGTATCTTCACCCCGACCAGAAGAGCAAAGAGTTGCTCCTCAATCTACTACACCTATTGAAAATGTTTGCTTTGAAATTCCTTCGGGTATGATAGAGAAACTGCTTGATAATCCTTTTACAGGAGACGGAACACTCCATCCCGATTTACACCTAATCTATGTGGATGAAGTTTGTGGGTTATATAAGCTTGCAGGTATGCCCGAGGATGTTATCAAGAAGAAGGTCTTCCCTTTATCTTTGAAGGGAGATGTATTGACATGGCTTAGGCTATGTGATGATATTGGATCATGGAACTATAATCGTCTGAAGTTGGAATTTCATCAGAAGTTCTACCCTATGCACCAGGTTCATCGTGATCATAATTATATCTATAATTTTTGGCCTCGCGAAGGAGAAAGCATCGCTCAAGCTTGGGGGAGGCTTAAGTCAATGTTATATTCTGTAGGAGATATGCCCTAGAGGCAGTAATATCAGTTATTTTGTATCTCCTGGTTTGTAGTTAAGGTTTATGTTCCATGCTACAACTGCAATGATTCTCGAGTCTGCAAATAAAACGAGGCTTGGAGGGAAACTCATGTGCACATGTGGGATCATAAACGGTAAAATGTATTCCTAGTCAAGCCTTTATGACTGGCTCAAGTATTGCATGATGATCCTGTTTTCTTGATCATGGGCATGACTATGCCGACAATTTTGAGGGCACAATTGTTAGTAGAACACTTGTGTTGAATTGACCCAATTTGATGTTATTCCATGAGCTACATGCATCACAAGTTAATGGTTAATAAAACAGACAAGTTAATGTTTGCATAATTCCTTAGACCATGAGAGTATCGAGTTCCTTCATACTTGCTTCGTGAACTTTGGGGTTTGTTAAACGTCATCCGTAACTGGGTGGCTATTACGGCGGCTTACGGTTTCACGGAAAAGTATGGCAAGTAACGAGATAGCTTAAGATTGGGATTTGCTCCTCCGATGATGGAGAGATATACTCGGGCCCTTCTGGTGTAACGGTATCCATCATCGTCTGGCCAGACACATTGTGATTTGATCACTGGGATACCGGAACACGGAAACGAGAAAAGAGAACAAACCAGTAACGAGGTAACTTGCATGGTGGACAAATTTTTGATCCACGGGAATGCAATAAATCTCACCTCAAGTGTTTGTGACACATCGTGAAGCAACAGGAATAGCTCACATCAACTGGAGGTTCACTCGAATATTTATTCGTGTGGGTATAGGGGTCAATATGGGTGTCCACGGCTCCGATGTTGATCATTGATCGGACGGGGTTCCGGGTCATGTCTATACTTCACCGAACCTAAAGGTTCACATGCTTAAGGGTCATCTATCTGCTGAATTCTAGACAGGGAGTCTGAGAGAAAATCACCGGAAAAGTTTCGGACAGCGGAAAAGTTCCGCGGAGAGAGGTCATCGGATGAGTTTCGATGAAACCGAAAAGTTTTTATTTGGGGTATGCCATTAAGTCAAAATGGTTTCGGCACATGCCTGATAATTCTTGGAGGGTGCCAGAATCATTCTGGAAACTTTTTGGAATTTTCAGAGATGAAAACCGGAAATGTTCCAGAGCTGCCGAAACCGCTTCAGATGCTTTTCTCAGATGAAATCACTATACTGGAATTGTTCCAGGACTCGTTGAAAATTATTTTAGTGGGTACTAGAAATGTTCTAAGCCCACATAAATATTATCAGTTCGAACGGACGCTGAAAAATGTCGTCGTGAATAGTGAAAGTGCTTTTTGGGTTACTTTTTGGAAAGCCACCTTTTGGGGCTTTACTCAAAAAATCTAGGGATGACATGGATGGATTGGGAGGCCCTCATGGGCCCCCCCAAGGGGCGTGTCTGGCCATACTTGGGGCTCCACCTTGGAGCCCCTCTTGTTCCTTGGTTTCACTCTTATGCCCTTGAGGAAGGACTTCATTCATGTGCATTTTGGGTTTTAGTGTTAAACTACCCTACCACTTGGGATTTCCTATAAATAGAGGTGGAGGGGCAGCCCTCCACTCTCATCCCTTGCTCTCATACACATTGCATGACTTGTCTGGCTTCTCTCTCCCTCCCAGCAAAATAGTTTCGTAGAGCCGAAAGGATATCTGGGTTCGGCAGGAACTAGTTCTGGACGGCGAAGCCCTGCCGGGTAGCTGACACCGTATGTGTGCAACCCCGTAGAGAGATTGTAGTTTCAATCTTTTGCCCGAGGGGCTGTTCGAGTATCCTCCCGAAGGACTGTCCGAGTTACCCTCCGAGTTTCGAGGATCCTCCCGAAGGGCTGTCCGCGACATCGTCCGGGGGACTGTCCAGAGAAGGAGTACATCCTCGCTGTTGGGAGGTTGTAAATCCTAGCTGCGGGGATCTGCACCGGCGATCTCCACCGACTCTTCCTCCGCTGCGCTTCGAGTCGGTACGGAACAGATCAAACCTTGTATGCAGTCTCCATAGTGGTCCTGGGCGTGCTCGCTATACCGAAATTTTTCATTTTCTGTCGCGTTCCCCTACATATTCATGCCCCAATCATGAGCTCTCAAGAGAAATGATTATTCAAAAAATTTATGCTCGGCTTTCTCTTAATAATCGCTCCATGCCCGATACTTCTTGTTCTGGCTCTTTTATGATGAAGACTATTGAATTCAAATGGGAATTATTGGAAAGAATTTAACGCAACTCTGAAGATTGGGATCTCGACAAAGGTAAGGAGTCAGGTATGACCCCTAAGTTTGATTGTGTTAAAGCTTTTATGGATACCGATGTTTTCCTTGAGTTTAGCACTAAGTATGGACTTGACTCTGAGATAGTAGCTTCTTTCTGTGAATCATTTGCTACTCATATTGATCTTCCCAAGGAGTAGTGGTTTAAATACCATCCTCCCATTGAAGTAAAAGTAGTTGAACCTGTTAATGTCGAATAAAGATGTAATGCCCAGTATGAGATTATACCTCCTACGTGTCGAGGCACGACTTAAAGGTATAAGCTCATACTAGAATGATCTCAAGTATGGTATCTTTGCACAACTCATGTAGAAGAGGGATGAAATTGCAAAAGAGTAGTTGGCTTACACTCGCCATGTCACACAATACATTACGTAAGCAATCATCATCCAAATAACATCACAGTCCGGCTATGGACGAAGATCCAAATGAAAGATACCATAAATAAAGCCACAAGGTCTGATTGCCCCTAGTAGAAGCCACTACTGATCCTCTGGGTAAGACACGTAGTATCGCCCACGTTCTTCATCGAACTCCCAGTACAGCTCCGTCCCATCTCCTGTGTAGTTCACCATAGTACCTGCATCTGGTGTTGTGTAGAATCTTCGAGCCATGGAGGACTCAGCAATCCCGTTCCCGGGTAGCAAAACTATCTAAGCCTTGGGTGTGGAACAAGGCTGAAGAACAAAGGGTGCAGCTGCACTAGCACTAGCTTACGTGTTTAGAGCGAGAAGAGAAGTGCCACGAGCGTCAAAGTGATCACGAAGTGATCCTATCTAAGCACGTCAAACATAACCCCACCGTGTTCACTTCCCGAACCCCTTCGGAAAATGACCATCACGGTTACTCACGCTGGTAGTGTACTCTGAACATGGTGTCAAGTTTTCTACAACTGGATATTAACAAATTCCCATCTGCCACAAAACCGCAGGCACGGCTTTTGTCGTGGAATTAGCACGACAGATGTCCGGTTTAACGGACTTGAAGATGGAACCATCGCACTGTAGTCTCGACGGGTTGATTCTTGCTTGTCCTTGAACCATCGCCGGGTCGTCCCTTTATATAGAGGGGACGCCTGGTCCGGTTTACAGAGTCCCGAGGCCGGCTCATACTTGTGTCCGCCTCGGTCTCTGTCCTTTCTTCCTTATCTCTCAAGTTACATCACTTGGCGGTTTACAAACCATAATTCTATACATGGGCCCTAAGATCTCATGGGCCTTAGCCTTTACTAAATATTACAACCAAACATATTATAATTAAGCCGGTTTACACTAGCCGGTTCATACCTGCTAGTCATATCCCTGACATTAGGCCCCAGAATGATTTGAACTTGTTCATATCAATCTCCCTTGTCTTGTATAATTTTCTTCTGTGTCTTCTCATTTTTGTAAACCGGCTCTGACGTCATCCTCGAGAATCATTGAGTCTGACCGTGACATCATCTCCGCATTTAACGCTGCAAGCTGTACTGTAACTTTGTTTTAATGGTTATCCCGAAAATCGAGGCGTCAAGGGATCTTTATCCGATCTTTGCTCCCTCGAATCCCGCACCTGTCGCTTCATATATGACCTTCCCTTATAAATATTGCTGCCCCCATCCGGTTATTCTCTTCCCGCATCTTCTTCCTTCGTCCGTCGCCCAAGCTTCAAGACGCCATTGACGCCTGAGCTTGAAGCGCCGCCGTCGCCCGCCGAGTCGAGACCTCACTGGCCGCTGCATCAACCTGACTTGACCAGAGAAACTCCGCCGCTGATCTCCACCGTTCCAGGTATGTCTTTCCTCCTCATTATAGATCCATGTCTTCTAGGGTTCTTCCTCGCGCTTCCGCCATTAGAGCCTCCACGAGAGCTTCGCCTTGTACACAGAAACTTTAACCTTTACGTCCTGCCCTTAGATCTTACCTTTATTTTGCTGCCTCTATGCTTTAGATCTTGTTACTTTACATAACCTGTAGATTCATCTGCTTCATCTATCACCCTTGTAGTTCTTCCCGTTCGTCCTTGTATTTATTTTCCTTTTTCTTGCATGCTTAGATCTGTTCTTCCTTAGTTGTCTGTAAAAACTTGTTTCTTCTCCTTTGTAGATCTATTAGGTATACCCCGGTTTATACTGTCATGCCCTGTTCCTGTAAATATTTTGAGTTTGAACGTGACGGTTTAGCTGTTCCTCTTTTGCTGTCATGAACCGGCAGTGACATAGCTCCCTGTTATTGCCGGTTTATATATCATTAGTCCCCTGTCTAAACCGTTGCGTAATCTTCGTAGATATCTTCCGGTTTATACTGCTGTACCCGCATAATCCGTTTTCTGCACTTTATCTTTTCAGCACTCGTTCTTCTGCCATTATGGCCAAACAATTTGTGTCTTGTGACTGGGTTCCTTCCATCATCACGGAAGAAGACTTGGTCAAAATTTCTGAAATTGGTACTTTAGGCCCTCAATTCGTTTTGAAGTGGCGGGCTCCAGGAAACGAATGCCCTCCTACCCCCAGAGAAGGGGAGGTTATTGTTTTCTTTGATCACATAACTCGAGGCTTCACACCCCCCGGTTCAAAGTTTTTCCGGGATGTACTCGCCGCCTTTCAACTCCATCCACAGGACATAGGTCCAAACTCTATCTCCAATATCTGTGACTTCCAAGTGTTTTCAGAGGTGTATCTGCAAGAAGAACCATCTGTTGATCTGTTCCGGGATTTCTTTCACTTGAACCGGTGTACGGAATTCACCAGCGGACCGCATCAGGAACTCGGTGGTGTTAGTATCCAGAAAAGGAGAGACGTCGTCTTTCCCCACGCCGCTCTTCACACGCACCCAAAGGAGTGGAACAAATCATGGTTTTACTGTGTTGACATTTCTCTTGAAGGGGAGAACCCACTGCCGGGTTATCGCGAGCACCGTCTTCCGGAGGATCATCCTCTGCCACAACGACTCAGCTTTGTCGAACGGACCCGGTTTGCATCTCAGCTTTCTAGACTGGAAGCTTTCATGGCCAATGGTTTAATTGGAACCGACTTTATGCGCTGTTGGCTCTCTTGGAGTATCCTTCCCTTGAGTCGGTGATCACAGTTAATGTGCCAGTACTCTGGTAAACCGGACGACCCTCAATGGTTTACCAAGGAGAAACTTTCTGAATCGGAGGTTATTGAATCGGCTAAGAAGATGCTCAACGTCTCTTTAGCAGACTGTAGCAAGGTCGGATTAGCCCCGTATTACAAGAAAAACAAGCTGCATGCGGTAAGTTTTGCTTTGTCATGCATTTGTAATCCGTTCTTTTGAACCGTTCTTTCAATTATCTTTTCTTCCTTCGAATAGGCTGAGGATCCTTTCTGGAAGAGAAAACCTCAGGAGAATCCCGTCAAACAAGCACGCCGGAAGACCTTTGCTAATAAGAAAAGAAAAGCAGCTGTTGGCTCTAGTTCTCACGCCGAGGATGATGATCCGGATTCCGAGGTATGAATTAATCCGGCTTTTAATTTGCTTGCTTGTGCTCATATCTGTATCTAATGATAACTTTCCACAGGAGTTGGCTGAAGGTGATAACCCGGCAGAAGTTGAGGTAACTATCCTTTCCTCCGATTCAGAACCTCTTCCACAAAAGAGTCGTCGGACTGTCCGGAAATACCAATTTTCTCACCCTTATGCTCAATTGGATCCTAATTTTCTTTTGAAGAAACAACAACATGAAGCTCTTCGCCGGACCACTCGCCATAGCGGCCTGGCAGTGGAATCATCCGGGATTTCTCTAACTCCGGTTCGGAAGCGCCGCACTGAGGTGATACTTTCTCCGACCCTCCTTCATCCCAAGGCCGGGCTTATCCGCAAACCTCTTAAACCGTCTGACCCTGATTATCAGGAAACTCCACTATCCTCTTCTGGTGAATCGACTGCCACGCAGCTTCCTCCACTGAAAACCATCCCAAGATAAGTCCTTTTAACTTACCCGGTTTATGATTACCTTTTGCTTCATAATCTTAACTCATCTTTCCAACTTCTTCCAGCAAACCAAAACCTAGCAAGAAACCCAAAACCAATAACCCTACTACGGAGACTACTGTTGATGATCCGGCAGTTGATCCGGCAGCAACCGTCCCTTCAGAAGGCGAGCCCACAATTCCTCTTGAGGATCCTGCACCTACGGATTATATGTCAATGCCCGAGAACCCTACTGCTGATGATGTTCATAATGCACTAAGTCCTGCCCGAGCCAATTCTCCTCAGGCTAATCCGGCGTCTCCCAATCCGACTCACACTGCAACTCCACCAACAGCACCTGCTTCCCCAGACGTTGTAGTAACTGGGACTGCTTTTGTTGCTCCGGCAGAACCCACCGTTTTAGCCAAGCATACGGCTAAAACGGAGAAACTATATAAGGATAAGGGAAAATGGAGTACTGAGTTATACAATCTTGCTGATATGAGTGCCCAAGAAATCTATTCCGGATACTTAAACCGGCTCCACAGCAGCCGAGATTACAAAGCGGGCTTGGTTAACTTGATGTAGGAGAAATATGAGGTAATCTTTTCTTTCTGACTTTGTGCTTTTTTGATATGGCTCTAACTCATAGTAGCCCCCAAGTTCCGGTTTAGCTGCGTGTTGAAGGTGAACCGGAACTTATAACTTGAACAATTGATCTTACATTAGCCCCCAAGTATCAAGTAGATAACTTGGTTATGTATTTGATACTTGTAAAAATTTCTTATGATACGCCAATGTTCCATTAGCCCCCAAGTGTCAAGTAGACAACTTGCTTGTGTGCTTGAGACTTTTGCCTTTGAACTGCTGCTGTTTATTACTTCAACTTTACATTAGCCCCCAAGTGTCAAGTAGACAACTTGTTTGTGTGCTTGAGACTTGTCTGATTTTTGCTTCTTATCCCTTGATTCTATTTGCAGGCTGACTTAAACCGGAATGCTGATGAGATCAATGAGCTTCGGAACCGTCTTGCTGAGACAGAGTCTGCTGCTTCGAAAGCCAAGAAAGATCTTCAGGTAAGTTTAAAGACTGCTGAAGATATGAAAAAATTATTTGAAGAAGAGCGGACCACTTTTGAGGTTCAGAAGAAAGAACTGGAGCAAAGGGTTCAGGATGCTGAGGGGGCGCTTAATCCGGTTACTGAAGAATTAACCGGTTTAAAACGGCAAATTGAGTTAATGACTTCTGCAATCTTCGGTAAGTGTGATCCGAACTCCTGCCTTATCCTTGTACTTTTCTATATGTGCCGGTTTAATTGTTATATTCATATGCAGGGCGCCGTGTCACCCATCTTGGGGATGACCTACGGAAGAAACTTAAGGCATGTTACACTTTGGACGAGCAGCTGTATTCCGGCGCTCAGAGGATCACCAGTGCAACTTCTTTCGGTAAACCGGCCCCTACGACCATCCAAGGCACGTTGGAGAAGTTGTCTGTTCCGCCAGTGCGTCTTGAAGAAGTTAAGAAATCTGTTGCTCGAGCCGGTGCCCTCATGGCACTTACCAGGGCTAAAGCCTGGGTCCCGGATCTTGATCCGGAAGAAGATTTGACTGGATTTCCTGACACTAAAGAAGACGGATCCGCTTTTACCGCGAAGGACCTCCATGCCTTGACAAAGGAGATGCGTCCCCTCGCCAGTAAGCTTGCAGCTAAATCCGATTTATCCAGGTATCATCCGGGGTACAACTTGCAAAACGAACGGGTGGAGCGGCCGGTTTATGACACCGTCAATTTAATCCCACCAGTTCGTCCCCATACCTTCGCTCCAGATATCGAACCTTCTGAACTTATCAGTGAAGAGATGTACTTCCGGGCCCTGACGAAGATTGACTGGTGTGTTCCGGACTTCCAACCGCTTCAAGAAGAAGAAGAAACTCCGGATCAAGTCGATGCCCAGCCGTCGCAGCAGGAGGGAGCATAACTTATAACTTGTTGTTGTAACTGCAGCTCCGATTTATCAAACAATCTTTTAATCCGTCAGGCTTGCTATGCCTTGTAATAGGATAGCTGAAACATTATCCGCTTTGACCCGGATATCCTGACCTTTGTTTTAATGTTTGCCAATTAAATTTTGCCTGATGTTGCTTATTTGGCGTATCATCTGTTTCTGCATAAGTAAAACTGAAAACATGTCCTAGCGGTTTACCACTGGACAGATTAAATTGCTCTCACAGTATACCAAACAAGTATATACTTATCTCAAAAATAAATTTATACCTAAGACCAAACATGCTCCATACTTTTAATCCGGTAGAAAAATTTCTTGATGAAGATCTTCATAGATCCAATAACAAACCCAGGCTTTGATAGAAGACACCGGTTTATATCGTTCTGAAACTTTGTCCAGAAGTTTGTAGCCTGTCGCTTGATGGATGATCCGGGTTTATAAAGAACACCGGTTTATTCATGCTGGTATTTATGACCCAGACTTTTCACTTTATAGATATGTGGTCAGCTTCTATAGCTGTTCCACTCCGGTTTAAAGAGTCATAAAACATAAACACCAAAGATGCGAATTTGCAAATAAAACCATGTAGTCGAGGCTTTTTAAGAGCTGCCAGGCTCAAAGCAAGGTTCAGCCAATCACTGGATGTGGACTATCCATCTTTCCAGAGGGCCGTTGGATGTGGATTATCCATCTTTCCATATGAACCATAAGAAAAATTTTAGCCAATCACTGGATGTGGATTATCCATCTTTCCAGAGGGCCTAGCCAATCACTGGATGTGGATTATCCATCTTTCCACTTGAACCATCATAAACAATTTAGCCAATCACTGGATGTGGATTATCCATCTTTCCAGAGGGCCTAGCCAATCACTGAATGTGGATTATCCATCTTTTCAGAGGGCCGCTGGATGTGGATTATCCATCTTTCCACTTGAACCATCATAAACAATTTAGCCAATCACTGGATGTGGATTATCCATCTTTCCAGAGGGCCTAGCCAATCACTGAATGTGGATTATCCATCTTTTCAGAGGGCCGGTCGATGGATGCGGGTAAACCCGACTGTCCATATAGTTTTCCCTGACTTCATGGAATCATGGGTAGATCTTGAAGCGTCCTCTCTTGAACTGGATGTGACCTCATGCTCTTTAGAGAGTTTTGTTGTTTTTGTGTATACTCTGCAAAAAATCAATTTTAAACCGGCCAATATGTTGAAATATAACATATGATAAAATATGCATGGTTGTCCTCACAAGATATTTGTACTTGGAAAAAAAGGCTGAGCCCCCGGTTTACCGAGGGTGCCGGTTTATTCATTGATCATAATATATGCATAGGATACAGTGGAGCTCATAACTCAAGTATAGTATGGTCGTAAATGGGCGATGTTCCATGGCCTCTTTGTCTCCTCCTCTGATGTCCGTGAGTCCTTGTGTTCTCGAACGTCCAGCAGGTAATATGAACCATTGTGTAGATTCTTGCTGACCACAAAGGGTCCTTCCCAAGGTGGTGACAATTTGTGCATATCTGTTTGATATTGGATGAGCCGGAGTACCAAGTCGCCCTCCTGGAACGTCCTTGTTTTGATCCGGCGGCTATGATACCTGCGTAAGTCTTGTTGATAAATTGTAGATCGTGCCGCAGCTATATCACGCTCTTCATCCAGCCGGTCCAAGCTGTCTTGCCTTGCTTTCTCATTGGCCCCTTCAACATAAGCCGTCACCCGTGGTGAATCATGACGGACATCACTTGGAAGGACTGCTTCCGCACCATATACCATGAAGAAAGGTGTGTAACCTGTGGACCGGTTTGGTGTAGTGTTGATACTCCAAAGAATAGATGGTAACTCCTCAACCCAACATCCTGGGGTTCTCTGCAAAGGAGTCATAAGCCGGGGCTTGATACCCCGCAAAATCTCCTGATTTGCTCTTTCTGCCTGACCATTGGATTGGGGGTGGGCCACAGAAGATACATCTAAGCGAATATGCTCCCATTGACAGAATTCTTCCATCTCACCCTGAGATAAATTGGTGCCATTGTCTGTGATGATGCTGTGTGGAAAGCCAAACCGGAAAATTACTTTTTTGATGAATTGGACTGCCGTTGCTGCATCACACTTGCTTATAGGCTCTGCTTCAACCCATTTTGTAAACTTATCCACTGCTACTAGTAGATGAGTTTTCTGATCTTGGGATCGCTCGAAGGGTCCGACCATATCAAGCCCCCAAGTCGCAAACGGCCAAGTTATTGGTATCATCCGGAGCTCCTGCGCCGGAACCAGAGCACGCCTCGAAAATTTCTGACAAGCATCACACTTCCGGACCAAATCTGCCGCATCAGCATGAGCAGTTAACCAATAGAAACCATGCCGGAACGCTTTAGCCACCAATGATTTTGAACCGGCATGATGACCGCAATCCCCTTCATGGATCTCGCGAAGAATCTCACAACCTTCTTCAGCTGATACACACCGCTGAAATACTCCAGAAGTACTGCGATGATGAAGCTCTCCGTTTGCAATTGTCATGGACTTAGAACGCCGGACTATCTGTCTTGCCTCTGATTCATCATCCGGTAGCTCTCCTCGGCTTAGATATGCCAAATAAGGCAGCGTCCAATCCGGAATAACATGAAGCGCTGCAACTAACTGTGCCTCCGGATCAGGAACGGCTAGGTCTTCCTCCGTCGGTGTTTGAACCGAAGGACTGTGCAACTCATCCAAAAAGGTATTTGGCGGCACCGGTTTACGTTGGGAGCCCAGCCGGCTTAAAGCATCGGCCGCTTCGTTCCGTCGTCGATCTATATGATCCACCTGATACCCTTTGAAATATCCTGCGACTGCTTCCACTTCTCGTCTATAAGCTGCCATGAGGGGATCTCTTGAATCCCACTTGCCTGAAACTTGCTGTGCCACCAGATCTGAGTCACCAAAGCACTTGACCCGGCTCAAATTCATCTCCTTTGCCATCCGCAAGCCATGAAGTAGCGCTTCATATTCCGCTGCATTGTTAGTACAAGGAAACAATAGGCGAAGGATGTAACAGAATTTATCACCTCAGGGGGAAGTTAAGACAACTCCAGCCCCCGAGCCCTCCAACTGTCTTGAACCGTCAAAGTGAATCGTCCAGTACGTAAGATCCGGTTTATCCTCAGGGGTTTGCAACTCCGTCCAATCATTGATGAAATCCACCAATGCCTGTGATTTTATAGCGGTGCGTGGTACATACTTCAACTCATGTGGGCTGAGCTCAATGGCCCACTTTGCTACTCTACCTGTAGCTTCCCTGTTCTGGATTATGTCCCCCAACGGTGCTGAACTAACCACAGTTATTGGATGACCTTGGAAATAGTGCTTCAGCTTCCGGTTTGCCATGAACACCCCATACACCAGCTTCTGCCAATGTGGGTACCTCTGCTTGAATTCAATGAGTACTTCACTCACGTAATAAACCGGGCGCTGAACCGGATATTCCTTTCCTGCTTCCTTGCGCTCAACCACAATTGCGACGCTAACTGCCCGTGCATTGGCAGCGACGTACAACAGCAACGGCTCCTTATCAATAGGGGCAGCCAGGACCGGCAGCTTTGCCAGTTGTCGCTTTAAATCCTCAAACACCGCGTTCGCCTCATCACTCCATATAAACCGGTCTGTTTTCCTCAGCATCTGATAAAGCGGGATCGCCTTCTCGCCCAAACGGCTGATGAACCGGCTTAATGTTGTGATCCGGCCAGCGATACGCTGAACATCGTTAATACAGACTGGTTTAGTCAAAGATGTGATGGCCTTGATCTTCTCCGGATTAGCTTCTATTCCTCTGTTTGAGACCAAGAATCCCAGTAATTTACCTGCCGGAACACCAAAAGCACACTTCTCTAGATTAAGCATCATCTTATAAGCTCGAAGATTGTCAAAAGTTTCTTTAAGATCCTCTATCATTGTCTCTTCTTTCCTTGATTTAACCACAATGTCATCCACAAAGGCATGAACATTCCTCCCTATCTGCCCTTTAAGACAATTCTGAACGCAACGCTGATAAGTTGCTTGAGCACTCTTAAGCCCAAAAGGCATAGACACATAGCAAAAAGCACCAAAAGGGGTTATTAAACATGTCTTCTCTTGGTCCTTAACTGCCATCTTGATCTGGTGATATCCTGAATATGCATCCAAAAAACTTAGCCGCTCACATCCTGTTGTGGCATCGATAATCTGATCAATACGGGGGAGAGCAAAGGGATCAGTTGGGCAAGCTTTATTGAGGTCTGTGTAGTCCACACACATTCTCCACTTCCCATTCTTTTTTAATACCAACACCGGATTAGCCAACCACTCTGGGTGAAAAACTTCCACTATGAACCCTGCGGCCAAAAGTCTGGCCACTTCTTCTCCTATAGCCTTGCACCTCTCTTCGTTAAAGCGGCGCAAATATTGTTTAACCGGTTTATATTTCGGATCAATGTTAAGGCTGTGCTCAGCGAGTTCCCTCGGTATACCTGGCATGTCAGAAGGCTTCCATCCAAAGATATCCCGGTTCTCATGGATGAACTCGATGAGCGCGCTTTCCTATTTGGGATCAAGGTTAGCGCTGATAGTGAACTGCTTGGACGAATCACCTGGCACAAAATCAACTTGCTTGGTCTCCTCCGCCGATTTAAACTTCAACGCCGGATCATGCTCTGTAGTTGGCTTCTTCAGCAGAGTCATATCTGCTGGATCAACATTATCTTTATAAAATTTCAACTCTTCTGTGGCACATACTGCCTCCGCATAAGCTGCGTCTCCCTCTTCACATTCCACTGCTATCTTGCGACTTCCATGAACCGTGATCGTGCCCTTGTGACCCAGCATCTTGAGCTGCAGATAAACATAACATGGCCTTGCCATAAACTTAGCATAAACCGTCCTTCCAAACAGAGCGTGATAAGGGCTTTTGATCTTGACGACTTCGAAAGTTATCATCTCTGACCTGGAATCATGCTCATCTGCAAAGGTAACTTCCAAGTCAATCTTTCCAACCGGATAAGCCGACTTACCTGGGACCACCCCAAGGAACACTGTGTTCGATTGCCTTAACTTTTTATCCGTCAGGCCCATACGTCGGAAAGTCTCATAGTATAAGATGTTGATGCTGCTACCACCGTCCATGAGAACTTTAGTGAACTTATAACCTCCCACCTGGGGTGCTACCACTAAGGCCAAGTGGCACGGATCGTCCACCCGCATCTGGTGATCCTCCCTACTCCATATAATGGGCTGTTCTGACCAGCGCAGAAATTGCGGCGTTGCCGGTTCAACCGTGTTAATTGCCCGCTTCAAAACCTTCTAATCCCGTTTACACAGACTTGTGGTGAAGACATGGTATTGCCCACTGCTCAACTCCTTCGGATTTTTCTGATATCCGGATTGCGGCTGTTGTTGTTGAAGCTGCTGATTCCCCTGATTATTGTAATTCCCTTGGCCCTCTGTTGATTGCCTTGGTTATTGTGATTACCTTGGCCATGCTGCTGACTGCCTTGGTTATTGTAACCACCTTGGTTACGCGGTTGATTGCCCTGGTTATTATAACTTCCTTGACTATTTTGACTACCGGCCCGGTTTTGATAACCACTGTTATTGCCCCTATATCCTGATCCTGAGCTGCTCCCCTGATGACCCGGACCATAAAACCCTGGACCTGAACCGCCATTGGGAGGCCTGTCATAAGGATTAAAGCGGCCCACTATTGCTTCCATAAGGGGCCTGCACTCTCTTATAGTGTGTTTTGCCGGTCGATTTCTTGAGCCATGCTTCGGACAAGGCTGATCTAACTCTTGGTCCCAGCTAACAGCCCCTCCGCCGGTTTGTGGAGGTGGGTTGCCCACGCTACGCTGAAAACCCCCTTGAACTTGAGTATTGGCCACGAAGTCAGAGCCACCTTCTGCCTTTCGTTTGCCCAAGAAACTTGTAATAGCCGGATTAACTTGCGCCGGTTTACCAGGCTTGTTAACCTTCCCTGCTTTGTCTCCTTCAGTTTCTGGATACTTGGTATTATCAGAGTCCCCATATTTTACTAGAGCACTCATGAGAGTTCCCATATCATTGCAATCCCTTTTAAGCCGTCCTAGCTTTAACTTTAAAGATTCAAACCGGCAATTGTTTTCCAAAGTCACTATCGCCGTACTAGGATTGATACCATTCGAAGAGTGCAATATCTCCACTACTCTCCGCACCCAAGCACCTGTAGACTCCTGCTCTCCTTGCACACAAGCTGCTAGATCCACCACTGACATCGGTTGCTTGCATGTATCCTTGAAGTTTTTGATAAACTGGCTGCGTAGTTCCCCCCATGATCCGATGGAATTCGGGGGTAAACCCTTCAGCCAGGTCCGAGCTGTACCCTCAAGCATCATAGTAAAGTACTTTGCACAAGCCGATTCATCCACGTCCAGCATCTCCATGGCCATCTCATAACTTTCAACCCAAGCTTCTGGAGCCAAATCCGCTGTGTAATTAGGTACCTTGCGGGGCCCCTTGAAATCCTTAGGCAACTTGACACTCCGTAAAGCGGGGATAAGACATTGCACCCCAAAAGAACTCGTCGTAACTCCTGTTTCTGCTGTGGCTGTATGAACCGGCGTCGTTTGACGAACTCCTCCCGGGCTCCTGATCTAACCCGGTTTATATCCAGAGCTGGTGCCGCTGCGCCTGCCGGATTATCCTGTCTGTGCTGATGCCACCTGCGTTCACTGCTAGATACTTCTGGCTCCTCCCAATGCCTAGTGTAACTCCGGCTAGGACGCGGTGTTGAATGTAGCCTTTCCCTGCTATGAGAATATGCTTGCTGCTGTATCAACGCTGTATTAAGTAGCTCCTTGGCCCGGCGCGCCTCCAACGCTACCCGGGACGTCCCCTCGTCGGGTAAAGCGGCCAATCGTGCTGCAGCAGCAACGATGTTATCCAAAGGGTTCGAATAGTGACCTGATGGGTGAGGTGTAGACGTGATCCGCCGGTCTTGCTCCGCAATGGGCTGCTGAACCGGCTCATCCCTGACTAGGGGTGCCCTTCGGTTTAAAGCGGGATTATTGCTAGTCCCTGCCCCTGGTGTTCTAAACAGATCCATGGCTTTGTAAACCGGCGGTATACGAGATTGGTACTTCCGACTTCTTACTCCCTGCGTAGAGGCCTGTTCCATCCTTAGGTGAAAAGCCTGATCATCCAATTCTGCTTGCCTCCTCGCTATCATTGCCTTCTCTGCTTTCAGATCCTCCTTTAATTGATCAATCCGGCCCTTTAACTGAAGGAGCTCTGCATCATACTGCGCCTTGTCTGCTGGAGCTATTGTTTCAACCCCTTTAGCTGTGAACTCCTCGATCAAGGTGGATAGAACGTTAGTAGGTGAGAGGGCCGGGCCGCTCCCCCCTACACCAGCTTCTGCTGTCGCCCCGTTCACCGTGGGCTGTGAACCGGCCATAAAGACAGCCACCCGGTTTGGCGGGTCGAAGGGGTCCAGAATACTGTTTCCATCGGACTCGCCCTCAGACCGGCCGTCCTGCAACTGATACAAAGACTCAGTTTCTCCGGATGAAGATTCGTCGTCGGAGTAGATAACTGTTGCACCATCGGATTCCGATCCGTCTTCGGCTGGAACTCCGTGGATTGCTCCAACGAACACGCGCTTCATGGCGGGCTGAATCCGGGCCGATCATGCACGCTGAGCCGGCTCGACGATGTTGGGGAAGATGTCCGGCTCAGGTCCCGGTTCGCCGATTTTGCCAATGAAGACTTGGATGCCACCGAAGGGAACCCGGTACCCGTATTCGATTGAATCGGCCTCCGGTCCCCAACCTGCGTCGTCGATGTAGATCCGGCCGCGGCGACTTTTGGTCATCCGGCCGACTGCGTAACCCTTGAGTCCTTCAAAGCTACCCTTCAAGAACTCGAAACCATCGTGCGGAGGCCCCACGGTGGGCGCCAACTGTCGTGGAATTAGCACGACAGATGTCCGGTTCAACGGACTTGAAGATGGAACCATCGCACGGGTTAGCTTGAAGGGGTTCATAGCACACAAAGGACACAGAGAGTTTATACTAGTTCGGCCCCTTCGATGAAGGTAAAAGCCTACGTCTAGTTGGTTTGGTATTGCTTGGGCGTCAGTTTACAGGGAGCGGATCGCTTGCTTGTAGTCTCGACGGGTTGATTCTTGCTTGTCCTTGAACCGTCGTTGGGTCGTCCCTTTATATAGAGGGGACGCCTGGTCCGGTTTACAGAGTCCCGAGGCCGGCTCATACTTGTGTCCGCCTCGGTCTCTGTCCTTTCTTCCTTATCTCTCAAGTTACATCACTTGGCGGTTTACAAACCATAATTCTATACATGGGCCCTTTGATCTCATGGGCCGTAGCCTTTACTAAATATTACAACCAAACATATTATAATTAAGCCGGTTTACACTAGCCGGTTCATACCTGCTAGTCATATCCCTGACAGCTTTCGAAAGATCAAACCCTGCAAGGGTGTCCCAACTTAGCCCATCACAAGCTCACGATCTGCGGAGTCGCAACTCCAAGGTGGGAAGACCGAAGTATTCTCGGAATCCCATGCTCAAGATATTCCGACTAAGGTAAAACTAATCCAGCAAGACCTCCCGGCGTGCCGACACCCTGACAGTAGCCGCGCGTATCTAGTGTCAGGCCACGACCGGATGGGTGATCCTATAGGTTTTAACCAGCCCTCGGGTTTCCCCAAGGTGGCCCCGCATAACCCCCAGTTTGGACCAACACTCATTTGGAGCACTGGCCCGGGTTGTTGATTAAGAAAAGAGTTTATAACTCCCTATGCAAGTTTTAGTTGTTAGGCAAATGTAAAACCAATGTCGGGCCTTGCTGGAAAAGCTTTAGCTCTAAGCGGGTTATCGAGGGGGTCCCATAACCCCAACCATGTTTGGAACGCATAATCAAGGAACATAACACATGTTTAAACGGTTCCTAGGGTGGCATGAGTGGAACAAAACACCAAGCAAGAGGCTTAGCCTTCCACCACTTGCCAAGTATATAGATGATTTAGTTTAACATATTATATAGTGTGATATCCCAACAATAACTTCAACATGAAGCAAGAATCTTCAAATCTTCTCCTGCAACTAACAATGCTATAAGAGGGGCTGAGCGAAGCTTACGTAGCCAATCAAAGGTTTGCTAGGTTGGGTGGTTAGAGAGATTCAAGGCTACAATAGGAGGCTGACAAACAAACATGGGCATCGAGGCAATAAGCTAAAGAGCGAGACATCTAGCAATAGGCAAAGATAGTAATGATATCTCGGTCAGGTCATCTTGCCTGTTGATTCGTCGATGGGACGTAAGATGGCTCCTCATACTCAACCTCGGTAGGAACCTCGTACTCGGTCTCGGCTCCCGGATCTACTCAACACAAGAACACAACAAGGCACAATATCAAACACGATGCAATGCACAATCAACATGATGCAAGTATGATGCGCGTATGCATGTGGAAGCACTTGAGCCGAAGGAGAAGATGATGAAGAAGGCCTCATCTTGGAAAACCAAGCGTTCCATTGGATAGAGGGGAAGATTTCGGTTGAAATCGATATAAAGATCGCCGGAAACGGACACACGGTTTGCAAATGGCAAGCAAAACAATATTCACACAAAGCTGCAGTTAACAGCCACATGGCATGTTTGGAGCAAAAAATAATTATGCTACATCACTCAAACATGGAGACAAAGGGCATGGACATTAAGTAGACATGATACTTAACAAGTATGAACTTAGAACACACCCAAAATCCTAATGGAACACAATTAACCAAGCATGGCAAGTTGCAATAAAATTATCCAGACTTAGTCAAAATCTGTGAAGGCAAAAACATCATCACGATGCTGCCTTCGGAGGCACAAAACAACATGCATATCAACTCCACTAAGCATATAAAGATCATGGATATGTAGTAGACATAGCATACAGCAAACAACTCCATTGGAGCAACTCCATAGGAGGGATGGATCAATAGCAACAAGCTTCACCAAATTGATCATGCTGATAAAAACCTGACAGGTATAATTTATAGCAACTTGAGAGCAAGAAGTAAATAAGCTACAGCAAACCATATGTGCAAGTGAGGTCATGGATGGATAGAACATAACATGGACAACAAGATATGACCATTGGCCACTCCAAAACAAGCATGGAATTGAGTGCGGCATCAAGCAAACATAGCATCAGGTTAAAACAGATTCCAGACTTAGCGGTTTTTTCACTAAGTATAAAATAATAACATTGGCATGACATGTTTACAAGCTTGTTTAAGTCACCTCAAGGCATATCATGGCAAGTGGTTTGCACCACAGCAAAGACCATATGATGGTGCTTCTAAATCATATTGACATGTGACATGAGGACAAACACATCAATAGCAATGAGCACTTCAAATCAGCATCTCATAACAAGTTTCAGCACTTAACAGCCACATGAACTTTTGCAACAGATATTAACATGGCAATATGACACCTAACATGAATGCTACAACAACCATCATGTAGAGCACTTCACAATGAACATTTTGACATATCATATGCTCCATTTGGATAAACATGCACCAAGTTATCACATGTCAAACATGGCAACAAATTAACAAGTAACATCAGTTTTTAAACATATAGCACTTTTGCAACGAAGATTAGGTCACCAAGATGAACTCAAGCAAGCATGCCCTAGTGGAACAAAATGAAGAGCACATCACCACGATCGTTTTGATATATAACACGCTCCAAACGGATCTACGAGCGCGAAGTTACAGCCATGCAAAGGAGGCAACAAAATATGAAAAACTGGGGACTTAGAGGAATTTATACCCTCTAAAAAGTCAACGAGGACGAGGAGAAGTGGGACGGAGTGGATCCGGGACGGGGACGCGTGTTTGGATGGAGGGAGTGGTGGATCTCGTCCACTCCCTGATCCAGATCGGATCTCGCCGGAGAAGACGACCAACGGCGGCGGCGGCTCGCAGGAAACGGTGCCGGCCAGCGAGGTGGCCGGAGGAGGAGGCAGCGCGGGGCCGGCCGAGGCGGCGGGATGCCGGCGGCGGGGCGGTGGCGAGCCGGGCGGAGCTGGCGGAGCTCCCGCGACGGCGGGACGGTGCCGGCGGAAGGCGGCCGGGGTGGCGCCGACGACACGCGGCGGCGGCGACGGAGGCCCGCGGCGACGGCGACCAACGCCTCGAATGCAGGCGGCGGAACGCGCTCGGAGGGCACGGGGCGGAGAGGCCCAGCGCGGCCCGGGGCGGGCCGGCCTCGGGCCCCGCGGGCTGCGGCGGCGGGAGGAGGACACGGCGGCGGGGACGACACGTGGCAGCCCACGATTGGGCATGGCGGGCGGCGGAAGTGTCCGGCGCGCGGACGGACGTGTCCGGCGGCGGACAGTGGAAGAAGGCTGCGGTTTTTGCCCGAAATTTCGGGGGAGGGGGCTAATTTATAGATTCTAGGAGCTCGGAAGGTCCAAATGGGGAGCGGTTTTCGGCCACGCGATCACGATCCGACGACCGAGATGATGGGAGAGGTTGTGCTGGGTTAGTGGGCTGTTGTGGAGGGGGTCTTGGGCCAAAAGGAAGGGGTACTTTTAGCCCACTAGGTTGCCATTGGAGTACCAAACGAACTCCATACGCGATGAAACTTGACAGGCAGCCTACACGTACGAAAACAACAACGCACGACAAGTCTCACCTCATTCCGGAAACGTTACACGACCACACACGAAAGAAGGACTCGGGGGTGCCACGGGCACGTGTGTGAGTGTCGGAACTCGAAACGGACAATGGGAAGAGACGAGTGGGACCGGGTGCAAGTGAAAACACGAATGCAATGCAATGCACATGATAACATGACATGGATGAAATGCACACACGCACACGACAAAACGAAGAAACCCGAAATGAAAGAAGAGCCCAGAATGGAATTGATGAAGTCAAAGTTTCATATATTGCCATAATTGGAAAGTGTTACATCTGGGGCATTACAAACTCTCCTCTACTACAAAAAGATCTCGTCCCGAGATCTAGGACTCGAAGAAGGAAGGATACTCGGAACGAAGGTGATCTTCTCGTTCCCACGTAGCTTCTCGGTCGGTATGGTGTGACCACTTAACTTTCAAGAACTTGATTGACTTGTTGCGGGTTTTGCACTCAATTTCTTCGAGAATAGCAACAGGGTGCTCACGATAAGACAAGTCTTGTTGAAGATCGATCTCCTCCAACGGAATGGTGCGTTCAGGTGTCTTGAAGCACTTGTGGAGTTGAGACACGTGAAATACATCATGAACATTTGCAAAGGTGGAGGGGAGCTCAAGTTGATAGGCTAGATCACCTCTTTTGCCAAGAATCTTGAAAGGGCCCACATATCTAGGGGCAAGCTTTCCTTTGATACCGAATCTTTGGGTGCCTTTCATAGGAGAAACACGGAGATAGACATGATCTCCAATGTTGAAAGCCAAATCACGATGCTTGCCATCATAGTAACTCTTTTGACGCGACTAAGCGGCTTTGAGATTCTCACGTATGACTTTGCACATTTCTTCGGCTTCTAAGATCAAGTCATTGCCAAGAAGTTGACGTTCACCAGTCTCGGACCAGTTGAGAGGGGTACGGCACTTTTTTCCATAGAGGAATTCAAAAGGAGATTTGCAGGCACTTGCTTGGAAACTGTTGTTGTAAGAGAACTCAGCAAACGGGAGACAATCTTCCCACTTCATACCGAAAGAGATGACAGAAGCTCTGAGCATGTCTTCGAGGATCTGGTTCACTCTTTCGACTTGACCACTAGTCTGAGGGTGAAACGCAGTGCTGAAACGGATCTTAGTGCCCATGGCTGACTGAAAGGAGTCCTAGAACTTGGATGTGAACAAACTTCCACGGTCTGAGGATATAACTTGAGGAATGCCATGCAACGAAACAATTCTGGAAGTATACAACTCTGCCAGCTGAGCTGCATTGATGGATTCTTTGACGGGAAGGAAGTGAGCTACTTTGTTTAGCTTGTCAATCACAACAAAGATAGCATCATTCCCCTTCTTGGACTTGGGAAACCCAGTGACGAAATCCATTTCAATGTGGTCCAATTTCCACTCGGGAATAGGTAGAGGTTGGAGGAGACCGGCTGGACGTTGATGGTCTGCCTTCACTCTTCTGCAGACATCACATTCATTCACGAATTGGGCAATCTCCCGTTTCATGCGAGTCCACCAGTAAGATTGCTTGAGGTCTTGGTACATCTTGGAACTACCAGGATGAATGGAGAGGAGGGAGTCATGTGCTTCGTTCATTATGAGCTTCCTGAGATCACCCTTGGGAACCACAATTTTGTCCTCAAAGAATAAGGTGTCTTTCTCATCAACACGATAGCACTTGTATTTGGGAGTACCCTTAGCAATACCATGTTTCACTTTCTGCACCATAGCATCACTGAGTTGGGCCTCACGGATCTGATCTTCCAAGGTAGGAGCAACTTGAAGGTTTGCAAGAAAGCCTTGCGGAACAACTTGGCGGTTGAGCTTCCTAAATGATTCACAAAGCTCAGGCTGAAACGGCTTGAGAAGGAGACTGTTGCAATATGCCTTTCTGCTCAAGGCATCTGCAATGACATTGGCCTTGCTAGGTGTGTATTCAATGCTTGGATCATACTCTTGGATCATCTCAACCCAACGAGTCTGGCAAAGGTTCAGGTTAGGCTGCGTGAAGATGTACTTCAAGCTCTTGTGATCGGTGAAGATGTCCACTTTTCTGCCCAACAGAAGGTGTCTCCACGTGATCAAGGCATGTACCACAGCTGCTAGCTCGAGATAATGTGTGGGGTAATTCTTCTCATTTGGCTTCAACTGACGAGAAGTGTATGCCACAATCTTCTTGCTTGCATGAGAACACCACCAAGTCCCTGTAAAGAAGCATCACAGAAGACTTCATAGGGCTTGGACTCATCCGGCGGAGTGAGAACCGGAGCAAAAATGAGCTTCTCTTTGAGTGTTTTGAATCCCACATCACAATCAGGAGTCCAGTTGTACTTGACATTCTTCTGCAGCAAGTTGGAGAGAGGCTTGGAAATCTTGGAGAAGTTCTCAACGAACCTTCTGCAATAGCTAGCGAGACCAAGGAAGCTTCAGAGTTGCTTGACGTTCTGCGGGGGTTCCCAGTTGACAATAGCTTCAACTTTCTCTGGGTTGATAGAAATACCCTCAGCAGAGATGATATGGCCAAGATATAAGACCTTATCCTTCACACTTAGAGAACTTTGCATAGAACTTGTGTTCACGGAGCCTGTCCAGTACCAAACGGAGGTGCTTGGCATGATCCTCTTCATTCTTGGAGAATACCAAGATGCCATCTAGATAGACGAGAACAAATTCATTGGTGTAGGGGTTGAATATGAAGTGCATCATCCTCGAGAAGGTGGGTGGAGCATTAGCGAGGCCAAAAGACATGACCGTGTATTCATAGGAGCCATAGCTTGTTCTGAATGCGGTCTTGTGAATATCTTCTTCACGGATACAGATCTGGTGGTAATCCATCCGGAGATCGAGCTTTGAGAACACCTTTGCTCCTTTGAGCTGCATGAACAATTGATTGATATTGGGGAGCGGATACTTGTTCTTTATTGTCTTCTTGTTCAATGGCCGGTAATCAACGCAAAGGCGCTCCGAGCCATCCTTCTTCTTGACAAATAGAACACCACAGCCCCAAGGAGAAGTGCTAGGCCTGATTAGACCCATACGCTCTTGCTCATCGAGTTGTTTCTTCAGCTCCCTCAACTCATCAGGGGAAAGCTTGTACGGACGCCGGCATGCTGGCTCGGTACCGGGCTCGAGTTCAATGACGAATTCAACTTGACAACGTGGAGGCATTCCTGGAAGCTCTTCAGGGAAAACATCTTCATATTCATTGACCACCGGAATCTGAGAGATGGCATTAATATCGCCCTTGTCATTGAGAGAGAATAGCCTGATTGTGTTATCTTGAGAGGCGAAGATAATCACGTCTTCGTCAGGATGAGTAAGCTTGACTTCTTTATTTGCACAATCAATGTGAGCATCGTGCTTGGAAAGCCAATCCATACCAAGAATAAGATCAATGTCGGAGTTTGTCGTGGATTTAGCACGGCAGATGTCCTAGCAAAAGGACTTAGTCGTGACGCCATCGCCCAGGTTAGCTTAAAGGGGTTAAAGCGGAAGAAGGACACAAGGAGTTTATACTAGTTCGGCCCCTTCGATGAAGGTAAAAGCCTACGTCTAGTTTGGTGTGGTATTGCTTGGGCTTCGATGACCAGGGAGCGAATCCGCTTTGCCTCTGTCTCGAGCTGTTGTTTCTTGTCTTGAACCGTCGCTGGTTCGTCCCTTTATATAGGAGGCGATGCCCGGTCCGGTTTACAGAGTCCCGAGCCCGGCTCATAAACGTGTCCGCCTCGGTCTCTATTCTTTCTATCTTACATCCCAAGTTACATGGCATGACGGTTTACAAATCATGGGCCTTATACATGGGCCCCTAACCTCCGTAGGCTATAACTTTCTATTACATACTCCACTGGGCTTCTGATAACATAATATTAATAACATAAACCGGAACCTCCTGCCGGTTTATACTTGATAATAATATCCCTGACATTAGGCCCCAGATTGATTTGAACTTTGTTCATGTCAGTCTTCAAAGTCTTGTACGAATTTTCCCTTCTGCAGCTCTTGTATATTTCATAAACCGGACATGACGTCATCTCCTGGAATCGCTTCAATCTATCTTGACATCATCTGCACATTTAACGCCCGCATCTGTTTGTTACCTTTCTTTATTACCGTTCTGAAGAACGAGGCAACAACTTGATCCATATCCGATTTTTGGTCTCCTCGATTCCCGCACCTGCCGTTTTATCTCTTCGGCCTATAAATGAGACCAAGGCCCATCTCTTTTACCCCTTTCTGCTTCATCTTCCTCTATCTCCAGCGCTCAAGCCTCCGCCGCCGTCCTTCGAGCTCACCGTCGTCAGCAAGCCCGGCCGCTGCATCAACCTGAGCACGTACTGATATTCATCGCCGTTCTTCCGCCTCTTCAGGTACATTATTTCTCCTCTCAATGGCTCTCGGATCTAGGGTTTCTCTGCAGCTCGTCGCGAACCCTTGTTCCTCATAGTTCATCGTCGTAGGTTGTTTTTAGATGTAGATGCAAAACTTTTTAGGTTAACCCTCGTGCGCGTGATCCCGCTCCATCGCCATATCTTCAGTTTCTCCAATACTGCTATTTTAGATTGGATCTGTAGAAAACTTCCGCTGCATTCACTGAATATGACTTGAGTTGTTTTTCCTTTTTCCTGCGCCGTAGATCCATATTCTACCTCTGCTCCATGTGAAAGTTGTTTCTCCCACTTTAGATCTGCAGCTTATCCGCTTATGTTACCGGTTTAATCATAACCTGCGCTTCATATGCCTACACCGACGGTTTAGATTTAAGCCTGCATCCATAATTGACGGTTTAACTTTCTCCTTCTATTGTCACAAACCGGTAGCTGTCGCGTTCATGCTTGCTCCGGATTAGTGGGTACCATTAGTCCCTTGCTTAAACCGTCAATTATGTCAATATTTTCATAGAACACGCCAGGTTGCATCCAACAGATTTGTAAACCGGGCCTTGTCTTGTACTTTTCAGCACTCCCGCTTTGGAAGAAATGGCTAAACAGTTCGTTGCTTGTAACTGGGTCCCTTCCCGGATTACTGAGGACGATTTAGTTGAGGCGGCCTCAATCGGTGTTCTGGGTCCTAAAGAGGTTCTGCACTGGCGGGCCCCTAGAAACGAGTGTCCACCCGAGCCTAAGGAGGGAGAGATCATAGTCTTTTATGATCATCTAGCCCGGGGTTTCAGTCCTCCCGGTTCAAAGTTCTTCCGCGATGTTTTAGCCGATTTTCAACTCCATCCACAAGATATAGGTCCCAATTCGGTATCGAACATCTGCAACTTCCAAGTCTTCTCGGAGGCATATTTACAAGAAGAACCGTCAGTGGAGCTGTTCCGGGACATCTTCCATCTGAACCGCCAAACCGAGTTTTCTGACGGGCCTCACACTGAACTTGGCGGCGTGAAAATCCAGAAAAGGAAGGATGTCAGCTTTCCTCACGCCATTCTTCATAGCCACCCCAAGGATTGGAACCAGACATGGTCTACTGCAGAGATACTTCACCAGAGGGAGAAAACCCGTAGCCGGGTTACCGTGCTTACCGCCTGACGCCGGGTCATCCTTTCCCGCAGCAGCTTAGCCCCAAGATCGGGCTCGATATGCCCCCCAACTCTCCAAGCTCAGGGCTTTCGTAGCTAACGGTTTAACCGGAGTTGACTTTGTTCGATGCTGGCTCTCTTGGAGGATTCTTCCATTAAGCCAGCGCTCAAACTTAATGTATGAATATACTGGCAATCCGGAAGATCCTCAGCGCCACACAAAAATAGTGCTTCCTGACAACGAAGTTACTGAATCCGCAAAGAAGATGTTGAATATCCCTCTGGAAGACTGCAGCCGGTCCGGTTTAGCTCCTTTCTGTGCAAACAACCAACTACCGCTGGTAAGACTCTTCTGTCCATTTCTTTTCACTTTAATCCGTTCATATCAGTTGTCTTCACCATGTTATTATTCCTTTATACAGGCCAATGATCCTTGCTGGAAGAAGAAAGCTCAAGATAAGCCGGCGAAGCCAACCCGTAAGATGAGCTTTGCCGTAAAGAAGAAAAAAGTTGCTGCCGTTTCCGGTTCAAATCCTGAAGAAGATGATCCGGCTTCTGAGGTACTGCTTGACTCTTATGTCCTTTGATCTCCCTTTGTCTGAATTTATGTTAATAATGTCTTTTCTCAGGACCTGGCGGAGGGAAGTAAAACGGATGGAGTTGAGGTATTTTTTCTCTCATCTGATTCAGAACCGTTGCCACCCAAGATTCGTCGGGCATCCCAGAAGTATCCATTTTCTCACCCTTATGCTCAATTGGATCCCAACTTTCTTTTGAAGAAACAGCAGCATGAAGCTCGCCGGACCACACGCCATAGTGGTCACATAGTTGAATCATCCGGAATACCCCACACGCCAACTCGGAGACGCCGCTCAGAGGTTTTGCTTACTCCAACCCTTCTTCATCCAAAAGCAGGTCTTATTCGCAAACCTCTTAAACCGTCTGATCCCAACTATCGGGAAGCTCCTCTGTCTTCTTCCGGCGAGTCTACTTCCACTCAAATCCCGGTACTTAAGACCGTTCCTGGGTAAGTCATCTTTCCAAACGTCTGGTTTACCTTTCTGTTTTGACTCTATGATGTTCATTGCTCTTTTGGTCTTTATCAGTATGCCCAAGCCTAGCAAAAAGGCGAAATTAAATAAACCGGCTGCCGAACACACCACTGCTGAACCGACCGAGGTCCCTGAAGCGGCCAACCCTCCAGAGGAAAATGTTGAAGTTCAGCACGATGATCCCGCCCCTATGGATCATGAGGATCTTGCTGCTCCTGGGGGTGATGTTATGGAGAACACGGCTGAACCGGCAAGCCCTGTCCGGGTTAGTTCTCCTCGGGCTATCCCGGCTCCTGTTAGTCCGGTGTGCACTGCTGATCCTCTCCAGCCAACCGCTGCCTCGACAGAAGATGTTGAGATAACTGGGACATGCTTCTCTGCTCCCACACAGCATGTTGTCTTGGCTAGACATACTGCCAAGGAGGAAAAACTTCAGCAAGATAAAGGCAAGTGGAGCACAGACTTGTCAAGTTATACTCAGCTTAGTGCCCAGGAGCTCCACTCTGGGTATCTGAACCGGCTCTTCACCAGCCACGACTATGAGGCCGGTTTAGTCAACATGATGAAGGAGAAATATGAGGTAACTCTTTCCTTTTGTCTTCCATTTCTACTTGTATTTTGCAATTATGCCTTTAGGCCATAGTAGCCCCCAAGTGCTGGTTTACTTCATTGTAAGTGAACCGGGACTTATCTTATGACTCAGAATGAACGTACATTAGCCCCCAAGTGTCAAGGATATAACTTGTTTATGTGCTTGGGACTTGTCTGAAAAATTTGCTTTCTTTGACTTCAAATGTACATTAGCCCCCAAGTGTCGAGTGCATAACTTGTTATGTGCTTGAGACTTTGATTGACCTGTGCTTCTAACACGTTTCCTTTTCCTGCAGGCTGACTTAAACCGGAGAGCTTCGGAGGCAACTGAGCTCCGGAATAGCTTGGCCTTCCATGAAACTGCTTCAACCAAAACTAAGGAAGAACTTGTCCTTGCTCTAGCTAGCATGGAAAAACTCAAGAAAGATTTTGAAGCGGAGCGGTCCACATGGGAGGTGCAAAGGGCTGCTCTAGAAAAAAGAGCAAAAGATGCCGAAGCCGCTCTTAATCCGGTGACGCAAGAGCTATCCGGGTTGAAACAGCAAATATATGACATGACCTCTGCTATCTTCGGTGAGTACGTGTCTTCGTATGTTTGCATCCTTGCAATCTTTATTCTGCTCCGGTTTAACTCGCCAATTGTATATAGGGAGGCGCATAACTCATCTTGGAGATGATGTTCGGAAGAAACTCAAGGCTACTTATGTTGGAGATATGCCCTAGAGGCAATAATAAAAGCATTATTATTATATCTCCTTGTTCATGATAATTGTCTATTATTCATGCTTGAATTGTATTGTACGGAAACAGCGATACATGTGTGAATACATAGACCACAATGAGTCCCTGGTAGGCCTCTAGTTACCAGTTCGTTGATCAACAGATGGTCATGGTTTCCTGACCATGGACATAGGATGTCAGTGATAACGGGATCACATCATTAGGAGAATGATGTGATGGACAAGACCCAAACTTGAGCATAGCACGAGATCGTTTAGTTCGTGATGCATAAGCTTTTCGGTGTCAAGTATTTATTCCTTAGACCATGAGGTTGTACAACTCCCGGATACCGTAGGAGTACTTTGGGTGAGCCAACCGTCACAACGTAACTGGGTGGCTATAAAGGTACGCATCGGGTATCTCCAAAAGTGTCTGTTGAGTTGGTACGAACCGAGACTGGGATGTTGTCACTCCGTATGACGGAGAGGTACCTCTGGGCCCACTCGGTAAGACATCATCATAATGAGCTCAATGTGACTAAGTAGTTAGTCACGGGATGATGGATTACAGATCGAGTAAAGAGACTTGCCATGACGAGATTGAACAAGGTATCGGGAATACCGACGATCGAATCTCGGGCAAGTACCGTACCGATGGATAAAGGGAATAACATACGGGATTGAGTGAATCCTTGACACGGTGGTTCATCCGATGAAGATCATCGAGGAACACGTGGGAACCAACATGGGTATCCAGATCCCGCTGTTGGTTATTGACCGGAGAGTGGTCTCGGTCATGTCTACGTGTCTCCCGAACCCGTAGGGTCTACACACTTAAGGTTCGGTAACGCTAGGGTCGTAGAGATAAATGCACGTGGAAACCCGAAAGTTGTTCAGAGTCCCGGATGAGATCCGGACATCACAAGGAGTTCCGGAATGGTCCAGAGGTAAATATTGATATATAGGAAGTCAGGTTTCGGCCATCGGGTGATCTCCGGGGGTCACCGGGAGCGTCCCGGGACCACCGGAGGGGCCCCGGGGGTCCACCGGGTGGGGCCACCCATCCCGGTGGGGCCCCTAGGCCGCAAGGGGAAGTGTCCAGCCCTAATGGGCTGGCGCACCACTAGGGGCCCAACTCCCCATGCGCCTAGGGTTGAAACCCTAGGGGGGGAGGGGGCGCCCACTAGCCTTGGGGGGCAAGGAACCCCTCCTGGCCGCCGCCCCGCCCCCCCCTGCAGATTGGATCTGCAGGGGCCCTGGCGCACCCCCTGGCCCCCTATATATGTGGGAGGGGATAGGGCAGCCGCACCCTTGCCCTGGCGCCTCTCCCCCTCCCGTCACACCTCCATACTCCCACGCAGGGTGCCCGGCGAAGCCATGCTGTGATCTCCACTGCATCCGTCATCACGCCGTCATGCTGCCGGATCTCTGACGACTTCTCCTCCCCCCTTGCTGGATCAAGAAGGAGGTGACGTTGCTGCACCGGACGTGTGTTGAACGCGGAGGTGCCGTCCGTTCGGCGCTAGATCATCGGTGACGAAGAACGCGAAGCTTATGACTACTTCATCCACGCTTCTTCGAAAGCTTCCGCTCGCGATCTACATAACGGTATGTAGATGCACTCTTACTTGCTCGTTGCTAGATGTCTCCATAGTTGGATCTTGGTGAAAGCGTAGAAATTTTTGAATTATGCTACATTCCCCAACAGTGGCATCTGAGCTAGGTTTTATGCATAGCATCTTGCACGAGTAGAACACAAAGCAGTTGTGGGCGTTTGGTTTTGCTCAACTTTCTTACCGTTACTAGTCAATCTTGATTCGGCGGTATTGTGGGATGAAGCGGCCCGGACCGACTTTACACGTACGCTTACGTGAGACTGGTTCCACCGCAGACATGCACTAGATGCATAAGGTGGCCGGCGGGTGTCTGTCTCTCCTACTTTAGTCGGATCGGATTCGATGAAAAGGGTCCTTATGAAGGGTAAATAGAAGTTGACAAATCACGTTGTGGTTTTGGCGTAGGTAAGAAACGTTCTTGCTAGAAATCCTATAGAAGCCACGTAAAAATTTGCAACAACAATTAGAGGACGTCTAACTTGTTTTTGCAGCATGTGCTATGTGACGTGGTATGGCCAAAAACGAAGATGTGATGAATGATATATGTGATATATGAGATTGATCATGTTTTTGTAATAGGGAATCACGACTTGCATGTCGATGAACTTGACAACCGGCAGGAGCCATAGGAGTTGTCTTAATTATTGTATGACCTGCGTGTCACTGAATAACGCCATGTAATTACTTTACTTCATTGCTAAACGTTAGCCATAGTAGTAGAAGTAATAGTTGGCGTGACGACTTCTTCAAGACACGATGATGGAGATCATGATGATGAAGATCATGGTGTCGAGCCGGTGACAAGATGATCATGGTGCCCCGAAGATGGAGATCCAAGGAGCAAGATGATATTGGCCATATCATGTCACTTTAATTGATTGCATGTGATGTTTATCATGTTTATGCATCTTGTTTACTTAGAACGACGGTAGTAAATAAGATGATCTCTCACTAAAATTTCAAGTATTGTGTTTCCCCTAACTGTGCACCGTTGCTAAAGTTCGTTGCTCCGAAGCACCACGTGATGATCGGGCGTGATAGGTTCTAACGTTCGCATACAACGGGTGTAAGCCAGATTTACACACGCGATACACTTAGGGTTCACTTGACGAGCCTAGCATGTACAGACATGGCCTCGGAACACGGAAGACCGAAAGGTCGAACACGAGTCGTATAGAAGATACGATCAACATGAAGATGTTCACCGTTGATGACTAGTCCGTCTCACGTGATGATCGGACACGGGCTAGTCGATTCGGATCGTGTATCACTTAAGATGACTAGAGAGATGTCATTCTGAGTGGGAGTTCATTAAAATTTGATTAAGATGAACTTAATTATCATGAACTTAGTCTAAATTCTTTACAATATCTCTTGTAGATCAAATGGCCCACGCTCAGGTTTCCCTCAACTTCAACGTGTTCCTAGAGAAAACCAAGCTGAAAGACGATGGTAGCAACTATACGGATTGGGTCCGTAACCTGAGGATTATCCTCATAGCTGCCAAGAGATCATATGTCCTAGAAGCACCGCTAGGTGATGCACCCGTTCTCCCGGCGACCCAAGACGTTATGAACGCCTGGCAGTCGCGTTGTGATGATTACTCCCTGGTTCAGTGCGGCATGCTTTACAGTTTAGAATCGGGGCTCCAACAGCGTTTTGAGCACCACGGGGCATATGAGATGTTCCAAGAGCTGAAAATGGTTTTCCAAGATCATGCCCGAGTCGAGAGATATGATGTCTCCGACGCATTCTACAGCTGTAAGATGGAGGAAAACAGTTCTGTCAGTGAGCACATCCTCAAGATTTCAGGATTGCACAACCGCTTGTCTCAGCTGGGAATGAATCTCCCAGATGAAGCGGTCGTTGACAGAATCCTCCAGTCGCTCCCACCAAGCTTCAAGAGCTTCGTGTTGAACTTCAATATGCAGGGGATGGAGAGGTCCATTCCCGAGGTGTATTCGATGCTGAAATCAGCGGAGGTAGACATCAAGAAAGAACATCAAGTGTTGATGGTCAATAAAACCACTAAGTTCAAGAAAGGCAAGGGTAAGAAGAACTTCAAGAAGGACGGCAAGGGAGTTGCCGCGCCTGGCAAGCCTGTTGCCGGGAAGAAGCCAAAGTATGGACCCAAGCCTGTGACAGAGTGCTTTTATTGCAAGGGAACGGGTCACTGGAAGCGGAACTGCCCCAAATACTTAGCAGACAAGAAGGCCGGCAACGTCAAAGGTATATATGATATACATGTTATTGATGTGTACCTTACCAGCCCTCGTAGTAGCTCCTGGGTATTCGATACCAGTGCAGTTGCTCACATTTGTAACTCAAAATAGGAGGTGCGGAATAAACGGAGACTGGCGAAGGATGAGGTGACAATGCGCGTCGGGAATGGTTCCAAGGTCGATGTGATCGCCGTCGGCACGCTACCTCTACATCTACCATCGGGATTAGTTTTAAACCTCAATAATTGTTATTTAGTACCAGCTTTGAGCATGAACATTGTATCTGGATCTCGTCTTATGCGAGATGGCTACTCTTTCAAATCGGAGAATAATGGTTGTTCTATTTATTTGAGAGATATGTTTTATGGTCATGCCCCGCTGGTCAATGGTTTATTTTTGATGAATCTCGAACATAGTGATACACATATTCATAGTGTAGATGCCAAAAGATGTAAAGTTGATAATGATAGTCCCACATACTTGTGGCATTGCCGCCTTGGTCATATTGGTGTCAAACGTATGAAGAAGCTCCATTCAGATGGACTTCTAGAGTCTCTTGATTATGAATCATTTGACACGTGCGAACCGTGCCTCTTGGGCAAGATGACCAAGACTCCGTTCTCCGGAACAATGGAGCGAGCAACCAACTTGTTGGAAATCATACATACCGATGTGTGCGGTCCAATGAGTGTTGAGGCTCGCGGAGGCTATCGTTATGTTCTCACCCTCACAGGTGACTTGAGTAGATACGGGTATATCTATTTGATGAAACACAAGTCTGAGACCTTTGAAAAGTTCAAGGAATTTCAGAATGAGGTTGAGAATCAACGTGACAGAAAAATAAAGTTCTTGCGATCGGATCGTGGGGGTGAATATTTAAGTCATGAATTTGGCACACACCTTAGGAGCTGTGGAATTGTTTAACAATTGACACCGCCCGGAACACCTCAACGTAACGGTGTGTCCGAACGTCGAAATCGTACTCTGTTGGACATGGTGCGATCTATGATGTCCCTCACCGATTTACCGCTATCTTTTTGGGGTTATGCTTTAGAGACTGCCGCATTCACTTTAAATAGGGCTCCGTCTAAATCCGTTGAGACGACTCCGTATGAACTTTGGTTTGGCAAGAAACCGAAGCTGTCGTTTCTAAAAGTTTGGGGTTGCGATGCTTATGTCAAGAAACTTCAACCTGAAAAGCTCGAACCCAAATCAGGAAAATGCGTCTTCATAGGATACCCAAAGGAAACAATTGGGTACACCTTCTACCACAGATCCGAAGGCAAAGTCTTTGTTGCCAAGAATGGATGCGTTCTGGAGAAAGAGTTTCTCTCGAAAGAAGTGAGTGGAAGGAAAGTAGAACTTGATGAGGTGACAGGCACCCCTCCTGTACCGGAAAGTAGCGCAGCACAGGAAACTGTTCCTAAGGTGCGTGCACCGACAAGGGAGGAAGTTGATGATAATGATCATCAAGAAACAGATCAAGTTACTACTGAACTTCGAAGGTTCACAAGGGCACGTTCCGCACCAGAGTGGTACGGCAACCCTATACTGGAAATCATGTTGTTAGACAACGGTGAACCTTCGAACTATGAAGAAGTGATGGCGGGCCCGGATTCCAATAAATGGCTTGGAGCCATGAAATCCGAGATAGAATCCATGTATGAAAACAAAGTATGGACTTTGGTGGACTTGCCTGATGACAGGCACGCCATAGAAAACAAATGGATATTTAAGAAGAAGACAGACACGGATGGTAATGTGACCATCTATAAGGCTCGGCTTGTCGCTAAAGGTTATCGACAAGTTCAAGGGATTGACTACGATGAGACTTTCTCTCCCGTAGCGATGCTGAAGTCAGTCAGAATCATGTTAGCTATTGCCGCATTCTATGATTATGAGATATGGCAAATGGACGTCAAAACAACATTCCTTAACGGCTTCCTCAAGGAAGAGTTGTATATGATGCAACCGGAAGGTTTTGTCGATCCAGAGAACGCTAACAAGGTATGCAAGCTCCAGCGCTCGATTTACGGGCTGGTACAAGCATCTCGGAGTTGGAATATTCGCTTTGATGAAGTGATCAAAGCGTTTGGATTTATACAGACTTATGGAGAAGCTTGTATTTACAAGAAAGTGAGTGGGAGCTCTGTGGCATTTCTCATATTATATGTGGATGACATATTGCTGATGGGAAATGATATAGAATTCTTGGAAAATGTAAAGGCCTACTTGAATAAAAGTTTTTCAATGAAGGACCTTGGAGAAGCTACTTACATATTAGGCATCAAAATCTATAGAGATAGATCAAGACGCCTCATTGGTCTTTCACAAAGTACATACCTTGACAAAATATTGAAGAAGTTCAATATGGATCAGTCAAAGAAAGGGTTCTTGCATGTTTTGCAAGGTATGAGATTGAGCAAGGCTCAGTCGCCGACTACGGCAGAAGATAGAGAAAAGATGAGTGTCATTCCCTATGCCTCGGCCATAGGTTCTATCATGTATGCCATGCTGTGTACCAGACCTGATGTGAACCTTGCCATAAGTTTGGTAGGGAGGTACCAAAGTGATCCCGGTAAGGAACACTGGACAGCGGTCAAGAACATCCTAAAGTACCTGAAAAGGACTAAGGATATGTTTCTCGTTTATGGAGGTGACGAAGAACTCGTCGTAAAGGGTTATGTCGATGCTAGCTTCGACGCAGATCTGGATGACTCTAAGTCTCAAACCGGATACGTATATATTTTGAATGGAGGGGCAGTCAGCTGGTGCAGTTGCAAACAGAGCGTGGTGGCAGCGTCTACATGTGAAGCGGAGTACATAGCTGCTTCTGAAGCAGCGCAGGAAGGAGTCTGGATGAAGGAGTTCATCACCGACCTAGGAGTCATTCCAAGTGCGTCAAGCCCGATGACTCTCTTCTGTGACAACACTGGTGCTATTGCCATTACCAAGGAGCCCAGGTTTCACAAGAAGACCAAGCACATCAAGCGCCGTTTCAACTCCATCCGGAATTATGTTCAGGATGGAGACATAGATATTTGTAAAGTGCATACGGATCTGAATATAGCAGACCCGTTGACTAAACCTCTTTCACGGGCAAAACATGATCAACACCAGAACTCTATGGGTGTTCGATTCATCACAATGTAACTAGATTATTGACTCTAGTGCAAGTGGGAGACTGTTGGAGATATGCCCTAGAGGCAATAATAAAAGCATTATTATTATATCTCCTTGTTCATGATAATTGTCTGTTATTCATGCTTGAATTGTATTGTACGGAAACAGCGATACATGTGTGAATACATAGACCACAATGAGTCCCTGGTAGGCCTCTAGTTACCAGTTCGTTGATCAACAAATGGTCACGGTTTCCTGACCATGGGCATAGGATGTCAGTGATAACGGGATCACATCATTAGGAGAATGATGTGATGGACAAGACCCAAACTTGAGCATAGCACGAGATCGTTTAGTTCGTGATGCATAAGCTTTTCGGTGTCAAGTATTTATTCCTTAGACCATGAGGTTGTACAACTCCCGGATACCGTAGGAGTACTTTGGGTGTGCCAACCGTCACAACGTAACTGGGTGGCTATAAAGGTACGCATCGGGTATCTCCGAAAGTGTCTGTTGAGTTGGTACGAACCGAGACTGGGATGTTGTCACTCCGTATGACGGAGAGGTACCTCTGGGCCCACCCGGTAAGACATCATCATAATGAGCTCAATGTGACTAAGTAGTTAGTCACGGGATGATGTATTACGGATCGAGTAAAGAGACTTGCCATGACGAGATTGAACAAGGTATCGGGAATACCGACGATCGAATCTCGGGCAAGTACCGTACCGATGGACAAAGGGAATAACATACGGGATTGAGTGAATCCTTGACACGGTGGTTCATCCGATGAAGATCATCGAGGAACACGTGGGAACCAACATGGGTATCCAGATCCCGCTGTTGGTTATTGACCGGAGAGTGGTCTCGGTCATGTCTACGTGTCTCCCGAACCCGTAGGGTCTACACACTTAAGGTTCGGTAACGCTAGGGTCGTAGAGATAAATGCACGTGGAAACCCGAAAGTTGTTCGGAGTCCCGGATGAGATCCCGGACGTCACGAGGAGTTCCGGAATGGTCCAGAGGTAAAGATTGATATATAGGAAGTCAGGTTTCGGCCATCGGGTGATCTCCGGGGGTCACCGGGAGCGTCCCGGGACCACCGGAGGGGCCCCGGGGGTCCACCGGGTGGGGCCACCCATCCCGGTGGGGCCCCTAGGCCGCAAGGGGAAGTGTCCAGCCCTAATGGGCTGGCGCACCACTAGGGGCCCACCTCCCCATGCGCCTAGGGTTGAAACCCTAGGGGGGAGGGGGCGCCCACTAGCCTTGGGGGGCAAGGAACCCCTCCTGGCCGCCGCCCCCCTGCAGATTGGATCTGCAGGGGCCCTGGCGCACCCCCTGGCCCCCTATATATGTGGGAGGGGAGAGGGCAGCCGCACCCTTGCCCTGGCGCCTCTCCCCCTCCCGTCACACCTCCATACTCCCACGCAGGGCGCCCGGCGAAGCCCTACTGCGATCTCCACTGCATCCGTCATCACGCCGTCGTGCTGCCGGATCTCTGACGACTTCTCCTCCCCCCTTGCTGGATCAAGAAGGAGGTGACGTTGCTGCACCGGACGTGTGTTAGAGGTGCCGTCCGTTCGGCGCTAGATCATCGGTGACGAAGAACGCGAAGAGTACGACTACTTCATCCACGCTTCTTCGAAAGCTTCCGCTCGCGGTCTACATAACGGTATGTAGATGCACTCTTACTTGCTCGTTGCTAGATGTCTCCATAGTTGGATCTTGGTGAAAGCGTAGAAAATTTTGAATTACGCTACGTTCCCCAACAACTTATACCCTGGTGGAGCAACTCTACTCCGGTGCTCAAAGGGCTATCAGTGCCATGTCGCACAATAAACCGGCGCCGACCACCATCCAAGGCACTCTGGAAAAGTTATCTGTCTTGCCTGCTCGACTTGATGAGGTAAAGAAATTTGCTACACGAGCTGGCTCTCTCGTGGCGCTAACCCGAGCCTAGGTATGGGTCCCTGATTTTGATCCGGCGGAGGCCATGAATGGTTATCCCAGCATGAAAGAGGATGGGTCGGCCTTCTCTTCTGAAGATCTGCGTTCTTTAACCAAAGACATGCGCCCTCTTGCCAGTAAGCTTGCTAACGAAGCGGATTTAACAAGGTATCATCCGGTTTACGATCTAGAGAATGCGCGGTTGGAGCGGCCGGTTTATGACACCGAAAATCTGATCCCACCTATTCGTAAGCACACCTTCGCTTCTGACATTGATCCGTCGGATCTTATAAATGATGAAGTATATTTCCGTGCCCTAGCCAAGATTGACTGGAGCGCTCCTAATTTCCAGCAACTGCCCGAAGTCGACGAAGATCCGAGCAAGCTGACCCTCAGCCTTCGTAGCGTGCTGAAGAAGAATCCTAAACCATCTGGTTTAATTTTTAGCTGTTGAATAGTTTGTAAGAAACTTTGATTCATTCGGGCCTGCAAGTGCCTTGTAATAGAATAGTTGAGATACTACCTTTGTCCCACTGTTATGGTATTATTTTGATTGACACTCCCCAATTTATCTTGTGTTTGCAATGCTTTAACAGCTTATATTACCTGTGTCTGCATGAACAATGCTAAAAAGATGTCCTGGCGGTTTACCCCCGGACGGATTATACTGCCCTGATACATTTGTCAAATACATAGCTTGAATTTCATATAAAACACAAACATGTCCCATACCTGTGATTAAGTGTGCTTGTAGACCTTAACCCGGTGGGAATATTTTAAAGCGTGGGTGCTGATGAAGCCCTTGGCTCTCTTGTTGGTTTAGCATGATGGCCGATCCGGGTTACGATGGACACCGGTTTGACTCTCGCTGGTGTTCATGACCCAGACTTGTAACTCTGTAGACATATGGTCAACCTTGTAGTTGTCCAGTCTCGCATCAATGGACTTGGTTAGAAAACCAATGACCTTGAAGACAAAGATTTGTGAAATCATAAAAAATAAAAATAAGGTTTTTTGGGCAACACTACTAGGAAAAGGGCTATAGATGGAATTGATACTAATGGCGCACCAGACATGTGGTGCGCCATTACTATATACTAATGGTGCACCATGTGTCGGTGCGCCATTAGTGTCCAAATACTAATGGCGCACCACATCCACGGTGCGCCATTAGTAACATTTTTTTTTATTTTTTCTTCAAAACTACTAATGGCGCACCAGTGGATAGTGCGCCATTAGTAGTTCAACTAGTAATGGCGCACCACATCCATGGTGCGCCATTAGTAATTTTTTTCAAATTTTTTTAAAAAAAAATTCAATTTTTTTTCAAAACTACTAATGGCGCACCAGTGGATAGTGCGCCATTACTAGTTCAAACTAGTAATGGCGCACCACATCCACGGTGCGCCATTAGTATTTTTTTTGCAAATTTTGTTTTAATGTTTTTTTTAAAACTAGTAATGGCGCACCGTGGATGTGGTGCGCCATTACTAGTTGACACCGTGGATGTGGTGCGCCATTACTAGTTCAACTAGTAATGGCGCACCACATCCACGGTGCGCCATTACTAACTT
>LR738713.1:841223142-841252909 GCA_902687465.1 Secale cereale
CCGTGGACCCCCGTTAAACATTTTCAAAATCCCCAAAAACCAAACAGAAAAAAGTTACGGGGCTTTTAAGATCTAGAGGCAAAAAAATTCAAAAAATTTAAACTTACTAGTGGCGCACCGTTTGCTAGGTGCGCCACTAGTAACAGAAACTAAAAAATTTCCAAAATATGATACGTAATATGACCGGGAAGTTTGAAATATGACCGGGAAGTTTGAAATATAGACATCAAGAAGGTTTAATAGGATTGATATGACAGATATATCAACAAGTGCCTGTGAAGTGAGCTGGTGCTGGGGTTGGATAGAACTACGAAGTTAAGCGTGCTCGGGCTGGAGTATTGTGAGGATGGGTGACCTTCTGGGAAGTTTGACCACAGAGTGCGATTTGACTTGAGATTAAGCAAATTGACCCCAGATTAAGCCATACTGACCTGAGATTAAGAAAAAAAAATTGAAAAAAAATGAAATAAAATTCTGAAAAAGATTACTAATGGCGCACTTCTATGTGGTGCGCCATTAGTATGCCAAATCTCCTGGGTATATATGGCCCCCTGGGAGGCATACTAATGGCGCACCGTGCCCTATACTAATGGCGCACCTGTGGTGCGCCATTAGTATACTAGATACTAATGGCGCACCAGTGATGGTGCACCATTAGTAAAAAATACTAATGGCGTGGCACTAATGGCGCATCAGTAGTGCGCCATTAATGGCCAAAACTGGTGTGCCATTAGTAGGCCTTTTCCTAGTAGTGCAAATAAGACCATGTAGTCTAGGCTTTTTACGAGCTGCCAGGCTCCAAATTCGAGGCTTTTTATGAGCTGTCAGGCTACTGTCATTAACCATTTTAGCAAAGCTTGTCAAGATGCTCCGCAATCCTTAACCAAATCATCGATGTCCAGCTACCCAATGTTTCAAAATCTCGTAAAGATTTTGTCTTTAGGTAATCAACTCGATGATCGTCAATTTAACGTGACCAAGTTCAGGGTCCCGAAGGATTGACTTGTGACAGGTTCGATGGGTCATACCAGGTTTACCTGGACGGTGTGATTTACTTGATGCAGGCAGGTTAATCCGGGGTTTTAGGGGCATGCACCGGGCTTCCAAGCCATGTTCACTACAAGGGTATTCAACTCGATGCGAGCCCCCAGGTAGTGTGTGAGCCATTTGCTCATCGGGGCATATGTTTGAGCTGGGTTAGGCACCAAAACTCTCTTTTACCCCTCATCATCATGTGGAAATTGTCAAAGCAACCAGAGCAGTGATCTTATGATGGGCTTCATACCGCCGCCGGCTCAAGAGACCATGGGAAAACTTCCTTGCCCACGGAAGCCCCCATGTGGCTCTTGTTTATATAGATAAGATGGCTGATTCCTTGATGTGTCAAGGGCGCCGGTTTAGGAGGCCATGGAAAGCTTCTGTAGAAACTCCCATGTGATACTCCTTTGTGTGAAGAACACGGCTGATTCCTTGATTCTGTCAAGGGCGCTGGTTTAAGAGGCCATGGAAGGTTTTCTTTTGAAGCCCCCATGTGATACTCTTTTGTGTGAAAGACACGGCTGATTCCCTGATTCTATCAGGGGCGCCGGTTTAAGAGGCCATGGAAGGTTTCTTTCGAAGCCCACATGTGATACTCTTTTGCGAAGAAGATGGCTGATTCCCCGGTGTTCCGGGGGCGCCAGTTTATTTTATTAATCATAATATATACATTGTACATAAAGCGGAGCCAATGGCTCAAGTATAGTAAGGTTGAAGAAGAGCGATGTTCCACGGTCGCTTTGTCTCCTCCTTTGTCGTACGTGAGTCCTTATGTTTTCAAACATCGACAAGGTAGTATGATCCGTTGTGCAGGTTTTTGCTGACCACGAAGGGTCCTTCCCAAGGTGGGGATAGCTTGTGCATATCTGTCTAGTCCTGGATGAGCCGGAGCACCAGATCTCCCTCCTGAAACATCATGGTCTTAACCCGACGGCTGTGGTACCGACGCAGATCTTGTTGATAAATCGCTGATCGCGCTGCTGCCGTGTCCCGTTCCTCGTCTAGCCGGTCCAAGCTGTCTTGCATTGCTTGTTAATTATCCGTTTCAACATAGGCCGCCACCCGTGGCGAGTCATGCTGGATATCACTAGGGAGGACCGCGTCAGCCCTGTATACCATTAAGAAAGGCGTGTACCCTGTAGACCTGTTAGATGTAGTGTTGATGCTCCATAAGACAGAAGGCAACTCCTCTACCCAACAACCCGGTGTTCTTTGCAAAGGAACCATAAGCTGGGGCTTGATGCCTCTCAAGATCTCTTAGTTGGCTCTCTCAGCTTTGCCATTGGACTGAGGGTGATGTTGGGGAACGTAGTATTTTAAAAATTTCCTACGATCACGCAAGATATATCTACCAGATGCATAGCAACGAGAGGGGAGAGTGTGTCTACGTACCCTCATAGACCGAAAGCGGAAGCGTTAGAACAACGCGGTTGATGTAGTCGTACGTCTTCACGGCCCGATCGATCAAGCACCGAAACTACGGCACCTCCGAGTTCTAGCACACGTTCAGCTCGATGACGTCCCTCGAAATCCGATCCAGTCGAGTGTCGAGGGAGAGTTCCGTCAGCACGACGGCGTGGTGACGATCTTGATGTTCTACCGTCGCAGGGCTTCGCCTAAGCACTGCTACAATATTATCGAGGAGAACTATGGTGGAGGGGGGCACCGCACACGGCTAAGAGATCAAGAGATCAATTGTTGTGTCTAGAGGTGCCCCCTTGCCCCCGTATATAAAGGAGGGAGGGAGAGGCCGGCCCTAGAGGGGGCGGGCCAAGTGTGGGGAGTTCTACTAGGACTCCCAAGTCCTAGTAGGATTCCCCTTCCCTTTCCGGAGTAGGAGAGAAGGAAAGAGGGGGAGAGGGAGAAGGAAAAGGGGGCTGCACCCCTTGTCCAATTCGGACCAGAAGGGGGGCGCGCGCCTCCTTCCTTTTGGCCTATCTCTTCTATTCCCGTAACTCCCCGGTACTCCGAAAATACCCGAATCACTCGGAACCTTTCCGATGTCCTAATATAGTCGTCCAATATATCAATTTTTACGTCTCGACCATTTCGAGACTCCTCATCATGTCCCCAATCTCATCCGGGACTCCGAACTCCTTCGGTACATCAAAACTCATAAACTCATAATAAAAGTGTCATCGAAACCTTAAGCGTGCGGACCCTACGGGTTCGAGAACTATGTAGACATGACCGAGACACGTCTCCGGTCAATAACCAATAGCAGAACCTAGATGCTCATATTGGCTCCCACATATTCTACAAAGATCTTTATCGGTCAAACCGCATAACAACATGCGTTGTCCCCTTTGTCATCGGTATGTTACTTGCCCGAGGTTCGATCGTCGGTATCTCAATACCTAGTTCAATCTCGTTACCGGCAAGTCTCTTTACTCGTTCCGTAATACATCATCTCATGACTAACTCATTAGTCATTTTCTTGCAAGGCTTATTATGATGTGCATTACTGTGAGGGCCCAGAGATACCTCTCCGACACTCGGAGTGATAAATCATATTCTTGATCTATGCCAACACCACGAACACTTTCGGAGACACCTGTAGAGCATCTTTATGATCACCCAGTTACGTTGTGACGTTTGATAGCACACAAGGTGTTCATCTGGTATTCGGGAGTTGCATAATCTCATAGTCATAGGAACATGTATAAGTCATGAAGAAAGCAATAGCAGTAAAACTTAAACGATCATGGTGCTAAGCTAACGGATGGGTCTTGTCCATCACATCATTCTCCTAATGATGTGATCCCGTTGATCAAATGAAAACTCATGTCTATGGCTAGGAAACATAACCATCTTTGATCAATGAGCTAGTCTAGTAGAGGCATACTAGGGACATATTGTTTTGTCTATGTATTCACACATGTACTAAGTTTCCGGTTAATACAATTCTAGCATGAATAAAAGACATTTATCATGATATAAGGAAATAAATAATAACTTTATTATTGCCTCTAGGGCATATTTCCTTCAGTCTCCCACTTGCACTAGAGTCAATAATCTAGATCACATCACCATGTGATTAACACCAATAGTTCACATCACCATGTGTCTTAACACTTTATAGTTCACATCGCCATGTGACCAATACCCAAAAAGGTTTATTAGAGTCAGTAATCTAGTTCACATCGCCATGTGATTAACACCCAAAGAGTACTAAGGTGTGATCATGTTTTGCTTGTGAGACAGGTTTAGTCAACGGGTCTGCCACATTCAGAGCCGTATGTATTTCGCAAATTTCTATGTCTACAATGCTCTGCATGGAGCTACTCTAGCTAATTGCTCCCACTTCTAATATGCATCCAGATTGATACTTAGAGTTATTTGGATTATTGTAAAGCTTGCATCGGTGTAACTCTTTACAACGAACTCTTTATCACCTCCATAATCGAGAAAACATTTCCTTAGTCATCCAGTTACTAAGGATAATTTTGACCGCTGTCGAGTGATCTACTCCTAGATCACTATTGTACCTCCTTGTCAAACTCATGGCAAGGTACACAACATGTTTGGTACACAGCATGGCATACTTTATAGAACCTATGGCTGAGGCATGGGGAATGACTTTCATTCTCTCTATATTTTTCTTCCGTGGTCAGGCTTTGAGTCTTACTCAACTTCACACCTTACCAGTCAGGCAAGAACTCCTTCTTTGACTGATCCATTTTGAACTACTTAAAAATCTTATCAAGGTATGTACTCATTGAAAAAACTTATCAAGTGTCTCGATCTATCTCTATAGATCTTGATGCTCAATATGTAAGCAGCTTCACCAAGGTCTTTCTTTCAAAAACTCCTTTCAAACACTCCTTCATGTTTTCCAAAAAATTCTACATCATTTCCGATCGACAATATGTCATTCACATATACTTATCAGAAAGGTTGTAGTGCTCCCACTCACTTTCTTGTAAATACAGGCTTCACCGCAAGTCTGTATAAAACTATATGCTTTGATAAACTTATCAAAACGTATATTCCAACTCCGAGATGCTTGCACCAGTCCATAGATGGATCGCTGGAGCTTGCACACTTTGTTAGCACCTTTAGGATCGACGAAACCTTATGGTTGCATCATATGCAACTCTTCTTTAAGATATTCATTCAGGAATGCAGTTTTCACATCCATTTGCCAGATTTCATAAAATGCGGCAATTTCTAACATGATTCGGACAGACTTAAGCATCGCTACGGGTGAGAAAGTCTCATCATAGTCAACTCTTTGAACTTGTTGAAAACCTTTCGCAACAAGTCGAACTTTGTAAATAGTAACATTACTGTCGGCGTCGGTCTTCCTCTTGAAGATTCATTTATTTTCAATGGCTTGCCGATCATCGGGCAAGTCAACCAAAGTCCACACTTTGTTCTCATACATGGATCCCATCTCAGATTTTATGGCCTCAAGACATTTTGCGGAATCTGGGCTCATCATCGCTTCCTCGTAGTTCGTAGGTTCATCATGGTCTAGTAACATGACTTCCAGAACTAGGTTGCCGTACCACTCTGGTGCGGAACGTACTCTGGTTGATCTACGACGTTTAGCAGAAACTTGATCTGAAGTTTCATGATCATCATTAGCTTCCTCACTAATTGGTGTAGGAATCACTGGAACTAGTTTCTGTGATGATCCACTTTCCAATTCGGGAGAAGGTACAATTACCTCATCAAGTTCTACTTTCCTCCCACTCACTTCTTTCGAGAGAAACTCCTTCTCTAGAAAGGATCCACTCTTAGCAACAAAGACCTTGCCTTCAATCTGTGATAGAAGGTGTACCCAACAGTTTCTTTTGGGTATCCTATGAAGATTTACTTCTCCGATTTGGGTTTGAGCTTATCATGTTGAAACTTTTTCACATAAGCATTGTAGTCCCAAACTTAAAGAAATGATAGCTTAGGTTTCTCGTCAAACCACAGTTCATACGGTGTCATCTCCACGGATTTAGATGGTGCCCTATTTAATGTGAATGTAGTTGTCTCTAATGCATAACCCCAAAAGCGATAGTGGTAGATCGGTAAGAGACATCATCGATCGCACCATATCCAATAAAGTACGGTTATGACGTTCGGACACACCATTACACTGTGGTGTTCCAGGTGGCGTGAGTAGTGAAACTATTTCACATTGTTTTTACTGAAGGCCAAACTCGCTAACTCAAATATTTTACCTCTACGATCATATCGTAGAAACTCTTATTTTCTGTTACGATGATTCTCCACTTCACTCTGAAATTCTTTGAACTTTTCAATTGTTTCAGACTTGTGCTTCATTAAGTAGATATACCCATATCTGCTCAAATCATCAGTGAAGGTCAAAAAATAATGATACCCGCCGCGAGCTTCAACACTCATTGGTCCGCATACATCAGTATGTATGATTTCCAACAACTCTGTTGCTCGCTCCACAGTTCCAGAGAACGGAGTTTTAGTCATCTTGCCCATGAGGCATGGTTCGCAAGCACCAAGTGATTCATAATCAAGTGATTCCAAAAGTCCATCACTATGGAGTTTCTTCATGCGCTTTACACCAATATGACCTAAACGGCAGTGCCACAAATAAGTTGCACTATCATTATTAACCTTGCATCTTTTGGCTTCAATATTATGAATATGTGTATCACACGATCGAGATCCAACAAACCATTTTCATTGGGAGTATGACCATAGAAGGTTTTATTCATGTAAACAGAACAACAATTATTCTCTAACTTACATGAATAACTGTATTGTAATAAACATGATCAAATCATATTCATGCTCAACACAAACACCAAATAACACTTATTTAGGTTTAACACTAATCCCGAAAGTATAGGGAGTGTGCGATGATGATCATATTAATCTTGGAACTACTTCCAATACACATCGTCACTTCATCCTTTAACTAGTTTATGTTCATTATGCAACTCCCATTTCGAGTTACTACTCTTTAGCAACTAAACCAATATCAAATACCGAGGGGTTGCTATGAACACAAGTAAAATACACATCAATAATCTGTATATCAAATATACCTTTGTTCACTATGCCATCCTTCTTATCCACCAAGTATCTAGGGCAGTTCCACTTCTAGTGACCATTTCCTTTGCAGTAGAAGCACTTAGTTTCAGGCTTGAGTTTAGCTTTGGGTTTCCATACGGGAGTGACAACTTGCTTGTCATTCTTCTTGAAGTTCCCTTTCTATCATTTTGCCCTTTACTTGAAACAAGTGGTCTCGTTAACCATCAACACTTGATGTTGTTTCTTGATTTCTACCTTCGCCGATTTCAGCATCGCGAAGAGCTCGGGAATTACTTTCGTCATCCCTTGCATATTATAGTTCATAACGAAGTTCTACTAACTTGGTGATAGTGTCTAGGGAAATTTGTCAATTACTATCTTATCTGGAAGCTTAACTCCCACTTGATTCAAGCAATTGTAGTACCCAGACAATCTGAGCATATGCTCACTAGTTGAGCTATTCTCCTCTATCTTGTAGGCAAAGTACTGTCAGAGGTCTCATACCTATCGACACGGGCATGAGTATGAAATACTAATTTCAACTCTTGGAACATCTTATATGCTCCGTGGTGTTCAAAAACAGTTTTGAAGTCCCGGTTCTAAGTCGTAAAGCATGGTGCACTAAACTATCAAGTAGTCATCATACCGAGCTTCTGTCAAAAACGTTCATAACGTCTGCATCTGCTCCTACAATAGGTCTGTAACCTAGCGGTGCATTAAGGACATAATACTTCTGTGCAGCAATGAGGATAATCCTCAGATCACGGAACAATTCCGCATCATTGCTACTAACATCTTTCAACTTAGTTTTCTCTAGGAACAAATAAACAATAAACGAGGAGCAACATCGCGAGCTATTGATCTACAACATAGATATGCTAATACTACCAGGACTAAGTTCATGATAAATTAAAGTTCAATTTAATCATATTACTTAAGAACTCCCACTTAGATAGACATCCCTCCGGTCATCTAAATGATCACGTGATCCAAATCAACTAAACCATGTCCAATCATCACGTGAGATGGAGTAGTTTCAATGGTGAACATCTTATGTTGATCATATCTACTATATGATTCACGCTCGACCTTTCGGTCTCCAGTGTTCCGAGGCCATATCTGCATATGCTAGGCTCGTCAAGTTTAACCCGAGTATTCTGCGTGTGCAAAACTGGCTTACACCCGTTGTATTTTAACGTAGAGCTTATTACACCCGATCATCACGTGGTGTCTCAGCACGAAGAACTTTCGCAACGGTGCATACTCAGGGAGAACACTTATACCTTGAAATTTAGTAAGGGATCATCTTATAATGCTACCGTCGTTCTAAGCAAAATAAGAAGCATAATAAGATAAACATCACATGTAATCAAAATATGTGACATGATATGGCCATCATCATCTTGTGCTTTTGATCTCCATCTCCAAAGCACCGTCATGATCACCTTCGTCACCGGCGCGACACCTTGATCTCCATCGTAGCATCGTTGTCGTCTCGCCAACTATTGCTTCTACGACTATTGCTACCTCTTAGTGATAAAGTAAAGCAATTACATGGCGATTGCATTTCATACAATAAAGCGACAACCATATGGCTCCTGCCAGTTGCCGATAACTTTACAAAACATGATCATCTCATACAAAACCGTATATCTCATCATGTCTTGACCATATCACATCACAACATGCACTGCAAAAACAAGTTAGACGTCCTCTACTTTGTTGTTGCAAGTTTTACGTGGCTGCTACGGGCTTAGCAAGAACCGTTCTTTCCTACGCATACAAAAACCACAACGATGTTTCGTCAAGTATGTGCTGTTTTAACCTTCACAAGGACCGGGCGTAGCCACACTTGATTCAGCTAAAGTGAGAGAGACAGACACCCGCCAGTCACCTTTAAGCAACGAGTGATCATAACGGTGAAACCAGTCTCGCGTAAGCGTACGCGTAATGTCGGTCCGGGCCGCTTCATCTCATAATACCGCCGAAGCAAAGTATGACATGTTGGTAAGCAGTATGACTAGTATCGCCCACAACTCATTGTGTTCTACTCGTGCATATCATCTACGCATAGACCTGGCTCATGATGCCACTGTTGGGGAACGTAGTATTTTAAAAATTTCCTACGATCACGCAAGATCTATCTACCAGATGCATAACAACGAGAGGGGAGAGTGTGTCTACGTACCCTCGTAGACCGAAAGCGGAAGCGTTAGAACAACGCGGTTGATGTAGTCGTACATCTTCACGGCCCGACTGATCAAGCACCGAAACTATGGCACCTCCGAGTTCTAGCACACGTTCAGCTCGATGACGTCCCTCGAACTCCGATCCAGTCGAGTGTCGAGGGAGAGGTCCGTCAGCACGACGGCGTGGTGACGATCTTGATGTTCTACTGTCGCAGGGCTTCGCCTAAGCACTGCTACAATATTATCGAGGAAAACTATGGTGGAGGGGGGCACCGCACACGGCTAAGAGATCAAGAGATCAATTGTTGTGTCTAGAGGTGCCCCCTTGCCCCCGTATATAAAGGAGGGAGGGAGAGGCCGGCCTTAGAGGGGGCGCGCGCCAAGTGTGGGGAGTCCTACTAGGACTCCCAAGTCCTAGTAGGATTCCCCTTTCCTTTCCGGAGTAGGAGAGAAGTAAAGAGGGGGAGAGGGAGAAGGAAAAGGGGGCTGCACCCCTTGTCCAATTCGGACCAGAAGGGGGGCGCGCGCCTCCTTCCTTTTGGCCTCTCTCTTCTATTCCCGTAACTCCCCGGTACTCCGAAAATACCCGAATCACTCGGAACCTTTCCGATGTCCGAATATAGTCGTCCAATATATCGATTTTTACGTCTCGACCATTTCGAGACTCCTCGTCATGTCCCCGATCTCATCCGGGACTCCGAACTCCTTCGGTACATCAAAACTCATAAACTCATAATAAAACTGTCATCGAAACCTTAGGCGTTCGGACCCTACGGGTTCGAGAACTATGTAGACATGACCGAGACACGTCTCCGGTCAATAACCAATAGCGGAACTTGGATGCTCATATTGGCTCCCACATATTCTACGAAGATCTTTATCGGTCAAACCGCATAACAACATACGTTGTTCGCTTTGTCATCGGTATGTTACTTGCCCGAGATTCGATCGTCGGTATCTCAATACCTAGTTCAATCTCGTTACCGGCAAGTCTCCTTTACTCGTTCCGTAATACATCATCTCATGACTAACTCATTAGTCATTTGCTCGCAAGGCTTATTATGATGTGCATTACCGAGAGGGCCCAGAGATACCTCTCCGACACTCGGAGTGACAAATCCTATTCTTGATCTATGCGAACACCACGAACACATTCGGAGACACCTGTAGAGCATCTTTATGATCACCTAGTTACGTTGTGACATTTGATAGCACACAAGGTGTTCCTCCGGTATTCGGGAGTTGCATAATCTCATAGTCATAGGAACATGTATTAAGTCATGAAGAAAGCAATAGCAGTAAAACTTAAACGATCATAGTGCTAAGCTAACGGTTGGGTCTTGTCCATCACATAATTCTCCTAATGATTTGATCCCATTGATCAAATGACAACTCATGTCTATGGCTAGGAAACATAACCATCTTTGATCAATGAGCTAGTCTAGTAGAGGCATACTAGGGACATATTGTTTTGTCTATGTATTCACACATGTACTAAGTTTCCGGTTAATACAATTCTAGCATGAATAAAAGACATTTATCATGATATAAGGAAATAAATAATAACTTTATTATTGCCTCTAGGGCATATTTCCTTCAGGTGAGCTACTGACGATACATCAAGGCGAATATGTTCTCTTTGACAGAACTCCTCCATATCTCCTTTAAATAGGTTGGTGCCATTATCAATTATAATGATGTGTGGAAAGCCAAACCGGAAAATCACCTTTTTTATGCACTGAACCGCTGTTGCCGCATCACAATTACTGACAGGCTCTGCTTCAACCCACTTTGTGAATTTGTCCACTGCTACCAATAGGTGGGTTTTATTATCTTGGGATCTTTTAAAGGGTCCAACCATATCAAGCCTCCAAGTCGCAAACGGCCAGGGTATTGGAATCATCCTCAGCTCCTGCGCCGGTATATGAGCACGCCGTGAGAATTTCTAGCACGCGTCACATTTTCTGACCAAGTCCTCTGCGTCGGCATGAGCCATCAACCAGTATAACCCATGACGAAAAGCTTTAGCTACCAAGGACTTTGACCCGGTGTGATGACCACAATCCCCTTCGTGAATCTATCGAAGAATATCGCAGCCTTCCTCTGATGATACACACCGTTGAAATGCCCCAGAAATGTTGCGGTGATGAAGTTCTCCATTGATGATAGTCATAGATTTAGACCGCCGGATTATCTGTCGGGCCTCGACTTCATCCTCTGGGAACTCACCTCGGCTCATGTACGCCAAGTAAGGGAGTGTCCAATCCGGAATGACGTGAAGTGCTGCGACCAACTGTGCTTCCGGATCAGGAATAGCCAAGTTCGCCTCTAAAGGTATCTGCACTGACGGACTATGTAATTCATCCAAGAAAGTATTAGGTGGAACCGGTTTACGCTGAGAGCCCAGCCGGCTTAATGCATCGGCTGCTTCATTTTTTCGCCGGTCGATGTGATCCACCTACTGCGACTGCGTCTACCTCGCGTCTACCTCGCGTCGATATGCTGCCATGAGTGGATCCTTAGAATCCCATTTGCCTGATACTTGTTGTGTCACCAGATCTGAATCACCAAAACACTTAACCCGGCTCAAGTTCATCTCCTTAGCCATCCGTAGACCATGGAGGAGAGCTTCATACTCAGCAGCATTGTTAGTACAAGGGAACATTAAACGGAGGACGTAACAGAACTTATCACCTCGTGGGGAAGTTAACACGACTCCAGCCCCCGAGCCCTCCAATTGTCTTGAACCGTCAAAGTGAATAGTCTAGTAAGTATGATCCGGCTTCTCCGCAGGTGCTTGCAACTCTGTCCAATCATTAATGAAATCCACCAGTGCTTGGGACTTTATAGCAGTACGGGGCACATACTTTAATCCGTGCGGGCTAAGCTCAATGGCCCATTTCGGCACGCTGCCAGTGGCTTCTCTGTTCTGGATTATATCCCCTAACGGAGCTGAACTGACAACAGTGATTGGGTGGCCCTGGAAATAATGCTTCAACTTCCGGTTTGCCATGAACACTCCATATACCAACTTCTGCCAGTGTGGATATCTCTGTTTCGACTCGATGAGCACCTCACTGATGTAGTAAACCGGCCGTTGAACCGGATATTATTTGCCTGCCTCTTTGCGCTCCACCACAATGTCCACGCTGACTGCACGGGCATTGGCGGCCACGTACAACAGCAGCGGCTCTTTGTCAACTGGGGTAGCAAGGACTGGTGGTTCTGCCAATTGCCGCTTCAGATCCTCGAACGCAGCGTTTGCAGCATCACTCCAGACAAACCGGTCCGTCTTTTTCATCATCTGATAAATCGGGATCACCTTCTCTCCTAAATGGCTGATGAACCGACTCAGCGCTGCAATACGGCCCGCCACACGCTGGACATCATTGATACACGCCTGTTTAGCCAAAGATGTGATCTCTTTGATCTTCTCCGGATTAGCTTCAATCCCTTTGTTTGACACTAAGAATCCAAGGAGCTTGCCCGCCGGAACACCAAAGACGCACTTCTCCGGATTGAGCATCATCTTATAGACTCGGAGGTTGTCAAAGGTTTCTTTTAAATCCCCTATCAGTGTCTCCTCCTTCCTGGATTTTACCACAATGTCATCAACATAAGCATGGACATTTCTTCCAATCTGCCCTTGTAGGCAGTTCTTCACACAACGCCGATAGGTTGCTTGGGCACTCTTGAGCCCAAAAGGCATGGATACATAGCAGAAGGCTCCAAAGGAAGTTATGAAAGTTGTTTTCTCCTGGTCCTTAACTGCCATCTTGATCTGATGATAACCTGAATATGCATCCAAAAAACTTAGCCGCTCACATCCCGCCGTAGCATCGATAATTTGATCAATACGGGGGAGAGCAAAAGGATCAGTTGGGCAAGCTTTGTTCAAGTCTGTGTAGTCAACACACATCCACAAGGTTCCGTTTTTCTTGAGCACCAGTACCAGATTAGCCAACCACTCTGGATGAAACACCTCAACTATGAAGCCTGCGGCCAAGAGCCTAGCCACTTCTTCACCTATAGCCTTGCGCCTCTCCTCATTGAAGCGGCGCAAATACTGCTTGACCGGTTTAAACTTCAGATCAATATTAAGACTATGCTCAACGAGTTCCCTCGGTATACCTGGGATGTCAGAAGGTTTCCATGCAAAGATATCTCGGTTCTCACGGATGAACTCGATGAGCGCGCCTTCCTATTTGGGGTCTAAGTTAGCGCTGATTGTGAACTGCTTGGATGAATCGCTCGGAACAAAGTCAACCTGCTTGGTTTCCTCTGCCGATTTGAACTTCAATGCCGGATCATGCTCTGTAGTTGGCTTTTTCAGCGGGGACATATCTGCCGGATCAACATTGTCCTTATAGAATTTCAGCTCTTCCGTGGCACAAACCGCCTCAGCATATGCCGCATCTCCTTGCTCACACTCCAATGCAATCTTACGGCTCCCATGAACCATGATAGTTCCTTTGTTGCATGGCATCTTGAGCTGCAGATAAACGTAACACGGCCTAGCCATGAACTTGGCGTAAACCGGCCTCCCAAACAGAGCATGGTATGGGCTCCTGATCTTTACAACCTCAAAGGTCACAGTTTCCGATCTAGAGTCATGCTCATCCCCAAAGGTAACTTCCAGATCGATTTTTCCAACTGGATAAGCCGATTTACCGGGCACCACCCCATGGAACACTGTGTTGGACTGTCGGAGCTTCTTATCTGTCAACCTCATACATCGAAAAGTCTCATAGTATAGGATATTGATGCTGCTGCCTCCATCCATAAGCACCTTTGTGAACTTATAACCACCCACCTGTGGTGCCACCACCAGGGCCAACTGACCCGGATTATCAACCCGTGGCAGGTGATCCTCTCTGCTCCATACAATGGGTTGCTCAGACCAACACAAATAATGTGGTATCACCGGTTCAACAGAGTGTACTGCTCTCTTCAGAACCTTTTGATCCTGTTTGCACAGACTTGTGGTGAAAACATGATATTGCCCACTGCTTAGCTCCTTCGGATTATTCTGATATCCAGATTGCTGCTGCTGCTGACGCTGTTGATTCCCTTGGTTGTTGTATACACCCTGACCATGTTGCTGGTTATGTTGATGCTGATTATTGCCATTGTGGTTATTGTTACCGCCGTGGTATCCTGATCCGGATCCACCACCCTGATAACCTGGACCTTGAAAACCGGGACCTGACCCGTCGGGGGGGGGGCGTGGTTATACTTGGCATGTTTCATAAACTCTTGCATAATAAAACAGTCTTTCCAGAGATGCGTAGCCGGGTTTTCCTCTGTACTGTGCTTTGGGCAAGGCATGTTCAACTGGCGATCTAGATTAATAGGTGGCCTCCCGTTGCGTGGGGGCGATCTACCCTTGCGGCGCTGCCCGTTGTCTTGAACGTTGGTATTGGCCACAAAGTCTGAGCTGCCCTCCGCTTTACGCTTGCCATTGTAACCTATGCCCGCCGGATTGGCCTGCCCCAGTTTACCATTTTTGCTCGCCTTCCCGGACTTGTCTCCATCTGCATCTGGATACTTGGTGTTATCAGAGTCTCCATACTTTACTAAAGCGCCCATGAGCGTTCCCATGTCATTGCAATCACGTTTTAGCCGTCCCAGCTTCAGCCTCAAAGGCTCAAACCAGCAATTGCCTTCCAAGGTTACTATCGTCGTACTTGGATTGATGCTATTGGAGGAGTGCGGGATTTCAGATACTCGCCGCACCCAACTGCTTGTGGTCTCTTGCTCTCCTTGAACACATGCTGCTAAGTCAACCACGGACATCGGCTGTTTGCACGTGTCTTTGAAATTATTGATAAACCGGTGATGCAACTCACCCCATGATCCGATGGAGTTAGGTGGTAAACCCTTTAGCCATGTCCGGGTCGTGCCCTCAAGCATCATTGTGAAGTATTTGGCGCACACAGCTTCGTCCACATCAAGCATCTCCATAGCCATCTCATAACTTTCCACCCACGCCTCCGAGGCCAGATCCGTCGTGTAGTTGGGTACCTTACGCTGACCTTTGAAGTCTTTGGGTAATTTCACGTTCCGTAAAGCAGGGGTGAGACACTGCACCCCCAAGGAATTGGACATGATTCCTGTTTCTTTGGTAGTGGGGTGAACCGGCGTTGCTTGACGGGTTTCGTTGTGGGAAGTATGCCTGGCCTGGTCCACCACCTCTTGGGCATGTGCTCCTGCTCCTGCCGGATTATCCTGCCTCTGTCGGTGTCGTCTCCGCGCGCTGCTAGATACAGCCGGTTCATCCAAGTGCCTCGTGTAACTTCGGCTCGGGCGGGGGGTTGAATGAATCCTCTCCCGGCTATAGGAATAAGCCTGCTGCTGAGTTAGCGCCGTGTCCAGCAACTCCTTCGCCCGTCGTGCCTCCACTGCTATGGGGGACGTTCCCTTAATGGGCGGGGCAGCCAGTCGTGAAGCGGCGGCGACGATGTTATCCAAAGGATTAGAATAATGACCGAGAGGGGTGGTCACGTGCTGGGTCGGCACAACTTGGTGATTTGGCTCCGCGGCTGGTGGCTGAACCGACGCGCCCATCCCCGGGGCTCCTCCCTGGTTTACCTCTGGAGGGTTACTGGTTCCTGCTCCTGGTGTGCTAAAGAGATTCCTTGCCTCATAAACCGGTGGTAGACGAGACCGTTGTCTTCTGTACATTACCTCCTCCGAGGCGTTCTGATCTAACCTGAGCCGGAAAGCTTGAGAATCCAGCTCCGCCTGTCTTGTAGCCATCCTAGCCTTCTCCGCAGCCAGATCCAACTTAGCTTGCTCAATCCGGCCCTTCACCTGAGCGATCTCTGCATCACGCTGCTCCTTGTCGGCCTGGGCTACTTCTGCTATTGCGAGTGCTGTCAAAGTGTCGACTAAGGTGGATAGGACATCAGAGGGCGACGGGGGAAGGTCTCCGGCTCTAGCTCCTGCTGCCTCTGAGGTTAACGCCCCGGTCGTCGACGGCTAGCTGCTGCATGGGTTGTGATCCGGCCATGAAAACAGCAACCCTATTTGGCGGATCGAAGGGGTCCGGAATACTATCGCCATCGGACACACCCTCAGACTGGCCGTCCTGCAACAGATACAAAGATTCGGTCTCTCCGGATGAAGATTCATCGCCGGAATAAACAACTGTCTCGCAACCAGAATTCGATCCGTCCTCGGCTTGTACTCCATGCACTGCTCCGACGAAAACGTGCTTCACGGCGGGCTGAATCCGGGCTGGTCTCGCATGCTGAGCCGGCTCGACGATGTTGGGGAAGATGTCTGACTCAGGCCCCGGTTCGCCGATCGTGCCGATGAAAACATGGATGCCACCGAAGGGGATTCGGTACCCGTATTCGATTGAATCGGCCTCGGGGCCCCAGCCTGCATCGTCGATGTAGATCCGGCCGCGACGACTTTTAGTCATCTGGCCCACTGCGTAACCCTTGAGCCCTTCAAAGTTGCCCTTCAAGAACTCGGAACCATCGTGCGATAGCCCCACGGTGGGCGGCAACTGTCGTGGATTTAGCACGGCAGATGTCCTAGCAAAAGGACTTAGTCGTGAGGCCATCGCCCGGGTTAGCTTAAAGGGGTTAAAGCGGAAGAAGGACACATGGAGTTTATACTAGTTCGGCCCCTTCGATGAAGGGGAAAGCCTACGTCTAGTTTGGTGTGGTATTGCTTGGGCTTCGATGACCAGGGAGCGAATACGCTTTGCCTGTGTCTCGAGCTGTTGTTTCTTGTCCTGAACCGTCGCCAGGTCGTCCCTTTATATAGGAGGCGACGCCCGATCCGATTTACAGAGTCCCGAGGCCGGCTCATAAACGTGTCTGCCTCGGTCTCTATTCTTTCTATCTTACATCCCAAGTTACATGGCATGTCGGTTTACAAATCATGGGCCTTATACATGGGCCCCTAACCTCCGTAGGCTATAACTTTCTATTACATACTCCATTGGGCTTCTGATAACATAATCTTAATAACATAAACCGGACCCTCCTGCCGGTTTATACCTGATAATAATATCCCTGACAGAGTTGCTGAGAACAACAGGAGAAGCCAGAAAGTTGTAATCACCCATACGAATAGATACATCCGGAAAATGCACCCGAGAGGACATTTGCAATCTAGGAGAAATAATGTTCAAAGGCTTTGGCAACACTTGAGTGACGAATTCATGCTTGGCAACTAATGGTCTTGAAATGAAAGAAAGCGTTGCACCCGAATCAAACAATACTTTTGCAGGAATAGAGTTAACTGGAAGATTACCAAGTATCACATTTGAAGAATTCTCTGCTTGAGTTGCATTCATCAGATTCACTCTTGCAACCTTGGGATTGTGCTTGACAATAGCAGTGCTGACAGGTGGAGGAGGCGGAAGGCGCCTTGGGTTGGGGCACTTGTTAGCATAGTGACCCTTCTGGCCACACTTGTTGCAAACCACTTCTGAGAGAGGACGGTGATAAGGAGCACTTGACTTCGAAGCTTAAGTGCCATGTTATAGAATTGATCAAATTCATCCGGCTCAAACAAGGTGAGAGCTAGCTGGAGTTCATCCTTCAGACCACCACGGAACTGATAAATCTTGCTCTTGGAATCTAGGATGTCTTGCTTGGCATAGCGGGCAAGGTTCTGGAACTTGACATTGTATTGATAAACGAACATGGTGCCTTGCTTCAGGTTGCGGAATTGCTCACGCATGCCCTCGATGACACTAGTTGGAATGTGGTGAGAGCGGAAATCCTTGCAGGAGTCAGTCCACGAGATTTCATGTCCCTCTCTGGAATCTATATACTGTTGCCACCAATCAGCGGCTTGCTCCTTGAGTTGGAAGGCGGCAAACTTGACATAATCCTCAGGTCTCACGTTACTGCAATCAAAGTGCTTCTTGATGGCTGTTATCCGGTCTTCAGCATCTAGCAGATCCACACAGTAACTGAACACCTTCGGTTGGTTTGCCAGGAACTGGTTGAGTGTAGCAAAGTGAGGTTGGTTGAACAAATTGCCTTGGCCTTGGTTCCCATGACCACCTTGATTTGCTTGATTTGCTTGAATGTTCTGCATCATTTGCATAAGCATCTGGGTGTTATGGTTCGTCGCTTGCACAATTGCTCTCCAGGCCTCGGACGAAGGAGGAGGGGAAGGAGGATGATCAGGAACTTCTTCACCCTCTGGGTTAGCATTGGGAACCCTTTTAGGAGCCATTCTGAATTACATGACAACTATTAGCCATTGATTGAAAATATATAAGCTGAATCAACGGCTAGAAATTGCAACATAAGTCTTCACAAGAACATTCGAACAAAATGAACGAATGTAATCCATAGTTTAATGGTACAACAATCTTCTTGAGAAGCCACTTGGGAGAACAAAAAGTAAATAAAAACAACAAGGAGCAGAGAACAAATACAAGATAGAAGCTTCGTTCGACATATTCGTGCTGAAAGCTTATGGAACGTGTTACAAAAGGGTTTTGCAATCCCCGGATCAGCATAGCCAAGGACCCTTTAAGATGCAACTCCCAATCGGCACAACACCCATAAAACTACTTCACTCAATGTAAAACCCTGAACTCCATATCATGCATTCGTTGGAAGAATGCCTACGAGCTACTAGATGAACCCACCTATTAATTTCCGAAAGTTTCCAGTTATGCAATCAGGTGTTGGGGATACAAGGGAAGCATCACGCACTCAACTCTAATCCTACATCCAGCTGTATCCATCCTTCAACACATAACCAGTTATTTCTGGAAACCGTTTACCTCGGACCTTCGAAACGCATCTGCTATACAAGCTATGACAATACTCCCGAACTACCTCCCCAGTACTGGGTGATGTCGGGGTTGTCTTACCACTAACCGCATAGAAGAGTTTTCGATGTCGGTCGTCTTAAGTATTCCATAACTGCTGTGATAGATTTGTGACGACAACACCTCGGAGCTCAACTCCCCGGGACACTGCCACAACCCCTAAATGACAGGAGGCATCGAGAACAATGTTCTCGTCACAAAGACATCGGAACAATCCAAACAATACTCGCGTGATCCTAAAAAAATGTTTAGTGAATTTTTGAGAGTAGAAGAGATAAGTAATTGTCAGGAGTCCTCACCAGAGTGAAAAGGGATGAGGGGTAAAAAGAAATCCTACTCTCCGATATATATATATATATATATATATATATATATATATATAGGACTCAAAACATTTTCAAGTGTGTGCCTAGACTCAACCGTCAACGATTCGATCAATCAGTGGGGGCTCCTAGGTTGGAGAAGGCTCTGATTACCAACTTGTAATGCCCAGTATGAGATTATACCTCCTACGTGTCGAGGCACGACTTAAAGGTATAAGCTCATACTAGAATGATCTCAAGTATGGTATCTTTGCACGACTCATGTAGAAGAGGGATGAAATTGCAAAAGAGTAGTTGGCTTACACTCGCCACGACACACAATACATTACGTAAGCAATCATCATCCAAATAACATCACAATCCAGCTACAGACGAAGATCCAAATGAAAGATACCATAAATAAAGCCACAAGGTCTGATCGCCCTAGTAGAAGCCACTACTGATCCTCTGGGTAAGACACGTAGCATCGCCCACGTTCTTCATCGAACTCCCAGTACAGCTCTGTCCCATCTCGTGTGTAGTTCACCATAGTACCTGCATCTTGTGTTGTGTAGAATCTGTGAGCCATGGAGGACTCAGCAATCCCGTTCCCGGGTAGCAAAACTATCTAAGCCTTGGGTGTGGAACAAGGATGAAGAACAAAGGGTGCGGCTGCACTAGCACTAGCTTACGTGTTTAGAGCGAGAAGAGAAGTGCCACGAGCATCAAAGTGATCACGAAGTGATCCTATCTAAGCACGTCAAACATAACCCCACCATGTTCACTTCCCGAACCCCTTCGGAAAATGACCGTCACGGTTACTCACGCTGGTAGTGTACTCTGAACATGGTGTCAAGTTTTCTACAACCGGATATTAACAAATTCCCATCTTCCACATAACCGCGGGCACGGCTTTTGAAAGATCAAACCCTGCAGGGGTGTCCCAACTTAGCCCATCACAAGCTCACGATCTGCGGAGTCGCAACTCCAAGGTGGGAAGACCCGAGTATTCTCGGAATCTCGTGCTCAAGATATTCCGACTAAGGTAAAACTAATCCAGCAAGACCTCTCGGCGTGCCGACACCCTGACAGTAGCCACGCGTATCTAGTCTCAGGCCACGATCGGATGGGTGATCCTACATGTTTTTACCAGCCGTCGGGTTTCCCCAAGGTGGGCCCGCATAACCCCCAGTTTGGACCAACACTCATGTGGAGCACTGGCCCGGGTTGTTGATTAAGAAAAGGGTTTATAACTCCCTATGCAACTTTTAGTTGTTAGGCAAATGTAAAACCAATGTCGGGCCTTGCTGGAAAAGCTTTAGCGCTAAGCGGGTTATCGAGGGGGTCCCATAACCCCAACCGTGTTTGGAACGCATAATCAAGGAACATAACACCAGTTTCAACGGTTCCTAGGGTGGCATGAGTGGAACAAAACACCAAGAAAGAGGCTTAGCCTCCCACCCATTGCCAAGTATATAGATGATTTAGTTTAACAGATTATAGAGTGTGATATCCCAACAATAACTTCAACATGAAGCAAGGATCTTCAAATCTTCTCCTGCAACTAACAATGCTATAAGAGGGGCTGAGCGAAGCTTACGTAGCCAATCAAAGGTTTGCTAGGTTGGGTGGTTAGAGAGATTCATGGCTACAATAGGAGGCTGACAAACAAACATGGGCATCGAGGCGATAAGCTAAAGAGCGAGACATCTAGCAATAGGCAAAGATAGTAATGATATCTTGGTCAGGTCATCTTGCCTGTTGATTCGTTGATGGGATCGTAAGACGGCTCCTCGTACTCAACCTCAGTAGGAACCTCGTACTCGGTCTCGGCTCCCGGCTCTACTCAACACAAGAACACAACAAGGCACAATATCAAACACGGTGCAATGCACAATCAACATGATGCAAGTATGATGCGCGTATGCATGTGGAAGCACTTGAGCCTAAGGAGAAGATGATGAAGAAGGCCTCATCTTGGAAAACCAAGCGTGCCATTGGATAGAGGGGAAGATTTCGGTTGAAATCGATATAAAGATCGCCGAAAACGGACACACGGTTTGCAAATGGCAAGCAAAACAATATTCACACAAAGCTGCAGTTAACAGCCACATGGCATGTTTGGAGCAAGAAATAATTATGCTACAGCACTCAAACATGGAGACAAAGGGAATGGACATGAAGTAGACATGATACTTAGCAAGTATGAACTTAGAACACACCCAAAAACCTACTGGAACACAATTAACCAAGCATGGCAAGTTGCAATAAAATTATCCAGACTTAGTCAAAATCTGGGAAGGCAAAAACATCATCACGATGCTGTCTTCGGAGGCACAAAATAACATGCATATCAACTCCACTAAGCATATAAAGATCATGGACATGTAGTAGACATATCATACAGCAAACAAATCTATAGGAGCAACTCCATAGGAGGCATGGATCAATAGCAACAAGCTTCACCAAATTGATCATGCTGATAAAAACCTGACAGGTATAATTTATAGCAACTTGAGAGCAAGAAGTAAATAAGCTACAGCAAGCCATATGTGCAAGTGAGGGCATGGTTGGATAGATCATAACATGGACAGCAAGATATGACCATTGGCCACTTCAAAACAAGCATGAAATTGAGTGGGGCATCAAGCAAACATAGCATCAGCTTAAAACAGATTCCAGACTTAGCAGTTTTTTCACTAAGTATAAAACAGTAACATTGGCATGGCATGTTTACAAGCTTGTTTAAGTCACCTCAAGGCATATCATGGCAAGTGGTTTGCACCACAGCAAAGACCATATGATGGTGCTTCTAAAACATATTGACATGTGACATGAGGACAGACACATCAATAGCAATGAGCACTTCAAATCAGCATCTCATAACAAGTTTCAGCACTTAACAGCCACATGCACTTTTGCAACAGAGATTAACATGGCAATATGACACCTAACATGGATGCTACAGCAACCATCATGTAGAGCACTTCACAATGAACATTTTGACATATCGTATGCTCCATTTGGATAAACATGCACCAAGTTATCACATGTCAAACATGGCAACAAATTAACAAGTAACGGCAGTTTTTAAACATATAGCACTCTTGCAACGAAGATTAGGTCACCAAGATGAACTCAAAAAAGCATGCCCTAGTGGAACAAAATGAAGAGCACATCACCACGATCATTTTGATATATCACACGCTCAAAACGGATCTACGAGCGCGAAGTTACAGCCATACAAAGGAGGCAACAAAATATGAAAAACTGGGGACTTAGAGGAATTTATACCCTCTGAAAAGTCAACGTGGGCGAGGAGAAGCGGGACGGAGTGGATCCGGGACGGGGACGCATGTTTGGATGGAGGGAGTGGTGGATCTCGTCCACTCCCTGATCCAGATCGGATCTCGCCGGAGAAGACGACCAACGGCGGCGGCGGCTCGCCGGAAACGGTGCTGGCCGACGAGGTGGCCGGAGGAGGAGGTGGCGCGGGGCCGGCCGAGGCGGCGGGATGCCGGTGGCGGGGCGGTGGCGAGCCGGGCGCAGCTCCTGTAGCGGCGGGACGACGCCGGCGGAAGGCGGCCGGGGCGGCGCCGGTGACACGCGGTGGCGGCGACGGAGGCCCGCGGCGGCGGCGGCCGACGCCTCGAGCGCGGGCGGCGGGACGCGCTCGAAGGGCACGGGGCGGAGAGGCCCAGCGCGGCCCGGGGCGGGCCGGCCTCGAGCCCCGCGGGCCGCCGCGGCGGGAGGAGGACCCGGCAGCGGGGACGACACATGGCAGCTCACGATTGGGCGTGGCGGGCGGCGGACGTGTCTGGCGCGCAGACGGACGTGTCCGGTGGCGGACAGAGGAAGAAGGCTAGGGTTTTTGCCCGAAATTTCGGGGGAGGGGGCTAATTTATAGATTCTGGGAGCTAGGAAGGTCCAAATGGGGAGCCGTTTTCGGCCACGCGATCACGATCCGACGACCGAGATGATGGGAGAGGTTGTGATGGGTTAGTGGGCTGTTGTGGAGGGGGTCTTGGGCCAAAAGGAAGGGGTACTTTTAGCCCACTAGGTTAACCGTTGGAGTACCAAACGAACTCTAAACGTGATGAAACTTGACAGGCGGCCTACACGTACCAAAATAACAACGCACGACAAGTCTCACCTCATTCTGGAAACGTTACACGGCCACACACGAAAGAAGGACTCGGGGGTGCCACGGGCACGTGTGTGAGTGTCGGAACTCGAAACGGACAACGGGAAGAGACGAGTGGGACCGGGTGCAAGTGACAACACAAATGCAATGCAATGCACATGATAACATGACATGGATGAAATGCACACACGCACACGACAAAACAAAGAAACCCAAAATGAAAGAAGAGCCCAAAATGGAATTGATGAAGTCAAAGTTTCATATATTGCCATAATTGGAAAGTGTTACAACTGGGGCATTACAAAAGACTATCACTTATAATGTTGATCCTATTGTTCCTACTGCTTATATTGAGAAACCACCTTTCCCTGTTAAGATAAAGGATCATGCTGAAGCTTCAACTGTAGTTCGTAAGAGTAATACTAGAACACCTACACCCCCTGAGCAAATCAAAGTTGAACCTAGTCTTGCTATGGTTAAAGATCTCTTGGTAGAAGATTTAGATGGACATGTTATTTACCTCCAAGAGGAATCTACTAGAATAGCCAAACCCGATGCTAGGAATAAACATAGACCTATTGTGGGCTTGCCTGTTATCTCTGTTAAGATAGGAGATCATTGTTATCATGGTTTATGTGATGTAGGTGCTAGTGCAAGCATAATCCCTCATACCTTATATCAAGAAATTATGCATGATATTGCACCTGTTGAGTTAGAAGGGATTGATGTTACTATTAAGCTAGCTAATAGAGACACTATTTCACTAGTTGGGATTGTTAGAGATGTTGAAGTTTTGTGTGGGAAAGTTAAATACCCTGCTGATTTTCTTATTCTTAGTTCCCCACAATATGAATTTTATCCCATTATATTTGGTAGACCCTTCTTGAATACTGTTAATTCTAAGATAAATTGCGTGCAAGATATCATTACAATTGGTTTAGGAGATATGTCTCATGATTTTAACTTTGCTAAATTCCGTAGACAACCCCTTGATAAAGAATTACCTAGTAAGGATGAAATTATTGGTCTTGCTTCTATTGATGTGCCTCATAATTATCCTTTAGAACAATATTTGCTAGATCGTGAAAATGATATGCATATGAATGAAAGAAGGGAAATAAATGGAATATTCTTTAATCAGGGACCTGTATTGAAAAACAACTTGCCTGTTGAAATCCTAGGGGATCCTCCTCCACCCAAGGGTGATCCCGTGTTTGAACTTAAACCTTTACCTGATAATCTTAAGTATGTTTCTCTTGATGAAAAGAAGATATATCATGTTATTATTAGTGCTAACCTTTCAGAGCAAGAAGAGGAAAAACTATTGAAACCCCTGAAAAAGCACCGTGCTGCTATTGGATATACTCTGGATGATCTTAAGGGCATTAGTGCCACTTTATGCCAACACAAGATAAAATTGAAAGAAAACGCTAAACCGGTTATTGATCATCAACGACGGTTAAATCCTAAGATGAAAGAAGTGGTAGGGAAGGAAATACTAAATCTTCTAGAGGCAGGTATTATCTATCCAGTTGCTGATAGCCAGTGGGTAAGTCATGTCCATTGTGTCCCTAAGAAAGGAGGTATGACTGTAGTTCCTAATGATAAAGATTAATTGACCCCGCAAAGAATTGTTACAGGTTATAGGATGGTAATTGATTTCCGTAAATTAAATAAAGCTACTAAGAAAGATCATTACCCCTTGCCTTTTATTTATCAAATGCTAGAAAGGTTATCCAAACATACTCATTTTTGCTTTCTAGATGGTTATTCTGGTTCCTCTAAAATACCTGTGTCAAAAGGGGATCAAGAAAAGACCACTTTTACTTGTCCTTTCAGTACCTTTGCTTATAGATGTATGCCTTTTGGTTTATGTAATGCACCTACTACCTTTTAAAGATGCATGATAGCTATATTCTCTGATTTTTTAGGAAAGATTGTTGAGGTTTTCATGGATGATTTTTCCGTTTATGGAACTTCTTTTGATGATTGCTTAAGCAACCTTGATCGAGTTTTGCAGAGATGTGAAGACACTAATCTTGTCTTGAATTGGGAGAAGTGCCACTTTATGGTTAATGAAGGCATTGTCTTGGGACATAAAGTTTCTGAAAGAGGTATTGAAGTTGACAAGGCTAAAGTTGATGCTATTGAATAGATGTTGTGCCCCAAGGACATCAAAGGTATACGAAGTATCCTTGGTCATGTCGGGTTTTATAGGAGGTTCATTAAGGACTTCTCCAAAATCTCCAGGCCTCTGACTAATCTCTTACAAAAAGATATTCCTTTGGTCTTTGATGATGATTGTCTAGAGGCATTTAAAATACTTAAGAAAGCATTGATCTCTGCACCTATCGTCCAGCCTCCTGACTGGAATTTCCCCTTTGAGATTTTGTGCGATGCTAGCGATTATGCTATAGGTACTGTTTTAGGGCAAAGAATTGATAAGAAGTTGAATGGTATTCAGTATGCTAGTAAAACTCTAGATAGTGCACAGAAACATTATGCTACTACTGAGAAAGAATGTTTAGCTGTTGTATTTGCTTGTGATAAGTTTAGACCCTATATTGTTGATTCTAAAGCAACTATTCACACTGATCATGCTGCTATCAAATACCTTATGGAAAAGAAAGATGCTAAACCTAGACTTATTAGATGGGTTCTCTTGCTACAAGAGTTTGACTTGCATATTACTGATAGAAAGGGAGCTGAGAACCCAGTTGCAGACAACTTGTCTAGGCTAGAGAATATACTTGATGACCCACAACCTATTGATGATAGCTTTCCTGATGAACAATTAACTGTCATAAATACTTCTCGTACTGCTCCATGGTATGCTGATTATGCTAATTATATTGTTGCTAAGTTTATACCTCCTAGCTTCACATACCAGCAAAAGAAAAAGTTATTCTATGATTTGAGACATTACTTCTGGGATGACCCACATCTTTATAAAGAAGGAGTAGATGGTATTATTAGAGGTTGTGTACCTGAGCATGAATAGGAATAGATCCTACGCAAGTGCCACTCCGAAGCGTATGGAGGACACCATGCGGGAGATAGAACTGCACATAAGGTATTGCAATCCAGTTTTTATTGGCCTACTCTCTTCATAGATGCCCGTAAGTTTTTCTTACTTGTGATGAATGTCAAAGAATTGGTAATATCGACGTCAAGAAATGCCTATGAATAATTCACTTGTAATTGAACCATTTGATGTTTGGGGCTTTGATTATATGGGATCGTTTCCTGCCTCTAATGGGTATTTTAGTTGTTGTTGATTACGTTACTAAGTGGGTAGAAGCTATTCCAACTAGTAGTGCTAATCATAACACCTCTATTAAGATGCTTAAAGAAGTTATTTTTCCGAGGTTTGGAGTCCCTAGATATCTAATGACTGATGGTGGTTCACACTTTATTCATGGTGCTTTCCGTAAAATTCTTGCAAAGTATGATGTCAACCATAGAAGTCCATCCCCTTATCACCCACAGACTAGTGGTCAAGTAGAACTAAGTAATAGAGAGTTGAAATTAATTTTGCAAAAGACAATTAATAGGTCTAGGAAGAATTGGTCCAAGAAACGTGATGATGCATTATGGGCCTATAGAACTGCATACAAAAATCCTATGGGTATGTCTCCATATAAGATGGTTTATGGAAAGGCTTGTCACTTACCTCTTGAGCTAGAACATAAGGCATATTGGGCTATTAAAGAGCTCAATTATAATTTCAAACTTGCCAGTGAGAATAGGTTATTTGACATTAGCTCTCTTGATGAATAGAGAACCCATGCCTATGAGAATGCCAAGCTGTTTAAAGAAAAAGTTAAAAGATGGCATGATAAAAGGATACAAAAGAGTTTAATGTAGGTGATTATGTCTTGCTATACAACTCTCATTTAAGATTTTTTGCAGGAAAACTTCTCTCTAAGTGGGAAGGACCTTACGTTATCGAGGAGGTTTATCGTTTCGGTGCCATAAAAATCAACAACTTTGAAGGCACAAATCCGAAGGTGGTGAACGGTCAAAGAATCAAACATTATATCTCAGGTAACCCTATAAATGTTGAAACCAATGTTATTCAAACCATAACCCCGGAGGAATACATAAGTCACACTTTCCAAAACGATCCAGCCTCCGAAAAGGAAGAGGTATGTGGTATGGTAAGTAAACCGACTCCAAAACAGTTCTAAAGTCATTTTTTCTCCGTTTTTGAATATTTAGAAAAATAGAAAACTAAGTAGCAGTCCGAAAGAGACACGAGCCATCCACGAGGGTGGAGGGCGCGCCCCCCTTCTCTGGGCACGCCACCTGCCTCGTGGGCAGCTCGTGTGCCTCCCAGACTCCGATTTATTGTTTATTACTCCTTTTGGTCAATACAAATTCATTATATATACTCCCGAAGGTTTTGACCTCTGTATCACGCAAAAATCCTTAGTTTTTGTTTCGAGCTGTTTCTGTCGCAGATAAGTGCAATATGTCGTTCCAGGATTCGGAGGGAGAAAGCTATGTGGCGGATTTCCTCGCGGACCCTAAGGTCTATGGGGACTTGGAGCATTATGGTTGGACCACGGAGGAAGAAGAGGACCATGATCCCAAGCGGGAGGATTCGACCAGCTCAGATGAAGACGAAATCCCACTACCTCAACCGAGGGACATGCATGTGGAGTTCAAAAAGTCAAGCCTCCCCGTCAGAGTAAAGAAACCTAAGATCGAATTTATCCCTTTTTACCTCTTGCAGGAAAACAAACAGACACTATGCAAGAGGATATTAAATCTTGAACAAGAGATCAATGATCTAAAGGAGCAAAATTTTGTTCTTAAGCGCAAGCTAAGGAAGAAGCCATCATCACCATCTCCAAAGAAGGGGACATAATCGTCTGGGTATGGGCACTCCCCTTGGCAACTGCCAAGCTTGGGGGAGTGACCCCGGTATCGTATCACCATCACCCCTATCTTTATCGCTTTTATTAGTTCGATCCTTTTGGTAGTATCTTGATCTAGTAGAATAAAGTTAGCATGATCTAGTTGTGATCTTTTGCATTATGATCTTTACCCTTCGTAATCGAGTCCGTGAGCTATATACTAAAGATTAGTGTTGGGTCAAGGGCTTGATTTCCTCACTTTGGTCAAGATAGAATAAAGGAAAACATAAAAAGTATCAAAGAGATCATATTGATCTTATGGGAAGTAATGACTTCACATATAAAGAGTATGATGAATAAAAGTTGTTGGGAGTTGACAAACATAGTTTTGGTCATCGTTGCAATTAATAGGAAGTAATAAAAGAAGAGAGGCTTCACATACAAATATACTATCTTGGACATCTTTTATGATTGTGAGCACTCATTAAAATATGACATGCTAAAGAGTTGATGTTGGACAAGGAAGACAACATGATGGGTTATGTTTTCTTATATATCTGAAATAAAGTATATTGCCATGGATCATCCAACATGTTGAGCTTGCCTTTCCCCCTCATGCTAGCCCAAACGCCTTGCACCAAGTAGAGATACTACTTGTGCTTCCATACATCCTTAAACCCAGTTTTGCCATGAGAGTCCACCATACCTACCAATGGATTGAGAAAGATCCTTCCAAGTAAGTTGTCATGTTGCAAACTCGCTAAAATATGTATGATTTATTAGTGTGGAGTAAATAAGCTTTATACGATCTTGTGATATGGAAGTAACAAAAGCGCTGGACTGCATAATAAAGGTCCTTATCACAAGTGGCAATATTAAGTGATGTTCTTCTGTGCTAAGACTTTGTGCATCCAACCATAAAAACACATGACAACCTATGCTCCCCTCTGCGAAGGACCTATCCATTATTCTTGCCTTATAAGAGTCAAGGTGAAATTCACCTTTCCTTTTTACGTTTTATCCTTTGGCAAGCACATTTTGTTGGAAAGATCTTGACATATATACCCACTTGGATGTAAGTTTTCATGGTTTATTACTGTTGACATTACCCTTGAGGTAAAAGGTTGGGAGGCAACACCATAAGCCCCTATCTTTCTCTGTGTCTGATTAAAACTCCATAACCATAAGTATTGCGTGAGTGTGAGCAATTGTGAAATACTATATGATAGTTGAGTATGTAGGCTTGCTGAAAAGCTCTTATGATTGACTCTCTCTGATGTTACGATAAATTGCAATTCTTCAATGACCGAGATCAAAGTTTGTTAGTTTTTAATGAAGTTTATGATTCATGCTTGATATTGTGAATGAATTGTTACTTTAGCATAAGAATCATATGACAATATATATAT
>LR738713.1:841253089-841304476 GCA_902687465.1 Secale cereale
TATATACAGCCGGTCTATTCTCATAACATTATGAGAATAATATTCTCATAACACTTCCTAACTGCACGCACAACGCGAGGGCACTGCACAGATACTGCAACACAGAGACCAATGAATTTCATGTTTGAAAAAACTGTACGTGTTGTTTTTTCGGTACTTTTTTTGCTCTAGTTTTTTAACCGTTTATCAGAATTATGCGTGTAATATACCGTTGAAAAGCTATGGAGTAGACACAACTTCGCAATGTTGAACACTTTTCAAATTCATCATAGTTTAAGAGCAGTTTCGAAAATCGTGTGGCTCATAACGAATGACAACGAGCATTTTTTTGCGTTTTTTTCTAAACCGCTCATCGAAATGAAGCAAGTGATACACTGTTGGAAAGGTATCGTCGGCGCGCATCTTTTTCATATCTATTATTTTTTTCTAATTCGCTACGGTTTAAGAGCAGTTTTGAATTTAACATATCACGGAATTGTGTTTTTTCGAATTTTTTGCAATTTTCGGTACTGTTTTAGCTTCAGTTTTTTAGCCGTTTGCCGAAACGAGTCGTGTCATACGCCGTTGGAAAGCTACGAACGAGGCGCAACTTTCATATGTTGAAATGTTTTTCAGATTCCTTACGATTTTAGTTAATTTTGAAAATCGTGCTGCTGACTTCGAAGGGCAGCGGCCGTTTTTCGTGAAATTTTTACAAAACGTTGGTCGAAATGATACAAATGATACACCGTTGGAAAGATATCGTCGAGACGCTACTTTTTCATGTAGAACACTTCCTTTAATTCATTACGGTTTAAGAGCAGTTTTGAAATTACAAAAACGCACACACTCTGTTTTTTCGCGACACAAATATCAACGCGTGTATTGCATCAGACAGAAGAACACACTTCTTGAGACTGAAAACCGCACTGCATCAAACGGTCAATCGAACTGCATGATTTCTTTTATTTATATGTAACTTTTTTCGGACGAGTAAGTGGACCGGACTTCACGCCGAGTGTAAGTGAAAAGCAAAATTATGGAGAAGTGAACCGCATTACTTTTTGTGTCGTTTTGGTAACAATTTTTCTTTTGCACTTACAAGATGAACAACATCAAACGTCCGACCGCACCGCTTTAAATGGTCAAGTGAACAACATTGTTTTTTTGTTGTTTCTCTATCATTTGTCATTTAACACGTCTTTGCACTGTATTTGTTTCTTTCTTTTTTTTGTTTGGAGTTTTGGGTTTCCACATTGGCGAGTTGTATACGTGTGAAGAAGCGAACCACATGGTCAAGGGAAATGAACCGCAACACAATTCAAAATGAACTTCCTTTGTTATATTATAGATGTGGTTTGCTTCTTCACAAAATGAACTTCAAATGAACATGGATATTCTCTTCTCTTTCTTACTGAGCGCACTGCAAATGCTTTCCATAAGAAAATACAAAAATGAGCTGATTACAAATGAACATCCCGGCAAACAAATTGATGTTTTCTCCCCACGAGAGCACCTCCTCTGTCCCTCCAGCGAATTGCAAACGACATCATGGCCAACATCAAGCGAACTGCACGCATGAGCTGTCCGTGCCGCACGCCCGCACAACCGAGCTTCATGCCACTCGGCGAGTTGCGCTCTTGTCACCGTCTGAACTGCACTAGGGTAATTCCACGGGGACTGCACTGAACTTGCAAAACAAATCTGGAAAAGACACAAGAAATTGAAGCCGAGTGTGCCACCGTCATCTGGGAGCCTGCGGAGGAACAACGATCGACAAAAAATAATTCAGTACTTGGATGCCACCCAGTATTGCATTGTCCCGTGCGACGAACTCCTCGTCCCCGTGAGCCGAGCTGCAGCATCGTTCGCAGTGGACTGATGTTGATGGCCGCGCATGGACGCAGACACAGACGAGAATAAGGGGAGGCGCAGGACTCCGGCGGCGGCACCCGCAAGGGCCGTATCCCGATGATGATGGTCGCGCTCTGGATCTGGCTACTCGGGATCCCTCGCCTGCAGGAAACGTGGCGGCGGGATCTGACCTGGCGCGAGGAGGCTGCGGTTGTTGGGATGAGGGTGGAGCCGAGCAGCCATGGAACATGACCACGCCGATGAGGAGGTAGCTCGCCGGCCGCCTGGCTCCAGCACACATCGCGAGTCCTCAAAAGTAAGGAACACGGCCCACACCATCGCATGGAGGAGGGAGAAGGAAGCCCGCCTGCTCCTTGGCGCGACGCAGGGTGAGGCGCTTGGGGCGGGGCAGGGCGGCAGGAGGAGCCTTGGGAGAAGGGAGAGGAGGCGCCGTGGGAGGTGGTGGTGCCGGTGGAGGCCAGTGGCTGCTCCGTCGTGTCCCTCGTGAAGAGGATGAAGCGCGGGCAGCCGGGTTGGTTGCGGCTCCGCCCATATCCGTGGGGTGGTGGCGCGGCAGGGCCGGTTCCACCAGGATCCGTCACCGGGGAGTGGGTTGGGCTGGGGGCATGGGAGATCGGGCGGTGGGGGTGGTTGCCGGCGCTGTAGATGGAGGGGGTGGGTCGTGGGAGTTGGAGTCGGGGGTGGAAGGAAGAAAGTGGTTAAGTGGGGGGTGTTATGAGAATAAGGCCTTATTCTCATAACACCCCTTAAGACCTTATTCTCATAACAACTGCCTTATTCTCATAACACCCCCACTTAAATAGGTTTCTAGCGCGGAGCGCCCCGAGGACAGCAACCACTGCCCCGTATCCTACCCCCGCGCTGCCGCCCCACCTCCTTCCACCAGCACCGTCGCGCCGGCTCCTACCCTGATGCGGTGCGGTTTTCTTGTGCAGTTCGGAAGCGCAAAAACCGCTCGCTGCCATTATTCGTCGGTCGCACCGTTTTCAAAACTGCTCTTAAACCATGCGGAATCTCGAAAGTGTTCAACATGGGGAAGTTGCGTCTACTCCATAGCTTTTCAAAGGTATATTACACGCATAATTTCGATAAACGGTTAAAAACTAAAGCAAAAAAGGTACCAAAAACAACACGTACAGTTTTTTCAAACATGCAGTTCGCCGTTTTCAAAACTGCTCTTAAACCATGCGGAATCTCGAAAAGTGTTCAACATGGCGAAGTTGCGTCTACTCCATAGCTTTTCAATGGTATATTACATGCATAATTCCGATAAACGGTTAAAAAACTAGAGCAAAAAAGGTACCGAAAAAACAACACGTACAGTTTTTTCAAACATGCAGTTCACCGTTTTCAGAACTGCTCTTAAACCGTGGGGAATGTCGAAAAGTGTTCAACATGGCGAAGTTGCGTCTACTCCATATCTTTTCAACGGTATATTACACGCATAATTTCGATAAAATGTTAAAAAACAAGAGCAAAAAAGATACCGAAAAAACAACACGTACAGTTTTTTCAAACAAGCAGTTCACTGGTCTCTGTGTTGCAGTAACATGCAGTTCGGAAGCGCAAAAAAACGCGTCGATTTGGGTGTCGCGAAAAACAGAGTTTCCGCGTTTTTGTAATTTCAAAACTGCTCTTAAACCGTAATGAATTAGAGAGGGTGTTCTACATGAAAAAGTAGCATCTCGACGATATCTTTCCAACGGTGTATCATTTGAATCATTTCGACCAACATTTTGTAAAAAAAATCACGAAAAACGGCCACTGCCTTTCGTAGTCAGCCGAACGATTTTCAAATTTAACTAAAAAGCGTAAGGAATCTCAAAAACATTTCAACATATGAAAGTTGCGCCTCGTTCGTAGCTTTCCAACGGTATATTACACGGCTTGTTTCGACAAATGGTTAGAAAACTTGAGTGAAAACAGTACCGAAAATTTGAAAAATTTCGAAAAACACAATTCCGCGATTTAGTAAATTCAAAACTGTTCTTAAACCGTAGCGAATTAGAAAAATAATAGATTTGAAAAAGATGCGCGCCGACGATACCTTTCCAACGGTGTATCATACATTTCATTCCGACGAGCGGTTTAGAAAAAACGCAAAAAAACGCTCGCTGCCATTCGTTGTGAGCCGCACGATTTTAGAAACTGCTCTTAAACTATGATGAATTTTGAAAAGTGTTCAACATGGCAAAGTTGCGTCTACTACATAGCTTTTCAACGGTATATTACACGCATAATTTTGATAAACGGTTAAAAAACTAGAGCAAAAAATGTAACCAAAAAACAACACGTACAGTTTTTTCAAACATGCAGTTCACTGGTCTTTGTGTTGCAGTAAATGCAGTTCGGAAGCGCAAAAAAACGCGTCGATTTGGGTTTCGCGAAAAACAGAGTTTCCGTGTTTTTGTAAATTCAAAACTGATCTTAGACCGTAATGAATTAGAGGGGTGTTCTACATGAAAAAGTAGCTTCTCGACGGTATCTTTCCAACGGTGTATCATTTGGATCATTTCGACCAACGTTTTGTAAAAATTTCACGAAAAACGGCCACTGCTCTTCGTAGTCAGCCGCACGATTTTCAAATTTAACTAAAAACCGTAAGGAATTTCATAAACATTTCAACATATGAAAGTTGCGCCTCGTTCGTAGCTTTCCAACGATATATTATACGCCTTATTTCGACAAACGGTTAGAAAACTGGAGTGAAAACAGTACTGAAAATTTGAAAAAAAATCGAAAAACACAATTCCCCGATTTAGTAAATTCAAAACTGCTCTTAAACCGTAGCGAATTACAAAAAATAATAGATAAGAAAAAGATGCGCGCCGACGATACCTTTCCAACGGTGTATCATACGTTTCATTCCGACGAGCGGTTTAGAAAAAAAGGCAAAAAAACGCTCGCTGTCATTAGTTGTGAGCCGCACGATTTTCGAAACTGCTCTTAAACTATGATGAATTTTGAAAAGTGTTCAACATGGCGAAGTTGCGTCTACTCCATAGCTTTTCAACGGTATATTACACGCATAATTCCGATAAACGGTTAAAAAACTAGAGCAAAAAAGGTGCCGAAAAAACAACACGTACAGTTTTTGCAAACATGCAGTTCACTGGTCTCTATGTTGCAGTAATATGCAGTTCAGAAGCGCAAAAAAACGCGTCGATTTGGGTGTCGCGAAAAACAGAATTTCCGTGTTTTTGTAATTTCAAAACTGCTCTTAAACCGTAATGAATTAGAGGTGGTGTTCTACATGAAAAAGTAGCGTCTCGACGATATCTTTCCAACGGTGTATCATTTGGATCATTTCAACCAATGTTTTGTAAAAACTTCACGAAAAACGGCCACTGTCCTTCGTAGTCAGCCGCACGATTTTCAAATTTAACTAAAAACCGTATGGAATCTTAAAAACATTTCAACATATGAAAGTTGCGCCTCGTTCGTAGCTTTCCAACGGTATATTACACGTCTTGTTTCGACTAACGGTTAGAAAACTGGAGTGAAAACAGTACCGAAAATTTGAAAAAAATTGAAAAACACAATTCCGCGATTTAGTAATTCAAAACTGCTCTTAAACCGTAGCGAATTAGAAAAAAATAATATATATGAAAAAGATGCGCGCCGACGATACATTTCCAACGGTGTATCATACGTTTCATTCCGACGAGTGGTTTAGGAAAAAACGCTCGCTGTCATTCGTTGTGAGCCGCACGATTTTCGAAACTGCTCTTAAACTATGATGAATTTTGAAAAGTGTTCAACATGGCGAAGTTGCGTCTATTACATAGCTTTTCAATGGTATATTACACGCATAATTCCGATAAACGGTTAAAAAAGTAGAGTAAAAGGTATTAAAAAAACAACACGTACAGTTTTTTCAAACATGCAGTTCACTGGTCTCTGTGTTGCAGTAACATGCAGTTCGGAAGCGCAAAAAAACGCGTCGATTTGGGTGTCGCGAAAAACAAAGTTTCCGCGTTTTTGTAATTTCAAAACTCCTCTTAAACCGTAATGAATTAGAGGGGGTGTTCTACATGAAAAAGTAGCATCTCGACGATATCTTTTCAACGGTGTATCATTTGGATCATTTCGACCAACGTTTTATAAAAATTTCACGAAAAACGGCCACTGCCCTTCGTAGTCAGCCACACGATTTTCAAATTTAACTAAAAACCGTAAGGAATCTCAAAAACATTTCAACATATGAAAGTTGCGCCTCGTTCGTAGCTTTCCAACGGTATATTACACGCCTTGTTTCGACTAACGGTTAGAAAATTGGAGTGAAAACAGTACCGAAAATTTGAAAAAATTTGAAAAACACAATTGCGCGATTTAGTTATTCAAAACTGCTCTTAAACCGTAGCGATTTGAAAAAATAATAGATATGAAAAAGATGCGCGTCGACGATACCTTTCCAACGCTGTATCATACGTTTCATTCCGACGAGCGGTTTAGAAAAAAAACGCAAAAAAAACGCTCGCTGCCATTCGTTGTGAGCAACACGATTTTCGAAACTGCTCTTAAACTATGATGAATTTTGAAAGTGTTCAACATGGCGAAGTTGCGTCTACTCCATAGCTTTTCGACGGTATATTACACGCATAATTCCGATAAACGGTTAAAAAACTAGAGCAAAAAAAGGTATCGAAAAAACAACACGTACAGTTTTTTGAAATATGAGGTTCTGTTGCAGTATCTGTGCAGTGCGCATAGATTTCCAAACAGTAAAACAAAGCAGTTCGGAAGTGTTATGAGAATATTATTCTCATAATGTTATGAAAATAGACCGGCTGTATATATATATATATATATATATATATATATATATATATATATATATATATATATATATATATATATATATATATATATATATATTCATCTAACATATTCATCTAGCTAAAAAAATCATGTAACAATCATCTAAAAAATGCATCTATCATATAACAACTGAAAAATGCATCTAACATTGACAACTAAAAATGCATCTAACATCGATATCTAACATTCATCTAAAAAATTAATCTAACATTCATAAAAAATGCATCTAACATCTAAAAACTAAAAAATGCATGTAACATATCTGACATTCATCTAAAAAAAATCATCTAACGACATTCATCTAAAAAGTGTGTGTGTGTGTGTGTGTGTGTGTGTGTGTGTGTGTGTGTGTGTGGGTGTGTGTGTGTGTGCGTGCGTGTGCGCGTGTGTGTGTGCATTGGTGAGGCAGTGGGTGCTCACAGCGGCGAGGCGAATTCGGGCGGCGACGGGCGGTGCGGCGAAGGGAGGCGACGACGACGGGCGGCGCGGCGACGGGAGCGGGGCGGCGACGGGAGGCGACGACGAGGGGCGCGTCGACGGGCGGGAGCGACGACGGGCGGACGCGGCGGGAGAAAGAGAGAAGAAATGGAGGAGAAACTGAAAATTTTGTAAGCACGGTACATATAGGAGAGGCCTATAGTACCGGTTCGTGCCATGAACCGGTACTATAGGTCGAATTTAGCTAGGTGAAGCGGCGGGAAACGCACACCTATAGCACCGGTTGGTGGCTCCAACCGGTGCTATAGGGTGGTCTATAGCACCGGTTCGAGCCACCAACCGGTGCTATAGGGTATTTTTAGAGTTTTTTCCTTTTCTCCTTTATTTATTTTCTTTAATTCATTTCTGAGTTATTTTTTGCTGTTTTTAGAGTTTTATTTGAATATTTTTGCTTTAGGTACAAAAATTTACAAAACTTTTTGTTACTTCGAGTAGTTTTCAAATTTGAATAGTTTAAATTTGAATTATTTGAAATTTTTGTGAATCACAAGTTCGGGAATAGCTTTACTTTAAAAATATATTTTTCTGTGATTCTTTTTTTATTAGGTTTAATATTACTGTGTTTTATCATTATATTCAATTTAGTAAAACTTAGGTTATTTAAAAAAATCCTTTTTAACAGACTCGTTTTCGTGTAAAAACCCTAATACTTCGAAAGAGATTGTCCATTTTGTACACGAAGTGCATCTAGTTTTTGCCGTAACCATCTCTATTTTTTTGCACATGCTATGTGGGTGAAATGAGGATACCATGCCAAGTTTCAACCTATTCAGAGTTCATTTGTAGTGCTTTTCAATTTCAGGGTCATTTAGCTCAAAAAAATCAGTAAATCGATGGAAAATAGCAAATGAAGTCAGAAAGGGTTGAAAGTTGATGACGTGGCTCTGAATGGTGCATACTGAATGCACAAAAAGTGTGGAGTTATAATAAGTTAAAAAAATGAAAAGCCTTTGTAACAGACTCGTTTTCGTGTGAAACCCTGACACTTCGAAAGAGATTGTCCATTTTGTACACGAAGTGCATCCAGTTTTTGCTGTAACCATCTCTACTTTTTTGCACATGCTATGTGGGTGAAATGACGATACCATGCCAAGTTTCAACCTATTCAGAGTTCATTTGTAGTGCTTTTCAATTTCAGGGTCATTTAGCACAAAAAAATCAGTAAATCGATGGAAAATAGCAAATGAAGTCAGAAAGTGGATTTGGACATAATATTTCTCCGCGTTTGAAATGCCAAAACACATAAAGTACCCTAATTAACTATTACAAAGATTCCCTCCGATTTGTCCGAAGTGGGAGAGTGAAGTCGGTCACATCCCAGAGTGGGATCTTTGGGTGCGAAACTTTTTCTTCGCTTGTTTCCCTTTGTGCTGTAACCATGGAGAATCTTCATCATTTAACAAGATGCTCGGGTCAACATTCACTGTGAAGGGAGCAATTTCATCAAAATTTTCATAATCTTCTGACATGTCTGTCTTGTCATCCACTCCCACGATGTTTCTTTTCCCTGAGAGAACTATGTGGCGCTTTGGCTCATCGTCTGATGTATTCGCTTCCTTATCTTTTTTTTTCTCGGCTTGGTAGACATGTCCTTCACATAGAAAACCTGCGCCACATCATTGGCTAGGATGAACTGTTCGTCTGAGTACGCAAGATTGTTGAGATCCACTGTTGTCATTTCGTACTGCGGGTCTTTCGTTACCCCGCCTCGTGCCATATTGACCCATTTGCACCGAAACAAAGGGACCTTCAAACCACGTCCATAGTCAAGTTCCCATATGTCCTCTATGTAACCATAATATGTGTCATTTCCACTCTGGTTTGGTGCATCAAAGCGGACACCGCTGTTTTGGTTGGTGCTCTTCTTATCTTGGGCGATCGTGTCAAATGTATTCCCATTTATCTCGTACCCTTTGAAAGTCATTATATTCGATGATGGTAACTGGGACAACAAGTAAAGGTCTTCATCAACATCGGCGTCATGCATGGCACGTGTCTGTAACCAACCGGTGAAAGTCCCCGTTTGTTCACGTGTAATCCAGTCTTCAGACTTCTCCGGGTGTTTGGAGCGTAGAAAATTCTCGTGTTCCTCCATATACGGAGTCACCAAGGCGGAATTTTGCAGAACTGTGTAGTGTGCTTTAGTGAGAGAATGCCCGTCCATACATATTATTTGTTTCGGTCCTACCGTGCCATTTCCATCCAGTCTGCCCTTATGCCGCGATTCAGGAACACCAATCGGCTTAAGGTCAGGAATAAAGTCAATACAAAACTCAATGACCTCCTCATTTTCATGACCCTTGGAGATGCTTCCTTCTGGCCTAGCACGATTACGAACATATTTCTTTAAGCCTCCCATGAACCTCTCAAAGGGGAACATAATGTGTAGAAATACAGGACCTAGAATGGCAATCTCTTCGACTAGGTGAACTAGAACGTGAGTTATGATATTGAAGAAGGATGGTGGGAACACCAACTCGAAACTGACAAGGCATTGCACCAAATCACTCTATAACCTTGGTAGGATTTCTGGATCGATAACCTTCTGAGAGATTGCATTGAGGAATGCACATAGCTTCACAATGGCTAATCGAACGTTTTCCGGTAGAAGGCCCCTCAATGCAACCGGAAGCAGTTGTGTCATAATCACATGGCAGTCATGAGACTTTAGGTTCTGGAACTTTTTCTCTGCCATATTTATTATTCCCTTTATATTCGACGAGTAGCCAGATGGGACCTTCATACTGAGCAGGCATTCGAAGAAGATTTCCTTCTCTTATTTGGTAAGAGCGTAGCTTGCATGACCCTCGAACTTCTTTGGATCCATGTCGTCTTTTCCGTGCATACGTTGCTGGTCCTCCCGTGCCTCCGGTGTATATTTTTTCTTCCCATACACGCCCAAGAAGCCTAGCAGGTTCACGCAAACATTCTTAGTCACGTGCATCACGTTGATTGCAGAGCGGACCTCGAGGTCTTTCCAGTAAGGTAGGTCCCAAAATATGGATTTCTTCTTCCACATTGGTGAACGTCCGTCGGCATCATTTGGAACAGATTGTCCGCCAGGACCCTTTCCAAAGATTACTTGTAAATCCTTGACCATATCAAGTATATCTTCACCAGTACGATGGGGAGGCTTCTGCCGGTGATCTGGATCACCTTTGAAATGCTTGCCTTTCTTTCTAACGGGATGCCTGCTCTGAAGAAATCGACGATGGCCCAGGTACACATTCTTCTTACATTTATCCAAATATGTACTGTCGGTATCATCTAAACAGTGCGTGCATGCGTGGTATCCCTTGTTTGTCTGTCCTGAAAGGTTACTAAGAGCGGGTCAATCATTGATGGTTACAAACAGCAACGCTCGAAGGTCAAATTCCTGCTGTTTGTGCTCATCCCACACACGTACACCTTCTATGCTCCATAGCTCTAAAAGTTCTTCAACCAATGGCCTTAGGTACACATCAATGTCGTTGCCGGGTTGCCTGGGGCCTTGGATGAGCACTGGCATCATAATGAACTTTCGCTTCATGCACAACCAAGGAGGAAGGTTATAGATACATAGAGTCACAGGCCATGTGCTATGATTGTTGTTCTGCTCCCCAAAAGTATTAATGCCATCTGCACTTAAACCAAACCATATGTTCCTTGCGTCAGCTGCAAATTTCTTCCACCTTCTCTCAATTTTTCTCCACTGTGATCCGTCAGCGGGTACTCTCAACTTCCCGTCTTTCTTACGATCTTCTTTGTGCCATCGCATCAACTTGGCATGCTCTTTGTTTTGGAACAAATGTTTCAACCGTGGTATTATAGGAGCATACCACATCACCTTGGCAGGAATCTTCTTCCTGGGGCGCTCGCCCTCAACATCACTAGGGTCATCGTGGCGGATCTTATAGCGCAATGCACTATATACCGGGCATATTTTTAAATCCTCGTACTCACCGCGGTAGAGGATGCAGTCATTAGGGCATGCATGTATCTTTTGCACCTCTAATCCTAGAGGGCAGACAACCTTCTTTGCTTCGTACGTACTGTCAGGCAATTCATTATCCTTTGGAAGCTTCTTCTTTATTATTTTCAGTAGCTTTTCAAATGCCTTGTCAGGTATACCATTCTCTGCCTTCCACTGTAGCAATTCAAGTGTGGTACCTAGCTTTTTCTTGTCATCTTCGCAATTTGGGTACAACAGTTTCTTGTTATCCTCTAACATCCTCTACAACTTCAGCTTCTCCTTTTCACCTGCGCACATTCTCTTTGCATCAGTAATTGCCCGAACAAGATCATCTGCGGGCTCATCTGAAGCCTGTTCTGCAGCTTCTTCCCGCATTGCTGGCTCAGCTTCTTCCCCCATTGTTGTACCATCATTTTCATAGAACCCATGGCCAGGATAGCTGTCGTCATCCTCTTCTTCTTCATCGTCTTCCATCATAACCCCTCTTTCTCCGTGCTTGGCCCAAACATTATAGTGGGGCATGAAACCGAACTCAAACAGGTGGACGTGAATGGTTCTTGACTTAGAGTAATTCTGATCATTCTTACATCCAGCACATGGACAAGGCATAAAACCATCCACCCCCTTGTTCGCCTCAGCTGCAAGCAGAAACGTATGCACACCATTAGTGAACTGGGGAGAGCATCGGTCATCGTACATCCATTGCCGGCTCATCTTCATTACACAACACCGAAAAGACCAAATTAATACAAAGTTCATACATAAATTATTAAGTTCATACATAAAGTTCCTACAACACTTATATTCTCATAAAACAACATAGAAATAACTCTCTAGCTAAAGCATTTAAATGCAAAAACAAATGCGATCAAGACCGCAACTAAGGTAACAATTGATCCAACAACATAATGATACCAAGCCTCATTATCGATGGCATATTTTCTAATCTTTCTATTCTTCAAGCGCATCTTCTCCATCTTGATCTTGTGATCATCGACGACTTCGGCAACATGCAACTCCAATTCCATCTTCTTCCCCTCAATTCTTTTCAATTTTTCTTTCAAGTACTCGTTTTCTTTTTCAACTAAATTTAACATCTCGACAATAGGGTCGGTTGGCATTTCCGGTTCACATACCTCCTAGATGAAAATATCTATGTCAACTTGATGTGCATAATTTGTCATAAGCTCGAAATGCAACAAATAGTGCTAAAAGAGAATATACCACATCTGAATCATAACCCGGACGAGGGCCGACGGGGACGAATACCAAACCCATGGCACTATGTATAACAAACAAAGTACGGGTAAGATAATTATACGAGAAACTATATATATAAATCAACAAACATGAATTTTTATATATAAAAAATATAAGAACAAGAGCCTCACCACAAGGTGGTGCCGGCGATGTGACGGTGCGGGCGATCGTCGGTGGTTAGGACGGAGACGGGAAGGCACTAAGTAAACATCACCTACAGATGCAAACTAAGATTTATTTTGAGCTCAAATTGCATATAAATCAAATATTAGCACATATAATTCCTCCCAAAATAAAACCCACAAATCACTATACTTAGAGCATTGCAAGAGATAATCTAGCAATGAGAGATGAAAGGACAAAGTTGCTAACCTTTGTGGTCACTTGGATGGATGGGGGGCCTTCAAATCTTCACAAATTTTGGCAAAAATGGAGTATGAGCTCGAGAGAGGAAGAGGAAGAATAGAGGAGAGGAATGAAAGGGGAATTGGCTCGGGCTCGACGAAGGGTATATATAGAGGCCCCTTTAGTATCGGTTGGTTACATGAACCGGTACTATATGTCATCCTGTAGTACCGGTTTGTGCCACGAACCGGTACTAAAGGATCTTGTGGGGCCCCAGCCTGACGCCGACCTGCCACCACCTCATTAGTACCGGTCCGTGGCACGAACCGGTACTATTGGTTCACCACGAACCGGTACTAATGGGAGGTGGCCAGCTAGCCGTTGGAACCGGCGCTAATGTGCACATTACTGCCGGTTCAGTTACGAACCGGCGCTAATGTATCGCACATTAGCCCTGTTTTCCACTAGTGATCTTGAGTTTTGTTTTGTGTTACCCCAATGTAATCGAGTCCTTGAGTTATATAATAAAGAGTGTGATTTAGTTAAGAGCTTTGTTTCTTGCCATGATCTAAAGAAAAAAATAAAAAGAACATGCATGAAAGATCATGTAGTGATCTTATGAAGAGTGATGACTTCACATACAAAAAGAATGATGATTGAAACTTGTTGTGGATTGACAAACGTAGACCTTGGTCATTGTTGCAGTTAATAGGAAGTGATGAAGAGAGAGAGAGAGGTTCACATATAAATATATCATCTTGGACATCTTTTATGATTGTGACCACTCATTAAAATATGGCATGCTAAGAAGTTGATGTTGGACAAGGAAGACAACATAATGAATTATGCTTGCTTTTTTCCGAACAATGGTATATGGCTATAGATCCTTTAGCATGTGATGCTTGCTTCCACCTCATATCAGCCAAAACTTCCGCACTAAGTAGAGATACTGCTTGTGCATCCGTAAACACTCGACCCAGTTTTGACATGAGAGTCCACCATACCTACCTATGGATTGATTAAGATCCTTCAAGTAAGTTGTCATCGGTGTAAGCAATAAAATTGCTCTCTAAATATGTATGATCTATTGGTGTGTGGAAAATAAGCTTTGTACGAACTTGTGATGAGGAAGTCATAAAAGCGACGGACTGCATAATAAAGTTCTTTATCACAAGGGGAAATATAAAGTGACGTTCCTCCACGCTAAGAGATTACGCATCCAACCCAAAAAGCGCATGGCAACCTCTACTTCCCTCTGCGAAGGGCCTATCTTGTACCTTTAATTTTTATCCTAAAAGAGTCATGGTGATAAACACCAATTCCTTTATTCCGGCATCTTGGCAAGCAGCATGTGTTAGAGAAAGATCTTTATTCATATATCAACTTGGAAGTGAGTAGCCATGAATTATTATCGTTGACATTACCCTTGAGGTAAATAGTTGGGAGGCAAATATAAGCCCCTATCTTTCTCTGTGTCCGATTGAAACTTTGATCTCATAAAGTATCGCGTGACTGTTAGCAATTGTAGAAGACTAAATGATGATTGAGTATGTGGATTTGCCTTGCAAGCTCATATTTTTGACTCTTTCCGATATTGCGATAAATTGCAATTGTTTCAATGACTAAAGACTATTGGTTGTTAGTTCTCCATAAGGTTCTTGATTCATACTTTACATGGTGAACGAATTGTCACTTTAGCATAAGAGATTATATGATAATATTGTTGTTCTAAATATGATCATGATGCCTGCATGTCCGTATTTTATTTTATAGACACCTCTATCTCTAAACATGTGGTCATATTTATCGATCTTGGCTTCCGCTTGAGGACAAGTGAGGTCTAAGCTTGGGGGAGTTGATACGTCCATTTTGCATCATGCTTTTATGTTGGTATTTATTGCATTATGGGCTGTTATTACACATTATGGTGCAATACTTATGGCTATTCTCTCTTATTTTACAAGGTTTGCACAAAGAGGGAGAATGCCGGCAGCTGGAAATCTGGGCTGGAAAAGGAGCAAGTTTGAGATACCTATTATGCACAACTCCAAAAGCCATGAAACTCGGCGCAGATTTATTTTGGAATATATAAAAAATATTGGGCGAAGAAACTACTGGAGGGGACCTACCAGGTGGCCACAAGCCTGGTAGGCGCGCCCACCCCCCCAGGGCACGCCTAGTGGGCTTGTGGCCCCCCCTGTGGCTCCTCCGGTGCCCCTCTTCTGCTATATGAAGCGTTTCGTCCCAGAAAAAAATCAAGGGAGAGCTTGCGGGAAGAAACTCCGCCGCCACGTGGCGGAACTTGAGCAGAACCAATCTAGAGCTCCAATAGGGCGATCCTGCCGGGGAAACTTTCCTCTCGGAGGGGGAAATCGTTGCCATCGTCATCACCAATGCTCCTCTCATCGGAGTGGACTCATCTCCATCAACATATTCATCAGCACCATCTCATCTCCAAACCCTAGTTCATCTCTTGTAACCAATCTCCGTCACGCGACTCCGATTGGTACCTGTAAGGTTGCTAGTAGTGTTAATTACTCCTTGTAGTTGATGCTTGTTGGTTTACTTGGTGGAAGATCATATGTTCAGATCCTTAATCATATTTATTACCTCTCTGATCATGAACATAATTATTCTTTGTGAGTAGTTACGTTCGTTCCTGAGGACATGGGTTAAGTCTTGCTAATAGTAGTCATGTCAATTTGGTATTCGTTCGATATTTTGATGTGTTGTATGTTGTCTCTCCTCTAGTGGTGTTATGTGAACGTCGACTACATAAAACTTCACCATTATTTGGGCCTAGAGGAAGGCATTGGGAAGTAATAAGTAGATGATGGGTTGCTAGAGTGACAGAAGCTTAAACCCTAGTTTATGCGTTGCTTCGTAAGGGGCTGATTTGGATCCACTAGTTTATTGCTATGGTTAGACTTTGTCTTAATACTTCGTTCGTAGTTGCGGATGCTTGCGAAGGGGGTTAATCATAAGTGGGAGGCTTGTCCAAGTAAGGGCAGCACCCAAGCACCGGTCCATCCACATACCAATATATCAAAGTAACGAACGTGAATCATATGAACGTGATGAAACAAGCTTGACAGTAATTCCCATGTGTCCTCGGGAGCGCTTTACCTATTATAAGAGTTTGTTCCGGCTTGTCCCTTGCTACAAAAGGGATTGGACCACTTGCTGCACTTTTGCTACTACCGTTACTTGTTACCCGTTACCAATTATCTTATCACAAAACTATCTGTTACCGCTACCTTCAGCACTTGCAAGAAATACCTTACTGAAACCCGCTTATCATTTCCTTCTGCTCCTCGTTGGGTTCGACACTCTTACTTATCGAAAGGACTACGATTGATCCCCTATACTTGTGGGTCATCAACGTTCGACTACATCAACCGCGTCTCTTGACGCTTCCGCTTACGGTCTACGAGGGTATGTAGACAACACTCTCCCCTCTCGTTGATGTGCATCACCATGATCTCACATGTGCGTATAATTTTTTTGAAATACTATGTTCCCCAACAGTGGCATCTGAGCCAGGTTTATGCGTAGATGTTGCATGCACGAGTAGAACACAAGTGAGTTGTGGGCGATACAAGTCATACTGCTTACCAGCATGTCATACTTTGGTTCGGTGGTATTGTTGGATGAAGCGGCCCGGACCGACATTACGCGTACGCTTACGCGAGACTGGTTCTACCGACGTGCTATGCACACAGGTGGCTGGCGGGTGTCAGTTTCTCCAACTTTAGTTGAATCGAGTGTGGCTACGCCCGGTCCTTGCGAAGGTTAAAACAACACTTACTTGACGAATTATCGTTGTGGTTTTGATGCGTAGGTAAGAACGGTTCTTGCTAGAAACCCATAGCAGCCACGTAAAACTTGCAACAACAAAGTAGAGGACGTCTAACTTGTTTTTGTAGGGTATGCCGTGATGTGATATGGTCAAGGCATGATGAGATATAAGTTGTTGTATGAGATGATCATGTTTTGTACTATATAATGACAGCCGGCAGGAGCCTTATGGTTGTCTCTTTATTGTATGAGATGCAAGCACGATGTATATGTTTTACTTTATCGCTAAGTAGTAGCAATAGTCGTAGAAGAAATAGTTGGTGAGACGACTACCCGACGACACATTGATGAGAATCGAGATGATGAAGATCATGGTGTCGTGCTAAGTGACGATGGTGATCATGACGGTGCTTTGAAGATGGAGATCAAAGGCACAAGACGATGATGGCCATATCATATCACTTATATTGATTGCATGTGATGTTTATCCTTTATGCATATTATTCTGCTTTGATTGACGGTAGCATTATAAGATGATCTCTCACTAAATTTCAAGGTATAAGTGTTCTCCCTGAGTATGCACCGTTGCGAAAGTTCGTCGTGCCGAGACACCGCGTGATGATCGGGTGTGATAAGCTCTACGTTCAAATACAACGGGTGCAAGCCAATTTTTGCACACGCAGAATACCCGGGTTAAACTTGACGAGCCTAGCATATGCAGATATGGCCTTGGAACACTGAGACCGAAAGGTCGAGCGTGAATCATATAGTAGATATGATCAACATGTTGATGTTCACCATTGAAACTACTCCATCTCACGTGATGATCGGACATGGTTTGAGTTGATATGGATCGCGTGATCACTTAGATGATTAGAGGGATGTCTATCTAAGTGGGAGTTCTTAAGTAATATGATTAATTGAACTTTAATTTATCATGAACTTAGTACCTGATAATGTTTTGCATGTCTATGTTGTTGTAGATCAATAGCTCACGTTGTAGTTCTCCTGTTTTTGATACGTTCCTAGAGAAAGCTTGATTAAAAGATGTTGGTAGCAATGATACAGACTAGGTCCGTGAACTGGGGATTATCCTTATTGCTGCATAGAAGAATTGTGTCCTTGATGTACCGCTAGGTGACGGATATGTTGCAGGAGCTGATGCAAACGTTATGAACATTAGAAAGCTTGAACTGATGACTACTTGATAGTTCAGTGTGCCATGCTTTACGGCTTAGAACCGGGACTTCAACGACGTTTTGAACGTCATGGAGCATATGAGATGTTTGAGGAGTTGAAGTTAATATTTCAAGCAAATGCCCGGATTGAGAGATATGAAATCTCCAATAAGTTCTACAGCTGCATAATGGAGGAGAACAGTTCAGTGAGTGAGCATATACTCATAATGTCTGGGTACTATAATCACATGGCACAATTGGGAGTTAATCTTCCTGATGAAGCTATCATTGACAGAGTTCTTCAATCACTGCCACCAAGCTATAAAGGCTTCGTGATGAACTGTAATATGCAAGGAATGAATAAAACCATTGCCGAGCTCTTCGCAATGCTGAAGCATGCGGAGGTAGAAATCAAGAAGGAGCATCAAGTGTTGATGGTCAATAAGACCACCAGTTTCAAGAAGGGCAAAGGGAAGAAAGGGAAATCCAAGAAGAACGGCAAACAAGTTGCTGCTCAAGGGAAGAAACCCAAGTCTAGACCTAAGCCTGAGACTGAGTGCTTCCACTGCAAAGGGACTGGTTACTGGAAGCGGAACTGCCCCAAGTATTTGGCGGAAAAGAAGGATGGCAAAGTGAAAGGTATATTTGATATACATGTTATTGATGTGTTCCTTACTAATGCTCGTAGTATCACCTGGGTATTTGATATTGGCTCTGTTGCTCACATTTGCAACTCGAAACAGGAGCTACGGATCAAGCATAGATTGGCTAAGGACGAGGTGATGATGCGCGTGGGAAATGGTTCCAAAGTCGATGTGATCGCCGTCGGCACGCTACCTCTACATCTACCGTCGGGATTATTCATTTAAATAGGAGAATAATGGTTGTTCGATTTATATGAGTAATATCTTTTATGGTCATGCACCCTTGAGGAATGGTCTATTTTTATTGAATCTCGATAGTAGTGATACACATGTTCGTAGTGTTGAAACCAAAATATGCAAAGTTGATAATGATAGTGCAACTTATTTGTGTCACTGCCGTTTAGGTCATATTGGTATAAAGCGCATAAAGAAACTCCATTCTGATGGGCTTTTGGAATCACTTGATTATGGAACATTTGGTGCTTGCGAACCGTGCCTTATGGGCAAGATGACTAAAACTCCGTTCTCGGGAACAATGGAGCGAGCAACAGACTTATTGGAAATAATACATACTGATGTATGCGGTCCAATGAGTGTTGAGGCTCGCGGTGAGTATCGTTATTTTTTGACCTTCACAGATGATTTGAGCATATATGGGTATATCTACTTGATGAAGCATAAGTCTGAAACATTTGAAAAGTTCAAAGAATTTCAGAGTGAAGTGGAAAATCATCGTAACAAGAAAATAAAGTTTCTACGATCTGATCATGGAGGAGAATATTTGAGTTACGAGTTTGGTGTTCACTTGAAGCAATGTGGAATAGTTTCACAACTCACGCCACCTGGAACACCACAGCGTAATGGTGTGTTGTCACAGCCTGATTTTTTTGGCGCTTTCTTTTTCTTTTGTTTTTCCGAGGTTTTTGCCTGAGTTTTCTTTTTCCGTGGCTTTGTGGTCTGGAAACTAGAGGAGATGACCTCTTCTTTGCTTCCAAAGTGGCTTGACATTCCCAAATCTTTCCCTAGACCCTGTCATTTCCATGCTAGCCCAAATCCCAATATTCTTTTTATTGGGAATATTCCTTTTCTATTAAAGGAATAACTCCAATTGCCATAGGTTGTGAAGCACCCTATATTTACATCACTCCTAAAATTCCCAAATAATTCTCATAAATTTTTCGGGTCATATCTTGATCAAATATGGCAAAACTTTTCATTGCCATGTTCAAAAATAATTCCCCAATATTCATTTCCTATTCTGCCCTGAATGGCACTTTGTGAAGGAAGTGTCATTTATATTTCTCCTATTGACTCCCAACCTTTTTGGGCATGTTTACATGTGAAAATAATTTACCCGTGCGCAAGTTCAAATTTATTTGCCTAGCCAATCTTCCTCAGTGAATTTTCAAAGTTTCTGTCAAATAGAAAGCTTTGTGAAGGAAGTACTAGCTAGGAGTTCCCAAATGAGTTGAACTTTTGCACACTCCTTAATGTGCTCATATTAACCCCTTCCACCAATTTGCAGCCCCATCCAATCATCTATATGAGAACAGGAGCAAATCTTTGTTTCTGGCAATATTTTCAGGTTGTGAAGCAAGTACATTTTCTATTGCTTCAAAAATCCTAATAAATTACCAGATCATTCTTTTACCCATAAAACATCTCTCCACCCATTTTTGCATCATTTCATTGAGCCATTTGACCACCATAATTATTCCAAGTTTCTGGTCAGAAAAGGTGTTTGTGAAGCAAGTGCTATTTTGGCTTGTCCATTTAGCATGATATTTTTACAGAATCATCATATGACCTAATGACTAAGCTTTGCCCAATATTAGCCCTAGGTGACACTCCATGTGAGTGCATCTTGCTAATCTTCATTTCTGGACCATTTTGGCAGTTGCAAAGCAATTATGACCATTCTTGGTCCACTTCCCCTCCAAACCTCCAGGATCATAGTCCCTCCATAGCTAAACATCCCAGACAACTTAGTTGGCCTCAAGCAGTTCCCTGTTGACCTCATTAAGCTAATGAAGTTTACTGCAGTACACTTCAGAGGTGGCTAACCATTTAATCAGAGAGCCTTTAGCCGAGTTACCACCATAGTTGAGACCACCCTTCGAAGGACTACGTATTAGACATGGTTTAACCTCAGCAGAAACCTCATAACACGCCATGCCAGTGGTGACCACGAGGACAGCCAGCCAAAACGGTGGTCTAGCCACTGTTTGCCTCGGCATCGTCACTCCGGCTGGTTCTGGTTTGTCCCCAGGTGTCTACCAGCTCAGCATCGTCGTCCTATTCAGCCTGGACCCCTCTCCCCCTCCTTCCGCTTCCTCGTCGGCGCTCGTCGCCGTGCGCCCACGGACGCGCTGTGGCCGACAAGGCTTTAATGGCATTCGGTCGTTTCTTCCTCTGCTCCCCTCGACCCTGTGCGCCTCTGTAGCTCATCTGCACCTCCCTCGTCGTGATCCCGAGCCCTCCCGTGCTCGCTGGCCGCGCCAGAGCCTCGGCCGGATGCGCATGGCGGCACCCGAGCCACGGCCACGCGTCCATGGACACCCCTCCTCGCCCCGGCTATAAATAGCCCTTCCCCGATCCTTTCGAGCTCACCTCCGGCCTCACACCACTCCCTGGATCCCTCCCAGCCTCTCGCCCAAGCTCCAAGAGCTCTCTGTCCCTCTCATGGCCGCCGTGCCCGACGCCGGCTCCCGCCTAAATTCGGGCAGTGCAGCCTCTTTCTCTCTCTCTAGCCACCACCATAGCCTTCTCCACTCTCCGGCGAGCCTCCCTGCCCTCTCAGCTCGCCGCCGGAGCCTCTGCTGTCGCCGTCCCCGAGCTTAGTCGTCGCCGCCATGCTCTCTGTGGCTGCAAGCCGCCCGCGACCCCGCTCCTCCTCAGCGCCCCAACCGGTTAAGGCGAGCGCAGCGCTTCCCCCTGATACCGCCAGTAGCCTCGCCCTCACCGGGGACCACCGGAGTCGCCGGAGCCAGACGCCGGCCGAGCCCCGCCCCACCTCTCCTCTGTTCTTTGTCGGCAGAGGGAGAGAGGAAGAAGAGAAGAGAGGAGAGAGAAGAGATGGATAAGGCGGGCCCCACTCGTCAGCCGCACAGCGCCACGGGCCCCCACTGCCATGCTGGATAAGTGGAAGCGTAAACCCTGGAATACGCTTTCAATTTTTCTGTTTTGGCCCAAAATGTAAAATAAATTTTTACAGATGGGTCCCTCGCAGTCAAACCTCCATAACTTTTTATCCGTAGCTTCAAATAAGGTGAAACCAACGCTCACTTCCTCGTTTCGTCGAGCCCTTTCCGTTGGTGTCACTTTCATTATGTTTTGGCATACTGAAAATGACCATTTTGCCCCTGCCCTTAATCAGCCCCCTCTAAGAGAGTACGTTTTTCGGCGTTTCGCTCCGCGGCTTTACCGCACTTCTCCCCGGTGCCTTCTTCATCCCCAGGCAAGCCACAATACCCACTTGCATGATAGTCATGCAGTAGCCATGGTTTTCAACTTGAATATTTAATAAATGTTTGTTTGTTGAAAAGTTGGTTATCGTTGTTCCGGTAATGTTCAGATTTGCATGTTCACTTTTGTGCTATGTTGTCTTATACTCTATGATCATGTTATACATGCTAGTATTACCTTTCATATGATTATGCTGGTTAGTAGTACATGTTGATGTTGGAGATGGTTATGCTAGTCAGTATGCGATGCTCAGTGGATATGAGTTATTGTTGATATGGTGGAAAGTTATGTGATACTCTCATGGTGATGTTGATATCATGTTCATGTATCATTGTTGGCATCATGTTATATTATCATGGCTCAGCATATTTGCATTCAAGTTAACCGGATTAAATTGAACTTGAACACCTGTTGGCTGAGTCATGGTGCCGCTGAATCGATGCTGACCAGTGCAACCACGCTTACCGGTATGGGACGGTCCTAACTGGGTCTATTGTTGTGCCTCTCGCCGGTGCCTCCAACGAGGGAAGGTTATGGGCGCGTGCTACCCTGATCAGGTAGGCGGAGCATAACCTTGTGTGCCCGTAGTTATTATAGCCGGCGGATCCCTGTGTGGGATCGTTTATGTGTTGGGCCACGATGGTAGTCGTTGTGTCTGGAGGTAGACACGGGGCCACCCATGACTTAGCTCAGTGAGGTGTGAGTAGGAGTTGCCGGGAGAGTGTCATGGCAGTAGATCGGTTTTGTTGGAACGCCGTTGGTCCACACGGATGGGAGTGCGAGGCCATGGGTTCCGTAGTGTGGGTACAATGTACTAACCTCTGCAGAGTGTATATTAAATCTATCGATAGCCGCGCCCGCGGATAAGGTCCCAAATCGAGAGAAGGTCACACCATGAGTCAACAGTAATAATAATAATGTGGTTAATAACAGTGAGATAAGTTGGCCAAGTGTTGGTCGGGTTGTGATCACCGTAAGGATCATGGGCCATTTAGTGGTCGGGTTGTGATCGCCGTAAGGATCACGGGCCATTTAGTGGTCGGGTTGTGATCGCCGTAAGGATCACGGGCCATTTAGTGGTCGGGTGGTGATCGTCGTCAGGATCACAAGTTTTTCTCCGTTGGGGATCAGGAAATGAGATGATCACCGTTGGTAAGAGAGTCTGTGGGACTCAGTGCACAAGTTTGGTTGCATTGCATGAGTAATATGTTTGCATTTAAAGAACCATTGTAGATCATGAGATGGTTGCATATAGTTAACATGATATGTCTGCATTTGATATGATTGGTAGTTTGATATTGCCATGCCATGCTTTGATTGATATGATTGAGATGATCGTGTGATGTCCGAGGTTGGTAAGTGATGCATGAGTTGGTTACGAGGTAACTGAGGAGAATAAGTGGTGCATATAATGTCATCATGTTACATGCTAGTATTGTCGGATTAATATGTTCATATTGTGTTAGCCGTATCATGTTTATGTTGGTCATGCCATGCTATGCTGATGATATCATGATAATTCTTGTTTAACCTATAATTGCCATGTTGTTGCCTGCCTTGAATGCTTCTGGTTATTTGTGAGCTTGCAAGTACATTCAATTTACTGACCTGGCGTGTCATTCCAGCTTGCAGGTCATTCCGGATTTGATTGCTTGCTTGCCGTGGAGTCCTTGTTTGCGGGCTAGGATAAGTGTTCCAGCCAGAGTCCCTGCGGAGTGGAGTTCACCACTGTCGTCGTTGTTCCGCTGCTAGAGTTATTCCGTTGCTTCGAGTTGTTCTGCTGCTTGCATAGAGAAACTAAGGATGGCATAGTGTCGCCGTGCCGATGTTATTCATTGTAATATCGGAGACCTTGTATTCATATTCGTGTAATAATAGAAGGCTGGTTTGTTCTATGCTAAGCAGTGACGTATTCCAGAAGACTTCTCCTCGATCTCTGGGCTGGAATACGGGGCGTTCAGGTTTTCTCTGAGCCAGGGTGCCAAATGTGTCCAAACATCGTAATCGTACTTTACATGATATGGTGCGATCTATGATGTCTCATACCAATTTACCGCTATCATTTTGGGGTTATGCTTTAGAGACGGCTGCATTCACATTAAATAGGGCACCATCAAAATCCGTTGATACGACACCATATGAGCTGTGGTTTGGCAAGAAACCCAAGTTGTCGTTTCTTAAAGTTTGGGGCTGCGATGCTTATGTGAAAAAGCTTCAACCTGATAAGCTCGAACCCAAATCGGAGAAATGTGTCTTCATAGGATACCCAAAAGAGACTGTTGGGTACACCTTCTATCACAGATCCGAAGGCAAGATATTCGTTGCTAAGAATGGATCCTTTCTAGAGAAGGAGTTTCTATCGAAAGAAGTGAGTGGGGGGAATGTAGAACTTGAAGAGGTAATTGTACCTCCTCCGGAATTGAAAAGTAGTACATCATAGAAAATAGTTTTTGTGAATCCTACACCAATTAGTGAGGAAGCTAATGATGATGATCATGAAGCTTCGGATCAAGTGACTACTGAGCTTCGTAGATCTACCAGAGTAAGATCCGCACCAGAGTGGTTCGGTAATCCTGTTCTGGAAGTCATGTTACTAGACCATGACGAACCTACGAACTATGAGGAAGCGATGATGAGCCCAGATTTCGCGAAATGGCTTGAGGCCATGAAATATGAGATGGGATCCATGTATGAGAACAAAGTGTGGACTTTGGTTGACTTTCCCGATGATCGGCAAGCAATAGGGAATAAATGTATTTTTAAGAGGAAGACTGACGCTGATGGTAATGTTACTGTCTACAAAGCTCGACTTGTTGCAAAGGGGTTTCGACAAGTTCAAGGAATTGACTACGATGAGACCTTCTCACCCGTAGCAATGCTTAAGTCCGTCCGAATCATGTTAGCAATTGCCGCATTTTATGATTATGAAATTTGGCAAATGGATGTCAAAACCGCATTCCTTAATGGATATCTTAAAGAAGATTTGTATATGATGCAACCAGAAGGTTTTGTCGATCCAAAAGGTGCTAACAAAGTATGCACGCTCTAGCGATCCATCTATGGACTGGTGCAAGCATCTCGGAGCTGGAATATACGATTTGATGAGGTGATCAAAGCGTATGGGTTTATACAAACTTTTGGAGAAGCCTGTGTTTACAAGAAAGTGAGTGGGAGCTCTGTAGCATTTCTGGTATTATATGTGGATGACATATTATTGATCGAAAATGATACTGAATTTCTGGATAGCATAAAGGGATACTTGAATAGAAATTTTTCAATGAAAGACCTCGGAGAAGCTGCTTATATATTAGGCATCAAGATCTATAGAGATAGATCAAGACGCTTAATTGCACTTTCACAAAGCACATACCTTGATAAAGTTTTGAAGAAGTTCAAAATGGATCGGTCAAAGAAAGGGTTCTTGCCTGTGTTATAAGGTGTGAAGTTGAGTAAGACTCAATGTCCGACCAGTGCAGAAGAGATAGAGAAAATGAAAGTCATTCCCTATGCCTCAGCCATAGGTTCTATCATGTATGCAATGTTGTGTACCAGACCTGATGTGTGCCTTGCTATAAGTTTAGAAGGGAGGTACCAAAGTAATCGAGGAGTGGATCACTGGACAGCGGTCAAGAACATCCTGAAGTACCTGAAAAGGACTAAGGATATGTTTCTCGTTTATGGAGGTGACAAAGAGCTCGTCATAAGGGGTTACGTCGATGCAAGCTTTGACACCGATCCAGACGATTCTAAATCGCAAACCGGATACGTGTTTATATTGAACGGTGGAGCTGTAAGTTGGTGCAGTTCCAAGGAAAGCGTCGTAGCGGGATCTACGTGTGAAGCGGAGTACATAGCTGCTTCGGAAGCAGCAAATGAAGGAGACTGGATGAAGGAGTTCATATCTGATCTAGGTGTAATACCTAGTGCATCGGAACCAATGAGAATCTTTTGTGACAATACTAGAGCAATAGCCTTGGCGAAGGAATCCAGATTTCACAAAAGAACCAAACACATCAAGAGACGCTTCAATTCCATCCGTGATCAGGTCAAGGAGGGAGTCATAGAGATATGCAAGATACATACGGATCTGAATGTAGCAGACCCGCTAACTAAGCCTCTTCCACGAGCAAAACATGATCAGCACCAAGACTCCATGGGTGTTAGAATCATTACTGTATAATCTAGATTACTGACTCTAGTGCAAGTGGGAGACTGAAGGAAATATGCCCTAGAGACAATAATAAAGTTGTTATTTATATTTCCTTATATCGTGATAAATACTTATTATTCACGCTAGAATTGTATTAACCAAAAACTAATACATAAGACAAAGTAGTGTCCCTAGTATGCCTCTACTAGACTAGCTTGTTCATCAAAGATGGTTGGGTTTCCAAGCCATAGACATGTGTTGTCATTTGATGAATGGGATCACATCATTAGGAGAATGATGTGATGGACAAGACCCATTCAGTAGCTTAGCATAAAAGATCGTTTTAGTTTTATTGTTGTTTCTATGTTCATAACTTATACATGTTCCTCTGACTATGAGAGTATGCAACTCCCGATTACCGGAGGAACACTTAGTGTGCCATCAAATTTCACAACGTAACTGGGTGATTATAAATATGCTCTATAGGTGTTTCCAAAGGTAGTTGTTGGGTTGACATGAATCAAGAGTAGGATTTGTCACTCCGATTGTCGGAGAGGTATCTCTGGGCCCTCTCGGTAATGATCATCACTATAAGCCTTGCAAGCAGTATGACTAAAGAGTTAGTTACGAGAAGATGCATTACGGAACGAGTAAAGAGACTTGCCGGTAATGAGATTGAACTAGGTATGGAGATACCGACGATCGAATCTCGGGCAAGTAACATACCGATGACAAAGGGAACAACGTATGTTATTATGCCTGTTTAACTGATAGGGATCTTCGTAGAATATGTAGGAGCCAATATGAGCATCCAGGTTCCGCTATTGGTTATTGACCGGAGACGTGTCTCGGTCATGTCTACATAGTTCTCGAATCCGTAGGGTCCGCACGCTTAACATTCGGTGACGATCGGTATTATGAGTTTTTGTGTTTTGATGTACCGAAGGTAGTTCGGAGTTCCGGATGGGATGACGGACATGACGAGGAGTCTCGAAATGGTTGAGACGTAAATATTGATACATTGGACGACTATGTACGGACACCGGATGAGTTCCGGAGAAGTTTCAAATATTACCGGAGTGCCGGAGGGTTAGCGGAACCCCCCGGGGGGATAATGGGCCTTATTGGGCCTTAGTGAAGAGAGAGGAGGGCCGGCCAGGGCAGGCCGCCCCCCCCCCTTGGGAGTCCGAACCGGACGAGGAGGGGGGCGGCGTCCCCCTTGCCTTTCCCTTTCCCTCTCCCTTCCTTCCCCTAGTAGGAAACCTACTAGCACTTGGAGTCCTAGTAGGAAACCCTACTAGGGGCGTGATGACCCACAAGTATAGGGGCTCAATCGTAGTCCTTTCGATAAGTAAGAGTGTCGAACCCAACGAGAAGCAGAAGGAAATGATAAGAGGTTTTCGATAAGGTAATTCATGCAAGTGCTGAAGGTAGCGGTAACATATAGTTTTGTGATAAGATAATTGGTAACAGGTAACAAGTAACGGTAGTAGCAAAAGTGCAGCAAGTGGCCCAATCCCTTATGCAGCAAGGGACAAGCCGGAACAAACTCTTATAATATGTAAAGCGCTCCCGAGGACACATGGGAATTACTGTCAAGCTAGTTTCATCACGTTCATATGATTCTCGCGTTCGTTACTTTGATATCTTAGTATGTGGGTGGACCGGTGCTTGGGTGCTGCCCTTACTTGTACAAGCCTCCCACTTATGATTAACCCCCTTCGCAAGCATCTGCAACTATGAACGAAGTATTAAGACAAAGTCTAACCATAGCATTAAACTAGTGGATCCAAATCAGCCCCTTACGAAGCAACTCATAAACTAGGGTTTAAGCTTCTGTCACTCTAGCAACCCATCATCTACGTATTACTTCCCAATGCCTTCCTCTAGACCCAAATAATGGTGAAGTGTCATGTAGTCGACGTTCACATAACACCACTAGAGGAGAGACAACTTACAACACATCAAAATATCGAACGAATACCAAATTCACATGATTACTATTAGCAAGACTTAACCCATGTCCTCAGGCACAAACGTAACTACTCACAAAGCATGACTATGTTCATGATCAGAGGGGTAATAAAGATGTTTAAGGATCTGAACATATGATCTTCCACCAAGTAAACCAATAAGCATCAACTACAAGGAGTAATTAACACTACTAGCAACCTTACAGGTACCAATCGGAGTTGTGAGACGGAGATTGGATACAAGAGATGAACTAGGGTTTGGAGATGGGATGGTGCTGATGAAGATGTTGATGGAGATGAGTCCCCTCCGATGAGAGGAGCATTGGTGATGACGATGGCGACGATTTCCCCCTCTGGGAGGGAAGTTTCTCCGGCAGGATCGCCCTGCCGGAGCTCTAGATTGGTTCTACTCAAGTTCCGCCATGTGGCGGCGGAGTTTCTTCCCGCAAGCTCTCCCTTGATTTTTTTTCTGGGACGAAACGCTTCATATAGCAGAAGAGGGGCACCGGAGGAGCCACAGGGGGCCCACAAGCCCACTAGGCGCGCCCTGGGGGGTGGGCGCGCCTACCAGGCTTGTGGCCACCTGGTAGGTCCCCTCCAGTAGTTTATTCGCCCAATATTTTTTATATATTCCAAAATAAATCTGCGCTGAGTTTCGTGGCTTTTGGAGTTGTGCAGAATAGGTATCTCAAACTTGCTCCTTTTCTAGCCCAGAATTCCAGCTGCCGGCATTCTCCCTCTTTGTGTAAACCTTGTAAAATAAGAGAGAATAGCCATAAGTATTGCACCATAATGTGTAATAACAGCCCATAATGCAATAAATACCAATATAAAAGCATGATGCAAAATGGACGTATCAACTCCCCCAAGCTTAGACCTCGCTTGTCCTCAAGCGGAAGCCGAGATCGATAAATATGACCACATGTTTAGAGATAGAGGTGTCTATAAAATAAAATACGGACATGCAGGCATCATGATCATATTTAGAACAGCAATATTGTCATATAATCTCTTATGCTAAAGTGACAATTCGTTCACCATGTAAAGTATGAATCAAGAACCTTATGGAGAACTAACAACCAATAGTCTTTAGTCATTGAAACAATTACAATTTATCACAATATCGGAAAGAGTCAAAAATATGAGCTTGCAAGGCAAATCCACATACTCAACCATCATTTAGTCTTCTACAATTGCTAACAGTCACGCGATACTTTATGAGATCAAAGTTTCAATCGGACACAGAGAAAGATAGGGGCTTATATTTGCCTCCCAACTATTTACCTCAAGGGTAATGCCAACGATAATAATTCATGGCTACTCACTTCCAAGTTGATATATGAATAAAGATCTTTCTCTAACACATGATGCTTGCCAAATTTCCGGAATAAAGGAATTGGTGTTTATCACCATGACTCTTTTAGGATAAAAAGTAAAGGTACAAGATAGGACCTTCGCAGAGGGAAGCAGAGGTTGCCATGCGCTTTTTGGGTTGGATGCGTAATCTCTTAGTGTGGATGAATGTCACTTTATATTGCCCCTTGCGATAAAGAACTTTATTATGCAGTCCGTCGCTTTTATGACTTCCTCATCACAAGTTCGTACAAAGCTTATTTTCCACACACCAATAGATCATACATATTTAGAGAGCAATTTTATTGCTTGCACCGATGACAACTTACTTGAAGGATCTTACTCAATCCATAGGTAGGTATGGTGGACTCTCATGGCAAAACTGGGTTGAGGGTTTACGGATACACAAGTAGTATCTCTACTTAGTGCGGAAGTTTTGGCTGATATGAGGTGGAAGCAAGCATCACATATTAAAGGATCTATAATCACATAACATTGTTCGGAAACAAGCAAGCATAAGTCATTATGGTGTCTTCCTTGTCCAACATCAACTTCTTATCATGTCATATTTTAATGAGTGGTCACAATCATAAAAGATGTCCAAGATGATATATTTATATGTGAACCTCTCTCTCTTCATTACTTCCTATTAATTGCAACAATGACTAAGGTCTATGTTTGTCAACTCACAACAAGTTTCAATCAACATTCTTTTTGTATGTGAAGTCATCACTCTCCATAAGATACCACATGATCTTTCATGCATGTTCTTTTCATTATTTTCTTTAGATCATGGCATGAAGCAAAGCCCTTAACTAAATCACACTCTTTAGTATATAACTCAAGGACTCGATTACATTGGGGTAACACAAAGCACAACTAAAGACTAGATCATACTAAAAACTTATATGCCACAAGATCATGATATTACCAAAAGGATCGAACTAAGATAACGATGAAAAGTAAAAAAGAGGTGATGGTGATACGATACCGGGGCAACTCCCCCAAGCTTGGCGGGAGCCAAGGGGTTTGCCCATACCCATGTTTAATTGTCTTCTTTGGGAGGTAGTGGTGATGCAGCGATCCTGTCCTTTAGCTCCAATAGAGCCATCAGTTTCCAATTGACGCTTTGGAGTTCTGTGATACGTTCCTGCAGCAAAATAACTTCACGGGTGATATAAACATTGCGAATACGAGTTATTTCACATAACCTCAAGAGCTCGATCAAGGATGGAGGCAATAGGTGGAGATGGGTGTGGAGGAACTCTTCCTCTATTAGCTCTTCATTGAGCGCAGATTGATCTCCATCCAACTCCGGGTTCTCCTTCTCAGCCTTATCCTCGGCTCCCCTTGGCAACTCCTCCTTGGCCTCCGTGATGTCCACCCTTTTCAGATCAGTGTTCGTTTCTTCGTGAACTTGGGGAGAGAAATCCCCCTTGGTAAGTTTCTGGGACGACATCCTTGCTCTAGATCTGCTACAAAAAATAGTTAGAAACAAAAACAGATGATTTTTGCGTGATACGAGGGTCAGACCTTTTGGGAGATTATATAATGAATTTTTACCGACCATAAGGAGTGTCCTACACGAAAACGGAGTTCGGGAGGCACACGGGGTAGCCACAAGCCACCCAGGCGCGCCCAGGGGGTAGGGGCGCGCTTGGCAGGCTTGTCGCCTCCGCGTGCGCTTCTCGGACTACTTTTTATTTTTCTAATTTTCTAAATATTCCAAAATGGAGAAAAATTGCTATTGGAAAAGTTTTGGACTCTGTTTATGTCGGTGTATTTGGATCGACACCTATGGGATCACAAGAATCCCTACTACGGTTGCGGGGCGCGGGGTTGAGAGAAGAGCGGATGTAACGATCAGGACACGGTTCCTTTACCCAGGTTCGGGCCGCAAAGATGCGTAAAACCCTACTCCTGCTTTGGTGGATTATATGTTGGTGTTCTTCAGCTCACGAGGAGCTCCAAAAGAGTCGTGAGGGGTTCCGAAAAGCCGAATCCTTCTCCTGGTCGCCTCGGGCCTCCTTTTATAGGAAAAAGGGGCTGCCACAGTGGCACACAAGAGGTGGAAAGGGTACAGTGATGCGAGGTTATCCCTCGCATTACAGGACAAGGTGCATTTAATGCGCCCTGCTTAGGTGTCCTTGCTTTATCGGGGACGAGGGGAGACGCCCGTCTTGTCCGTCGCCGCTCCTCCTCGTGTCGACACGCGCCCTGGCCAGCGGTGCCTGAGGTGCCATGTAGGCAGACAGGCAGCTGAGGTGGGGCAACGGCGGGTCTCCATGAAGATCTGTGGGTCGCCACGCAGGAGCCTGTCCAGCTGGTTGGGTCGGCAGCCGCGTGGGTCGGTGGAAACCCAGTTGGGTCGGGCCTGATGGTGGCCCCATGGGTGTCCTCGGCAAGGGCCTTGCCGGGGCCCCGGCAAGGGTCATGCCGTGGCGCCTGCTGTCATCCCCGGCAAGGTGCTTGCCGGGGGCCTTGTGGACCTCCTTGGCTGGAATCCCGCCAAGGGTCGTCTTCTTACCTTGCATTTGATCTTGAAGGTCTTCACAAAGATCTGCATGCCACCACGGGGATATCTCCCAAATCCTCCCCCCATGGGGGTGGTGGACTCAAGGGTGATTCGCTCCGTAGGAGGGGGGACGAGCTGCCGCGGCAAGGGTCTTGTCGGGGCTGCCAGAGCCAGCCCCGGCAAGGATCTTGCCGGGGGTGGCGCTTTGCCCCCTTGCTCTTCGTGGTCTTGTTCTTGGTGTCGCTCCAGTCTTCATCAAGCTTCAGTCTTGCCCCGGCTTGCCTCCCTTGCCTTGCTTGGTGGGATGGCGCCGTGGCTCTGACTTCCCGTGCACAGTCATAGGGATACGAAAAGTGCACCCTTCTTTTTGTACACCGACAGGAGCCCCCGGGCCTGGGCCACACATAAGCGCGACACGTTGTTGGGCCAGGCCCAGAACGGTGCGCGGGCAGGCGGGGTGGTGATACGTCTCAAACGTATCTACTTTTCCAAACACTTTTGCTATTGTTTTGACCTCATTCTTGCATGATTTGAACTAAACTAACCCGGACTGACGCTGTTTTCAGCAGAGCTGCCTGTATGGTTTTATTGTGTGCAGGAAAACGGATTTTTAGATGTCTCAGAAAATTCCAAGAAAAATCACAGAAAATCCTCGCACCCGAAGGGCCCTTGTGCCAGAAGAGGGGCCAGAGGGGAGCCAGGGGGGCCCAGGCGCCCTGGTGGCGCGGCCCCACCCCTGGCCGCGCTGGGAGGCCGCCTGGGCGGGTCCTTCCCCCTCTGGTGCCCTACTTTGACCCGTATTTATCCCCGTGACGAGAAAACCCCAGAACAGAAGTCGTTTTCCCAGTTTCCGTCGCGGAGCCGCCGCCACCCTCTGTTCTTCTTCGGGAGGGCTAATCTGGAGGCTGATTTGGCCTCCGGAGAGGGGAGATCGTCGCCATCGTCATCATCATCACCACTCCATCCTCCCTCCATGACTTCTCCTTCCATGTGTGAGTAATTCCCTGCTGTAGGCAAAGGGGATGGTAGGGATTGGATGAGTTAGATCATGTAATAGTTTACCAGATTGTTGCGGGCATGTTGCCTATCATCTACTTTGGTGTTTATCATCTTTGCTTCAACTTGTTGCGCTTAATGCTTGTCACTTAGGGCCCGAGTGCCATGATTTCAGATCTGAACCATATGTGTTTGCATGAATATATTTGTGTTCTTGATCCTATCTATGAGTTGTTTGCGCCTATTACGGTCCGGAACCGGCGATCCCAAAGGTGACAGGTTGGGACACCAAATGGGATGGTCCACAATTTGAGGATTCCATGTATCCATTGAGTTTATTGCTTTGTTTCGGTGCTCTTTGACAGGAGCACCTTAATCTCCATGAGTTCCTTTTGGCCCCGTTCGTAGCGAGATGGTAGGACAAAAGATGTTGTGGAAGTTCTTATTGCAAGCACGTACAACTACCTATGGGATACATGCCTAATGTTTGATATTTGCCTAGATGATCATTACTTTTCTATGTGCCTTGCCCCAAGTTAGATTCATGATGTATCTCATCCATGCAGCGCCCAACCATCCATCTCCCTAGCCTACAGTGTTTTAAATCCTGCTGGTTATTAGTTGTTACTTTTGCTGTTTACTTTTACTATTACAACCATCACTATCATATCACCGTTACCACTTATCTTTTGTTGCAAGTAAGTATATTTCAGGTGCGGTTGAATTGACAACTCAATTGTCAAAGCTTATAAATACTCTTTGGCTCCCCGTGTGTCGAATCTATAAATTGGGTTATTCTTACCCGCGAAGACTATCTCGATCCCTTACGGTTGAGGGTTATAAAGTACCGTTTTCTGGCGCCGTTGCCGGGGAGCATAGCAATATTTACAAGTCTACTTGAAGTATCCTACCTGCTGCATTTAATCCGCTATGGGTAAGAAAGGAGACCCCAAGGTTCCGATCTTACTATCCACTACAAGAAGAGGTACTGTTCTGAACACTAGTGCTACACTTGATTCACCTTCTGTTATGAGTAAGTTTTCCTCACCGCCACCACATGATGCTTCTACTGAATCTGTTACTATGTCCGATACTTTTGATGATGCTTCTACTACTCTTGATGATATTAGTTCACTTGGTTATGCCCTTGAGAAACAGATCGCTGCTGCAAAAAAAAATCTGGAATTGAAATTCCTGTTACTCGCTACCCTATTGGTGGAACTTATGATTATCCTGATTTGAGTAAACTCAAGGAGAGACTCCTTGATGATGATTACATTATGCTTGATGATGATTTATTCAGGGAACTGACAGAGTTTGCCGACTCTGACCCTGAAGCTATTAAGAAGCTGCTTGAAAAACACTCCTTGAAGAACAAGACTGTTCCTGATCCTGAATTTGCTACATCTCCTATATGCATCGATGATCCTGATTATGATTTCTCTGTTCATCTTTCACTTATATCTATTGTTGAAGCTGACCCCTTTTATGACAGAGAAAATGATGATGCTATTGCACACCTGACCAAACTCACTGAGTTGGGTGGCTTGTTTACCACGAATGAAAAGATACGAAACTTTTATGTGACTAAGCTTCTTCCTTTCTCTTTGAAGGAAGGTGCTAAAACATGGTATGATGCACTACCATGTGGTTCCATTAATAGTCCTCAAGACTTAGCTCACTCTTTTGTTGATAAGTACTTTCCTGCTCATATGCAACATGCTGCTTTACAAAGAATTTGTAACTTTAAACAGTTGCAGGATGAGCACCTCCCTAAAGCTTGGGGGAGGTACTGTAGTCTGATCCGGGCTAGACCAAGACATGGAGTCCCTAAGAATGAATTAATCGATATATTTTATGCTGGTCTAACTGATGAATCCAGGTCCTATTTGGATAGTTGTGCTGGTTGTGTTTTCAGGAAAAGAACACCGGACGATGCAGAAGAATTGATGGGCAGGATTGCCAAAAACCATGAAGATTGGTCCGTCCCTGAACCACCTCCACCACCAAAGAAGAGGGGCATGTTTGTTCTAAGCCCCGAAGATATGCGAGAAGCAAAGGAGTCCATTAAAGAGAAGGGTATTAAAACTGAAGACGTGAAGAATCTACCCCCTATTGAGAAGTTGTGTGAGCCTACCACTCACCCTCCTATGGTAGAGGTACACTCTCTTTTAGATTTCAACGCAAGTGACATCCCTCATGGTAAGCCTCCTGATCAATGTTTATATGAGCTTGATAATTTTATTATGAAACAAAATCATTTTAATGAGAGGATACAAAGTCAATTGCATGATAATTCCCTTGCTATCAAAAGTTTGCTTGATGTTCTAGGTAGAACAGTTAATGATGTTAAATGTCTTGTGAAGCATTTTCATATGGTTCAAACTCAGCTTGAACAAATTTCTAATGTGCAAAAAGATTTGCTTGCTAACAATACCAAACAAGATGATTTACAAGCCTTCGGGATTAAGACCCGAGGAGGAACTAGCACTCAAGATCATCTCTATCCAGAGGGGCATCCGAGGAGAATCGAGCAAGATTCTCAAATGTAGGAAGAAGAAATTGTTGGCTCTCCAAAGAAGAAGAAGAAGAAACACAAGGAGCCTGACAATTCCAATGATCCTATTACAAGTGAAGAGCCAGCTGTTGATCCCAACAGTATATCTATCTCTGATGCTGAGACTGAAGACGGTGCCGAACCTGAAGGTAAGGATAAGGAGAAGAATGATCCGCCTGAAGTTCGAGAAGAAGAAGCACCTGACAAACGCAGGAAGTACACTAGAGAAGACTTCGTCGCAAGAAGACATGGGAAGGAAAGAGAACCATGGATACAGAAACCCATGCCCTTTCCAGGTAAGTCTCTCAAATCTAAAGAAGAAGAGCATTACAATAAGTTTTGTGAGCGGATCAAACCTCTTTTTCTTCAAATCCCTTTGACTGATGCTATTAAGTTACCTCCCTATTCAAAATATATGAAAGATATTGTTACTAATAAAAGAAAAATTCCTAATGAAGCAATATCTACTATGCTTGCTAACTACTCTTTCAGTGGCAACATTCCGGAGAAGCTTGGTGATCTAGGTATACCCACCATTCCTTGCTCCATAAAGAATAATAATGTCAAAACTGCTTTATGTGATCTTGGAGCAGGAGTGAGTGTTATGCCTCTCTCTCTTTACAAGAGGCTTTGTTTAGAGAAGCTAATCCCTACAGATATTTCTCTTCAGATGGCTGACAAGTCAACCGCCGTTCCGATAGGTATTTGTGAGGATGTTCCCGTAGAAGTTGCTAATTGTTTGATCCTTACTGATTTTGTCGTGCTTGACATGCCCGAGGATGGGAGCATGTCCATTATTCTTGGTAGACCTTTTCTTAACACCGCAGGTGCTATTATTGATTGCAATAAAGGAAAGGTTACCTTCAATGTGAATGATAAAGAACACAAGGTGTATTTTCCAAAGAAGACCGACAAGAGGCATGGCCTCAACTCTATAGAAGATATCGAGACCGTGAAGATTGGAGAATGGGACTATCCACTACATGTGCACCACAAATACAAAACTATTATGGTGGGGACAATGTCCATTAAAGTAAAGGTGCAATGATCACTTCGTAAGAGGTGGGACTTTTTGCTCTATATATCGCCGGTTTGTTGGTAAGGCTTGATCAACCTTACTAGTGAACATGTTTTATATAAGTAAAAGTTGAGCTTGTTATGTTTTCATTTGTTTTAGCTTTTGTTCTCCTTGCTGTACCAAGTGTTTATGTTTTTGAAGCTTCACAATACTAATCACTGCTTTAAGTTTTCAGAAAGTTTTGCAGCTTTTTGAACTTCGAAAAAATTTCAACAGTGAAGTTTTCAGAAAAATTCCAGAAAAATAAAAATAAAAATTTCCATGCCGGGAGTGACCCAGAGGCACCAGGGGCTGACCAGGGGGGGCCACCAGTGGCCCAGGCGGCCAGCTGGCGCGGCCTGCCCCCTGGCCGCGCCCATAGGGCGCCTGGGGCCCACGGGTCCCACCTCCAGGTGAGTCTTCTTCCTCTCTCTCTCTTTCTCTCCGAAAACACGAGTTCTGCACTTGTTCTTGCGTTCTTGCTGCTCTTGGAGGCGATTTTCGATCTCTCTCTACAGCCTATCATTCGAGCTGAGATTTTGAACAAATACTCCCTGGTATGTAACTCCTCCACCCCTCCAATTAGATTTTTGTTTGGTGGCTTCATTTGTGAGTATTTAGTAGTTCTTGGTGTTGTGTAGATGAGCTTGCATGCATATGTAGAAAATTATTTTCCAAGTTTTGATGCAAGTTTATGCCTTAGGTAAGTGAGTTGAGTAGTTTGCCTTAACCCACTTTGTTTAAATCCTTGTTTTTGTACTTTGCCAAAAATTTCAGAAATGAGTTTGTTAGGAAGGGCAAAGGGGTGGCTTGAGAAGAAGAAGCCCACGCGCTCCGATCGAGTTACTAGAGTCGCAGCTTCACCCTCGACTGCTAGGGTGAGCTACAATGAAGATCATGTGCCCCTAGAGTTGTTGGAAGACACAAGTCCAGCACGTGCTATGATGTTCCCATGTGATGAATTCCTTGAAGCTGCAGGAATTAAGGATGAGTTTTATAATCTTTGTGCTAATGCAGGTCTGACACGGCTCGTCACGTGCCGTGTTACTCAGTATCAAAAACTCACCTCCGGTTTCATTAACAGTTTTAGATATAACCTTGATACTGGTGCTATTGAGTTTAAAATTTACAATAATCTTTTGACCATGCCCTTGGAAAAGTTTTGTGAAATAATAGGTGTGCCAAACGTTGGGCGGACGGCGAAGATGACCTCTCAGCCCTCCGAGCTGAAAACCATATTCAACTCTCTCTGCAGCATGAGTACGAGGGATATTCATCGGTCAAAAATCTCCAGCATCTTATTCCCTCACCTCAGGTATTTTGCGTATTATGTTGCTAGAGGAGTGTTAGCTCGTGACAACATGAGCAACACTTCCGCGCCGGATATTGCTATCCTGGCAACCGCCCTCTCAGGGAGGTTTGATTATAATTTGGGTGCCTTAATTGCTCGATGCCTCGCTATGAACGGTAACAGGGGAGATTTATTTGGTGGCGTTTATGCAACACTTATCTTAGAACATCTTAAAGGCACCCCACACCCTGATGATAAGCCTTTTACTTATTTAAGTTTTGATCTTGCTGCTATGAAAAGGCATAAGTTTGTTACCATGACTTCTGAGTTTGGTAACCTTGTTTATATCTTGCGTTTCGGAACTACCGCGGAACGCAAGATCTGTCTACCTGCACCTCTTTTGTTTGATTTTTCTCGCAGGAACGGATGGTCCTTTGATGTTATCCAGTTCGATGAGTTCATGGTCTAGCATCAGTTTCATAACCCCATGGAGGGGGTTGTGCCCGACGAGGAGGAGCACGGTGAGTTACCACCTTTCCAGGGGAGACCGTCACCCAGTTTGGTGAAGGGTCTTCCTCTGCTTGGAGTACGGACCCTTCTTCGTGGGAGGATCCGAGGAGTTCAGTGTACGCGCCGGAATCCTTTTACGACCCTTGGACTCACCAGCACCCCCCCGGAGCAGGAGGCTCCTGGGGGCAATAGCTACTACCAACTTAGGCCAAAAGCCTAAGCTTGGGGGAGTACGTGCCCTTCTCACTTTTCCATTCTATTATCCGTTTTATTTTTGTTCGCTTTGATCTTTTCGAAGTTTTTGCCCGTTCTTCTTTGTTCTCTCTTTGCAAAAACAACAAAAAGATTTTCTCTTTCTTTTGCTTTCGTTCAACCTTTGAAAAACCCAAAAAGATTTCCTTTCTCTCTTTAGTTTGCTTTGTTTTCAGAGTTCAGCTCGAGTCCGTGATGGCATTTAATTATATTTCCTACATTCGATCGTGTAAGCGACAAGGCAGTAATGACGAAGATCGACTGAAGGGAAGCAACAAGGAAAGCCGGTATGAACTCTTCTTGTTTCTACTTTTGTACATATGCATGTACTTATGATATAGAGACCAGCTTGTAGCGACATAGTGCTATGTTTACAATGCTTTCCCAGTGGTTCATGCTTTCCTTGTGGCTAGTCTCAAATAGCTAGAGTATATAATGTGTTATTGAAATGATTTACATGCATTGCACTGTTCATAGTTTGGTATACTAAGGTGGTATTTCCCTTTGGAGAATTCTTGGGTTGACATGGCACATGTTTACACATGTTTAAGACTAAAAAGTATGCTTTGCCTTGATGATCTTTGAGTTCAGAATAGTTATATCACTTTCATGCCTGATTCAATGTTGCTTTGTCGCTCTGCATGATTATGACCGTTATTGCTCTCTAGTTGGTCGCTTCCCAGTCTCTTGCTAGCCTTCGCTCGTACTAAGCGGAATTCTGCTTGTGCATCCAAATCCTTTCAAACCAGTTATTCCATATGAGTTCACCATACCTTCCTATGTGGTATTTACCTACCATCCTAACAAAGACTTTCTTGTACCATCTCGAAACTATTGAAATTTACTCCTATTTTGTGCCTCTGTTTTAGCTCATGAGGAAGTAGTAGTTAATTCATGATCTTTTTAAGTTGGACGAGTTTTATCCCGGGATTGCATGTCTAATCTGCAAACCCCTAATACGAGAAGGAACTGGCATGAGTGCGTCCGGCTCATAAAAGATAATACAACAAACAAACCCTCCTTCACGCTTTGTTCATGAGAAATCAGAAAACTTTTGGCAGTGATAAACAAAGGAGATTAAGGGGATGTGATCGTCCCCGTGCGGGAGCCGTTCCTCGAAACTTGTCCAGCTCGAGAAGTAATTGGGTTGTCTACTAACATTCGTTGACGAAATATGCACCTCCCAAAATCATTTTTACCTCTGTTTTCAAAACCAAGAGCTCTGGTACATGTTTAGTCTTTGCTTCCAACCATGGGTTTTCAACCTCGCCATCAAATTCCACGGTTCGAGAGTCTCCACCTTCTTTCTTCAAAGCACCAACTAGGAGAGCATAATTGTCATTCTGAGTGTAATGTGCATTGTCCCAAAGTATTACATTGTCTTCTGCATGCTTGTGATATTATTTATTCTGAAATTCTTAGTTCTAGTCTCCTTTAAAACTCTGGAGGAGTTTTTGCATTTATGTTTTGCTTCACTCATGGAGGCTAGCGAGATGCCACTCCAGTATGCTCAAGCTATGTGCAATGTAATCTTGTCTTGATTTTCAGTAGCATATTATTTACTTTTAGGTATTTGTGATTGGTCACTTGAAAGAAGGATTGCTCCGTGCATTGTCCTCATAGCATTGTTTCAATACTTGCTAGACTCTTTTCGTAGTACATGCTTATATACATCTAATGAAGCAAAAGAGTTTGTCAAAGTTTTCTTTGTCGCGTCCAGTTCGTTGAACTGAATTGCTTGAGGACAAGCAATATGCTAAGCTTGGGGGAGTTGATACGTCTCAAACGTATCTACTTTTCCAAACACTTTTGCTATTGTTTTGACCTCATTCTTGCATGATTTGAACTAAACTAACCCGGACTGACGCTGTTTTCAGCAGAGCTGCCTGTATGGTTTTATTGTGTGCAGGAAAACGAATTTTTAGGTGTCTCAGAAAATTCCAAGAAAAATCACAGAAAATCCATGCACCCGAAGGGCCCTTGTGCCAGAAGAGGGGCCAGAGGGGAGCCAGGGGGGCCCCAGGCGCCCTGGTGGCGTGGCCCCACCCCTGGCCGCGCTGGGAGGCCGCCTGGGCGGGTCCTTCCCCCTTTGGTGCCCTACTTTGACCCGTATTTATCCCCGTGACGAGAAAACCCCAGAACAGAAGTCGTTTTCCCAGTTTCCGTCGTGGAGCCGCCGCCACCCTCTGTTCTTCTTCGGGAGGGCTAATATGGAGGCTGATTTGGCCTCCGGAGAGGGGAGATCGTCGCCATTGTCATCATCATCACCACTCCATCCTCCCTCCATGACTTCTCCTTCCATGTGTGAGTAATTCCCTGCTGTAGGCAAAGGGGGTGGTAGGGATTGGATGAGTTAGATCATGTAATAGTTTATCAGATTGTTGGGGGCATGTTGCCTATCATCTACTTTGGTGTTTATCATCTTTGCTTCAACTTGTTGCTCTTAATGCTTGTCACTTAGGGCCCGAGTGCCATGATTTCAGATCTGAACCATATGTGTTTGCATGAATATATTTGTGTTCTTGATCCTATCTATGAGTTGTTTGCACCTATTACGGTCCGGAACTGGCGATCCCAAAGGTGACAGGTTGGGACACCAAAGGGGATGGTCCATAATTTGAGGATTCCATGTATCCATTGAGTTTATTGCTTTGTTCCGGTGCTCTTTGACAGGAGCACCTTAATCTCCATGAGTTCCTTTTGGCCCCGTTCGTAGCGGGATGGTAGGACAAAAGATGTTGTGCAACTTCTTATTGCAAGCACGTACAACTACCTATGGGATACATGCCTAATGTTTGATATTTGCCTAGATGATCATTACTTTTCTGTGTGCCTTGCCCCATGTTAGATTCATTATGTATCTCATCCATGCAGCGCCCAACCATCCATCTCCCTAGCCTACAGTGTTTTAAATCCTGCTGGTTATTAGTTGTTACTTTTGCTGTTTACTTTTACTATTACAACCATCACTATCATATCACCGTTACCACTTATCTTTTGTTGCAAGTAAGTATATTTCAGGTGCGGTTGAATTGACAATTCAACTGTCAAAGCTTATAAATACTCTTTGGCTCCCCGTGTGTCGAATCTATAAATTGGGTTATTCTTACCCGCGAAGACTATCTCGATCCCTTACGATTGAGGGTTATCAGGTGGTTCTCACCGCGGTAAAATTTTCGCGCGCTGCGCCTCCCACGGCCCGCGCGAGCGGCGTGGGTGGAGGGGCGTGCGTGACGTGGGCAACATGCGTGGGGGCGGTTTCCGCACGCATGCGTCACGTCACAGTAAATGTGAAAGGAGGCGGCTCGTGCCTTCCCCATAAACGGGGGAAGGTGTGGGGGCGTGGCCCACTGACTGGATGGGGCCGAGGCGCGGTCTGCTAGGTGTCCACTCCCCACGATCACGGGGCGGGAGGAGTCACCTCACCCGTCTCTTCGGTCCCGCGCGTTCGCCACGTGCCCTCCATGCGTCCAAGGTGGCGAGCGGTGGAGGCGAGAAACCGAGCCGTCGTTGGTTGGTGCGGCGGGTCGGTCCCAGCCCCTCTCGCCTTCTGCGTCTTGATTGGTCGAGCGGGGCGGTCGAGCTCCAGCCCCGCCCCTTTATAAAGGGCGGAGGGAGGGGACGACGCTCCACACTCCTCCATCTTCTTTCTCTTCTAGCTTCTATCCGCCATGAAGAAGGAAAATCCCGGCTCCTCAACGGTGGGGGCGAGGGTCGCCGCTCGACAACACGTCTCCCCTTCTCCTGCCCCGCAGTGGCTGAACCAGCTACGAGGGGAAGAGGGAGGGGCGAGGCCGTGGGCGAGGCCGGGGTGCTCGGGGAAGAGGAAGACGGGGCGGCTCGCCGGCCTCGCCTCCGCCAGCAGCTGCTCCTCCGGTGGAAGGTCATGTTGGAGATGACCCCTGCGAATTCTTCATTAGGATGCGGGGGTCGCCGCACCGTCGCCTTCGTCTCCCGACCCCGTTTGCGCAGGAGATGGAGGCGAACCCGCCGGAGTCGCTGCGGTTGCACATGAGGGGTTGTGGGATCAGCGGCACGCGAGCCGTCGTCGACTTCCCCGCCCCTCATGTGATGTATCTTCATCGAGGACGGAAGAGGTTCGCCCGCATCCATAGCCTGACGGACGGGCTCAGCCTCCACTTCAAGCTGATGGGGGATGTCCTCCTCTCTGTCAAGGTCTTCGGGCACCTCGGAACTCGCGCGAGGTGCTGCATGGAGAGCTCCTCCGACGACGAAGACTCCTCCTCGAATGAAGGTGACGAGGAGGACAGCGACAGCGACGACGAGGGGCGGGGGACGGCAGGATGACGGGTCCGACTAGGTGTCGGGCTCCGCTCCTGGTGGCACCGGCGACCCCATCATCCGCGTCGCCGGCTCCTTGAACTTCTCGGGGTCTTCTCCTTGGCGGCTGGCGTAGGGAGGCAGCGGAAGAGGAAGAGGAAGAAGGTGGGCGGCAAGGTCGTCATGTCGGAGTACGCGGGCACCGATGCCTTCGTCTGCTACTGACGTCCTGCCGCCTCGTCTTCGAGCTCAGCCTCCGGCGCCGTCATCACCGTCCAGCCCTGGGGAGGCCGCCGGGATGCCTTCTCGGTGTCTTCTGTCACCCGTAGCTCGCCTAGGCACCCCTTTTGCCCTTCTTGCCTCCTTGACCTACCTCCTGAGGAGAGGGACAAGAAAGGCATTACGGGCATCTTATCTCTTTTTAGTCTGTAAGCCTTCGGGCATCTGTAAAGTTTAAAACTTTTAATCTCCCTTATTCACGTTACTTATTCCCTATGGACTGTACCTGAATGGAATGTTTTTAATGAAAAAGGAATGTCTGCCGGGTCCTTTTGTTCGTAGGTAAAAACCCACAACAGGGAATAAATCCCTGATATCCTTAAGATGAACCTTTTCTCGCTCGACAACAAGCCCTGCCGTTTCCCCACTTCGCTCGACCTTTCTCACGCTCTTGGCGGAGGCAGGGATGAAGCGGGTCTTGGCTCCTCGTTTTATCATTTTGCTGCCGCGACTACGACCAAACTTGGTCCCAGGGATGAGCCTTAGGACCTAGAGTTATGGGAGCACGGTAGCTCAAGGAAAAGAACGAGGTTTCACATACCTCAGTCCATAACAGAATGCATGATAAGGGAAAAAGGATTTATCTGAGATTGCAGCCCCCGGCAACTCTGGTCTGCCACGGGCGAATTCTTTCCCTTGTAGCCCCCGGCAATGCTGGCTTGCCGGGGTCCAAGTACTGATTTGTTCTTCTCTCCTCCCTTCATGTGGCCTCGGTAAGGATGCTGGTGCGTCTTGTAAACCAAGGAAGACAGAGGAAAGACAAAGAACCGACCTCTAAGCTAGGGGTTAGCCGCCGCTAAGCACTATCAACCCTAACCAAGGACGAGACTCGACTCAGCATGCATGCTAAAACTCAGGGCGCCAGCGCTTCATTTATTTATGCTTAGGGTCTGCGCCTGGCTTTGTACAAAGGGTTACATACCTTGCCGGCAAAGCTTGTACAAAAGGGTGGCTTGCCGGGAGGCCCGACAAGCCGCGCCTTATGGGTAAAACTTGCGAAGATGCTCGATGTTCCAGGAGTTACTCACCGGAACGGCATCCTCGGTCTCCAGGCGGACTGCGCCAGGCCTGGTGACTCGTATTACCCGATAAGGGCCCTCCCACTTCGGTGTCAACTTGTTCGTATTCCTGGCCGATTGAACGCGCCGGAGAACAAGGTCACCTTCCTCAAAGCTTCGGGCATGAACCTTGCGGCTATGGTAGCGGCACAAGGCTTGCTGGTAGCGCGCTGCTCTCACAGCCGCCCGAAGACGATCTTCCTCAAGGAGCATTGCGTCATCTTGCCGCAATTGGTCTTGCTCAAGCTCATCATAAGCGAGCACTCGAGGCGACCCGTATATGAGTTCCGTGGGGAGAACTGCTTCTGCCCCATATATCAGGGCAAAGGGCGTCTGGCCGGTGGCTCGATTTGGCGTCGTCCTGATCGACCAAAGAACCGCCGACAATTCATCAATCCAGCGCCTCCCGCTCTTGTGCAGCCTGTCAAAGGTCTTTGTCCTTAACCCTTGCAACACTTCAGCATTTGCCCTCTCAGCTTGACCATTGCTTCGGGGGTGAGCAACGGAAGCAAAACAGACCTTGCTGCCGAGGTCTTGGGTATATTGCATGAAGGTGCGGCTTGTAAACTGCGTGCCGTTGTCGGTGATAATCCTGTTGGGTACACCGAAACGGCACACTAGCCCCTTGAAGAACTTGACGGCTGACTAAGTTGTGACCTTCCTCACTGCCTCCACTTCTGGCCACTTTGTGAACTTGTGGATTGCAACGTACAAGTACTCAAAGCCCCTGACGGCGCGGGGGAAAGGGCCCAGTATGTCGAGCCCCCAGACCGAGAAGGGCCAGGAGAGAGGAATGGTTTGAAGGGCTTGAGCTGGTTGATGAAGCTTCTTTGAATGGAATTGGCACGCTTCACACCTGGTGACCAGCGCCGCCGCATCCTGGAGGGCAGTGGGCCAGAAGAAGCCTTGCCGGAATGCCTTGCCGGCAAGGGCTCTTGACCCTATGTGGGATCCACACATGCCTCCATGTATTTCCGCCAACAGCTCCAATCCTTCCTCTCGAGGGATGCACTTCAATTTCACACCGTTCGGTCTCCTCGTGTACAGGACGTCATCGACGAACTGATACATGGCGGACCGACGGGCTACTTTCTCCGCTTCTTCCTGCTCCTCGGGAAGTTCCTAGGTCTGAAGGAATCGGACGGTATGCTACGCCCACGCTGGAGCCTGGGGCTCGACGGCGAGGACTAAAGGCATTACCTCCGCCAGGGGAGTGGCCATCTCGACGGCAAAAGCTTGACGCTCCGCCGGAGTTAGCCCTCCGGAGGCGGGCTCAGTGTCCCTGGCAACATCCTTGCCGGCGGCTCCGGGGAGCTCGGCGGGAAAGTACTTGTCGGGCCCTGACTTCCTCCTCTTGTTCTGCTCTGTTGATGGATCAACGGATGGCTGAGAAAGCTGGAGCACAAAGGTACCTGGTTCCACAGGTAGCTTGAGAGCAGCGCGCTTTGACAGGTAATCGGCGATGTCGTTCTCCGCTCGGGGAACGTGCTCCGCCTATATACCGTCAAAGCGCTCTTCCAACTTCCTCACTTCATCGACGTAGGCCTTCATCAACAGGCTCTGGTAATCCTTGTTGACTTGTTTGACGACAAGCTGTTAGTCGCCTCTGACAATGAGCTTCTTGATTCCGAGGTCCGCCACGGTCCTAAGACCGGCAAGCAGCCCCTCGTACTCGGCAGTGTTGTTTGTTGACACCTCCCTAGGGAAGTGCATCTGGACCACGTACTTGAGGTGCTCTCCGGTGGGCGCAACCAGCAGTACGCCAGCCCCGGCGCCCTGTAAAGAGAAAGCGTCATCAAAGTACATGACCCAGTTGCAACTTGCCTCTTTGCCGGGGAGAGCAGTTTCTTGGACTTCTTCATCAGGCGTTGCAGTCCATTCTACGACGAACTCTGCCAGGACTCGGCTCTGAATTGTCGAGGTGCTCTCAAACTTGAGGCCAAAGCTGGACAGCTCCAGCGCCCACTCCACAATCCTTCTCGTTGCATCTGGATTGTGCAATATCCGTTGCAGAGGGAGGCGAGTGACGACAGTGATCTCGTGCGCCTGGAAGTAGTGACGCAGCTTCCTCGAGGCCATAAGAAGGCCGAAGAGCAGTTTCTGCACACCGGAGTACCTTGACCTAGCCCGGGTGCTGCATCATCTTCTTCTTTGGCTGCACTCCAATCGGCTGTGTCGTCTCTACGCCAGTGGCACCAAGCTCCGTTGCTGCTATCACCTCATCATTGATTTCTCTCTGCGCCACCAGTGCAGCACTGACCACCTGGTTCGTTGCCGCTAGGTACAGCAGCAACGGTTCCTGCGGTCGAGGCACAACCAGTATTGGCGTGGAGGAAAGATACTTCTTCAGATCCTGTAATGCTGCTTCGGCTTCTTGCGTCCATTCCATTGTGCCCGCCTTTTTCAAAATCTTGAAAAAGGGGAGGGCGTGCTCAGCAGACTTGGAAATGAATCTGCTCATGGCGGCAATGCAGCCAGCAAGCCGACGCACATCCTTGACCTGTTTGGGTGCTTCAATCTGCTCTATGGCTTTGATCTTGTCCGGATTGGCTTCTATCCCATGCTGTGATACAAAGAACCCGAGAAGCTTGCCAGACGGGACGCCAAAAATGCACTTCTCAGGGTTCAGCTTGAGGTTGATCTTGCGCAGGTTCACAAATGTTTCTTGTAAATCCGGTACAAGGGTTGCCCTGTCCTTGGTTTTTACCACTATATCATCCATATAAGCCTCCATATTTCTATGGAGCTGGGGTTCAAAACCAATCTGGACTGCCCTCGCAAATGTCGAGCCAGCACTCTTCAACCCGAAAGGCATTCGTACGAAAGAGTACGTACCACATGGGGTGATGAATGCTGTCTTCTCTTCGTCTTCTCTCGCCATGAAGATCTGGTGGTAGCCGGAGTAGGCATCGAGGAATGATAGCAGGTCGCACCCTGCCGTGGAGTTGACAATCTAGTCTATGCGTGGCAACGGGAAGGGGTCCTTGGGACAAGCTTTATTGATATCTATGTAATCAATACACAGCCTCCACTTCCCATTTGCCTTGCGCACTACCACTAGATTGGCCAACCACGTTGGGTGGAGCACTCCTCTCACCAAACCCGCAGCTTCCAGTTTCCGGATCTCCTCGGTGATGAACTCTTGTCGTTCCAAAGCTTGCTTCCTGACCTTTTGCTTGACGGGCCACGCATGAGGGCAGACAGCAAGGTGGTGCTCAATCACCTCCCTGGGAACGCCGGGGATGTCGGATGCTTGCCAGGCAAACACGTCGACATTCGCCCACAGGAAGGTGGCGAGCTCGTCTTCCTATTTTTTGTCAAGGGCGGAGCTTATGGTAAAAGCCCCTCCCGTGCCGTCCTCCTTGACAGGAACCTTCTTGGTTCCTGGCGGCGTAGGTCTTGATCTCTTGTTTCCGCCGGTGGAGCTCTCTGGCACGTCCTCGACGGGAGCGCGACACTCCGAAGAGGCGCGCTTGCCGGAGTGGGTGTCTGAGGTCTCGCCGGTCTTCTTCTTCCCGGTGGAACTCTCAGGCACGTCCTCCATGAGAGCATAGCACTCCGAAGAGGTGCGCTTGCCGGAGTGGGCGCCCGAGGTCTCGCCGGCCTCCTTCTTCTTCTTCCCTCCCGGGGCTCCAGTGGCAGGAGCAAGTGCCCCCGTAGCGTCAGTTGCTGCAACTGCTTGTTGGTACAATTGGTCGGTGCAAATTAGTGCGTCTTTCTTGTCGGAGGGGATGGTGATGATCTTCACGGGCCCTGGCATCTTTAGGGTATTGTAGGCATAGTGCGATGCTGCCATGAACTTGGCCAGCGCTGGGCGGCCAAGGATCCCGTTGTAAGGCAGGGGGATCCCGGCGACATCGAACACGATCCTCTCCGTCCTGTAGTTCAGATCACTTCCAAAAGTCACGGGCAGCGTGACTTTCCCCTTCGGTTGGCTCCTTCCTGGGCTGACCCCTTGAAACGTGCCCGTCTCCTCGAGGTCTCCATCAGGAACTTGCAGCTTCTCAATCACGGTGGGCGAGAGCAGGTTTAGGCCGGCCCCGCCATCGACTAGCATCTTCGTGACCTTGAGGTTGCGTATTGTTGGTGAAACCAACAACGGCAAGCACCCGACCGCAGTAATGCGATCAGGGTGATCCTCGGCGTCAAAGATGATAGGTGTGCTGGACCATTTCAGCGGCTTTTGGGCACCGGGTGATGGCTCTGCCGCAATAATCTCTCGCGCCCACTGTTTAATCTGGCGGTGAGAAGCATGCGGCGAAGCGCCACCATCGACGCACATGGCGTCCGTAGCCTTCTGAAATTCTTGGCCACCAGACTCATCGTCCTCTTCGTGATCGTCGTCTTCAGGTCTTCTATCGCGGCCCCAGGCGGGCCTTTCTTGTTGTTTCTCCTTGCCGCAACGGCCCGCTTGGCCGTCACGCTTCTTGCTGGATCCTTCAGCGCCGTCTTGGCCCTTTTCTTTGTCCCACCTCTCGTATTCAGCTCTTTGCTTTTCAGCAAGGAGCTCAACCTGGTGGCAGTCCTGGAGGTCATGGCCCTTGGTGCGATGGATCTTGCAGTACCGTTTGCCGGAGTTTCCTGGCTTCTCGGCGGTCGCCAAGGCTCGGCAGGCGACACATCCGGCAATTTCCTTGCCAGGGTCACCCGCCTTGGTTTTCTTGGCGGAGCCGGCGTCATCAGATCCCTCAACGGCAAGCACGGCCTTCCCCTTGCGCTTCCTGTTGCAGTTCCGGCTCTTCTTCGCTGGAACAGCGGTATCTTCGTCCGAGGAGTCGGTTTCCGCGCCGGCACTTTCGCCGGGGTACTACCTTCCCTCTTCGGCCCGGGCACATCTGTCGGCAAGAACGTAAAGCTCTGCCACGTCCTTCGCCTTGGTCATCGCCAGTTCTTCGCGCATCTTGCAGTTGCGCACATTCTGGTGGAATGCGTTGATGATGGCGACAGGGTGAACATCGGGGATATTGTACTGTACCCGGCTGAACCTCTGTATGTACTTGCGCAGAGTCTCGCCTTCCTTCTGGGGTATGACATGCAGGTCACTCGCTTGGCCATGGGCTTGATGGCCTCCGGTAAAGGCGCCAACAAACTCATGGCACAAGTCAGACCAGGAGGAAATAGAGTCTACTGGCAAGTGCATCAACCACGACATGGCATTAGGTTTAAGAGCTAACGGAAAGTAATTCGCAAGCACCTTATCGTCGCGGGCCCCAGCAGCTTGCATCACGATGGTGTAGATGCTGAGGAACTCCGACGGGTGGGTCTTGCCGTTGTACTTCTCACCAACGTCAGGTTTGAAAGTGCGGTGAGAGGGCCACTGGAACTGCCGTAGCTCACGGGTGAAAGCCGGACAGCCCACCTCGTAAGGTAGACCTCCAAGGCTTTCCGGTGCTGGGCGGTCCATGGCAGGCCCTGCTCGCTTGTCTGACTGGAGGCGCGTTTCGCGCCGGCGCTCGATGGTGGTTCGAGCATCTTCATGGGCTCGCTCCTGAAGGACTTGACGCTGGTCGCCGCGGGTCCGTGGGTCGAATGACGCTATGGAGATGGCGTCGCCCGCCACGTCCTGACGGGTCGACGCATGCGGCGCTGGGCGAGGAGGAGGCGAATGCACCGTAGCCACGGCACTGCCAGCTCTCCCGCCCGCGGTGCATGGGACCCCATCAGAGCGTCGGCCCGGGAGCTCCGCTAGATTTAGGTCGTCCCTGTTGGCGACTGCGACAAGGCTACAGATGGTGGCTCTCCATTCGTCGAGTTTCCCCGTAACGGGAGGAAAGTCGAGGAGCAACTGCGCGCGCGCCAAAGCTTCGGCTGGTGTCGGCGGTAGCGAAACCTGCACGGATCGCGACGCGCTTCGACCCCTGACCGCGTCAGGGGGGAGCTCCATCACGATCCCGCGGTCGCATATCGTCTCCACCAGCGCTTCGGTGAGCGGGCAGGCCTTCTACGTCCCGGGAGCGGCGCTCGGGGCTCTTCCCATGGCGACGTTCGGTGTCTTCGGGACGACGACGCCGTTCGTCGCGCGCTGCTTGAGAAGAGCGAGCTGTTGGCGCCGGCGTGGGAGTTCTGGAGGGCCTCGCGTTGTCCTCGAGTGGTGCGGCCGCGGCCTTGGAGGGCCCCGTGCCACCCGAGGAGGGCCGGGTTCCATCTCTGGAACAGGCGACGTGCGGCCTGTTACCAGGCGCACAAGCATCGCCACCTCCCAAACTCCGGCTATCGGGGTGGCGTTGGTGTTCGTGAGCAACGCCCCGGGTCCTTTCCGCGACTGGTCCACTGCTCGCCCGCGTCGGGACGGGCTGTCCGGCTTCCGACTGGCCAACCGCCACCGTCGTCTTCTTCTTGGGCGCCATGATGATGCAGAAGCGTCGAACTAACCGCTAAAGCCGATTCTCACAACTGCGCCCCCTACCTGGCGCGCCAAAGATGTTGGTGTATTTGGATCGACACCTATGGGATCACAAGAATCCCTACTACGGTTGCGGGGCGCGGGGTTGAGAGAAGAGCGGATCTAACGATCAGGACACGGTTCCTTTACCCAGGTTCGGGCTGCAAAGATGCGTAAAACCCTACTCCTGCTTTGGTGGATTATATGTTGGGGTTCTTCAGCTAACGAGGAGCTCCAAAAGAGTCGTGAGGGGTTCCGAAAAGCCGAATCCTTCTCCTGGTCGCCTTGGGCCTCCTTTTATAGGAAAAAGGGGCCGCCACAGTGGCACACAGGAGGTGGAAAGGGTACAGTGATGCGAGGTTATCCCTCGCATTACAGGACAAGGTGCATGTAATGCGCCCTGCTTAGGTGTCCTTGCTTTATCGGGGACGAGGGGAGACGCCCGTCTTGTCCGTCACCGCTCCTCCTCGTGTCGACACGCGCCCTAGACAGCGGTGCCTGAGGTGCCATGTAGGCAGACAGGCAGCTGAGGTGGCGCAACGGCGGGTCTCCATGAAGATCTGTGGGTCGCCACACAGGAGCCTGTCCAGCTAGTTGGGTCGGCAGCCGCGTGGGTCGGTGGAAACCCAGTTGGGGCGGGCCTGATGGTGGCCCCGTGGGTGTCCTCGGCAAGGGCCTTGCCGGGGCCCCGGCAAGGGTCTTGCAGTGGCACCTACTGTCATCCCCGGCAAGGTGCTTGCCGGGGGCCTTGTGGACCTCCTTGGCTGGAATCCCGCCAAGGGTCGTCTTCTTACCTTGCATTTGATCTTGAAGGTCTTCACAAAGATCTGCATGACACCACGGGGATATCTCCCGAATCCTCCCCCCATGGGGGTGGTGGACTCAAGGGTGATTCGCTCCGTAGGCGGGGGGGGGGGG
>LR738713.1:841304563-841316114 GCA_902687465.1 Secale cereale
GAGCTGCCACGGCAAGGGTCTTGCCGGGGGTGGCGCTTCGCCCCCTTGCTCTTCGTGGTCTTGTTCTTGGTGTCGCTCCAGTCTTCATCAAGCTTCAGTCTTGCCCCGGCTTGCCTCCCTTGCCTTGCTTGGTGGGATGGCGCCGTGGCTCAGACTGCCCGTGCATAGTCATAGGGGTACAAAAAGTGCACCCCTCTTTTTGTACACCGACAGTTTACCTACCGTAACTCATACCTCTTCCTTTTCGGAGTCTGAAACGGACTGGTAAACATCCCTTATGTACTCCTCCGGGGTTATGACATTAATAATATTACTTTCAACATTTATAGGAGTACCTGCGATATAATGCTTGATTCTTTGCCCATTCACAACTCTCGGAAAGGTTCCTTCCGAGTTGTTGATTTTGATGGCACCGGAACGATAAACTTCTTCGACAATGTAAGGACCTTCCCATTTGGAGAGAAGTTTGCCTGCAAAAAATCTTAAATGAGAATTGCATAGCAAAACATAATCACCTACATTGAACTCACGTTTTTTGTATCCTTTTATCATGCCATCTCTTAACTTTCTCTTTGAACAGCTTGGCATTCTCATATGCCTGAGTTCTCCATTCATTAAGTGAGCTGATATCAAATAACCTCTTCTCACCAGCAAGTTTAAAATCATAGTTGAGCTCTTTGATTGCCCAATAAGCCTTATGTTCTATCTCAAGAGGTAAATGGCATGCTTTTCCATAAACCATTTTATAAGGGGACATGCCCATGGGATTCTTATAAGCAGTTCTATAAGCCCACAGTGCATCATCAAGTTTGTTAGACCAATTATTTCTAGATCTATTAACAGTCTTTTGCAAAATTAATTTAATATCTCTATTACTTAACTCTACTTGGCCACTAGACTGAGGATGATAAGGAGATGCAATTCTATGGTTAACATCATACTTAGCAAGCATCTTACGGAAAGCACCATGAATAAAATGTGAACCACCATCAGTCATCAAATATCTAGGGACTCTAAATCTAGGGAAAATAACTTCTTTAAGCATCTTAATAGAGGTGTTATTGAAGGAAATATGCCCTAGAGGCAATAATAAAGTTATTATTTATATTTCCTTATATCATGATAAATGTTTATTATTCATGCTAGAATTGTATTAACCGGAAACTTAGTACATGTGTGAATACATAGACAAAACAGACTGTCCCTAGTATGCCTCTACTAGACTAGCTCATTGATCAAAGATGGTTATGTTTCCTAACCATAGACATGAGTTGTCATTTGATCAACGGGATCACATCATTAGGAGAATGATGTGATGGACTAGACCCATCCGTTAGCATAGCACTTTGATCGTTTAGTTTTACTGCTATTGCTTTCTTCATGACTTATACATGTTCCTATGACTATGAGATTATGCAACTCCCGAATACCGTAGGAACACCTTGTGTGCTATCAAATGTCACAATGTAACTGGGTGATCATAAAGATGCTCTACAGGTGTCTCCGAAAGTATTCGTGGTGTTGGCATAGATCAAGATTAGGATTTGTCACTCCGAGTGTCGGAGAGGTATCTCTGGGCCCTCTCGGTAACACACATCACAATAAGCCTTGCAAGCAAAAGACTAATGAGTTAGTCACGAGATGATGTGTCACGGAACGAGTAAAGAGACTTGCCGGTAACGAGATTGAACTAGGTATGGAGATACCGACGATCGAATCTCGGACAAGTAACATACCGATGACAAAAGGAACAACGTATGTTGTTATGCGGTTCTGACCGATAAAAGATCTTCGTGGAATATGTAGGAGCCAATATGAACATCCAGGTTCCGCTATTGGTTACTGATCGGAGATGAGTCTCGGTCATGTCTACATAGTTCTCGAACCCGTAGGGTCCGCACGCTTAACGGTTGATGACGATCGGTATTATGAGTTTATGAATTTTGATGTACCGAAGGTAGTTCGGAGTCCCGGATGAGATCACGGACATGACGAGGAGTCTCGGAATGTCCGAGACATAAAGATTGATATATTGGACGACTATATTCAGACACCAGAAGTGTTCCGGAAAAGTTTCGGATTTAACGGGATTGCCGGAGGGGGTTACCGGAACCCCCTACGAGGGGGGATGGTCCATAGTGGGCCTTGAGGAAAGGAGAGAGGCAGCCCATAGAGGCTGGCCGGCGCCCCACCAGGGGATCCTAGTTGGACTAGGATTGGGGGCGCCACCTCTCCCTCTCTTCCTTCTTGGTGGACTCCTACTAGGAATAGGATTGCAATCCTATTCCTAGTAGGATTGCCCTAGCCGCACCATAGGAGGCCGGCCGGCCCTCCCCTCTTGCTCCTTTATATACGGGGGCAGGGGCACCCAAAGACACACAAGTTGAATTGTTCCAACCGTGTGCGGTGCCCCCCTCCACAGAAACACACCTCGGTTATACCGTTGCAGTGCTTAGGCGAAGCCCTGCGCCGGTAGATACATCATATCCGTCACCACGCCGTCGTGCTAACGAAACTCTCCCGTGAAGCTCAACTGGATCAAGAGCTCGTGGGACGTCATCAAGCTGAACGTGTGCTGAACACGGAGGTGCCGTACGTTCGGTGCTTGATCGGTTGAATCGCGAAGAAGTTCGACTACATCAACCGCGTCACTTGACGCTTCCGCTTCCGGTCTACGAGGGTACGTAGACACACTCTTCCCTCTCGTTGCTATGCATCTGGTAGATAGATCTTGCGTGATCGTAGGAAAATTTTAAAATACTATGTTCCCCAACAGTTATGATCAGCACTACTAGTTGGAATAGCTTCTACCCACTTAGTAACGTAATCAACAGCAACTAAAATATGAGTATACCCGTTGGACTTTGGAAAAGGTCCCATATAATCGAAACCCCAAACATCAAATAGTTCAATAACAAGTGAATAATTCATAGGAATTTCTTGACGTTTACTAACATTACCAATTCTTTGACATTCATCACAAGACAAGACAAACTTATGAGCATCCTTGAAGAGAGTAGGCCAATAAAAACCGGATTGCAATACCTTATGTGCAGTTCTGTCTCCAGCATAGTGTCCTCCGTATGCCTCGGAGTGGCACTTCTATAGGATCTGTCCATGTTCATGCTCAGGTACACAACGTCTAATAACACCATCTACTCCTTCTTTATATAAGTGTGGATCATCCCAAAAGTAGTGTCTCAAATCATAGAAGAACTTTTTCTTTTGTGGGTACGTAAAGCTAGGTGGTATATATTTAGCAACAATGTAATTAGCAAAATCAGCATACCAAGGTGCATTACGTGAAGCATTGATGACATTCAATTGTTCATCGGGAAAACTATCATCAATAGGCAGTGGGTCATCAAGAACATTCTCTAACCTAGACAAGTTATCTGCTACGGGGTTCTCAGCACCCTTCCTATCAACAATATGCAAATCAAATTCTTGTAGCAGAAGGACCCATCTAATAAGTCTAGGTTTAGCATCTTTCTTTTCCATGAGATATTTAATAGCAACATGATCAATGTGAATAGTAACTTTAGAATCAACAATATAAAATCTGAACTTATCACATGCAAACACAACTACTAAAAATTCTTTCTCAGTAGTAGCATAATTTCTTTGGGCACTGTCTAGAGTTTTACTAGCATAATGAATAACATTTAATTTCTTATCAACTCTTTGTCCTAGGACAGCACCAACAACATAATCACTAGCATCACACATAATTTCAAAAGGTAAGTTCCAATCAGGTGGTTGAACAATAGGTGCAGTTATCAAAGCATTCTTAAGTATCTCAAATGCTTCTACACAATCATCATCAAAAATAAACGGGACATCTTTTTGTAATAGATTAGTGAGAGGCCTAGAAATCTTAGAGAAATCTTTAATAAACCTTCTATAGAAACCAGCATGACCAAGGAAACTTATTATACCTTTTACGTCTGAAGGGCATGGCATCTTCTCGATAGCATCAACTTTAGCTTTGTCCACTTCAATACCTCTCTCAAAAATTTTATGTCCCAAGACAATGCCTTCATTAACCATAAAGTGGCACTTCTCCCAATTCAAGACAAGATTAGTTTCTTCGCATCTCTGCAAAACTTGATCAAGGTTGCTTAGGCAATCATCAAAATAAGATCCGTAAACGGAGAAATAATCCATGAAAACCTCAACAATATTTTCACAAAAGTCAGAGAATATAGCCATTATACATCTTTGAAAGGTAGCAGGTGCATTACATAAACCAAAAGGCATACGTCTATAAGCAAAGGTACCGAAAGGGCAAGTAAATGTGGTTTTATCCTGGTCAGCATGTGCAACAGGTATTTGAGAGAAACCAGAATAACCATCTAGAAAGCAGAAATGTGTATGTTTAGATAATCTTTCTAGCATTTGGTCAATAAAAGGTAAAGGATAATGATCTTTCTTAGTAGCTTTATTCAGTTTTCTAAAATCAATTACCATTCTATAGCCAGTGACAATTCTTTGTGGAATCAATTCATCTTTATCATTAGGGACAACAGTAATACCTCCCTTCTTAGGGACACAATGCACTGGACTTACCCATTCACTATGAGCAACGGGATAGATGATACCTGCTTCTAGAAGCTTTAGTATTTCTTCTCTTACCACTTCTTTCATCTTAGGATTCAATCTTCGTTAAGGGTCAGCAATTGGTTTGAATTCAGGTTCAATTTTGATTTTGTGCTGGCATAGAGTGGGGCTAATGCCCTTAAGATCATCGAGAGTATATCCAATAGCAGCACGGTGCTTCCTCAGAGTTTTCAATAATTTCTTTTCTTCCTGCTCTGAAAGGTTAGCACTAATAATAACAGGAAATATCTCTTTGTCATCAAGATAAGCATATTTAAGAGTATCAGGTAATTGTTTAAGCTCAAATACGGGATCACCTTTGGGTGGAGGTGGATCCCCAAGTAACTCAACAGGCAAATTATTTTTGTGCATAGGTGGTTGTTCAAGGAAGATTCTATCTATTTCATTTCTTTCATTCATATGCATATCATTCTCATGCTCGAGTAAATATTGTTCTAAAAGATCAGTAGGAGGCACAACAATGGAAGCAAGACTAATAATTTCATATTTACTAGGCAATTATTTATCATGAGGTTGTTTACCAAACTTAGAGAAATTAAATTCATGTAAAACACCCTCAAAACCAACGGTAACAGTTTGCTTCTCACAATCTATTTGAGCATTAACAATATTCAAGAAGGGTTTACCAAATATAATGAGACAAAAGCTATCTTGTGGGGTACTAAGAACAAGAAAATCAGTAGGATATTTAGTTTTCCCACACAAGACTTCAACATCTCTAACAATTCCCACAGGGCAAATGGTATCCCTATTAGCAAGCTTAATAGTAACATCAATATCTTCCATCTCAGCAGGTGCAATTTCGTCTTTAATTTCATTATATAAATCTCTAGGTATTGCACTAATACTAGCACCCACATCACATGAGCCATGATAACAATGATCTCCTATCTTAACAGAAACAACGGGCTTGCCAACAATAGGTCCACGCTTATCATTAACATGAGGTTTAGCTAGTCTAGCAGCAGTTTCACAAAATTGAATAACATGCCCATCAACATTATCAACCAAGAGATCTTTAATAATAGCAATACTAGGCTCAACTTTAATTTGTTCAGGGGGTGTAGATGTTCTAAGGTAGCCTTTACGTTTCACGGTTGAAGCTTTAGCATGATCCTTTATCTTAACAGGGAAAGGTGGTTTCTCTATATAAGTAGTAGGAATAATAGAATCATTATAAGAAATAAATTTCTCTTCAACCGGAACGGGTTTAGCAACATTAACTTCTATGGGAGGATGATATTTAAACCACTTCTCCTTAGGGAGTCCAACATGAGCAGCAAATGATTCACATAAAGAAGCTACTATCTCAGAGTCAAGTCCATGTTTAGCGCTAAAATCACGAAAGATGTCTGTTTCTATGAAAGATTTAACGCAATCGAATTTAAGATTCATACCTGACTCCTTAACTTCATCAAACTCCCAATCTTCAGAGTTGCATTTAATTCTTTCCAATAAATTCCATCTGAAGTCAATATCTTTCTTCATAAAAGAACCGGTACAAGAAGTATCAAGCATGGTGTGATTGTTGTTAGAAAGCCGAGCATAGAAGTTCTGAATAATAATTTCTCTCGAGAGCTCATGATTGGGGCATGAATATAACATTGACTTAAGCCTCCCCCAAGCTTGAGCGATACTTTCTCTATCACGAGGCCAAAAATTATATATATAATTCCGATCACGATGAACCAAATGCATAGGATAAAACTTTTGATGAAATTCCAATTTCAATCGCTTGTAGTTCCATGATCCAGCATCATCACATAGCCTATACCATGTCAATGCTTTATCCCTCAAAGATAAGGGAAAGACTTTCTTCTTTACCTCATCCTCGGGCAAACCTACAAGCTTAAATAAACCACAAACTTCATCCACATAGATTAGATGCAAGTCGGGATGTAAAGTTCCATCTCCTGTAAAAGGAGTAGCCAGCAGTTTTTCTATCATACCCGAAGGAATCTCATAATAAATATTTTCAGTGGGTGCAGTAGGTTGAGGAGCAACTCTTTCCTCTTCTGGTCGGGGTGAAGATACCCCGAACAAGCCCCTCAAAGGATTAGTTTCCATAGTATCAAGTAGCAGAAAATTTCAGCACACAATATAAATTTTTCCTTACCAAGTTCCACTCACCAAAGGCGCTTCACTCCCCGGCAACGGCGCCAGAAAAGAGTCTTGATGACCCACAATTATAGGGGATCAATCGTAGTACTTTCGATAAGTAAGAGTGTCAAACCCAACGAGGAGCGGAAGGAAATGATAAGAGGTTTTCGATAAGGTAATTCCTGCAAGTGCTGAAGGTAGCGGTACCAGATAGTTTTGTGATAAGATAATTGGTAACAGGTAACAAGTAACGGTAGTAGCAAAAGTGCAGCAAGTGGCCCAATCCCTTATGTAGCAAGGGACAAGCCGGAACAAACTCTTATAATATGTAAAGCGCTCCCGAGGACACATGGGAATTACTGTCAAGCTAGTTTCATCACGTTCATATGATTCGCGTTTGTTACTTTGATATCTTAGTATGTGGGTGGACCGGTGCTTGGGTGCTGCCCTTACTTGGACAAGCCTCCCACTTATGATTAACCCCCTTCGCAAGCATCCGCAACTACGAACGAAGTATTAAGACAAAGTCTAACCATAGCATTAAACTAGTGGATCCAAATCAGCCCCTTACGAAGCAACTCATAAACTACGGTTTAAGCTTCTGTCACTCTAGCAACCCATCATCTACTTATTACTTCCCAATGCCTTCCTCTAGGCCCAAATAATGGTGAAGTGTCATGTAGTCGATGTTCACATAACACCACTAGAGGAGAGACAACATACAACACATCAAAATATCGAACGAATACCAAATTCACATGATTACTATTAGCAAGACTTAACCCATGTCCTCAGGAACAAACATAACTACTCACAAAGCATGATTATGTTCATGATCAGAGGGGTAATAAAGAGACCAAGTAAACTAATAAGCATCAACTACAAGGAGTAATTAACACTACTGGCAACCTTACAGGTACCAATCGGAGTCGTGAGACGGAGCTTGGATATAAGAGATGAACTAGGGTTTGGAGATGAGATGGTGCTGATGAAGATGTTGATGGAGATGAGTCCCCTCCGATGAGAGGAGCGTTGGTGATGACGATGGCGATGATTTCCCCCTCCGGGAGGGAAGTTTCCCCGGCAGGATCGCCCTGCCGGAGCTCTAGATTGGTTCTGCTCAAGTTCCGCCTCGTGGCGGCAGAGTTTCTTCCCGCAAGCTCTCCCTTGATTTTTTTTCTGGGACGAAACGCTTCATATAGCAGAAGAGGGGCACCGGAGGAGCCACAGGGGGCCCACAAGCCCACTAGGCACGCCCTGGGGGGTGGGCGCGCCTACCAGGCTTGTGGCCACCTGGTAGGTCCCCTCCAGTAGTTTCTTCGCCCAATATTTTTTATATATTCCAAAATAAATCTCCGCTGAGTTTCGTAGCTTTTGGAGTTGTGCAGAATAGGTATCTCAAACTTGCTCCTTTTCCAGCCCAGAATTCCAGCTGCCGACATTCTCCCTCTTTGTGTAAGCCTTGTAAAATAAGAGAGATAGCCATAATTATTGCACCATAATGTGTAATAACAGCCCATAATGCAATAAATACCAATATAAAAGCATGATGCAAAATGGACGTATCAGGGCGCGCCCCTAGGGCCGGCCGGCCTCACCCCTCCACTCCTTTATATATGGAGGAGGGGGGCACCCCCTAGGACACACAAGTTGATCTCTAGATCATTGCCTTAGCCGTGTGCGGTGCCCCCTTCCACCATAATCCACCTCGGTCATATCGTAGTGGTGCTTAGGCAAAGCCCTGTGTCGGTAGCAACATAATCACCGTCACCACACCGTCGTGCTGACGGAACTCTCCCTCGGCCTCAACTGAATCAAGAGTACGAGGGACGTCCCCGAGCTGAACGTGTGCAGATCACGGAGGTATCGTGCTTTCAGTACTAAGATCAGTTGATCGTGAAGAACGTTCGACTACATCAACCGCGTCTCTTGATGCTTCCGCTTACGGTCTACGAGGGTACGTAGACAACAGTCTCCCCTCTCGTTGCTGTGCATCACCATGATCTTGCGTGTGCGTAGAATTTTTTTTGAAATACTACGCTCCCCAACACATAGTTTGTTCAAATGACTCATATTGTGCACGAGGGTGCATATTGGAATGGCAAACAATGTTGCATAAGGAAGTTTTCATTTTCTTTGGACCAAAAAACCATTTTCCATTTTTCGAGTGCCCAAAAGGAGGTTTTTTTTGTGAAGGACCTCCCAAATAATTGTTGCAACATTGGAGCAAATCAATTTTATAAAATACTAGGACATAATTAATGCACAATTGACAAAATAATTGGGTGTAAAAAGTTTTGATCCACCTCTCGTAAAAAAGACAAATTTCCGCCGATTCAGATGGAAGTGGGTCAAATTTGAACTGCGGCTGCCTCATAGTTTGCTATTTATTTTTTCCAAAAATCACTTATAGTCACATAAGTACCTATGTAACCATAAATACTTGGTTTGCTGGTGATACGTTGAGGTTTGGGCGGTGGCCGAGGGCCCCAACTCTAGAGCGTGTAAACTCGCATGCCCGCCACATGGTCACCGCGTGACCGTGGCGTTGCCATGTGTTCTGGGCGGCCTAGGCATGTCTAGTGGGTTGGGCACTCCCCAGGTAGGTGCTAGGAAGAAAATTACAATATAGGATTCTCACGAGGAGACCGATCGATGCTCAAACATGAATTAGCAGCCAAGTGTTTGATTAGCGGTACGGGAAATGTACATGGCTAATGGGCGTGAGTTTTGGCTGAGGATGATCAGTTACTAAGAAGACCGTCTTCACAAATTTTCAGCTCAAAAGGAGGAGCCTAGGTGGTACTTGCTTTGAAAAGTACCACACTGGACATAAATACGAATGTTGAAGCTGGGCTCAAAATAATGAATCGATTGAGCTGGCATTTGGTGGAGGATGGTTATTTGGGCATAGGAAAGCACTGTAGAAAATGGATACTATTTGGACATGCCAAAGTGGTACTTCCTTCACAAAGTATTGTTCTGAACAGAATAGGAAAATGGATATTGTTGAATTATTTTTGAACTAGGCAAGGAAGGTTTTTTACATATTTGACGAAGATATGACCCAAAGAATTTATGAGATTTTTTTGGGAATTTTGGGAATGACAGAAATATAGGTTGCTTCACAACCTGGGGCAAAAAATGCCACATGGACATGACACATAGGCAAAACTGATAAAGTGGCGCCTAGTCATAGCAACCCACCACAATTTACAAGGTTATGACCATCTATATTGGTCGTGATCAGCTAGAAATAAGGCAGCGAACCAGTGCTATCTGCTTTATGACCATTCCGTGTAAGGAAATTACGACATTTCTGACCAAAATGGTCGTTATAGTTTAGTGTTTGGAGCCCCCCGAACAGTTTTTGACCAATTGGTATGAAATGGTCATAGATCTATGACCAATTCTTCGAGGGTCACTGACAGAAGGTCACTAGTTGACATATTTCTTGTAGTGGGAAGAGAGACGCCGCCGCTCCGGCGGCTAGTGATGGGCCTCTAACCCCTCGTTGGTTACCCCAAGTGGAAGGTGTAAGATGCAGTGTTGTGGAAGTTTTTCCCTTAGCAAAGATGCCAAGGATCGAATCCCCAGAGACTCCTAGGTTCAACAAGAAGGTGTCAACTGCTAACGGCGCCAGATATTAGCAATCAACGTGGACCTGCACACAGATACAAATAACTTTGCTCCCAACGAGTACAGAGAGGTTGTCAATCCCTCCGGCCTTGTAGTTCACAAAGGATTAAAAGCAAATGATAGTAGTGATAGATAATGTTTGCAATAGTAAGTAAAAGCGAAAAGTAAATAGCGGATGTGATCAATGATGGTAATATGGACCGGAGTCTCATGATGTTCACTAGTGATGTCTCTCTCCCAAAAGACGATAAAACAGCTATGTGAGGTAAACAAATTACAGCTGGGCAATTGACAGGACCAATGTTGACTAAGTTGCAAGAAAGGTTGAGGTTCAAAGCATGGGCGGTACGCCAAAGGAAGTAGACCGAAATCCATCAATGCCTACTACTAATCATCCACCTTGAGATATCTATCCAGAACATCTCGCTGGTATTAAGTTGCGAGCCCCACCCATAGTGTAAACTCAAAGCAACAGACAACTGCATTAAAAGAACTTTGCGTAAAGTAAACAATCCTTGCACCCGCGGGCACAAGCACCGTTGTTTTCCCCCTTGTGGCAACAGCACATCCCCTAGACTCATGTTTCTATCACTCAAGCTAGTCATCGAGGGGCATGAACCCACAATCAAGCATAACGTTCCCTCTTGGAGTCACTACCTACTACTTGGCCAAAGCAATAAATAACAACGGAGAACATGCAAGAATTACTTACGAACATAAATATAAAAGAGGTGAATCAAATATATTACTCAAGAACAATCTGAACATAATCTCATAATCCATCGGATCCCAGCAAATTCAACATAGCAACAGCATAAGGATTACATATGTGCCTCGATCATGTAGGGTAGCTCACGAGGACTAATTAGTGAAGCACAAGAACGGGAGGAGAACATCAGATAGCTACTGGTCATGGACTCATGGTCCAAGGGAGACTACTCACGACTCATCCGGGAGGCATCCATGGTGGTGGAGAAGCTCCCGGTGGTGATCCTCCCCTCCGGCAGGGTGCCGGGAAGAGTTCTCCTGGTGCTCCCGATCTTGGAAGCGGCGGCGGCGGCGGAACAAAGATGGGATCGCGAAAAGAGTTCCTGTTCTGAGGGTTTCGGAGGACGCTTTAAATATATGCCAAAGGGGGGCATCGGGGAAGCTTCGGGGGGCCCAGGCGCCCCCCCGGCGCGGCCCAGGGGGG
>LR738713.1:841316124-841340698 GCA_902687465.1 Secale cereale
GGACGCACGGTAGTTTCCGAAACGCTGATTTTTTATATAATTTTTCTGGATTTTTCCTGGCAGTTCTCGTAACGTGAAAACCTGAAATACAAAAACAGCCGAAAACAGAAACTGGCACTGGGGTGCACTGGATTAGTAGGTTAGTCCAAATATGATCAAAAGTGTATGGAAGTGTATGAATATCATAGCAATATCACCCAAAAGTGGCATGGAGCAAGCAGAAATTATAGATACGTTTTGGACGTATCAACATCCCCAAGCTTAATTCCTGCTCGTCCTCGAGTAGGTAAATGATAACAAGAATAATTTCTGTGGTGACATGCTATTAACCATATAGGACTTATTATAGTCATATGACAAAAGCTTACTGAGACAATGATTCTATAGTAATTAAGTTGCCTCATGAGAAAATCACAAATGACTAAAAGTTTTACAACATGAAACTGAAACATCAAGAAGATTTGCAATGAACATGATGTGCAAATATGATAAAGTGATATCTAGCTTGCCCCCTTTAGTGAAGCAAAACATAAATGCAGGGGCACCTTCAAGGTTTAAGTGATGACTAGATACAATGATTTCAAAATAAACGATATCACAATCATGCAAAAGACAATGCTACTTTGGGACAATGCACATTACACTCAGAATGACAATCATGCTCTCAGTAGTTGGTGCTTTAACATAAAAGTAAAAGAATGGTTATGTGTTAGAGCTTTTTATTTTGAAAACATAGAAGCAATTTTGTCAACGGTAGTAGTACTTCATATGTGTCATGCATAAGACATCCTATAAGTTGCAAGCCTCATGCATCGAATACCAATAGTGCCCGCACCTTGTCCTAATTAGCTCGGATTTCCATGGGTTATCATTGCATTACATATGTTTCAACCAAGTGTCACAAAGGGGTACCTCTATGCCACCTGTACAAAGGTCCAAGGAGATAAATCACATTTGATTTCTCGTTTTTGATAGATCTCAACTTGAGGACATCCATACCGGGACAACATAGAAAATAGATGATGGACTCCTCTTTAATGCATAAGCATGTTCTCATAAGAGATTGAGGATTAACGTCCAAGCTAAAACTTCCACCATGATACATGGCTTTGGTTGGCGGCCCAATGTTTTTCTCTAACAATATGCATATTCATACAACCCACGGAAAATCACCCTTACTTCAGACAAGACGAACATGCATAGCAACTCACATGATATTCAACAAAAGTGTGACAGTTGATGGCGTCCCCAGAAACATGGTTACCGCTCAGCAAGCAACTTATAAGAAATAAGATACATAAGCAACATATTCTTTACCACGGTAGTTTTTAAGCTACTTTCCCATGAGCTATGTATTGCAAGGTTAGTTTGCTTAGTACAGGTGGAGGTTAGCAAAAGACTGGGAGCGACCAACTAAGAGAGCAATGACGGTCATAATCATGCAGGGCGACAAAGCAACATTGAATCAGGCATGGTAGTTATATCGCTACTCAGAAATAAAAGATCATCAAGGCTTGACAGACTTTCTTTACAGTCTTAAATATGCGTGAGCATACGCCAAGTCAATCAAGATAAATTCTCGAAGGAAGATATTACTAAACCATACCACATCATAGGCAAACAAATCAAGTTGGTACTCCAATAACACATTGGGAACCCCCAAGCTAGTTGAGATTAACCATAAGAAAACCTGAACTACTAAGCACCATCATGCACGTAGCATCTTTATCATAGACACATTAACCAATGCAACGGAAGCAAATTCTCTTAATAAGGTGAGCATGATAATTAAAGAGAGTTCAAGCAACCAACTAGACAAAAGCTCTTTGAAAAGATAAGCATGAATACTAAGAGCAAAGCATGATAGTAGCTATTAAAAGACAAAGAACACACACAGCAAGGATAGACATGAAAATTCTATGTTATGTCCTAGGTAGAAGTGGAGCGTGTTTCTCTCCCACATAAAGAATGCTGAGTTCCGACTCGTTATGAAAAACTAAAAAAAACTAAAAGCAAGACGCTCCAAGCATAGCACATAACACATGAAGTGATAAAAATATAGTGGAACGAAAGACGAACTGATAATGTTGATGGAGAAGGGGATGCACGGGGGCATCCCCAAGCTTAGACGCTTGAGTCTCCTTGAATATTTCTTGGGGGTGCACGGGGGCATCCCCAAGCTTGAGCGCTTGACACTCCTGAATCTTTTTATCATCTTCCCTCGCACACTTGAAAACTCCCTTCATACATAACTCATCATAATCTGATTAGCGAGGTTAGTACCCTTAATAAAATAATTATACCTTGCTGGAAATAAAGATATTCTTGAAGTTCTACTGTTTCTCAAGATTGCCAAAAGGTTTTTGCAAAGAAAAAGCAAGTTCTTGATTTGCAAAATGAAGGAAAGGCAAAACAGGACAGAATATGTGAAAAACAGAACAGCAGGTAGTAATTGATCTGTTCGGGATACTTCTGCAACTCAAATCAAAAAAATCAGAACAGACGCACGAAAGACAATTATATAGAGAACGCTGTCGAAACAATTCAGACCAAAAAGATGATCTGGTGATTTTATACGAATTTTTCTATCCAAGGACAGAATCTGTTTCCTGGACAGCACCTCACAACTTTTGAACTTTCTAGCAATCAGAGGCTATACTTGGCACAAATATGAAAAGCAAAGATACAATGATGATGTTACAGCAGTAAACAACATCAAGACACAACAAAAGCAAAAAATTTATTCATGTGGGCTGCCTCCCAAAAGCGCTTTCTTTTATGCCTTTGAGCTAGGCATAATGCATATAGATCAAGTTTTATCAAGAGTAAAAGAATAGCTAGCCCGTACAACGGACTCAAAAGGTAACTTGATCTTCTTACGAGGGAAGTGTTCCATCCCTTTCTTGAGAGGAAACTGAAATTTTATATTACCCTCTTTCATGTCAATGATAGCACCAACGGTGCGTAAAAAGGGACGTCCCAAAATAATTGGACATGAAGGATCACATTCAATATCCATAATAGTAAAATCAACGGGCACATAATTATCATTGACAACAATAAGAACATCGTCGATCTTCCCCAAAGGTTTCTTTATGGAAGAATCAACAAGACGAACACCAAAAGAACAAGAATCATAAGGTTTCAATTTAAGCATATCATATATTCTTTTGGGCATAACAGAGGTACTAGCACCAACATCACATAAAGCATAACAAGAGAAGTCATTCAAATTAATTTTTATCATAGGATCCCAACCATCTTCTAGCTTTCTAGGTATGGAGGCTTCTACTCTAAGTTTCTCCTCCCTAGCTTTGATGAGAGCATTAGTGATATGCTCTGTGAAGGCAAGGTTAAGCGTGCTAGTGCGGGGATCTCTAGACATCTTGTGAAGGAAATCAATAACTTCGGTAAGAGTGCAATTATCAAAATCAAGGTCACGAGCATCAAGTAAAGTGGTAGTGGTGTCCTTTAGGTTCACTTGTTTGGTAGTTTCTATAGTCATAGCATCACCATTAATAGGTCCAATGGGACCAGGAGTACATTGGGTGCTAAGAGTTTGAACATCCTCAACAACTTGGATAGTAGCAACATTGTGGTGGGTAGGCAGGCTCTTAATTCTATCTTGTTCCTCCCTTTCTCTAGCCCATCTTTCTTTAAGTTTAGCCATCATCCTAATATTTTCATTAATTTGCACTTGAGTAGCATTAATAGGAGTGACTTCCCTCTCCTCAAGAGGAGAAGTTTTAATTTTTAGCAATTTTACCTCATTGGCTAAGTGGTCTACCTTCAAAGAGAGATCATCTAGTTTATGTAGTTTTTCTTCTACACTCTTATTAAAGGCTTTTTGGGTAGTGATGAAATCTTTAAGCATAATCTCTAGTTCAGTGTTGGAGTTCTTGGTGTTAGGATAAGCATTGTTGTTCCCATAAGAATTAGAGGGGAACGGTCTAGGATTGTTACCAAAGTTACTCCTGTAAGCATTGTTGTTAAAATTGTTTCTAGAGATAAAGTTCACATCTACTTGTTCTTGAGCAATCAAAGAATTTAAAGGAACATCACGAGGATCAACAGAAGATTGCTTCGAAAGTAGAGACATGATTAAGTCAACTTTTTCATTTAAGGAGGAAATCTCCTCGACAGAGTTTACCTTCCTACCTGTTGGAGCGCGTCGGTGTGCCATTGGGAATAGTTGGTCATCATCTCATCGAGAAGCTTCGTGGCAGCACCAAGTGTAGTTGACATAAAAGTTCCTCCCGCGGCCGAATCTAACAAGTTCCGCGAGGTAAAGTTCAAGCTTGCATAAAAAGTTTGGATAACCATCCAAGTAGTCAAACCGTGAGTAGGGCAGTTCTTGATAAGAGATTTCATACGTTCCCAAGCTTGGGCAACGTGTTCATTATCCAATTGTTTAAAATTCATTATGTTACTTCTAAGTTGGATAATTTTAGCAGGTGGATAGTATTTTCCAATAAAAGCATCTTTGCACTTGTCCCAAGAATCTATGCTATTTCTAGGCAAAGACTGAAAGCAAATTTTAGCTCCTCCTCTCAAGGAGAAAGGAAAAAGCTTAAGCTTAACAATATTACCATCTATTTCTTGGTACTTTTGCATATCACAGAGTTCAACAAAGTTGTTCAAGTGTAAAGCAGCATCATCTCCAGCACCGGAGAATTGTTCTCTCATAACTAAGTTCAGTAAAGCAGGTTTAATTTCATATGAAGGTGCTGAAGTGGCAGGTGTAGTGATAGGTGTGCTGATAAAGTCATCGTTATTGTGACTAGTGAAGTCACACAACTTGGTGTTCTCGGTGGAACCCATAGTAGCAAGCAAGCAAGATAACTATTTTTGTGATTTTCGATAAAAAGGTACTAAAGCAAAAAAAACTGAAAGGTAAACTAACAAGACTAAAAAGCAAAGGTAAAAGATAGCGTGCAACTCCCCTATCCTGAAGAGTGGAGTCCCCGGCAACGGCGCCAGAAAAACTCCTTGATGGGCCTCTAACCCCTCGTTGGTTACCCCAAGTGGAAGGTGTAAGATGCAGTGTTGTGGAAGTTTTTCCCTTAGCAAAGATGCCAAGGATCGAATCCCCAGAGACTCCTAGGTTCAACAAGAAGGTGTCAACTACTAACGGCGCCAGATATTAGCAATCAACGTGGACCTGCACACAGATACAAATAACTTTGCTCCCAACGAGTACAGAGAGGTTGTCAATCCCTCCGGCCTTGTAGTTCACAAAGGATTAAAAGCAAATGATAGTAGTGATAGATAATGTTTGCAATAGTAAGTAAAAGCGAAAAGTAAATAGCGGATGTGATCAATGATGGTAATATGGACCGGAGTCTCATGATGTTCACTAGTGATGTCTCTCTCCCAAAAGACGATAAAACAGCTATGTGAGGTAAACAAATTACAGCTGGGCAATTGACAGGACCAATGTTGACTAAGTTGCAAGAAGGGTTGAGGTTCAAAGCATGGGCGGTACGCCAAAGTAAGTAGACCGAAATCCATCAATGCCTACTACTAATCATCCACCTTGAGATATCTATCCAGAACATCTCGCTGGTATTAAGTTGCGAGCCCCACCCATAGTGTAAACTCAAAGCAACAGACAACTGCATTAAAAGAACTTTGCGTAAAGTAAACAATCCTTGCACCCGCGGGCACAAGCACCGTTGTTTTCCCCCTTGTGGCAACAGCACATCCCCTAGACTCATGTTTCTGTCACTCAAGCTAGTCATCGAGGGGCATGAACCCACAATCAAGCATAACGTTCCCTCTTGGAGTCACTGCCTACTACTTGGCCCAAGCAATAAATAACAACGGAGAACATGCAAGAATTACTTACGAACATAAATATAAAAGAGGTGAATCAAATATATTACTCAAGAACAATCTGAACATAATCTCATAATCCATCGGATCCCAGCAAACTCAACATAGCAACAGCATAAGGATTACATATGTGCCTCGATCATGTAGGGCAGCTCACGAGGACTAATTAGTGAAGCACAAGAACGGGAGGAGAACATCACATAGCTACTGGTCATGGACTCATGGTCCAAGGGAGACTACTCACGACTCATCCGGGAGGCGTCCATGGTGGTGGAGAAGCTCCCGGTGGTGATCCTCCCCTCCGGCAGGGTGCCGGGAAGAGTTCTCCTGGTGCTCCCGATCTTGGAAGCGGCGGCGGCGGCGGAACAAAGATGGGATCGCGAATAGAGTTCCTGTTCTGAGGGTTTCGGAGGACGCTTTAAATATATGCCAAAGGGGGGCATCGGGGAAGCTTCGGGGGGCCCAGGCGCCCCCCCGGCGCGGCCCAGGGGGGGCGCCGCCAGGGCGCCTGGAGCCCTGGTGCCCCCCCCCCGGCTGTCCTTCGGACGCACTGTAGTTTCCGAAACGCTGATTTTTTATATAATTTTTCTGGATTTTTTTTGGCAGTTCTCGTAACGTGGAAACCTGAAATACAAAAACAGCCGAAAACAGAAACTGGCACTGGGGTGCACTGGATTAGTAGGTTAGTCCAAATATGATCAAAAGTGTATGGAAGTGTATGAATATCATAGCAATATCACCCAAAAGTGGCATGGAGCAAGCAGAAATTATAGATACGTTTTGGACGTATCAGCTAGCAGTACAAGCAGAGGCGGGAGCCAATTCAGATACGGTCCATCTCTCAAGCCTCTGGAAAAGTTACCATATGAGAGGACCAAGCAGGAAAACGAGGACATATGTTGTGCCCAACTAAGGGACCATTTTGCAAAGAAAAATCCACCTCTGAAGGAGAAGGTAGATCCGATGAAAGTGAAGCGCACTATCAATGCCCTGAAGCGACCACCACCGCCTTCGCCGGATTCCAACTATGACCGCATAATTACTAAGACACATGCTAAAGCGCAGTAGTCGGGAAGTACTTCCAGTGCTGCAAGAGCGAAAAAACGAAGAAGTGGGAAAACAATTCCCCAACTCGGCGAATAGGAGAAGCAATCGTGCCCCCCGCTCAAGGTGTCTAGCGATAGCTCTAATCATCCGATGCTACTGCCCGGTACCACTCTTGATGATTACCTGCCCGATGACGTACAGTTTGAAACGGCTGAGGTAGTAGACGTCTTTAGATACGAGCATGGGAAACCTCTCGTCAAACCTGATCATCCTCATCTAACAACGATGATGCAAAAATTGCATGACTGGTACATGGAAACCTACAGGAAGTCTGGGAAAGACATTTGTTAGTCGGAATTAAAAAAGAGCATGACTTCCCTGGAGTCGACCTGCTGCCTGTTGAATTTGTGGAGTTATTTCAATTATACAATCAAAAGGCCCTCGACAAACAACTCATGACTTGCTACTGTCTGTAAGTATTACTTCTATAATTAAGTCTCTAGCTCAGCTCGTTCATTGCATGTATATATAATTATCCTCACTATATTATGCAGATTGAAGATGGTCGAATGCAAAAAATAGGAATCTTCGATGTTGGGTTCATTAGCCCAAATATCGTAAATGAATGGTCGGTACGAAAGGCGGCTAAAGATACCGAGAACAACTTACTACAAACGCTCCTTACACATCAAAACAAAAGGGAAATACTCTCTCCTTACAACTTCAAGTGAGTGTTACTGTCTTCTGCATATTTGGTTCCACTTACTCGTGGTTAAGTAATGTAATTGATGAGTTATGCGTGCACAGCTTCCACTATATTCTGCTATCCATTAACCTTGATGAGACATTAGTAATTGTCTTAGACTCGCTCCGTAAAGATCCCAAGTATTATGCGGACATGACTGCAATGCTCCAAAAGTAAGTTCAATCAATACCGGGACCATATCGGCAACTTTCGTTCATTTCCTGATATCAAGTAATCATTTTCTTTGCCTGCCAGGGTTTGGAAAATCTTCATCGCTAAGGTTCCAGGTCTGAAGAAGGAGCCGCGATTTACACACCCCGAAGTAAGTAGTACTAGCTAGTTTCACGCATCTCTCATTGATTCTAGTTTCATCAATACCATTATCATACTTGCTTATCAGTTGGATTGAACTCTATTCTCGTAAAGTGCTTGTTGCAGGCACCCAACACTCATTTATGTGGATACTACGTATGCGAGTTCCTTCGCTACTATACCTCTGAACGGGCCTCCTCTGAGAAATAATTTGAAGTACGTAAACAATATTCATGATTTTATTTTATATATTACCATCAGTTGTGTTGAGTTTCATTCATATATATGTATTGACCCCTTCTTTAAATTAGATCTGGCAGATGCGGAATGAACTCCTACCACATGATCGCATACGAGCAATTCAAGAGGAATTGGCGGGATTCTTTCTTGACCACGTCATACCTGAACAAGGAGAATACCATGTGAAATTGAAATTGTTGTAAGGGATGTTATTGATACGTCCCAAACGTATCCATAATTTCTGCTTGCTCCATGCATGTTTTGGGTGATATTGCTATGCTTTTGATACACTTTCATACACTTTTGATCATATTTGGACTAACCTATTAATTCAGTGCACCCCAGTGCCAGTTTCTGTTTTCTACTGTTTTTGTATTTCAGGTTTTCCCATTACTTAAATTGCCAGAAAAATTCTGGGAAAAATATATAAAAAATCAGCGCTCCAGAAGCTTCCACGCGCCAGAAGTGGGGCCAGAGGGGAGCCAGGGGCAGCCCAGGCGGCCCCACCCCTGGCCGCCTAGGGGGGGCGCCTGGGCCCCCCTCTCCGCTTCTGGTGACCCCCTTTGGCATATATACTCCTCGCGTCCCGAAACCCTCGAGGCCAGAACCCTTTTCTCCAGAAGCAATTCCGATCTCCGCCGCCATCGCCACCAAGTTTCGGGGGACCAGAATTCCTGTGCCGGCATCCTGCCGGGATGGGGAAGTGCCCCCGGATTCATCTCCATCGACGTTGCTTCCTCCCTCCATGATGCGGGAGTAGTTCCTCCTCGGGGCTGAGGTTTCTACCAGTAGCTATGTGGTCAATTCTCTCTCCCATGATGTGATCTTCGTTGTGATCATAGGCTATGTTAATCTAGGGTGATCCCATGATATTTCCCCTTCCTCTATGTATTGGATTGATGTACTCACTTGTCTTTATCTAGTATAATCCCCGAGACCAAGGTGACAGCGGTCTATTGAACATGGATTAGAAGAATATTTTCATGAGTGATTTCCTCTTTTGTGTGTTGATTGAAGATTGAGAGTCTCTTGGTGCTTGTCTTTGACTATCCTTGAGATATGTTGTGGTGATTGTGGTACTCTCTTTGGATGGCCGCGGTGACATTGGGAAATCCATAGATTGGGAACTACGAACTTTGAGGTGTGCTTTTGTAGCCCTACATAATTCTCGTCCTCTCTTGACCACAAAGGAATGACCTCCGAGTGCGTCTCCATTATGGGAAATATCATGTGATTCGATTATGTTAATGTTGTTGGGAGTTGCCACTAGTGAAAGTATGAAGCCTAGGCCTTGTTTCCACCATTGCAATACCATTTGTGGTCACGTTTACCACTTGTTTGCTTGCTGCACTTTTTATTACAGATTTATATTACTTTGCTTTGCCACCCCTATCATCCATATTTTACCATCTCTTCGCCGAACTAGTGCACCTATACATCTTACAAGTGTATTAGGTGTGTTGGGGACACAAGAGACTTCTTGTATCTTGATTGCAGGGTTGCTTGAAAGGGGTACGTTCAACCTCCACTTCCCTGAGTTCGATAAACCTTGGGTTACTCACTTAAGGGAAATTTGCTACTGTCCTACAAACCTCTGCTCTTGGAGGCCCAACACTGTCTACAGGAATAGAAGCGTGTAGTAGACATCAAGCTATTTCTGGCGTCATTGTCGGGGAAGTGAGGTAAGTGAAGGTACCTTCTCTAGATCTTGCAATTAAATCTTTTTTTTTCTTTTTTTTTATTTTCACTAGTTTTGCTTAATGGAAAACAACAAAAATATGAGAGAGCTTTATAAGCTCTACCTTGAACTTGGACATGATGTGTTCGAAGAGAAAATTAAAAAACCTTTGGAACTTTATTATTTGCATAACAATCATGATGGTGGTGATGTTATTAGTATGTTTTTTTAATATCATTATTGCTAATGACATGGAAAGCTCTAAGCTTGGGGATTACACGTTTGATGAACATGATATTTTTAGTCCCCCAACTTTTGAGGAGAAAATTTACTTTGATGATACTATGCCTCCTAAATACGATGATTACCATGATGGTTATGATAGTCTTACTCTCACTATTCCTAATAAGAAAGATTTTGCTTATATGAAGAGTAATGACACTTTTATGCTTTTGGATCATGGAAATAATGCCTTATGTGATAGTTATATTGTTGAGTTCATCCATGATGCCACTGAAATTTATAATGAGAGAGGGAGACATGGTTCTAAATATCTTAATAATAAGAAGTTTCCTCTCTTTATGGTGAATATTTTGAAGTTATGCTTGTTTTGCCTTCCTATGCTAGTTGCTTTGTGCTTCAATGAATTATTCTATTGCAATATTCCTATGCATAGGAAGCATGTTAGGCTTAAATGTGTTTGGTATTTGCTTCTTGATGCTCTCTTTTGTTCTTCAACTCTTATTCCTACGAGAGCATCATTAAAGTCTTAAGCCTATCTTTATGGCTATAAAGAAAGAGCTCTAGGGAGACAACCCTTGTTATCTTTGCTTTCAGTTTGTTCTTTCAGTTTTTAGTGGTCTTGATGTTTGTTACTACTGTAGCAACATCATTATATCTTTATTTTTCAGCTTTGTGCCAAGTTTAGCCTCCGATTGCAAGAAAGTTCAAAAGTTGTGACGTGCTGTCCAGGAAACAGATTCTGTCCTTGGACAGAAAAATTCAAATAAAATCACCAGATCATCTTTTTGATCTGAATTTTTTTGACAGCGTGCTCTATACAATTGGCTTTCGAGCGTCTGTTCTGAGTTTTTTGATTTGAGTTGCAGAAGTGCCCCAAAAAAATTATTTACTACATGCTGGTCTGTTTTTCACAGATTCTGTCTTGTTTTGCCTTTTCTTCGTTTTGCAAACCTTGAGCTTGCTTTTTCTTTGCAAAAACCTTTTGGCAATCTTGAGAAACAGTAGCTCTTCAAGATTATCTTTATTTCCAGTAGGGAAAAGTTATTTTTATTATGGGTACTAACCTCGCTAATCAGATTATGATGAGTTATGTATGAAGGGAGTTTTCAAGTGTGCGAGGGAAGATGATAAAAGAAGACTCAGGAGGCTCAAACGCTCAAGCTTGGGGATGCCCCCGTGCACCCCCAAGAAATATTCAAGAAGACTCAAGCGTCTAAGCTTGGGGATGCCCCCATGCATCCCCTTCTCCATCAACAATTATCAGTTCGTCTTTCGTTCCACTATATTTTAATCACTTCATGCGTTATGTGCTATGCTTGGAGCGTCTTGCTCTTAGTTTCCTTTTTAGTTTTCTTTAGCTTTGCTTGTTGTTCATAACAAGTTGGATCCTAGCCTTCATCGTTTGGGAGAGAAACACGCTCCACTCCACTGTAGAACACAACATAGGCTTGCATGTGTATCTTCTTGTGTGTGTTCTTTATCTTTTCATAGCTGCTGTCATGCTTAGCTCTTAGTTTTCATGCTTATCTTTTTAAGAGCTTTTGTTTAGGTTGTTGCTTCTGGAACTCTCTTGAGTTATCATGCTTATCTTGTTAAGAGAGTTGGCTTCTGTGGCACTGGTTGATATGTCTATGATAAAAATGTTATGTGCATAATGGTGCTTAGTAGTTCATGTTTTCTTATGGTTAGTCTCAAATAGCTGGGGGTTCTTAATGTGTTATTGAAGTACCAGCATGATTTGTTTGCCTATGATGTGGTATGGTTTAGTGATATCTTCCTCCAAGAATTTATTTTGATTGACTTGGCATATGCTCATGCATATTTAAGACTGTAAAGAAAGTCTATCAAGCCTTGATGATCTTTAATTTCTGAGTAGTGATATAACTTCCATGCCCGATTCAATGTTGCTTTGTCGCTCTGCATGATTATGGCCGTCATTGCTCTCTTACTTGGTCGCTCCCAGTCTTTTGCTAGCCTTCACCTGTACTAAGCGGACTGACTGCTTGTGCATCCAAAATCCTTGAAACCAGTTATGCCATATGAGTCCACCATACCTTCCTATATATGGTATTTACTTGCCATTCCTAACGAAGACTTTCTTGTACCATCTCAAAATTATTCAAAAGCATTTCTCTTTTGTGCCTCTGTTTTAGCTCATGAGGAAGTAGTAGGTAATTCATGATCTTCTTTTGGACAAATTTTACCCCGGGATTGCATGTCTAATCTGCAAACCCCTAATACGAGGAGGGACTGGCATGAGTGCGCCCAGCTCACAAAAAAATAATAGCAACAAACAAACCCTCCTTCATGCTTTGTTCATGAGAAATCAGAAAACTCTGACAGTGATAAACAAAGGAGATTAAGGGGATGTGATCGTCCCCGCGTGGGAGCCGTACCTCGAAACTTGTCCAGCATAAGAAGTAATTGGGTTATCTACTAGCATTCGTTGACTAATTATGCACCTTCCAAAAGTTTTTTATCTCTGTTTTTAAAACCACGAGCTCTGGTACTTGTTTAGTCTTTGCTTCCAGCCACGGGTTTTCAACCTTGCCATCAAAATCCACGGTTCGAGAGTCTCCACCTTCTTTCTTCAAAGCACCAACTATTGAGAGCATGATTGTCATTCTGAGTGTAATGTGCATTGTCCCAAAGTACCATTGTCTTCTGCATGATTGTGATAGCGCTTATTCTGAAATCATTGTATCTAGTCGTCACTTAAACTTCGGAGGTGCTCCTGCATTTATGTTTTGCTTCACTAAAGGGGGCAAGCGAGGCATCACTTTGTCATGTTTGCACACCATGCTCACTACAAATCTATTGGGTGTTTCAGTATCATATTGTAAACTTTCAGTTCTTTGTGATATTCTCGTGAGGCAACTTAATTACTAAAGATTCATTATCTCAATAAGCATTTGTCATGTGATTGTGAAAGACTCTTTGGTAGCATGTCACCACAGAAATTATGCTTGTTATCATTTACCTACTCGAGGGCGAGCAGGAATTAAGCTTGGGGATGTTGATACGTCCCAAACGTATCTATAATTTCTGCTTGCTCCATGCATGTTTTGGGTGATATTGCTATGCTTTTGATACACTTTCATACACTTTTGATCATATTTGGACTAACCTATTAACTCAGTGCACCCCAGTGCCAATTTCTGTTTTCCGCTGTTTTTGTATTTCAGGTTTTCCCATTACTTAAATTGCCAGAAAAAATCCGGGAAAAATATATAAAAAATCAGCGCTCCAGAAGCTTCCACGCGCCAGAAGTGGGGCCAGAGGGGAGCCAGGGCAGCCCAGGCGGCCCCACCCCTGGCCGCCTAGGGGGGGCGCCTGGGCCCCCCTCTCCGCTTCTGGTGACCCCCTTTGGCATATATACTCCTCGCGTCCCGAAACCCTCGAGGCCAGAACCCTTTTCTCCAGAAAAAATTCCGATCTCCGCCGCCATCGCCACCAAGTTTCGGGGGACCAGAATTCCTGTGCCGGCATCCTGCCGGGACGGGGAAGTGCCCCCGGATTCATCTCCATCGACGTTGCTTCCTCCCTCCATGATGCGGGAGTAGTTCCTCCTCGGGGCTGAGGTTTCTACCAGTAGCTATGTGGTCAATTCTCTCTCCCATGATGTGATCTTCGTTTTGATCATAGGCTATGTTAATCTAGGGTGATCCCATGATATTTCCCCTTCCTCTATGTATTGGATTGATGTACTCACTTGTCTTTATCTAGTATAATCCCCGAGACCAAGGTGACAGCGGTCTATTGGACATGGATTAGAAGAATATTTTCATGAGTGATTTCCTCTTTTGTGTGTTGATTGAAGATTGAGAGTCTCTTGGTGCTTGTCTTTGACTATCCTTGAGATATGTTGTGGTGATTGTGGTACTCTCTTTGGATGGCCGCGGTGACATTGGGAAATCCATAGATTGGGAACTACGAACTTTGAGGTGTGCTTTTGTAGCCCTACATAATTCTCGTCCTCTCTTGACCACAAAGGAATGACCTCCGAGTGCGTCTCCATTATGGGAAATATCATGTGATTCGATTATGTTAATGTTGTTGGGAGTTGCCACTAGTGAAAGTATGAAGCCTAGGCCTTGTTTCCACCATTGCAATACCATTTGTGGTCACGTTTACCACTTGTTTGCTTGCTGCACTTTTTATTACAGATTTATATTACTTTGCTTTGCCACCCCTATCATCCATATTTTACCATCTCTTCGCCGAACTAGTGCACCTATACATCTGACAAGTGTATTAGGTGTGTTGGGGACACAAGAGACTTCTTGTATCTTGATTGCAGGGTTGCTTGAAAGGGGTACGTTCAACCTCCACTTCCCTGAGTTCGATAAACCTTGGGTTACTCACTTAAGGGAAATTTGCTGCTGTCCTACAAGCCTCTGCTCTTGGAGGCCCAACACTGTCTACAGGAATAGAAGCGTGTAGTAGACATCAGTTATATATTGTACATATGTAGCAGCGTCGGATAGATACACGAAAACTTGTTGTTCGACCAAGCACGAAGAAAGAGATGTCACTTCTCTCTATATATGTTCATGACGATCTCGTGTAATTAATGGTTTCCTTTATTTGCTTACTAGCTAGCGTCGAGTTCTCTCTATATGTGTAGTAGCTAGAGTCGACCAAGCACGGAAAAAGAGAGGTCACTTCTCTCTATTAGCTCGCTAACACAATATGAAACCCCTAAATTAACCCTCCAAAACCCAAAAAAAAACTTCCAAAAAAACAAAACCCACAGCGACTGCGAGCTGCTGACGCGTGGCCGCCTTTTGGTCCCGGTTGGTGTTACCAACCGGGACTAAAGGTCCTCCCTCCCCCGCACCAGGCAGCGCCACGTGGAGGGCCTTTGGTCCTGGTTCGTAAGCAAATCGGGACTAAAGGTTTTGGGTATTAGTCCCGACCCTTTAGTCCCGGTTCCAGAACCGGGACAAATGGCCCTCTGGAACCGGGACAAATGGCCCTTTTTGTACTAGTGACTTCTCATCGGAGATACTTTCAGATAGACATAATCTCCTACTTCGAAAATTAAAACTCTTCATCGATTATCTGCATAGCTCTTCTGACGAGTTTGTGCCACTCTCAAGTTCTCTCTAATCGACCTGGCTTGTTCCTCAGCATTCCTAAGCACATCTGGTCCAAAGACTTAACTTTCACCCGTTTGATTCCAGAACAATGGTGTTCTACACTTACGCCCATACAATGCTTCAAACGGTGCCATCTTTAGACTATTCTGGTGACTGTTGTTGTAAGAGAACTCCGCATACGGTAAACTTTTATCCCAACTAGTACCATACTGCAATGCACAAGCTCTCAACATATCTTCAAGAATCTGATTCAGCCTTTCTGTCTGTCCATCAGTCTGAGGATGATATGCTGTACTGAAATTCAACTTCGTTCCCAAAGATTTATGCACTTTCTGCCAAAAGATGGACGTGAACTGCGTACCTCTATCAGACACAATCTTCTTAGGAACTCCATGCTGACATACTATTCTTTCCATGTATAGCTCTGCCAATCTTGCCCCGCTATAAGTAGTCTTGACAGGCAAAAAGTGAGCGACTTTAGTGAGACGATCCACTATTACCCATATAGAATCATAACCTTGCTGAGTATGTGGTAATCCCACTATAAAGTCCATTCCGACTTCTTCCCATTTCCACTCAGGAATCTTCATTGGTTGCAACAAACTAGCGGGTCTCTGATGCTTAGTCTTTACCCTCTGACAAGTGTCACATATAGCTACATACTCAGCCACATCTCTTTTCAATCCATACCAGCAGTACTTCTCCTTAAGATTTAGATACATCTTAGTACTTCCAGGATGAATAGAATAGGCTGACTCATGTGCTTCACGCAAAATTGTATCATGAATGGCTTTCACCTCATGCACGCATATCCTTTTTCCAAACCATAAGGTTCCATTCTCATCTATTCTGAAGCCAGGTGCTTTACTAATCACCACATTCTCAGCTATCTCCTTTAGCTTTTCATCTTCTAGCCGGCCCTTACGTATTTCTTGCTCCAACATAGGAATCACTTTTATCTCCATAGCACTGTTGGAAATATGCCCTAGAGGCAATAATAAAATGGTTATTATTCTATTTCCTTGTTCATGATATTTGTCTGTTATTCATGCTTGAATTGTATTGTGCGGAAACAGCGATACATGTGTGAATACATAGACCACAACGTGTCCCTGGTAAGCCTCTAATTACTAGCTCGTTGATCAACAGATGGTCACGGTTTCCTGGCCATGGACATTGGATGTCATTGATAACGGGATCACATCATTAGGAGAATGATGTGATGGACAATACCCAATCCTAAGCCTAGCACAAGATCGTGTAGTTCGTAATGCTTAAGCTTTTCCAATGTCAAGTATCTTTTCCTTAGACCATGAGGTTGTGCAACTCCCGAATACCGTAGGAATACTTTGGGTGTGCCAAACGTCACAACGTAACTAGGTGGCTATAAAGGTACACAACGGGTATCTCCGAAAGTGTCTGTTGGGTTGGCACGAACCGAGACTCGGATTTGTCACTTCGTATGACGGAGAGGTATCTCTGGGCCCACTCAGTAAGACATCATCATAATGAGCTCAATATGACTAAGGACTTAGTCACAAGATGATGGATTACGGAACGAGTAAAGAGACTTGCCATGACGAGATTGAACAAGGTATCGGTATATCGACGATCGAATCTCGGGCAAGTATCGTACCGATGGACAAAGGGAATTGCATATGGGATTGAGTGAATCCTTGACATTGTGGTTCATCCAATGAGATCATCGAGGAACACATGGGAACCAACATGGGTATCCAGATCCCGCTGTTGGTTATTGACCGGAGAGTCGTCTCGGTCATGTCTACGTGTCTCCTGAACCCGTAGGGTCTACACACTTAAGGTTCGGTGATGCTAGGGTTGTAGAGATATATGCACACGGTAACCAGAATGTTGTTCTGAGTCCCGAATGAGATCCCGGACGTCACGAGGAGTTCCGGAATGGTCCGGAGGTAAAGAATGATATATAGGAAGTCCAGTTTCGGCCATCGGGAGAGTTCCGGGGGTCACCGGTAGTGTACCGGGACCACCGGAAGGGTCCCGGGGGTCCATCGGATGGGGCCACCCATCCCGGAGGGCCCCATGGGCCATAGGGGGAGGGGGACCAGCCCCTAGTGGGCTGGCGCACCCCCCTTGGGCCTTCCCCCTGCGCCTAGGGTTGGGAACCCTAGGGGTGGGGGGCGCCCCCTGGCTTGGGGGGCAAGCCACCCCCCTTGGCCGCCGCCCCCCTTGGCCCCTATATATAGTGGGGGGGAGAGAGGACAGCCACACCTCAGCCCCTGGCGCCTCCCCCTCCCCCCCCCCGTTACACCTCTCCCTCCTCCCGCAGGGTCTTGGCAAAGCCCTGCAGCTTTTCCCGTTGCATCCACCACCACGCCGTCGTGCTGCTGGATCTCCATCAACCTCTCCTCCCCACTTGCTGGATCAAGAAGGAGGAGACGTCGCTGTATCGTACGTGTGTTGAACGCGGAGGTGCCGTCCATTCGACGTTGGGATCATCGGTGATAGGGATCACGACGAGTACGACTCCATCATCCACGTTCCTTCGAACGCTTCCGCTCGTGATCTACAAAGGGTATGTAGATGCACTCCTTTATGCTCGTTGCTAGATGACTCCTTAGATTGATCTTGGTGAAGCGTAGGAATTTTTTTGAATTCTGCTACGTTCCCCAACACTGGCATCTGAGCTAGGTCTTTGCGTAGCATCTTGCACGAGTAGAACACAAACAAGTTGTGGGCGTTGATTTTGTTCAATTCTCTTGCCGCTACTAGTACAATCTTGATTCGGCGGCATCGTGCGATGAAGCGGCTCGGACCGACCTTACACGTACGCTTACGTGAGACTGGTTCCACCGACTGACATGCACTAGTTGCATAAGGTGGCTGGCGGGTGTCTGTCTCTCCCACTTTAGTCGGATCGGATTTGATGAAAAGGGTCCTTATGAAGGGTAAATAGAAATTGACATATCACGTTGTGGTTTTGGCGTAGGTAAGAAACGTTCTTGCTAGAAACCTATAGAAGCCACGTAAAAACTTGCAACAACAATTAGAGGACGTCTAACTTGTTCTTGCAGCATGTGCTATATGATGTGATATGGCCAAGAAGATGTGATGAATGATATATGTGATGTATGAGATTGATCATGTTCTTGTAATAGGGAATCACGACTTGCATGTCGATGATAATGACAACCGGCAGGAGCCATAGGAGTTGTCTTATTTATTGTATGACCTGCGTGTCACTGAATAACGCCATGTAATTACTTTACTTTATTGCTAAACGTTAGCCATAGTAGTAGAAGTAACATTTGGCGAGACGACTTCATGAAGACACGATGATGGAGATCATGGTGTCATGCCGGTGAAAAAGACGATCATGGTGCCCCGAAGATGGAGATCAAAGGAGCAAAATGATATTGGCCATATCATGTCACTTTATTTGATTGCATGTGATGTTTATCATGTTTGTGCATCTTATTTGCTTAGAACGACGGTAGTAAATAAGATGATCTCTCACTAAAAATTTCAAGAATTGTGTTCCCCCTAACTGTGCACCGTTGCTAAGGATCGTTGTTTCGAAGCACCACGTGATGATCGGGTGTGATAGGCTCTAAAGTTCGCATACAACGGGTGTAAACCAGATTTACACACGCAATACACTTAGGGTTCACTTGACGAGCCTAGCATGTACAGACATGGCCTCGGAACATGGAAGACCGAAAGGTCGAACATGAGTCGTATAGAAGATACGATCAACATGAAGATGTTCACCGTTGATGACTAGTCCGTCTCAGTGATGATCGGACACGGGCTAGTCGATTCGGATCATGTATCACTTAGATGACTAGAGAGATGTCAATCTGAGTGGGAGTTCTTTAAATTTGATTAGATGAACTTAATTGTCATAAACTTAGTCTAAATTCTTTACAACATGTCTTGTAGATCAAATGGCCCATGCTCATGTCACCCTCGACTTCAACGCGTTCCTAGAGAAATCCAAGCTGAAAGACGATGGTAGCAACTATACGGATTGGGTCCGTAACCTGAGGATCACCCTCATAGCTGCCAAGAAAACTTATGTCCTAGAAGCACCGCTAGGTGACGCTCCCGCCCCGGCAAACCAAGATGTTATGAACGCTTGGCAGTCGCGTTGTGATGATTACTCCCTGGTTCAGTGCGGCATGCTCTATAGCTTAGAATCGGGGCTCCAAAAGCGTTTTGAGCACCACGGAGCATATGAGATGTTCGAAGAGCTGAAAATGGTTTTCCAAGCTCATGCCCGAGTTGAGAGATATGACGTCTCCAACGCATTCTACAGCTGTAAGATGGAGGAAAATAGTTCTGTCAACGAGCACATACTCAAGTTGTCTGGGTTGCACAACCGCTTGTCTCAATTGGGAATGAATCTCCCAGACGAAGCGATCGTTGACAGAATCCTTCAGTCGCTCTCACCTAGCTACAAGAGCTTCGTGTTGAACTTCAATATGCAAGGGATGGAGAAGTCCATTCCCGAGGTGTATTCAATGTTGAAATTAGCGGAGGTGGAGATCAAGAAAGAGCATCAAGTGTTGATGGTAAATAAAACCACTAAGTTCAAGAAGGGCAAGGGTAAGAAGAACTTCAAGAAGGACGACAAAGGAGTTGCCGCGACCGGTAAGCCAGTTGCCGGGAAGAAGTCAAAGAATGGACCCAAGCCTGAGACTGAGTGCTTTTATTGCAAGGGAACGGGTCACTGGAAGCGGAATTGCCCCAAATACTTAGCAGACAAGAAAGCCCGCAACGTCAAAGGTATATGTGATACACATGTTATTGATGTGTACCTTACCAGCGCTCGTAGTAGCTCCTGGGTATTTGATACCGGTGCAGTTGCTCACATTTGTAACTCAAAGCAGGAGTTGCGGAATAAGCGGAGACTGGCGAAGGACGAGGTGACGATGCGCGTCGGGAATGGTTCCAAGGTCGATGTGATCGCCGTCAGCACGCTACCTCTACATCTACCCTCGGGATTAGTTTTAAACCTTAATAATTGTTATTTAGTACCAGCTTTGAGCATGAACATTGTATCTGGGTCTCGTTTGATGCGAGATGGCTACTCATTTAAATCCGAGAATAATGGTTGTTTGATTTATATGAGAGATATGTTTTATAGTCATGCCCCGCTGGTCAATAGTTTATTTTTGATGAATCTCGAACGTGATGATACACATATTCATAGTGTGAATGCCAAAAGATGTAAAGTTGATAATGATAGTCCCACATACTTGTGGCATTGCCGCCTTGGTCATATTGGTGTCAAACGTATGAAGAAGCTCCATGCAGATGGACTTCTAGAGTCTCTTGATTATGAATCATTTGACACGTGCGAACCATGCCTCTTAGGCAAGATGACCAAGACTCCGTTCTCCGGAACAATGGAGCGGGCGACCGACTTATTGGAAATCATACATACCGATGTGTGCGGTCCAATGAGTGTTGAGGCTCACGGAGGCTATCGTTATGTTCTCACCCTCACAGATGACTTGAGTAGATATGGGTATGTCTATTTGATGAAACACAAGTCTGAGACCTTTGAAAAGTTCTAGGAATTTCAGAATGAGGTTGAGAATCAACGTGACAAAAAAATAAAGTTCTTACGATCGGATCGTGGAGGTGAATATTTAAGTCGCGAATTTGACACACACCTAAGGAACTATGGAATTGTTTCACAATTGACACCGCCCGGAACACCTCAGCGTAATGGTGTGTCCGAACGTCGAAATCGAACTCTGTTGGACATGGTGCGATCTATGATGTCTCTCACCGACTTACCGCTATCTTTTTGGGGTTATGCTTTAGAGACTTCCGCATTCACTTTAAATAGGGCTCCGTCAAAATCCATTGAGACGACACCGTATGAACTTTGGTTTGGCAAGAAACCTAAGATGTCGTTTCTGAAAGTTTGGGGTTGCGATGCTTATGTCAAGAAACTTCAACCTGAAAAGCTCGAACCCAAATCGGAAAAATGCATCTTCATAGGATACCCAAAGGAAACGATTGGGTACACCTTCTACCTCAGATCCGAAGGCAAGGTTTTCGTTGCCAAGAATGGATCCTTTCTGGAGAAAGAGTTTCTCTTGAAAGAAGTGAGTGGGAGGAAAGTAGAACTTGATGAGGTGACAGTCACCCCTCCCGAACCGGAAAGTAGCGCAGCGCGGGAAATTATTCCTGAGGTGCCTGCACCGACAAGGGAGGAAGTTAATGATGATGATCATGAAGATACAGATCAAGTTACTACTGAACTTCGAAGGTCCACAAGGACACGTTCCGCACCAGAGTGGTACGGCAACCCTGTCATGGAAATCATGTTGTTAGACAACGGTGAACCTTCGAACTATGAAGAAGCGATGGCGGGCCCGGATTCCGACAAATGGCTTGAAGCCATGAAATCCGAGATAGGATCCATGTATGAAAACAAAGTATGGACTTTGGTGGACTTGCCCGATGATCGGCACGCCATAGAAAATAAATGGATATTTAAGAAGAAGACAGACGCGGATGGTAATGTGACCATCTATAAGGTTCGGCTTGTCGCTAAAGGTTATCGACAAGTTCAAGGGATTGACTACGATGAGACTTTCTCTCCCGTAGCGATGCTGAAGTTCGTCCGAATCATGTTAGCAATTGCCGCATTCTATGTTTATGAGATATGGCAAATGGACGTCAAAACGGCATTCCTTAATGGCTTCCTCAAGGAAAAACTGTATATGATATAGCCGGAAGGTTTTGTCGATCCTGAAAATGCTAACAAGGTATGCAAGCTCCAGCGCTCGATCTACGGGCTGGTGCAAGCATCTCGGAGTTGGAATATTTGCTTTAATGATGTGATCAAAGCGTTTGGTTTTATACAGACTTGGGGAGAAGCCTGTATTTACAAGAAAGTGAGTGGGAGCTCTGTAGCATTTCTCATATTATATGTGGATGACATACTGCTGATGGGAAATGATATAGAATTCTTGGAGAGCATAAAGGCCTACTTGAATAAGAGTTTTTCAATGAAGGACCTTGGAGAAGCTGCTTATATATTAGGCATCAAGATCTATAGAGATAGATCGAGATGCCTCATTGGTCTTTCACAAAGCACATACCTTGACAAGATATTGAAGAAGTTCAATATGGATCAGTCCAAGAAAGGGTTCTTGCCTGTATTGCAAGGTAAGAGATTGAGCACGGCTCAGTCCCCGACCACGGCAGAAGATAGAGAAAAGATGAGTGTCATCCCCTATGCCTCAGCCATAGGATCTATTATGTATGCCATGTTGTGTACCAGACCTGATGTGAACCTTGCCATATGTTTGGTAGGGAGGTACCAAAGTGATCCCGGTATGGAATGGTCCGGAGGTAAAGAATGATATATAGGAAGTCAAGTTTCGGCCATCGGGAGAGTTCCGAGGGTCACCGGTAGTGTACCGGGACCACCGGAAAGGTCCCGGGGGTCCACCGGGTGGGGCCACCCATCCTGGAGGGCCCCATGGGCCGTAGGGGGAGGGGGACCAGCCCCTAGTGGGCTGGCGCACCCCCCTTGGGCCTCCCCCTGCGCCTAGGGTTGGGAACCCTAGGGGTGGGGGCGCCCCCTGGCTTGGGGGGCAAGCCACCCCCCTAGGAGATCCAATCTCCTAGGGCCGGCGCCCCCCCTTGGCACCTATATATAGTGGGGGGAGAGAGGGCAGCCACACGTCAGCCCCTGGCGCCTCTCCCCCCCCCCGTTACACCTCTCCCTCCTCCCGCAGGGTCTTGGCGAAGCCCTGCAACTTTTCTCGTTGCATCCACCACCACGCGGTCGTGCTGCTGGATCTCCATCAACCTCTCCTCCCCGCTTGCTGGATCAAGAAGGAGGAGACGTCGCTGTATCGTACGTGTGTTGAACGCGGAGGTGCCGTCCGTTCGGCGCTGGGATCATCGGTGATAGGGATCACGACGAGTACGACTCCATCATCCACGTTCCTTCGAACGCTTCCGCTCGCGATCTACAAAGGGTATGTAGATGCACTCCTTTATGCTCGTTGCTAGATGACTCCTTAGATTGATCTTGGTGAAGCGTAGGAATTTTTTTGAATTCTGCTACGTTCCCCAACAAGCACTAGCAACAATACCAAGGTTCAGATGTTGCAACTCCGCATACAACTCTTCTGCCTCTGGTCTCAACTTACGATTGTTATCATATTTCTTCCTACTGAGAGCATCAGCTACAACATTCGCCTTACCTGGGTGATAATGTACCTCCGGTTCATAATCCTTGATTAACTCTAGCCAGTGACGTTGTCTTAAATTCAGACCTGTCTGAGTGAATATATACTTCAAGCTCTTATTGTCGGTGTAGATATCACTCTTGTGACCAATAAGATAGTGTCTCCAGATCTTCAATGCATGTAACACAGCTACTAGCTCCATATCACGAGTAGGATAATTTAAGTCATGCTTCCTCAACTGTCTCGATGCATGCGTAGGTGGTGGTGACCTCATGTCCGGTCGCACCGTGTTCGATGAAACGCCAACGAGGGTCAAAAGCTTCGAACCGCATCGGCATCGCTTGGAGTAGCAGCGGGTACACGCTGGAGTGCTGGATGTGATGCTTGGCCATCTCCAACTCACGAGCGTGTAAGAGAGAAATCTCGAGACATTAATGATTTAATTTGGTTTTGCAATGTTTTTATTTTAAAAATAGTTGGTTTATCTTTGTAAAATAGTTATTTACATGAGAAATATTGAACAAAATAGTTTTTAAAGAGCAATTTGCATTCAAACAGTCTTCATTCTTAACGAAGCTACGAGTTCACATTTGCTCTAACCAAACGGTCTTCAATTTTTGCCACCACAGGAGCCTTGTATTAGCTCTTGAGGTGCGAACGGGAGCTCGAATGTCCGTGCGACGAAGCTGATCTATGAAAGTGGCCTTGGTGATCCTGTGCCCCGGTTGGTAGGTTGGGAGACAGCAGGGATGCAAACCAGCGCCAACGATGGGCGAAGATTGCACGACGGATGAGATGGAAAATCAGCTGGAGCAGTTTAGGTGAAAGGATAAAGATGTAGTTTTCATTTTTGTTTTCTAATAATGAAAGTCGGACTCACTATAAAGATCGACGTGGGCTTAACTTTATGGAACTGGGCCTTATGACACGTAGGGCCCATAGCTTCTAGAGTTGTTAATCATGTGGTTGAGAATGTGCCTGTGTTTGAGTATTTACTATCTAGGGAAGTATAAACAATTTACAATCTCACTGGACCCATAAGCCAATATCCTTGAATGTTTTTTCTGTTTGTGTGTATATGTCGCAAGTTTTCTTGTTTTATTTTAGGTTTGGTACTCTAGCTAGGTCTAGAATTGTTTTTTTTTTTGTTCTTTTTTTTTTCTTGCCC
>LR738713.1:841345193-841356076 GCA_902687465.1 Secale cereale
GTGTTCATTACAACACAAATACTGTAATTCATGTGCTCACAGAAAAAAAAATCAAAATCAAATTACAACAGGGGTCCCAGGTTTGACCCCATGGTACAGGCTACAACCTGGGATTATTCCTCTTCTGAACAAACCATCATGCAGCATTTACTAATCCTATTTTATGTTTACAGCAACCACACATTTTTACTTCTAGATATGAAATGTTCTGTTATTTCATCGCCCTTTTGCGCCAGATGATTTACAATGTTGTTCACACTGTAGTTGAGTGGCATGCCCGCTGTAGAACTCTGAACATGTTTACTGATAACCTCTAACAATCAGTTAATTTATGCCCTTTTTTTCCTTTTGATGATTCTCTAGCAATCATGTGCTGTTCAAGACCTGGAAACGAATAGTTTGAGTGGGAAACGAGCAGGGATTTCTAGTAATCATGTTTATGCAACCAGGGGATATGCTTTTTCTGTTTGAGTGGAAATGAATAGTTTTCACCAGGGAGCTTAAGTGTCGACTTAAAACATTTTTTTTTTTGATACACAACACTGTAACTAAAATGTCAGCACTTACCTTTTTTTTTTCTTTCACCATGTGGATTCAGACTTACTTCCAGAACAACAGTTTCATCAAGAGTGACATAGACAAACATTTTGACAACAAGACACAGAGGCAAAGCCGATGCGAATCAGTAAGATCAAAACGATTTTTTTTCTCAGTTACATGGCCTTGTTTTCTGCATGGGGCCTGCTCTGTTCTCTTTTTTTGTGCCCATCTCACCAACTCTTTTCACATGCATGACCAGATTTCGTTCCGGCACTAGAGGTTCTTGACAAGGAGAATCCAAAGGAGTTGGGCCACTACTGGTTGATGGTGTTGAACATCAGGGACAAGCGTTTCAAGGTGCTAGACTCGGCAAGGACGCTCAAAGATGAGGCATTCTTGGCAACTGCAAACAAAATCATGAAGGGGATTAAAGCAAATTGGGAGAAGCACTATAACAACTCAAGCGTGCAGATCAAAGATTGGAAACTACAAGAAATCAAATGTCCAAAGCAGGACAACAGGCAAGTCTATCCTAGCCTGTATATTTTCCTTTTTCTTTTCACACCCTAAAATGTCTTTTTATTTTCCTGTTAGTAAGGAAGCAAGATCATTTTATAGGCACATATACACAACTAGTAAGACTAACAACAACATAAGTTAATATCATCACCATGTCGTCGGACACATCGCCCCAGTCGCCCACACAACCACACTTCCCCTTGAATATCACCCAAGCCTAGCCATACCTAACTCGGCCACTCCCGACGTGCTAGGTCGCTTAACCTGTCGAGCTAGTTGCCCACACGCACCCAACACCCCTTGAAAATCGCCTAAAGCCAGCAATACCAACTCGCCCACCACCGGCGTACTAGGTCGCTTAACCAGTTGACCTAGTCGCCCACACACCCCACACACCTCGGAAATCGCCTAAGCCCGACAATACCACCTCACGCCACCCCCCGCATTCTAGGCCGCTGCTTGGTGGCTTCTCGCCCCCCTCGTTGGTTACCCCAAGTGGAAGGTTTGAGATGCAGTGTAGCAGAAGTTTTCCCTTGGCAATACCAAGGATCGATTTCCCTGAGACTCCCAGTTTCAACAAGAAGGTGTCAACTGCTAACGGCGCCAGATATTAGCAATCAACGTGGACCTGCACACAGATACAAATAACTTTGCTCTCAACGAGTACAGAGAGGTTGTCAATCCCTCCGGCCTTGTAGTTTACAAAGGATCAAACGCAAGTGATAATAGTGATAGGTATAATTGCAATAGTAAGTAAAAAGCGGAAAGTAAATAGCAGATGTGATCAATGATGGTAATATGGACCGGAGTCTCATGATGTTCACTAGTGATGTCTCTCTCCCAAAAGACGATAAAACAGCTATGTGAGGTAAACGAATTACAGCTGGGCAATTGACAGGACCATGTGCGCAAACCAATGCTGACTAAGTTGCAAGAAAGGTAGAGGTTCAAAGCATGGGCGGTACGCCGAGGTAAGTAGACCGAAATCCATCTGCATCTACTACTAATCATCCACCTTGAGATATCTATCCGGAACATCTCGCTGGTATTAAGTTGCGAGTCCCACCCATAGTGTAAACTCAAAACAACAGACAACTGCATTAAAAGAACTTTGCGTAAAGTAAAACAATCCTTGCACCCGCGGGCACAAGCACCGTTGTTTTCCCCCTTGTGGCAACAGCACATCCCCTAGACTCATGTTTCTGTCACTCAAGCTAGTCATCGAGGGGCATGAACCCACAATCAAGCATAACGTTCCCTCTTGGAGTCACTACCTACTACTTGGCCAAAGCAATAAATAACAACGGAGAACATGCAAGAATTACTTACGAACATAAATATAAAAGAGGTGAATCAAATATATTACTCAAACACAATCTGAACATAATCTCATAATCCATCGGATCCCAACAAACTCATCATAGCAATAGCATAAGGATTACATATGTGCCTCGATCATGTAGGGCAGCTCACGAGGGCTAATTAGTGAAGCACAAGAACGGGAGGAGAACATCACATAGCTACTGGTCATGGACCCATGGTCCAAGGGAGACTACTCACAACTCATCCGGGAGGCGTCCATGGTGGTGGAGAAGCTCCCGGTGGTGATCCTCCCCTCCGGCAGGGTGCCGGGAAGAGTTCTCCTGGTGTTCCCGATCTTGGAAGCGGCGGCGGCGGCGGAACAGAGATGAGATCGCGAAAAAGAGTTCCCGTCTCGAGGGTTTCGGGAGACGCTTTAAATATATGCCAAAGGGGGGCATCAGACGAGGCTCGGGGGGCCCAGGCGCCCCCCCGGCGCAGCCCAGGGGGGGCGCCACCAGGGCGCCTGGGGCCCTGGTGGCCCCCCTCCGGCTGTGCTTCGGGTGCCTGGTAGCTTTTGGAACGCTGATTTTTTATATAATTTTTCTGGATTTTTTCTGGCAGTTCTCGTAATGTGAAAACCTGAAATACAAAAACAGCCGAAAAAAGAAACTGGCACTGGGGTGCACTGAGTTAATAGGTTAGTCCAAATATGATCAAAAGTGTATGGAAGTGTATAAATAACATAGCAATATCACCCAAAAGAGGCATGGTGCAAGCAGAAATTATAGATACGTTTTGGACGTATCAACATCCCCAAGCTTAATTCCTGCTCGTCCTCGAGTAGGTAAATGATAACAAGAATAATTTCTGTGGTGACATGCTATTAACCATATATGACTTTTTCATAGTCACATGACAAAAGCTTACTGAGACAATGAATCTATAGTAATTAAGTTGCCTCATGAGAAAATCACAAAGAATTGAAAGTTTTACAATATGATACTGAAACATCAAATAGATTTGTAATGAACATGATGTGCAAATATGATAAAGTGATATCTCGCTTGCCCCCTTTAGTGAAGCAAAACATAAATGCAGGGGCACCTCCAAGGTTTAAGTGATGGCTAGATACAATGATTTCAGAATAAACGATATCACAATCATGCAAAAGACAATGCTACTTTGGGACAATGCACATTACACTCAGAATGACAATCATGCTCTCAGTAGTTGGTGCTTTAAAAGAAGGTGGAGACTCTCGAACCGTGGCTTTTGTTGGCAAGGTTGAAAACCCGTAGTCGGAAACAAAGACAAAACATGTACCAGAGCTCTTGGTTTTAAAAACAGAGGTAACACTTATTTTTTTTTGATCATGCATGTTTCGTCAACGAATGCTAGCAGACAACTCAATCACTTCTTGAGATGGACAAGTTTCGAGGAACGGCTCCCGAATGAGGACGATCACATCCTCTTAATCTCCTTTGTTTATCACTGCCAAAGTTTTCTGATTTCTCATGAACAAAGCGTGAAGGAGGGTTTGTTTGTTATATTATCTTTTTGAGCCGGGCGCACTCAATGCCAGTTCCTTCTCGTATTATGGGTTTGCACATTATACATGCAATCCCGGGGTGAAGCTTGTCCAACTTAAAAGATCATGAATTAACTACTACTTCCTCATGAACTTACAACAGAGGCACAAAATAGGAATGCTTTTTTCTTTGAATAATTTCGAGATGGTACATGCAAGTCTCCGTTAGGAATGGCAGGTAAATACCATGTAGGAAGGTATGGTGGACTCATATGGCATAACTGGTTTAAAAGGATGTGGATGCACAAGCAGTCAGTCCGCTTAGTACAGGTGGAGGTTAGCAAAAGACTGGGAGCGACCAACTAAGAGAGCAATGACGGTCATAATCATGCAGAGCGACAAAGCAACATTGAATCAGGCATGGAAGTTATATCGCTACTCAGAAACAAAAGATCATCAAGGCTTGACAGACTTTCTTTACAGTCTTAAATATGCGTGAGCATACGCCAAGTCAATCAAAATAAATTCTTTGAAGGAAGATATTACTAAACCATACCACATCATAAGCAAACAAATCATGTTGGTACTCCAATAACACATTGGGAACCCCTCCAGCTATTTGGGACTAACCATAAGAAAACCTGAACCACTAAGCGTCATTATGCACGTAGCATCTTTATCATAGACATATCAACCAATGCAACGGAAGCAAACTCTCTTAATAAGATAAGCATGATAACTAAAGAGAGTTCAAGCAACCAACTAAACGAAAGCTCTTTAAAAAGATAAGCATGAATACTAAGAGCTAAGCATGATAGTAGCTATTAAAAGACAAAGAACACACACAGCAAGGATAGACATGAAAATTCTATGTTATGTTCTAGGTAGAAGTGGAGCGTATTTCTCTCCCACATAAAGAAAGCTGAGTTCCGACTCGTTATGAAAAGCTAAAGAAAATTAAAAGGAAACTAAAAGCAAGACGCTCCAAGCATAGCACATAACACATAAAGTGATTAAAATATAGTGGAACGAAAGACGAACTGATAATGTTGATGGAGAAGGGGATGCACGGGGGCATCCCCAAGCTTAGACGCTTGAGTCTCCTTGAATATTTCTTGGGGGTGCACGGGGGCATCCCCAAGCTTGAGCGTTTGACACCCCTGAATCTTTTTATCATCTTCCCTCGCACACTTGAAAACTCCCTTCATACATAACTCATCATAATCTGATTAGCGAGGTTAGTACCCATAATAAAATAATTGTTCCTTGCTGGAAATAAAGATATTCTTGAAGTTCTACTGTTTCTCAAGATTGTCAAAAGGTTTTTGCAAAGAAAAAGCAAGCTCTAGGTTTGCAAAATGAAGGAAAGGCAAAACAGGACAGAATCTGTGAAAAACAGAACAACAGGTAGTAAATGATTTTTCCGGGGCACTTCTGCAACTCTAATAAAAAAACTCAAAACAGATGCACGAAAGACAATTATATAGAGCACGCTGTCGAAACAATTCAGACCAAAAAGATGATCTGGTGATTTTATACGAATTTTTCTATCCAAGGACAGAATCTGTTTCCTGGACAACACGTCACAACTTTTGAACTTTCTTGCAATCAGAGGCTACACTTGGCACAAATTTTGAAATGCAAAGATACAATGGTGATGCTACAGTAGTAACAACATCAAGACACAACAAAAACAAAATAAAATTTATTCATTGGGCTGCCTCCCAAAAGCGCTTTCTTTTATGCCTTTAAGCTAGGCATAATGCATAGAGATCAAGTCTTATCAAGAGTAAAAGAATAGCTAGCCCGTATAACGGACTCAAAAGGTAACTTAATCTTCTTTCGAGGGAAGTGTTCCATCCCTTTCTTGAGAGGAAACTGGAATTTTATATTACCCTCTTTCATGTCAATGATAGCACCAACGGTGCGTAGAAAAGGACGTCCTAAAATAATTGGACACGAAGGTTCACATTCAATATCCATAATAGTAAAATCAACGGGAACATAATTGTCATTGACAATGATAAGAACATCATCGATCCTCCCCAAAGGTTTCTTGATGGAAGAATCAACGAGACGAACACCAAAAGAACAAGAATCAAAAGGTTTCAATTTAAGCATATCATATATTCTTTTGGGCATAACAGAGGTACTAGCACCAACATCACATAAAGCATAGCAAGAGAAGTTATTCAACTTAATTTTTATCATAGGATCCCAACCATCTTCTAGCTTTCTAGGTATGGAGGCTTCTACTCTAAGTTTCTCCTCCCTAGCTTTGATAAGAGCATTAGTGATATGCTCTGTGAAGGCAAGGTTAATCGTGCTAGTGCGGGGATTTCTAGACATCTTGTGAAGGAAATCAATAACTTCGGTAAGAGTGCAATTGTCAAAATCAAGGTCACTACCATCAAGTAAGGTGGTAGTGGTGTCCTTTAGGTTCACTTGTTTGGTAGTTTCTATAGTCATAGCATCACCATTAATAGGTCCATCGGGACCAGGAGTGCGTTAGGTGCTAAGAGTTTGGATATCCTCAACAACTTGGATAATAGCAACAGTGTGGTGGGTAGGAAGGCTCTTAATTCTATCTTCTTCCTCCCTTAGGGGTGCAACCACTTCGGGTTTAGCTGCCATTTGGTTTATCAAAGTGGCTTGTGTGTGGGACATGTTGGAAACTTGGGTCTCAGTGATAGTGAGCCTAGTCTGGAGGTTAGAAATCTCAATAATTATGCTCTCTAATTGTCTACTAATGTTTTGCAAGATAGCAGTATGCTCATTTAATTGCCTCGAGAAGGTTTTGTTTTGTTCATATTGGGTGTGCATGTAATTCTTAGTGGCCTTCTCTATTTCTAGAAGTTTCTCATAGCCAGGCAAGTCTCTATCTTTTTGGGCGGAGTTCTTGGTGATAGGATAAGCATTGTTGTTCCCAAAGGAATTAGAGGGGAACGGTCTAGGATTGCTACCAAAGTTACTCCTATAAGCATGAGCAATCACAGAATCTAAAGGATCATAACTAGGATCAATAGAAGATTGCTTGGAAAGTAGGGACATGATCAAGTCAGCTTTTTCATTTAGGGAGGAAATCTCCTCGACATAGTTTACCTTCCTACCTGTTGGAGCGCGTTCGGTGTGCCATTGGGAATAATTGGTCATCATCTCATCGAGAAGCTTTGTGGCAGCACCAAGTGTAGTTGACATAAAGGTTCCTCCCGCGGCCGAATCTAACAAGTTCCGCGAGGTAAAGTTCAAGCCTGCATAAAAAGTTTGGATAACCATCCAAGTAGTCAAACCACGAGTAGGGCAGTTCTTGATAAGAGATTTCATACGTTCCCAAGCTTGGGCAACGTGTTCATTATCCAATTGTTTAAAATTCATTATGTTACTTCTTAGTTGGATAATTTTAGCAGGTGGATAGTATTTTCCAATAAAAGCATCTTTGCACTTGTCCCATGAATCTATGCTGTTTCTAGGCATAGACTGAAACCAAATTTTAGCTCCTCCTCTCAAGGAGAAAGGAAAAAGCTTAAGCTTAACAATATTACCATCTATTTCTTGGTACTTTTGCATATCACAAAGTTCAACAAAATTGTTTAAGTGTAAAGCAGCATCATCTCCAGCACCGGAGAATTGATCTTTCATAACTAGGTTCAGTAAAGCAGGTTTAATTTCATATGAAGGTGCTGAAGTGGCAGGTGTAGTGACGGGTGTGCAGATAAAGTCATCGTTGTTGTGACTAGTGAAGTCACACAACTTGGTGTTCTCGATGGAACCCATAGTAGCAAGCAAGCAAGATAACTATTTTTGTGATTTTCGATAAAAGATACTAAAGCAAAACTGAAAGGTAAACTAACAAGACTAAAAGCAAAGGTAAAAGATAGCGTGCAACTCCCCTATCCTGAAGAGTGGAGTCCCCGGCAACGGCGCCAGAAATTGCTTTGCTTGATGGCTTCTCGCCCCCCTCGTTGGTTACCCCAAGTGGAAGGTTTGAGATGCAGTGTAGCAGAAGTTTTCCCTTGGCAATACCAAGGATCGATTTCCCTGAGATTCCCAGTTTCAACAAGAAGGTGTCAACTGCTAACGGCGCCAGATATTAGCAATCAACGTGGACCTGCACACATATATAAATAACTTTGCTCCCAACGAGTACAGAGAGGTTGTCAATCCCTCCGGCCTTGTAGTTTACAAAGGATCAAACGCAAGTGATAATAGTGATAGGTATAATTGCAATAGTAAGTAAAAAGCGGAAAGTAAATAGCGGATGTGATCAATGATGGTAATATGGACCGGAGTCTCATGATGTTCACTAGTGATGTCTCTCTCCCAAAAGACGATAAAACAGCTATGTGAGGTAAACGAATTACAGCTGGGCAATTGACAGGACCATGTGCGCAAACCAATGCTGACTAAGTTGCAAGAAAGGTAGAGGTTCAAAGCATGGGCGGTACGCCGAGGTAAGTAGACCGAAATCCATCTGCATCTACTACTAATCATCCATCTTGAGATATCTATCCAGAACATCTCGCTGATATTAAGTTGCGAGTCCCACCCATAGTGTAAACTCAAAGCAACAGACAACTGCATTAAAAGAACTTTGCGTAAAGTAAACAATCCTTGCACCCGCGGGCACAAGCACCGTTGTTTTCCCCCTTGTGGCAACAGCACATCCCCTAGACTCATGTTTCTGTCACTCACGCTAGTCATCGAGGGGCATGAACCCACAATCAAGCATAACGTTCCCTCTTGGAGTCACTACCTACTACTTGGCCAAAGCAATAAATAACAACGGAGAACATGCAAGAATTACTTATGAACATAAATATAAAAGAGGTGAACCAAATATATTACTCAAACACAATCTGAACATAATCTCATAATCCATCGGATCCCAGCAAACTCATCATAGCAACAGCATAAGGATTACATATGTGCCTCGATCATGTAGGGCAGCTCACGAGGACTAATTAGTGAAGCACAAGAACGGGAGGAAAACATCACATAGCTACTGGTCATGGATCCATGGTCCAAGGGAGACTACTCACAACTCATCCGGGAGGCGTCCATGGTGGTGGAGAAGCTCCCGGTGGTGATCCTCCCCTCCGGCAGGGTGCCGGGAAGAGTTCTCCTGGTGCTCCCGATCTTGAAAGCGGCGGCGGCGGCGGAACAGAGAGGAGATCGCGAAAAAGAGTTCCCGTCTCGAGGGTTTCGGGGGACGCTTTAAATATATGCCAAAGGGGGGCATCAGACGAGGCTCGGGGGGCCCAGGCGCCCCCCCGGCGCGGCCCAGGGGGGCGCCACCAGGGTGCCTGGGGCCCTGGTGGCCCCCCTCCGGCTGTGCTTCGGGTGCCTGGTAGCTTCTGGAACGCTGATTTTTTATATAATTTTTCTGGATTTTTTCTGGCAGTTCTCGTAATGTGAAAACCTGAAATACAAAAACAGCCGAAAACAGAAACTGGCACTGGGGTGCACTGAGTTAATAGGTTAGTCCAAATATGATCAAAAGTGTATGGAAGTGTATAAATAACATAGCAATATCACCCAAAAGAGGCATGGAGCAAGCAGAAATTATAGATACGTTTTGGACGTATCAGCCGCCTAACCCGTCGACCTAGTCGCCCACACGAGACCCTCACACCCCTTGAAAATCGACCTGAGCCGGCAATATCAACTCGCCTACCCCCAACGTGCTAGGTCGCCTAACCCGTCCACCTACTCACCCACACGAGACCCCCACACACCATCAAAAATCGACCTCAGCCGGCAATACTAACTCGCCTACCCCGTCATGCTAGGTCGCCAAACCAGTCGACCTAGTCGCCCATGTTAGGAAAGCAACTTGTATTCCTATGAGGCCATTTTTTTTGGTGGCTTACTGCGTTTTTCTTGGTGGTTCTCTCATTGCCTAGAAGACGAAGAAACAGCTTGCAGTTTCCCGTTCAAGTGCCGAGGCTGAGTTGCGAGCAATGGCTCTTTTGATGGCGAGGGACACCAATATAGCCTGATGCAGCAGACATTTTTTTTTGGAACCGACGGGAACCGGGCGGCTGGCGACGGGGGAGCAGATCGGGCTCACGGGCGGCGCTGGAGACGGGAGGATCCCGCTGGGAGATCAGCTGGCGCACGGGCGAGCGGCTGGGAGATCGAGATCCGCTGGCGCACGGGCGAGCAGATCGGGCGCACGGGGAGCAGATCGGGCTCACGGGCGCACGGGCGAGCGGCTGGGAGATCGATCCGCTGGCGACGGGAGAAGCAGATCGGGCTCACGGGCGCACGGGCGAGCGACTGGGAGATCGATCTGCTGGCGAACGGGAGAATCCGACTGGACGGGCGATCGATCCGGCTGGACGGGCGATCGAGATCGGAAGATCGATCGGCTGGACGGGCGAGCGTTGGGAAGAACGATCAGCGAGATTGGATCGATAGGAGCACGAGTTGCGCGTGCGAGAGAAAAAAGCTAAAACTCTAATACCATGTTAGGAAAGCAACTTGTATTCCCATGAGGCCATAGGCCGATATATATATACATGTACAGGTGGAACACATGCAGGAAACCCCTTATACAACAGGATAAATACAAAGGGGTACATGACTTATATTATAACTCTAACAGCCCACACGCACCCCCACACCCCTCGGAAATCGCCTAAGTCGGCAATACCAACTCGCCTACCCTCGGCGTGCTTGGTCGCCTAACCTGTCGACCTACGAGCCCACACTGGACCCCCACACCCATCTGAAATCGACTTGAGCTGGCAATACCAACTTGCCTACCCCGGCGTGCTAGGTCGCCTAACCAGTCGACCTAGTCACCCACAGGCACCCCTCCCCCCTTCCTGCACACACCCACCTCAGAAATCGCCTAAGCCGGTAATACCAACTCGCCTGCCCACGACATTCTAGGTCGCCTAACCCATCGACCTACTTGCCCAGACGTGACCCCCTCACACCATCAGAGAACGACTTGAGCCGGCAATACCAACTCGCCTCCCCGGGCGTG
>LR738713.1:841357941-841393876 GCA_902687465.1 Secale cereale
GGGGGCAAGGAATTAGTATGTAAGCGACATTTATGTAAATGAAACACTTTTTAGCGTTTTTCCCTTTTCCATCATGTGAGCAAAACACAAATGGTCATGGGCTTTCAGAAATCACCTAAACTGATCAATGAGCAGTTGTTACAGGGTTGCAGGATTTTTTTTTACTACTAGTTTTTTTCAGGCTTTTTTGCATGGCTACTATGTGTTTTTGTAAGCAACTAGTCTTTACTACTAGCCTCTTTTAAGCAACTGCTACAAGTAGATTATCTACCAGTTTTTTTACTATACACAGGTTACTAACTCAAAACTAACTCTGCTTCTTTTCCTCTCTTTTTTTGGCAGAAGCAAGGTGCAAGAGAATAGACAAGATTTGGAAATTCAACAGCCAGCAGCTTTTATCTAGCATCCAGTTTTCTACAGGGTAGGGGATGCAAGAACATGAGGTATAGATTCAAGTCACGTTCTGCAAAACACTTTGGTACAGGGGGCATTTTTTGTAACTAGAAGATTAGGGGTTGAGGTGCAGAGAGGGAAATCCACTAGTTCTACAACTAAAAGAAGTTTGCCCAGCTCTGTCAATTGTTTTGCCCACAATCCTCCAGAAATCTTGCCTGATAAGCAGAAAGAGTTGCAGACACAATTCTGTTTTCAGATTTTCTCCCATGATTCTTTACCTTGATTTTTCGCCCTTTTTACTCTGTGTTTTCGTTGTGGGGGAGAGCTCCCCGACGCTAGCCACGGGCGTCTCTGGCGGCAGCTGGATGGGAAGAAGTTGCACGAGGGACGGGTCACGGGGGTATGGGCTGGTGGTTGGAGGGGAGGATCACGTTGTCTGGACGTGACAACGACAGGGAAAGGTAGACATGCCTTTTTTAGCACATTGGTGGGAACCCGACAGGAGGCACTTTTCAAATCTGTCGGCCGCGAGATCAGCCTGCATAGTGCGCGGGCGCTGCGTAGCAGCGTCCAAGAAAGAAAGGGGAAGCGAAGATCAGAGAAGGGGGGAGGTGGAAGAAGGAGGGACACTGTCAGGTGTGCGTGCCGTGACGACCATTGTGGTCCGATCGGATCGGATCGGGTCGGAGGTCCACGCTCCACACCGGGGGAAGATGCTACTGCTCTTGCTCCGTCGGTCCGACCTAGCCACACCTCGCTCCCCTTCCCTACCCGGTCAACACATTCTTCCATTCCATGTGTTTACTTGTTATTTATTTTTTATCAAGACGTACTGTAGGTGCGTAGAGAGAGAGATATAGACAAAAACATACTACTAGTATTTGTTACGCTCCTGCTGCTACTCTCATCACCACCTTCATCACGTCCCGCTACAAAGCCGTAATCGGCAACCTAAAATACCAAGATAATGGTACGTGGCCGTATGGTATGGTACCTACTCCACTACTCCTATTGTATTACACCACGCCATGTAATGTAAAAATAAATTAAAAGACAGAGGGAAACCAGCAGAGCCTGCAGTCGCGAGTGAACGAGGAAGCTGTTTTTTTTTTCTTTTCCAATTCATCGTCCAACTCCATGGTTCAACGGCGCAGTGGAGATGCCCGGACGGAAGTCCGGCCGGCACGTGTGCTGGCTGCTACAGTGCTGCCTTTCTTAGATTTGGGCTGGCGAATCCGCGTGAAAAAGCTCCCGCAACTCGGACCCACTTCGCCTTGTCGCTCTATCTAATCTACCCTAGACGGGGAAATTTTCGTGTTTTGACCCTTTTCGACAAGTTGTTTGAGATCTGACACTAGTTTGAAAAAAATTCGGGATCTGACCCTTTTCTTACCGCCAGAGGGTATGACGGTAGGGCATAACAGCCTACCGCCAAGGTCTCTGGCGGTAGGAAACAACCCTACCGCCACAGGGGTTGGCGGTAGCGTGTGTAATCCTACCGCCATGGTGCTTGGCGGTAGGCACGCATACGCACTGTGTTCGTAACTTAAACATGTCTTGGCGGTAGGGCATTGCACCCCTACCGCCAGGGGCTTTGGCGGTAGGCTATTATACCCTACCGCCACACCCTCTGGCGGTAAGAAAAGGGTCAGATCCTGAATTTTTTTCAAAATAGGGTCAGATCTCAAACAACTTCAGAAAAAGGATCAAAACACGAAATTTAGCCCCCTAGACGCCTAGCAGGAGCCTCCCTGCTGCCTACGGATACGGGTACAGATACGATACAAAAAAGTACTGGCTAGCATAGATCGTATCGAATACCGGCTTTCATGGCCTCCCATTGATTCAATGAGTGATAAGGGGGAAGCAGAGGAGGAGGAGGAGGACCACGCGCAGTACCGCTGTCCGCTACACCTTCCTATAGATCCCAACTCACGCCAAGCAGAATACGGGGAAATATCATAGGATACCACCTCTTGTATGTATGCTCACATGATACCAATTTCTAAAACTTAATTTTAAATGTTTCAAAAAGATTTGAATAGATTGATGGATGTTCACAACACATGTATCAACCAGCCCTAAAAATTCAGATCGAAATTCATAGCGTACAGAGAGAAATAAAAATTTACAAACGGATGTGGATAGTGTAGGTTTTGACACTAATCATGCTTTTGTCTTTATTCACATTATTATGCTGATTTTTTATTTCTCTTTGTGTACTTTGGATTTTGATCTGTTTTTTTAAACCACCTCATATATTAATTAACCAAACGACTTGTTACAATCGTTCATTACAGAGTTCACCACACAGGGCGATACATCATTAACAAGAATCCCATCAGCTCTATTATCAAAACTAAACTTAGCTATTAGATGGGCATCCTCATTAGCCGAACGCCTGATCTTTGAGACTCTGAAGCCATCCATTAGCTTCGAAATGCTCCATGCTTCCTTCTTCAGATCGTGCAGAGCTAATCTATCCACACATTCATTTGCAAACATTGCCGCAACAAAAGCACAATGAGTCTCTAAAATTATAGGAGAATGAAGAGTTATACCTATATAGAGACCAGCAATGCATGTTCGGAGTTTCGCTTCCTCCACGCTATTACACTTCCCAATGTAGTCCCATGAAGAAATCCTGACTTTGCCAGCACCATCCCTAGCCACCACACCCACACTTGCCGTACTAATACTTTCCACAAAGCTTGCGTCGACATTAATTTTGATATAACCCGAAGGTGGGGGCTTCCAACCCATCTGAACTTCCAAAGTATTAGGAGCATTCTTCAGATCACTCATCGGATTTTCCCCTTTATTCTTCGTATCCTCCACTGGCACTGAATGACATGCGACAAAGGACGATCAATAATTATCAACAAAGTTGGCCGAGTTTAAAACTGACTCCATGCCTTTGCCAAAAATCAAATCATTTTTCAAGTGCCAAGCTCTTCAGAAAATAAAAATAATTTTGTCCCGCATAGGCTGTCCCAGTTGACTTAGAAGAACAAGAAACCATTCTGACCCAGTATATCTGAATGCTTTCTCCGCCGGTGACTCCCAAATGTCTCTCATGGCCATACGCAACGCACGAGCCTTGAGACACGTAACAAGCGCATGAAATGTATTCTCGTCCTTCACTCCATATATGGAGCACGTACTGAGAACCGCTTGGTGGTGTGCCACTCTGTTAACCTGGACAGCCAAACTATTGGTAGCGGCTCGCCACGCAAAAATACGGATCTTCTCAGAAACTTTAGCCTTCCAGATGATGTCCCACAATTTCCTCTCCCCTAATGTTGCATCGCTGTGTTGCCCCTTTGTCTTCTTTTTGTTCCTTTAACATGAGCGCAAGCTTGTATGCGCTTTTAACTGGAAACATCCCTGACTTCACATGTGTTATGCCACATGTGTTGTGAACATCCACTAAAATTATCAAAACTTTTTATAAGATTTAGATTTGACTTTTTAAAATTGGTACCATGGGAGCATACGAGTCTTGGTGCCACCTGAAGCACCCGTCCGTCCCGGGCCTCGGTGTTGTGCGCCTCCTTCCTTCCTTTCTCCCCGAATCAACTGATCCAAAAAAAATTAAATAATAATTCAGATGAGTCTAAAGGGTGGTTGCTTCTGATTCGCCAGCCTAATAATAAACGAACGGCGTGAAAGGAAGGCACCGGCAACTCCACTTCCGCAACGTCAGGCCAACTCCACCGCGCGACCCCAAACGGACGTTGGTTTGGCCGGATTTTGTCCCTTTGGGGCACCGATGGGTTCGCCCATGTCCGCGTTTGTCCGATGGGTCGTGGGTGCGCCCAACGCGCGGCCGCATCCCAAAACCCTGTCCGGGGTGGACGTGAATAAAAAATAATTAAAAACTTAAATGAAATGACTAAAAAAGTAAATAAACTTAGTTAAAAAAACATAAAACATATATATAGGGGCTACGGCCACAAAACGGCCTAGTTTATCAGTGCACTTAAACGGCCTAGTTCATAATTAACATAAAACAAAAAAACGCCTCCCGCGCGCTCCTGCTGCGCCCGTAGATGCCGTGGACGACGCCGTCTTCAGTGGCCGCCGGCGTCGTCGTCGTCGCTGACCAGGTCCACGTAGGCCGGCAGCGTCCAGAGGTGGGCCGGCGGTGCGTGGTAGACGTTGGCGGGCTGGAAGGCCGGAGGAGCCTGCACCACCTCCTCCCGTGGCAACGGCTCCCGCTCCGGTGACCGCGGCGGAGTGACGCGCCAGTTCACGCCCACGGCCTCGGCCATCTCCGGCGCCGTGCACGACCAACCCCACCCCTGGCCCACCAGGCCCGGGTGGAACGCGGCCAGCGGCTCCTCCTCCATCGCCTCCTCCGTCCTCTCCTCCTCGACGACCATCATCTCCATCTCGGGGATGGCGACATCGCCGGCGGCAGAGAGTGCCAGCGCCTCCTCCAAGCCGTCCCACTGGCGCTCGTCGTGCGTGTTCATGGAGTCCTCCATGACACGCTGCATGAGCCGGGCCTCCTCCTTCTCGGTCATGCGAGGAGGTGGAGGTGGTGACGGAGACGGGAAAGGCAATGGCGTGGGCGTGAGGCCGCGCACCCGCGTCCGCCCACACACCTCTCGCACCTCCCGCACCTCTCGACGTGGCCGCCGCGGCCCCGACAACGTGCCGGCGAAGTAGGACGCGCGGCTCATGTCGTGCTCGTCCTGGAGCCATGTGTCCCAGGCGGTGGGGTCGGGGGGCGTACCTGTCGTCGTAGTACAGGTCGTCGGGGAGGAGGCGGGGGCGGCGCTCGATCTCATCGCGGCGCGCATGGCCGCTCGCCGGCACCGGCGGGATCGATACACGGTCGGCGCTGAGGTGCCATCTGTTGGGGAGGTGGACGACGCTCCACGGGACCGGCGTCCTCATCTCCCAGTACCGCCGGCACACGTTCGCCGGGAGGTACTGCCGGTCGCGCTCGCCGGCGGGCCTAGGGTTGATGGTGAAGGGGGCTGGCGCGGGGGCTCGACTGGAGGAGCGCGGTGGTGACACGGGCTCCTCCTTATTCACGGAGCCGCGGCGGCGCCCCGAGGAGGAGCCGGCCTCACGGTCGTGCTTCCCCTTGCGATTCCAGAAGCCCATGGGAGGCCGGCCGGCGAGCTCGAGCACAAGGGAGGGCTAGGCTAGGGCTTTGGCGTTGTCGGGTTTCGAGGAGGCCGCGAGGTGGCGTGTGGCAGTGGGGACGAGGACCAGTCCACGGTTCCCACTTAAAGAAGGACGACGACCTTCCGACGTGCGGATGATAGGTGGGGCCGCTCGTCATGCGCATTGATGTGGGCAGGTGGGAGGTAGGTGTCCGCCTGCCACGCGGTCCCGAGGCGGACGAGGCGCGCGTCCGTTTGGTGTCCGCCGCGACCCAAACCCGGCGCAAGTTTACGCTCGAAATGAGCCGGCTCGGACACAAAATGGACAAGATGGGTCCGGGCCGTCGCGCGCTGGGCCGCCTCGTTTGTCCCTTTTACCCCAAACGGCGCGGTGGAGTTGGCCTCACTCACTCTCTCCACTACCCTACCCTACCCTACTCTACTCTGCCCCACCACCGACTAGGGTAGCGAGCGACATGCCTGCTGCTGCCTACGGATACGAATACGGATACAGATACATAACAGTGCGTGCATAGATCGTATCGAATACCGGCTTCCATGGCCTCCCATTGATTCAACTAGATAATGCCCCGCGCGTTGCTGCGGGACATATGCACGGATAAAATTTATGAACTACTTGGAAGCTAATAAGGAAATAATAGGAATGATTTTCACGCTGAAGCAAATATGTTGTTCTTTACAAATAATTAAGTAAGAACAATGAGTTGCACTTGGACAAAAAACATGTTTAGTGGAAATACCGGCACCCTATAGTACAATAAAATGGTAGCTTATACAATGCATTCAAGGATGTATCATTTACCCGCATAGAGCACACAAATGGATTAATTGTACTACAGACTGATCATAATACTTCAGTGAATGCTTGTTTGAAGAAAGATCAACAAAAATACGAACAGTACTCCAAATCTTTGAAGGTAATAACTACTATGGACAAACTCAACACATATATGGAGAACAAACCTATCTGTCACATTCCTGGGCAAACTTGTGCACGAACATATTAGGAATAGATTGTTCACGCCAATATAATATTCCGAAAGTGCTTTTATCAATCCAGAGATACATATAGACTAAGGTATAACGAACCTGAAGGTGAAGAGTTGTTGCTCAGTCATGTACGTTCAGAAAACCGCTTCTTTACTTCTTTAATCTTTTTCCTCTAGATTTCCAAAAGGAAAAAAGATAAGTAAACTATTGTAGAACAATTTCTACCAATACCATGCATGCAAATAGCGAGTGAGTAGTGGACCATACCAATTCTATGTCTGGTCAACCACGACATATGCATCCAGTCAATTTGACTTTTCTTTAGAAAATCTGGTGAATTTGACTGTTTCTTCTTCCTTTCAACATCCAGTGAATCCAAACATTTATTGGTTCTTAATTTTTAAGATGTCAAGGAAATGATAAACATAATAAGGAGGCAGGAAGGGCTACAACCAACAACATATCCTAAAAGTAAAATATATGCCTACTCGAAAATAAAGAATGTATAAAATACATAACTGAGATATGGAGTTGGAAAAGTTGTATGTAACTTGTGGAAAAGACAGACCTGCTATAAGACTGCAAGAATGTATTTCCCTGTGAACCTCTTCTGCAAAACTAAAAAGTAAGTAATCATCATATCACTTCGTAGAAGTGCTAGATCATTAAAACAATTGAAAATTATTTCAAAAGAACGATTGAATATATTCATAATGAAAAAATACATATGAAATAGTGGACGTTCTCCCAAAGGGCCAAAAGCACTTGAGTGCGTCATATTATTCAAAAATCAACAAACATCTAAAACACAGAAGTAGGAAAGACAGGGAATGATTTATATATTATTACCATTCTACCAAACCGGAAAAGATGAGATTGCTTAGCAGAACCTAGTTGCTCCATAAATGATTCATAATGTTAAAGGGCTTCATTGCTGCTGCTGACAGTAGGTTGGATCATCAAATTCAAGTGAAACGATGACAACACAAAGTAGTTCGTGATCCTGTAGGAGAGAAAACCAAGCAGTGCGGAGACTTCATGCCAAGGGCTGGTGTAGCTGCAGCCCGCCACACATGAGCTGCAACCAAGAATAGACAGTTTGCATGCTAGTAAAGATCTAGCAAAACACAAAATAATAATGTGTCAGCACTACTGTTCCTATTATCCAACAGGTAAACATTAGTGTATCTAAAACAATCTGATGCTAATATCTATGTTGACATGCGCATGACAAAGAAAAAAAAACTGCAGTACTTAATTTTTTTTCCTTGACTAATCTGCACGTAGCGTGAGTATGCAATGTCATCAAATAAGAAAAATAGCATATGAAGAAGTCATCTTCCCTGCACACAGATCAGCATTTGGTGCAGAAGAAACAAAGCCATGAAGAAACACTGCAAGAGAAACACTCGGACAACAGAACCAATGATGACCCCATAATGCTACAAAATACATAAGACCTGCAGGGAAACAAAAACTGGTAATGATAGTGAGACAAATAAAACATAATGATATTGTAAACGCTTGGACGTTTTTGAAATGTCTGAGCATCTATAACAATAATAGACTGATTTAGTTCAGAAACATACTTCCCTGGTAGCCAGTGTAGGAGGTGGAGGAGTGTGTGACCTTGTTCCATGGTTCTTTTAATGGAAGCCATGGCCGGCCCCTTCCCCAACCTCCCGCTGGTCCTCGGTCGGCGTCGTCGTCGGCCTTCCCGCATGCTGCCCTCCTCCTCCCTGAATCGAGTGTCGGGGCAGCTCAGTCCTCCTGTGGAGCAGCGCCAGCTTCCTCTGCGCCCTGTCCGCCCATGAGATCTACAGCTTTTTCTTTGCCTGGTGATGCCACTTCGATCAACGCTCCAACTGCTGCACCAGAACTGCATATGCTGTCGGGCAGCCGGATCTGATTCCCATCAGGAGGGCTCAATTCCTCATGGAAAAGAAGCAGGGTGGCCATTTAATTGGAGAAAATGCCTGAGATTGAGGAACGCCAAAAGCCATAGGGAGGGGAAGAAGAAGAAAAGAGCAACCATCGGAAGCGGAGGGGACTGGTGGATTCGCTAGAGGGACTCCTCGGTCGCCTGCGCTGCACCTTCTCTGTACCTGTCGGTTACTGAAAGAAGGGAGGGGAAACGAACATAGAGAATTTACACGAGTGGAACCAGGCGTGGCATTAAACATTTTCTCTCTATGCAGTGCTGATGTGGCAGCTTGTGCTTGATTGGTCCCTCATGTAAGCCAGTAGTGGAATGATGATGTGGCTCACTTGCTGATGTGGATAAGCTGCATGTTAAGAGAAATAAGATAGTGGGGATGAACTATTTAGGTATCTACTTGAGGGCGGATGGGTACCCGGGGCAGGCGACTGACCCTTGTGCCACCGCCAGCCTCTTCCGGGCTGGCGACGTCGCCGGCGTCGGGAAGCTCGTCTGGCTCAAGATTCTCATGCCTGAGATCGGATGTTGGCTCCTCCGAGGACGAGGATGCACCGGCTGTTGGTGTACAGCTGGCCCTTGAGGTGCTTGGAGAGGATGTTGGAGGCGGGGAGTGGAACACGGTGTCTCGCCGGAAGAAGAAAACTGAGGCGGAGCTGGTCCAGGAGTTCTGGGACGATGCGGGATTCCCGACGCCGGCGTCTCGTTTCTGGGAACACCGGTCCCCGTCGTCGCCGGGGGATTTTCTAAATTCTGATGGGTTGGGTGTGCCATCTTGCAGGGAGCAGGAGAGGTTCGCTGATGCGGCCGGCACGGAGTTGGATGGTTCGGCGTCGATGTCGAGGTCGGCGGCCCAGGTGCTTTCCGGCCGGAAAACTGTGTCGTCACCGTCCGGTCTGAGAGTTGCCTGGCCGCCGCGTTTGGGGGCCTGGCGTGGACCACTGCCGCCGCGCCGGGTGACGCCCCCGCCGGTGCTGGGTCAGTTCTTGGACGCGGCCAGGCAAAATCCCTCCGCGGCAAGCCGGCAATGCCCGCCGACGTCGGATGCTTCGCCGAGATCTAACGTCGTTCGGCCGCCGGGTCCGGTGGCGAGATCGCAGGGAATTCAAACTCAGCTGTCATCGGGATTTGGGCCCATGCATGCACACAAGGACGCGGGCCAAGATGGATTTTCTTGGGCCTTTCTGAGGATGCGCATGAAGGCAATCTGGGCAGGTTTTCGTAACCAGCAGGCCGCGATCGCAGTAGCTCCTTTCACCGCTTCGTCCTCGTCCTCATATCCTGACACAGATCCTTCGATCGCCGCCAAGCCTCTGCACACCTCTCGGACGCCGTCTCCAAGTCCGGCATCACCTCCCTTCGCCGGGGTCACCCCATCATACGCGGCGGTCGTCGCGACGTTTCAGCGCCCCATGGCGGGCGTTCCTCCGACAACACGTGGTGCCGCAGCCACGGTAGGACCAAACCCTCGCCCACCAACAGCCATGGGGGCGACTCCCGCTCCTTCACGTCCTCCGACGCAGGCGCCGGGTTACTTCGGTCCACAACTTCAACAGCAGGGACTGGCGCCGGTCTACAACTTTGCTCCACCAATGCCGCAGCCCCCTGTTTACGTCCAGGGAGGGCAGTACGTCTCGCCGTACGGTACGGTCGTTGCTGGAAGGCAACATCCCATGTACGGGGCCGGGGTGTCCGCCCCTCAGCAATTCCATTTGGGTGGGGCGGTGCCTCAGCCGGCTCAAAAACGAAAAAAAAAAAAGCCGCAGCAGCAGTAGTTCGCGGGTGGTGCTTTGCAATCCGGTATTCATCACACTCCGCAACACGTGCCGGTTCAGCAACAATTTCAGCAGCAACCCATTCCACAGCAACACGTGCAGTCATATCAGCATGGGCAATATCAGCATCCTCAGATGCCAAACGGGACTGCTATTGTTGATACCCCACCATTTGCGGCTCCAGTGTCTAATGTGCAGGTCGATACGGCGCCCAAGTCCAAGCCTAAGAAAGGGGTTCGTTGCTGGAAATGTGCGGTCGATACGCATGCAGTGAAGGATTGCACTGTGCAACATTACTGCTATATTTGTGACAAAATCGCTCATCCAACGTTGCGGTGTCCGGTTCTCAAACTCCCTAGGCCCAATGCTTTTGTTTCGGGAGTTGGTGCTGAGGAGACATACTTTGTCCAGTTGCCCGATTGCGTGGTGAAAGACCACTTAGCACCGACACAGTCTCCGATAGCTCGAGTTCAGGTTACTGGTTTGATGGTACCGGCTAGTGTTGTCGAGAGCCAGATTGCTAGGAGATGTCCGGTACATGATCAATGGAAGTGGGAGGCTATTCAACACGGGCCTGATGGTTACCTTGTTAGCTTTCCGTCTTTCGAGGACTTGGACAGGGTGGATGGTATTCAGATGACCGTTCCATCTATTAATGTTGAGATGACCGTTACCGCATGGAGGTCTCAGGAGGTCCCACGTAAGCTCGAGCTTCAGCAGATTTGGCTCCATGTCGAGGGGGTTTCCCATACGGTTTGTCATTTTTGGGGCTCATGGGCTGTTGGTACTTTGATGGGCAAGACTTTGGATGTCGATCTTCTTAGCCTGCGTCGCCGTGGTGTTGTCCGTATTCTCGTGGCTATGACCAACTCTTAGATTTTGTCAAAGGAGAATGACGACGTTGGGACTTTTGCGGCAACGGATGTGGTGGTTAAGCTCAAGGGCTACACTTTCTCATTCAGAAGGGAGCCAGCAGGTTACATTCCGGACCCTGATTTTGTCCCGTTCGTTTGGAGATAGCGCCGCCAAGGAGAAGGACAATGAGATGGACACATCGGAATACGCCGGGAACCCATCCAACCATCCGTCGTCTAGTTCTGCCCCGACGAATAACTCTAATGTGACTCAAGTTCAACGAAGGGAGCTGCCGACTGTTGGCTCTGGTGGTGCGACGGGAGGTGGTCCTGTGTTGTTGGCAGTCACTCCGACGGCGCATTCTCGATTGGCATCGTCGCAGTCCGCTGCCCTCCTGTCGGAACAAGTCACCGGCGGTTTGGCGGGACGCTCAGACTTTTCTGCAGTACACCTACAACCAGCTGCTAAGGTGCCGTCGCAGCCACCGTCGTCGACGCGGACGGCGGCGTCTAAGCCGGCTGTCCCCGAGCCGGTACAGGCTGCCAGAGGTACAACGCTTGCGGCTTCAGTTGAGGCCGATCGGCACCCTGTGGCTTCAGTTGAGGCCGATTGGCATGCAGCTCATGTAGAGCTACCCTTGCAAGCATGTGCTGGGGACGTGGAGCTACCTTTGCATGCATGTGAGGACGTGGAGCTACCCGTGGATGCATGTACTGAACCTGGACGTGAAGGACTACCCCCAAGTGTGCAGACATGCAGAACTGCACCCGGGGTTGCACTTCGGTCTTTGTCTGCACCGAACAAGTCCGCAGCCGCTCCTCAGTCTCAGGCGGGGCTGGACGTGTCTGCCTCATCCTTGCACGCCCCTCCAGTGAGGCCATCTTCGGAAGCGCCGCCGCGTGTTACGGCGGTCGAGTTTGCCGGGGAGGGGGTTGCTACTACACCCTCATCCCCTCCTCCGGCGGTGGAGCTTGCGCGACACCCTTTACCAAGGATGACACCTACACGCCGAAGTGGCCGTCATGCGGTGGCCGACGATGGAAGGATGGACACTGACGAGGACTCTTTGGCCAAGGCTATGCGGCGTAAAGCGACGCAGAACCTCGACAACCAAGGTACTTCGTCATCTCTCAAATCATTTTTACCTTTTTCTAATACATCCATCGTTTCTAAGCTGAATAATGTGGGTGTTAGTCTAGGAAATAATGAGAATGATATTTCTGTTTCGACAAATGCTTTGAAACATTTGGAATATGACCGATTGAAGGTTACTCCACGAGGTTTCAGACGTGGGCTTGGAGGAACCTGGGCTTAGCTCCTTGCTTGAGCTTACAGCTTCCGGTCGTAAATCCAAGTCGGACCGTTCGAAAAAATGTCGTAAGTCCTCTAAGAGGACGAAATTTTCTAAATCTCCTATTGTTTCCTCATGAATGGCATGTTCTTTAATAGCAGAGGTCTCGGTGACTTGGCTAAACATCTATTCATTGTGGAATGTAATAGGGAACACAATTTAGATTTTCTGGCTTTATCTGAAACGGGGAGACGTGATTTCTCAGTAAGTCTTCTTAACCGTCTTTCTGGCGGGATAGACTATACTTGGATTTCTCGGCCACCGCGAGGTCGTTCTGGGGGCATTTTACTTGGCGTAAACACAGGGACTATGGATGTGTTGGCTAGTTCGGATGGTGAGTTTCACATTAAACTCCATATCCGGAACAAAGCTGACAACTTCACATGGACCCTCGTCGCTGTGTATGGAGCAACCCAGGATGAGTTCAAGGCCGATTTTCTCCGTGAATTGGTTAATCTGGCGAAGGAGAATCCCTACCCCATTCTTATCGGTGGGGATTTTAATTTGCTACGATTTCCAAATGAGAAAAGCCGAGGTAGGTTTGATAATCATTGGCCTTTCCTTTTCAAATCTGTCATAGACAGTCTAGATTTGCGAGAGGTTTCCATGATTGGAAGACAGTTCACTTGGGCGAACAGTCTTCCGGAACCGACATACGAGAAACTAGATCGCGTATTAATGGATACCGACTGGGAATCCAGATTCCCTATGGTTTCGGTACGCACTCTACCTCGTATAGAGGCTATCTCAGACCACGCACCCATCCTTTTAACTACTGGATTGCCACGACCGCAGCATGGCCGCAAGTTCAAGTTCGAACTGGGTTGGTTGCATCGGGATGGATTCCATGACATGGTCAAGAAGATCTGGGTTAAACCGGTTGTCGGGCTTACCCCAATACACAAATGGAACAACAAAATGCGTGCATTACGTAAGTTCCTGAGTGGCTGGGCTAGGCACACTGCGGGTATCCTCAGAAAGGAGAAGCTTCGTCTTTCGTCTATCATTGATGAATTAGAAGCTTTGGCAGAGGTTAGACCTTTATCTGAGCATGAAATCGAGATCAAGAGTCATTCGAATGCACATATAGCTAGCATGCTGCGTGAGGAGGAACTCAAATGGTACCAACATAGTAACTCTCAATTTATCTTGAAAGGTGATTCGAATACTAGATTTTTCCATGGAGTCGCCAATGGCAGACACTGGAAGAAAATTATTCATTCCCTACAACGGGATGAGGGTACAATTGAGGGGCATGAGCAACTTAAATCTTATATCACTAATTATTACAAAAATTTGTTCGGAGCCCCAGAGGAAGGAAATTTCTCAATGGATGAGTCCCGTACGGATGACATCCCCCAGGTCTCTGATGAGGAAAACAACCTTCTAACAGCCCCATACACCGAGGAGGAAGTTAGAAAGGCGGTTTTCCTGATGGAGCACAACAAAGCCCCGGGTCCAGATGGTTTTCCCGCCGAGTTCTATCAGAACTTCTGGGAAATCATCAAGCCGGATCTCCTACTTATGTTTAGCGACCTACACGCTGGCCATCTGGAATTGTTTCACTTAAACTTCGGTGATATTATTTTATTACCTAAGGTTAATGAGGCTGAAAGGGTTCAATAATATAGGCCTATTTGCCTCCTTAATGTTAGTTTTAAAATATTCACAAAGGTTGTGACGATTAGGCTAAATTCGGTTGCTGAACATGTGATTTGTCCTTCACAGACTGCTTTTATGCAAGGAAGAAACATCCTAGATGGAGTTGTTATCCTTCATGAAACAGTCCACGAATTACATCGGAAAAAGTTGAATGGGGTGGTACTCAAGATAGACTTTGAAAAAGCGTATGACAAAGTCAAATGGCCATTTCTTCAACAAACTCTCAGAATGAAAGGATTTTCTGCAGAGTGGTGCGCTATGGTCAATAGCTTCGTTTCTGGAGGTAGTGTTGCCATTACGATCAATGATGACGTTGGACACTATTTCCAAACAAAGAAGGGACTGCGACAAGGTGACTCGGTATCGCCCTTGCTATTCAATATAGTGGCGGATATGTTAGCGGTCATGATTGAGCGTGCCAAGGTTGATGCCCAAATTGATGGGGTAGTAAGTCACCTAGTTGATGGTGGTCTATCTATACTCCAATATGCCGACGATACGATTCTCTTCATGGATCATGACCTCGAGAAAGCGAGAAATCTGAAATTAATTTTATCAGCATTCGAGCAACCCTCACGTCTGAAGATCAACTTTCATAAAAGTGAATTGTTTTGTTTTGGCAAGGCTCAAGACGAGGCCCACTTGTACGCTGAACTGTTCGGATGTGGGTTGGGCCAGTTTCCGATCAGATATTTGAGGATACCGATACATTATCGAAGACTCACAAATGTTGAATGGAAACATGTCGAGGAGAGGCTGCAAAAAAGACTAAGCAGTTGGAAAGGTAAACTGTTGTCTCTGGGTGGAAGATTGGTCCTCATAAACTCAGTACTCAGTAATATGGTACTATATATGATTTCCTTCTTCCAGTTGCCAAAACGAGTTTTACATAGATTGGATTATTTCCGATCAAGATTTTTTTGGCAAGGAGATAGCGAGCGAAAAAAGTATCGACTGACTAAATGGAGCGTGGTCTGCCGTCCCAAAGACCCAGGCGGGTTGGGCATTCATGACCTTGAGGTTAAGAATAGGGCCCTCCTCGGCAAATGGTTGTTTAAATTACTGACCGAAAAAGGTGTATGGCAAACCCTCCTGAGGAGGAAATATGTGGGATCCAAGGCGGTATCCCAAGTATACTGGAAGCCTAGGGATTCTCACTTTTGGGCAGGTTTTATGGCTACGAAGAAATATTTCTTCACCTATGGATCCTTCTCGATCAAGGACGGCTCGGAAATTAGATTCTGGGAGGACAAGTGGCTGGGAAATGCCACACTCCGGGAACAATATCCGGCTCTATACAACATTGTGCGTCACAAGGGTGATACTATTGCCACTGTAATGGAATCATTTCCGCCAAATGTGACGTTCAGAAGAGATTTAATTGGACCTAGACTCCAATCGTGGTACATCCTGCTTCAACGGTTGTCCATGGTGCAATTGTCACATGGGTCTGATGTGTTTCGATGGAACCTACATGTGGATGGAAAATTCTCAGTGGAGTCTATGTATAGAGCGTTAATCCATTCTGATGTGCCAGTTGATAATAAGAAGAAGATCTGGAAGATGAAGATACCTCTTAAGAATAAAATATATACATGGTATCTTCGTCGCGGAGTCATTCTTACTAAAGATAACCTTATTAAGAGGAATTGGCATGGAAGTCCGCGATGTGTTTTTTGTCATCATGATGAGACAATAAAACATGTATTCTTCCAGTGCAAATTGGCTCGGTCTATATGGTCAGTCATCCAGATAGCTTCTGGCTTGTATCCTCCTTGTAGTGTTGCCAATGTATTTGGTAACTGGTTACATGGGATTGATCACGGGTTTAGAACTCTTCTTGGGGTGGGAGCGCTTGCCGTTATTTCGCCGCTTTGGCTATGTAGAAATGATAAAGTTTTTAACGATAAAAGAACTTCTCTAATGCAGGCTATCTACAGATGTACCGGGACTCTTCGTTTATGGTCCTCTCTACAACGTGTGGAGAATCGAGACCTATTTATGGAGGTGTGTACACGATTGGAGGATACGGCGAGGGATACTTTTATCCAACATGGGTGGCAACATGATCTTAGGATTGGCCCACCTCCGTTTTAGGCGTGATACAGACTATATCTTTGTATTCTGTCTTTTTTATTTTTCATTCTTGTGAGAGAACTTTGTTGGCTGTGTGCATCTTAGTTATGCAGAGACCGGGTGTAATGCTTAAACCTTTTAAGTAATAAAGCGCCCTTTTTCGAAAAGGGGAAGCACAGTTATCATGCATACTGTAGATACGACCACGCACGCACTGCCGCTGTCGGCTCCTCCGTAAAAACCAAAAAATACCGCTCTCCGCTGTACACGCGCGCACGCACGCAATACCCCCCGTCCGGAAGAATACCAACCAGCTGCACGCATCGGAAGAACTGTTAAAAACATGATCGATAAGTTGCATATACGGCCAAAATAATCACCAACACATATAATATCTTACTTGCTCCATGATTTACGCAAATTTTGGCCACCGACCAATTAGTTGCTCTGTGCCATGTATCAGATCGATGCTAGTAGCCGACCACACATCACACAACTCGTTCTCCTGCATTTTGAAACCTTCTTCTCTGCCGCTCTTCTTCGAATCAATCGTACATTCGTCTGGATCAAGATCATCGTTTTTCTTTTTTTGAATTTTCAAGAGGGGGGGGGGGGGGGGGGGGAGGACTCCCCCACCTGAATTGTATTCATTGTTGCATATAGGGCTTTGCAGCCTGTTGCAAGATGGGGGGAAAAGTTCATTTTGAACCTTGAATTTGTAGGGCTTAGTTAAATCGAACCTGCACTCTGAATCCCGGTCGTTGGCACACTGAACTTGTCAATCCCGGTCTAAATCGAACCCTGGAGCTGTTTTCCTCGTCAGGAAAAAATTATATGCCAAATGGGATAATTCGCTACTGTCACTGACTGGCTTGACCCACTTGTCATATTTATCTTCCACCTCTAATCTTTCTCTCCAATCAATTTAATCCTGTACAGGCTACTAAAATTAACATGCTTGCGGCCTCCTCGAAGGATCTCCGGCGCTGCTCAGGGGACATCGCGGCTATTGCATGCCTCCTCCGGTTCCCTTTTATTTTGCTCTGGTCTTTGTTTGATGGTCATGATGCCTGCACGTAATGTTGCCATGGCACGTGCTGCTAGCCCGCTACTCGCCATGGGACAGTCGGCCATCGAGCTTGACCACGTTGACTGTCAAAGACACGGGCGCTCCTGCCGCTCCTCTTCTCCGCCGACGAGGTGCGCTTGCCGGAGGTTATCCGTGGCTGCATCTCATATGCTCGCATCTGTGCCGTCATCTTTCCCACCATTGCGCTGTAGCTAGCTTTTGCATTGCCACGCCCTCCCGCTGTGGTGTTCCCTCGGTCCAGATTGCTAAAAAAAATGCGTGCTCACTCAGGGGCGGAGCCAGGATTTGAGTATAGGGGAGGCCAAGTTCAACGATAGAGCTACGGCTTTGACATAGGGGCCAAGCTAAGTTCGCATTTTTTTGCAAATAAAAACAACATTTGCTTTTATATAATAATTTGCCCCTTCGACGCAATATAAAATGATTAAAAAATAACTACATAATATTATAAAAATGTACTCCCTCCATCCCAAATTAAATGACTCAAAGTTAGTACAAAGTTGAGTCACTTATTTTGGGACAGAGGGAGTACTGGATTACTTAGGCGCTGTAGAGCAGGGTTTATTTGTATTAGTTTGAAAAAATCCGAATCAACGATGTCAATAAAATAAAAAAATAAATATTGTTTGATCGGAAGAGAACTTAGCTGGTAAACCTTATTTCCATGTGGATTATCATGCAATGCCAAAGCAAAGTCATCTTCCATTAGAACGATGCTTCAAAAGTGATCGCGAGTAGGCAGAGCCGACAGCCGGGGCCTAGGAAGAAGCGGTGCAACGCTAACTGCTAGAGCCTACGAGACGTAGTAGAGGCCTGTAGGCATCTCATGGGCCTATTCTTTTTCCTGTTTTTATACTTGAGACAGAGAAGGCCCAGTACGTGGCTTCTCATGGACCTTTCCTTTTTTCCAGATTGCTTGAGATTAGAGGGGGCCCAGTACGTGCAAATAGATATAGTTGACACGTTTACCGCTAGCTAATAGGGAGTTTCCTCGATGGTTAGGGGGGGCCAGGCCCCTGCTCGCCCCCCCTTGTCTCCGCCACTGTGCTCACTATTGCGTGCTGCCGTGTGCGCTAGTTGTTGCCTTGCGCTGCAATCGTCGGATGTCTGCTGCTCGGGGCGGGTTGCTCAATCGGGATTGATTCCCGAGTGAATAAGACAAAGAAATTGGGGAAGAAGATTAATATGACACATGGGCCCCACTGTCAGTGAGAGTAGCATTTAATCCCAGTCTGGATCGTTACTTTCCCGGTGCACCAAACAACTCCAAGGTTCGATTCAGACCGGGATTGATAAGTTCGGTGTTGTGACGCCCGAAGACCGACGTCCCAGAAGATTCTAGATGTTCCGGGTTCTCCCGTGTGTTTCATTTGTGCTTGTGTTATTTATTTTTGCATTGCATCATGTCATCATGCCATCATGACTTTAATTCTGCATCTCAACCAAATAAATCGTGTGGACTTTCGGTCCATTTAAATCGAGGGAAGAGTGACTTCTCTTTATAACATATCCTCGCAATATTATTAGGGAGCTATATTAAATATTCCATTTGTTTGGAATTAACCCAAACAGACTTGCAAATATTCCCCATGCCTATTTCACTCCAAGTTTCTACTCCCAAACCTTGCCAACAATTCTTATCCATTTTTATCGAGGTTCCTCCAAAATCCGAACATTTTTGGGCACTTTAAAAACATGTCCTAGTTCAAACCTTTCGAATTAAATTCAAAGGAATTTGAATTTAATCTTTCAATCTTGGCCATTCCTAATTTCTTGCATCAACACATTTTTGTGTGAGTCCAAGATATTTATCCTCTTGCTCAAATTCTTTCACTAAACCTCTCCATCTTTTCTTCTATCTATCTTTTTTTCGTTTATTTTCTTTTCTCTTTCTTTTCTTTATTCTAAGGAGTATTAGAGTGAGGGAGCAGTGAGCCAGCAGGCCAGAGGCCCGCTGCGGCCTCCCACCAGCCGGCCTCCCTAAGGCCCATGGCCCAGCCGCCCGAACCCTAGCTAGCGACCCCGAGCCTTTCCCCTCGGTTCCTTCGCCCCCTCACGTTTCCCTCGCGCCGCCAGCCACTCATCCCAGAGCCCGACCCTCATCTCCTCTCCCCTCGTTCCTCCTCCTTCCCATCTGCTTCTATCGCGGGAGCACCGCACCGCCAGGTCGCTCCCCTGCCTCCCTCTCCTCTGCGTCCGCCCCCCCCCATGGAGCCGCTTCCGCTGCCTCCTACCTCCGCCGCGGCCGGAGCTCGCCAGGACCAGCAGCCACCGGGCCACCCTGCCGCTCCGTGGCCGCCGCGGGCCACTCCCCGCTCGCGAGCTCAACTACTCCGTCCTCCGCTGCACGTCTTCTCCGACGAGCGCCGCCGCCGTCCTCCGCCTCCCGCCGGTGCTGCCCCACACCTCCGTCGCCGGTCCGGGTTCCGTCGCCTCGCCAGGGAGTTGCGCATGGCCTCGCCTTCTACCACGGGAGACCAGCGCCCGAGCAGCCATCTCCGACAAGCGCCACGCCGCGCCGTCCTTCTCCCCTACGCCGTCTCCGTCGCCACCTCGCGCCGTTCCTCCAGCGGACCGGCCCCGCCTCCTCGTGCGCGCCTCCTCGCCATGGCCTCGTCACCCCGTGCTGCCGCCCTTTGTATGCCCTTTTGTTGCTGCGTTTGGACCTCGGATGCGTCAAGTTCCACTACACCAATATGAGTACGAGTCGCCGACGACCTTCAAGTTCGACTACACGGCTACAAAATGACATGTACAACTACGTTGCCAAGACCCGAGAGCCCAAGTACCGCGACGACTGGATCTGTCAAGTTCCTCTCCGATGCCCAAGTTCGACTACACATGGCGAAGTGACAAGTACCCCTACTGATGACCGTGAACGACTACTTCCTCTACGACCCTCGAGTACGACTACACACGAGAACCGTGAGTACCACTACATCAATGTGTACCACTACCGTCACCGAGGACCCGTGTAATGCAAGCGTCAAGTTCGACTACCGTCGCCGTGTACCACTACTTCCTCGACGAACGTGAACGACTACTTCCTTTTGGCAACGTGAACGACAACTTCGACAACGACCGCCTCGAGAACGTCTACTTCCACTACTACCACTACGTCCCTCGACGACTCGAACTGCTTCGAGAACGAACGTTCCGAAGGTATAACCCCGAGACGATGACCCGTCGAATGCTTGTGGTTGTATGAGATGTTTCCCTTGTGTGCACCGTGCCCGTTTCGTCTTTTGTCATGCTCCTCGGTTGCCTCGTCGCCGACCCGTGGGAACCCGATGACGGGATCACCCCACCTTTCATCTTGTTCGACTCGCTCACGCCACCTTTCTTTTGCACCGGTCTCTCAACGAGTTACCGGAACCGAGATGTTGCGTTGCATCATTTTCGGATCGTTGCCGTGGCCCCTTTCCTTCCACCACGGTGACAATACTCCTTATCATCTTCATGTCAACTTTTAATAAAAAATTGCATAAACTTGATCATGTCATCCGCGTCATGTTAACAACATTAAAATGTGTGATTTGTTGTTTGCTTAAAAATTGCTAAACATGCACATGGGGATTTTTCCGGAATTGTTGTTTTTATTTCCGGCCTCATTAAAACTTGCCTAAATAGGTAGTTTGCTCTTGCTTCACCTCTTGCCATGTTAACAAACATTTAATCTTGTCTTGTAAGTAAACGAGAGTCAATTAAATAATTAAAATATGGTGTTTCGTCAATATGCAACTCGTTGCATATTGAGCTCCACTTAACTTGTAGTACTTGTTTGTGCACTTTACCACGACATGCATATTTAAACCGGACATGCATCATACTTGTTTGTTCATCGTGCCATGGTTATGATATGTGTGTTTACCGTGTTGCTTGTTTCTTTCCGGTTTGCTTCCCTCGTTTAGCTTCGGGTTCGTTCCGGAGTTGTGAGGTTCTGTTCGACTACTTCTGGACCCGTTCTTCTCCCTTGCGGAATCCCAGGCAAGATGATCATACCCTAGGATACCTTTACTACCATTGCCATGCTTAGTTGTCTCGATGCTATCGTTACATGTCGCGCTACCCATCTTTTATTGTCAGCCCTCTCCTTGTTGCCATGAAACCTCTAACCTTTTGACACCTTCCTAGCAAAACCACTGTTTGGCTATGTTACCCGCTTGCTCAGCCCCTCTTATAGCGTTGTTAGTTGCAGGTGAAGATGAAGTTTGTTCCATGTTGGAACTTGATGCTTTGGGAATAACACAATATCTATTATTATTATTAACACACCTATATACTGGGCATGGGTGGAAGGTGTAATGCCCAGGATGGGACTATACCTCCTACGTGTCGAGGCACGACTTAAAGATATAAGCCCATTCTGGAATGATCTCAAGTTTGGTATCTTTGCTCAACTCATGTAAAAGAGGGATGAAATTGCAAAAGGAGATAGTTGGCTTACACTCGCCACTTCACACAATACATTACATAAGCAAAACATCATCCAAAACATCACAACCCATCTAAGGGTAAGATCCAAAAGACAAGATGCCAAAACATAAAGCCACAGGTCCGAATCGCCCCTAGTAGAAACCACTACTGATCGTCGAAAATGTCACAAGCATACAGCCAAACTCTCTTCATCGAGCTCTCAGCGAAGCTCTGAACCAGCTCCTGCATCATACTCGGCTGAACCTGCATCTGGTGTTGTAGTACCTGTGAGCCACGAGGACTCAGCAATCCCATAACCATGGGTATCAAGACTAGCAAAGCTTTATGGGTAGGAAGAGGTAAAGTGGTGAGGTTGCAGCAGCGGCTAAGCATAATATGGTGGCTAACTTACGAGTACCAGAATAAGATGAGAATCTACGCAAACGGTCGCAACTAGTAGTGATCGCTAAAGATCCTGAACTACATACGAGTCAAACATAACCCCACCGCGTTCTCTTCTCAAAGTGAAAAGAGACAGTCACGGTTACTCACACAGTGGTGTGTTTTAATTTGGATCCTCTGTCAAGTTTTCTACAACCGGACATTAACAAATTCCAATCTGCCACATAACCGCGGGCACGGCTTTCGAAAGATTATAACCCTGCAGGGGTGTCCCAACTTAGCCCATCACAAGCTCTCACGATTAGCTGAAGTGATAAATATAATATCATCACTCCTTATCTTAGGGAAAACCGATCAGGCTCGGCATCCCGGTGCACAAGACATTTTGACAATGGTAAAACAAGTCCAACAAGACCTCCCGGCGTGCCGACACCATGATAGTAGCCGCGCGTATCTCCTCTCAGGCCACGACCGGATGAGCACAGCGTACAGCGGCCAAACCCCAAGTTTCCAAGGGGGGGCGCCGCACACGACTCTATTTGGGACCAACACCATCAGCACTGGCCCCCCCTGCTATGTAGAATTAAGAACCCGGGGACGCGACCCCCTATGCAAATTTAATTAATTAATTAAGTTGTTATTATGAGGCAAATTAAAACCAATGTTGGGCCTTGCTGGAGGAGTTTTATTCAAAGTCGAACTGTCAAGGGGTCCCCATCCACCCATCGTGTAAGGAACGCAAAATCAAGGAACATAATGCCGGTTTATCGGCGCCTAAGGTGGCATGAGTGGAACAAAACACCGAGCAAAAGGCCAAGCCTTCCACCCATGCCCAGTATATAGGTGTGTTAATAATAATTATAGATATTGTGATATACCAACAACAAGTTCCCTCCTGGAACGATCTTCATCTTCACCTGCAACTAACAACGCTATAAGAGGGGCTGAGCAAGCGGGTAACATAGCCAAACAGTGGTTTTGCTAGGAAGGTGTCAAAGGTTAGAGGTTTCATGGAAACAAGGAGAGGGCTGACAATAAAAGATGGGTGGCGCGACATGTAACGATAGCATCGAGACAACTAAGCATGGCAATGGTAGTAAAGGTATCCAAGGGTATGATCATCTTGCCTGGGATTCCGCAAGGAAGAAGAACGGATCCACGAAGTAGACGGAGCAACATAGTCGAGCGAATCCTCACAACTCCGGAACGAAACCGAAGCTAACAAGAGAAGCAACCGGAAAGAAGCAAACAACACGGTAAACACACAAGAATAAACATGGCATACGATGCACATCCAAGTATGATGCATGTCCGGTTTAATTATGCATGGCATGACAATGTGCACAACCAAAACTACAAGTTAAGTGGAGCTCAATATGCAACGAGTTGCATATTGACAAAACACCACATGTTATTTATTTAGTTGACTCTCGTTTATTTACAAGACAAGATTAAATGTTGGTTAACATGGCAAGAGGTGAAGCAAAACAAACTACCTATTTAGACATTTTAAATGAGGCCGGAAGATAACAACAACAATTCCGGAAAATCCTCATGGGCATGTTTAGCAATTCATAATTAAAAGTTGACATGAAGAGATAAGGAGTATATGTCACCGTGGTGGAACGAAAAGGTGCCACGGCAACGATCCGAAAATGATGCAACACAACATCTTGGTTCCGGTAACTCGTTGAGAGACCGGTGCAAAAGATAAGGTGGCGTGAACGAGTGAAACAAGAGGAAAGGTGGGGTGATCCCGTCACCGGGTTCCCACGAGTCGGCGACGAGGCAACCGAGGAGCATGACAAAGGACGAAACGGGCACGGTGCACACAAGGGACACATCTCATACAACACAACAAGCAAACGTTCTCGGGTCATCGTCTCGGGGTTATACCTTCGAAACACTCGTTTCGGGGCGGTTCGAGTCGTCGAGGGACGTAGAGGAAGTAGTCGAACTTCGTTTCGTAGATGTTCATCTCATCGGTAGGGGTACTTGACGTGTCGCCAGACATCTTCGGGGCGACGGTAGTGGTACACGGTTCGTAGGCGTTCGGGTATCTGTAGATGTACTTGTTTCACCTCCGGGCGTAGTCGACCTTGGCGTTTCTGAAGGGGTACTTGGTGTTTCCGGCGACGGTAGTTGTTCACTTGACGGTCTTCGGCGATGGTAGCGGAACACGTTGATGTAGATGTTCATGTCGTCATGTCGTGGTACTTGGCGATTCCGAAGACCGCGGTCGTCGGGGTACTTGCGGCGTCGTCTTGGAACTTGGCAATCTTGCCGGTCTTGATGAACCGAAACGAAGCAACACAAGAGCAAACATAAACGGCAGCACGGGCGACGAGGCCATGGCAGCGGCATGGCGATGGAGGCTGCTCGAGGGCAACGCCGGCGCTGTCGGTGGCGATGCGGCCTGGAGACAGAGAGAGCGGGGCGCTGGGGAGCTCCTCTGGCGCGGTCCGGCGCTGGAGAGGAACGGCGCTGGCGCGGGTACTTGAGCGATGGCGAGGCGGAGGACGCGGCGCTCGGGCCTGATCCGGCGCGGAGGGGAGTTCCTGGCGGGCAGGCTCAGGCCAGGCGAGGTCACTGCTGGACGTCGCGGAACCTGGCTGGAGGAAGGGCGCAGAGGCGCGGAGCTGGTGCGGGCTGTAGAGGAGGGGGCCCCCGAGCGCGGCGCTGCGGGGCTCAGCGGGCACCCTGGCGGTGGAGTGCGGCGCTCCTGGCCGGCGGGGCGGCCGGCTCGCGGGAGAAGCGGCGGGCGCAGCGTGCGTCCTGGAGGCGAGGGCGCGGCCTTGGCGACGCGAGGAGGAGACGGAGGCGGTCGGGCTCGAAGGGAGGAGGGAGATGGGTGGAAGAGCAGAGGGGATCGAAGGAATCGGGGGATTCGGTCGCTGGCGGGGCACGGGACGAGTGAGGAGGGAGGAGCGATCGAGCGGGAGGAGCGGTCGGTGGCCGGCTAGGGTTAGATGGGAGATCGGGCCAGGAGGGATGGAGGAGGCCCAAGAGGCTGGAGGGCCGGCCCGAGTGAGGGATAAGGCTGGACTCCCTTGCCCCTCTCTCTTTTACCCAAAATACAGAAAGAAAAGAAAGAAAAAAAACAAGAAGAGAAAAAAATGAGAAGAAGGAAGGGTTGCAAAAGAATTTGGACAAGAGGCTATTATTCCTGGACTCGCAAAATTGCGTTGGTTCCCAGAAAAATAGAAAAAGGGGCATGAATGGAAAATAAATTCAAATTCCTTTGAATTTATTTCAAATGGTGTGAACAAAGACTATGATTTAGAAGAGCCCAAAAATGTTCGGATTTTTGGAGGAGCCTCGATAAACGAGAAAAGAAATATAAGGAGGGTTTTTGACGGAGAAACTTGAATTAAGAGGCATGGGGAATATATGCAAGTGTGTTGCGGTTAATTCCAAACAAATGGAATATTTATTATATAGCTCCATAATACCAGGAGGATATGTTATAAAGAGAAATCACACTTCCCTCGATTTAAATGGACCGAAGGTCCACACGATTTATTTACGTGAGATGCAAAATAAATATGACAAGATGGCATGATGACATGATGCAATGCAAAATAAATAACACAAGCACAAAAGAAACACATGGGAGAACCCGAAACATCTGGAATCTCCTGGAATCTTCTGGGACGTCGGTCTTCGGGCGTCACAACTCTCCCACACTAACAGAGGATCTCGACCCGAGATCCTGGAGATGGCACCGGATAAAAACGGAAGAGGAAGAGGTAAAACAAAGTTGCTTCTTTGACAGGCGAGTGAAACCAAATAACCTTGAGAGGTTGACCAAAAAGAAAGAAGAATACAACGGAGATGAACGAATATGAAAACACTCCGTTGGAAAAGAGGAACAAGGAGCATTACAAGAACCTTGAAGGTTGAAAGACATGAAACAAGAGCTTACGAACCAAAAGAATATGAAACCATAACGGTATAGCCAAGGAAAAAGAATGACAGAATTCGGACAGCACTCCGACTGAAAATGGAAGGAATCAACATGAGCTTGAGGAGATGGAATGATACTGGATGAAATCAACAACATACTGCCTCTGAAACAATTGAAAGAATGGCACAAGGGGTAAGAAAGACTCAGACAGCACTCTGATTGAAAAGAGAGGCAAAACATGAAAAGATGAGGGAACTAGAATGTAGGTGACAACATTCCAGTTAAATAGACAAGCAAGGGAATAATATGATCTTGAAAAGAAAACAAGATGATGGTTTGGAGAGAGCAACATCACAATGCCTCCGTAATGAAAGAATAGCATATAAATCAATGAAAGAAATGAATGGAGAAGAAAAAGACAACTTCTCTCAAAATGAATTAGGAAGTCCTCCTTACAAAGAAGGGTTGAAAGGGGTTGATGGAAAAATCAACAATGAAACGAATAAGCTTGATGTGGGCTTATGGAAAGCATCTCAAAATTATGAGGTGACAACCGGCCACTAACGGAAATATTTGATTGGATTGAGATCAACAAGGAGATGAAAAAAACTTATTTCACCGGAATGATAAATGAAGAACGTGGGTCATTTATAAGCACCATAATTAGCAACAATTCTCAAGGAAAGCTTTTAGGTGAAATATAACCCAAATCACTCCAACATAGAGATTGAAGGGTTGAAAAGATCTCTTGAACGAAGAGAAAATGATGGTTTTAAATATCTCATTCTTGATAACTCGTGAATCATGAAACATGAAGGAATTGACAAGAATGACATAACCCCATCTGAAAAGATAAGGGAGCAAGAATTGCAATTGGAATGCATGATGAAGAATGCTTGAGCTTCAACAAGAATCTTGATGAAGACTTCGAGGATGAATTAAATGATGATGAACCACCATGAAAACTCCGGTAATGAAAGCATGAGAAGTGAAAGATGAAAAGAATAAGATTCAAGGCCTGCGATGAATTAGATGGAGGTTTGAAATGATATAATTGAAATAACTTGGAGCTCCGGAAAACAAGATGAACAACTTAGAACCGAGAATATGATATGATGAACAAGCTCCGGAAAAAGAGATTAATCACTTCGAGGAAAAATACGAATAAGATTTATTGTATGCTTATCCTTCATCAAATTAAATTGATGACAAGCAACGGATTTGGCATACTACTTATTCTCGTTGGAAAGGATTAAGAGAGATCTCGCACAAGCTTGGGTAAATCTTCAACGAACCACCGGTAGGATTGTGAAAAGAACAAATGAATTAAAATGATAACAACGGAAGGGTAATCTTGAAATAACCACCGTAAAAATATGGAGACGAACGAAGAGGCATCAATTAAGAATAGTTGGAGGACGAAGTTGAAAACTGAGAACAAAGAATCTTTTGAAATGATGGCCTTCGGAGGATCACAATAGGAAGAATTCATGAAATGCTTCGAATGGGTATAACAAGAATTCCTCACAAATGGAACACTTATGAGGATGGTATGAAGCTAGAACCACGAATCTTCAAGAAGACCGGGTAAGGATTCAAGAGGAACTCGTCTTCGGGTCTCCAAAATCTGAGAAGACGATTAGATACACCACCATGAATTGTTGAGGCACTCCGGAATGAGAATTAAAAGGTTGAACCAACGAAGAAAAAGAATTTGAAAGCGGTCCTGGAGAAGGCATGTGACTGATGGGATTCATACTTACGTCACACTTTGAAAAGAATCTTAGAATAACTCCGGAAAAATAGAAGAGTCAGGTAAGATTCTGGAAAAAGACCTGTGGGTTAGGGCCCACTAAAGAAATCACCATTGGAAAAGATTGCTTAAGAGATATTACTCCGGTTGAATTAAAAGGCTTGAATAAGATAACAATCCTCAAAAATAATTTGAACGGATTAAGAATGGAATTATGAATCTTCAGCACTCCGGATATGAATAGCAAGAGGAGAATGATGAATTGGTGCACCGGAATAAGAAAGCATTGTGAAATGAGGAAAAAGATAAGATCAACACCGAAATCTTGAATTACATCCACCGGCAGAATTTGAGAACAAAAGAATGATGAACTTGAAGCTCTTGAGCATCTTCCTGAGAATCACCGGATAAGAACATTGAAGGAAAAGAATGAAGAAATATCACATGAATAAAATGGATACTTCATCTGAGAATTTCTGGCTCCAAGAAGAAGAAGGGAGGGAGGGCGGGGAAAACAAAGACAACTTGAGACGAATGAAACAGACAAATCGTCAGATTTCTCAACGGCGTCCGTATGGAATAACTTGAAGAGAAGGCACACCGGTTGAAAAAGGATTACCATGAAAATCTCGATGGTCAAGAAGGACTAGCACTCCCATAGAAATATGAGAACACCGATTAGGAAGGTATGGAATCAACATTTGACATCGAAGCAACTCGAATACCAGAATCAACACAAGAACAAAGGATAGATATGTTTATGAAGAAGATTATGTTGCAACATATCTATCTGAACAGAGAATTGAACGAATGAATTCCGCAGGTACATCCACTTGTCGAGAAGCCACTTGAAGAACAAAAGGTAAAAGCAACAAGGATCGGATAGAACAAATACAAGATAGAAGCTTCGTCCCACATATTCGTGCTGAAAGCTCATGGAACGTGTTACAAAAGGGTTTTGCAATCCCCGGATCAGCATAGCCAAGGACCCTTTAAGATGTAACTCCCGATCGGAACAAGCCCATAAAACCACTTCACTCAATGTAGAACCCCAAACTTCATATCATGCATTCGTTGGAAGAATGCCTAGAACTACTAGATGAACCCACCTATTAATTTCTTAAAGTTTCCAGTTATGCAATCAGGTGTTGGGGATACAGGGGAAGCATCACGCACTCAACTCTAATCCTACATCCAGCTGTATCCATCCTTCAACACATAACCAGTTATCTCCGGAAACCGTTTACCTCGGACCTTCGAAACGCATCTACTATACAAGCTATGGCAATACTCACGAACTACCTCCCCAGTACTGGGTGATGTCGGGGTTATCTTGCCACTAACCGCATAGGAGAGTTTTCGATGTCGGCCGTCTTAAGTATTCCAGAACTGCCGCGATGGATTTGTGACGACAACACCTCGGAGCTCAACTCCCCGGGACACTGCCACAACCCCTAATGATAGGAGGCATCGAGAACAATGTTCTCGTCACAAAGACATCGAAACAATCCAAACAATACTCGCGAGATCCTAAAAAAAAATTGGTGAATTTTGAGAGTAGAAGAGACAAAAGTAATCGTCAAGAGTCCTCACCAGAGTGAAAGGGGATGAGGAGCAAAGAAAATCCTACTCTCCGATATATATATAGGACTCAAAATATTTTCAGTGTGTCCCTAGACTCAACCGTCAACGATTCGATCAATCAGTGGGGGCTTCTAGGTCGGAGAAGGCTCTGAATACCAACTTGTAATGCCCAGGATGGGACTATACCTCCTACGTGTCGAGGCACGACTTAAAGGTATAAGCCCATTCTGGAATGATCTCAAGTTTGGTATCTTTGCTCAACTCATGTAAAAGAGGGATGAAATTGCAAAAGGAGATAGTTGGCTTACACTCGCCACTTCACACAATACATTACATAAGCAAAACATCATCCAAAACATCACAGCCCATCTAAGGGTAAGATCCAAAAGACAAGATGCCAAAACATAAAGCCACAGGTCTGAATCGCCCCTAGTAGAAACCACTACTGATCGTCGAAAACATCACAAGCATACGGCCAAACTCTCTTCATCGAGCTCTCAGCGAAGCTCTGAACCAGCTCCTGCATCATACTCGGCTGAACCTGCATCTGGTGTTATAGTATCTGTGAGCCACGAGGACTCAGCAATCCCATAACCATGGGTATCAAGACTAGCAAAGCTTTATGGGTAGGAAGAGGTAAAGTGGTGAGGTTGCAGCAGCGGCTAAGCATAATATGGTGGCTAACTTACGAGTACCAGAATAAGATGAGAATCTACGCAAACGGTCGCAACTAGTAGTGATCGCTAAAGATCCTGAACTACATACGAGTCAAACATAATCCCACTGTGTTCTCTTCTCAAAGTGAAAAGAGACAGTCACGGTTAGTCACACAGTGGTGTGTTTTAATTTGGATCCTCTGTCAAGTTTTCTACAACCGGACATTAACAAATTCCAATCTGCCACATAACCGTGGGCACGGCTTTCGAAAGATTATAACCCTGCATGGGTGTCCCAACTTAGCCCATCACAAGCTCTCACGATTAGCTGAAGTGATAAATATAATATCATCACTCCTTATCTTAGGGAAAACCGATCAGGCTCGGCATCCCGGTGCACAAGACATTTCGACAATGGTAAAACAAGTCCAACAAGACCTCCCGGCGTGCCGACACCCTGATAGTAGCCGCACGTATCTCGTCTCAGGCCACGACCGGATGAGCACAGAGTACAGCGGCCAAACCCCAAGTTTCCAAGGGGGGGCGCCGCACACGACTCTATTTGGGACCAACACCATCAGCACTGGCCCCCCTGCTATGTAGAATTAAGAACCCGGGGACGCGACCCCCTATGCAAATTTAATTAATTAATTAAGTTGTTATTATGAGGAAAATTAAAACCAATGTTGGGCCTTGCTGGAGGAGTTTTATTCAAAGTCGAACTGTCAAGGGGTCCCCATCCACCCATCGTGTAAGGAACGCAAAATCAAGGAACATAATGCCGGTTTATCGGCGCCTAAGGTGGCATGAGTGGAACAAAACACCGAGCAAAAGGCCAAGCCTTCCACCCATGCCCAGTATATAGGTGTGTTAATAATAATTATAGATATTGTGATATACCAACAACAAGTTCCCTCCTGGAACGATCTTCATCTTCACCTGCAACTAACAACGCTATAAGAGGGGCTGAGCAAGCGGGTAACATAGCCAAACAGTGGTTTTGCTAGGAAGGTGTCAAAGGTTAGAGGTTTCATGGCAACAAGGAGAGGGCTGACAATAAAAGATGGGTAGCGCGACATGTAATGATAGCATCGAGACAACTAAGCATGGCAATGGTAGTAAAGGTATCCAAGGGTATGATCATCTTGCCTGGGATTCCGCAAGGAAGAAGAACGGATCCACGAAGTAGACGGAGCAACATAGTCGAGCGAATCCTCACAACTCCGGAACGAAACCGAAGCTAACAAGAGAAGCAACCGGAGAGAAGCAAACAACACGGTAAACACACAAGAATAAACATGGCATACGATGCACATCCAAGTATGATGCATGTCCGGTTTAATTATGCATGGCATGGCAATGTGCACAACCAAAACTACAAGTTAAGTGGAGCTCAATATGCAACGAGTTGCATATTGACAAAACACCACATGTTATTTATTTAGTTGACTCTCGTTTATTTACAAGACAAGATTAAATGTTGGTTAACATGGCAAGAGGTGCAGCAAAACAAACTACCTATTTAGACATTTTAAATTAGGCCGGAAGATAACAACAACAATTCCGGAAAATCCTCATGGGCATGTTTAGCAATTCTTAATTAAAAGTTGACATGAAGAGATAAGGAGTATATGTCACCGTGGTGGAACGAAAAGGTGCCACGGCAACGATCCGAAAATGATGCAACGCAACATCTCGGTTCCGGTAAGTCGTTGAGAGACCGGTGCAAAAGATAAGGTGGCGTGAACGAGTGAAACAAGAGGAAAGGTGGGGTGATCCCGTCACCGGGTTCCCACGAGTCGGCGACGAGGCAACCGAGGAGCATGACAAAGGACGAAACGGGCACGGTGCACACAAGGGACACATCTCATACAACACAACAAGCAAACGTTCTCGGGTCATCGTCTCGGGGTTATACCTTCGAAACACTCGTTTCGGGGCGGTTCGAGTCGTCGAGGGACGTAGAGGAAGTAGTCGAACTTTGTTTCGTAGATGTTCATCTCATCGGTAGGGGTACTTGACGTGTCGCCAGACATCTTCGGGGCGACGGTAGTGGTATACGGTTCGTAGGCGTTCGGGTATCCGTAGATGTACTTGTTTCACCTCCGGGCGTAGTCGACCTTGGCGTTTCCGAAGGGGTACTTGGTGTTTCCGATGACGGTAGTTGTTCACTTGACGGTCTTCGGCGATGGTAGCGGAACACGTTGATGTAGATGTTCATGTCGTCATGTCGTGGTACTTGGCGATTCCGAAGACCGCGGTCGTCGGGGTACTTGCGGCGTCGTCTTGGAACTTGGCGATCTTGCCGGTCTTGATGAACCGAAACGAAGCAACACAAGAGCAAACATAAACGGCAGCACGGGCGACGAGGCCATGGCAGCGGCATGGCGATGGAGGCTGCTCGAGGGCAACGCCGGCGCTGTCGGTGGCGATGCGGCCTGGAGACGGAGAGAGCGGGGTGCTGGGGAGCTCCTCTGGCGTGGTCCGGCGCTGGAGAGGAACGGCGCTGGCGCGGGTACTTGAGCGATGGCGAGGCGGAGGACGCGGCGCTCGGGCCTGATCCGGCGCGGAGGGGAGTTCCTGGCGGGCAGGCTCAGGCCAGGCGAGGTCACTGCTGGACGTCGCGGAACCTGGCCGGAGGAAGGGCGCAGAGGCGCGGAGCTGGTGCGGGCTGTAGAGGAGGGGGCCCCCGAGCGCGGCGCTGCGGGGCTCAGTGGGCACCCTGGCGGTGGAGTGCGGCGCTCCTGGCTGGCGGGGCGGCCGGCTCGCGGGAGAAGCGGCGGGCGTGGCGTGCGTCCTGGAGGCGAGGGCGCGGCCTTGGCGACTCGAGGAGGAGACGGAGGCGGTCGGGCTCGAAGGGAGGAGGGAGATGGGTGGAAGAGCAGAGGGGATCGAAGGAATCGGGGGATTCGGTCGCTGGCGGCGCACGGGACGAGTGAGGAGGGAGGAGCGATCGAGCGGGAGGAGCGGTCGGTGGCCGGCTAGGGTTAGATGGGAGATCGGGCCAGGAGGGATGGAGGAGGCCCAAGAGGCTGGAGGGCCGGCCCGAGTGAGGGATAAGGCTGGACTCCCTTGCCCCTCTCTCTTTTACCCAAAATACAGAAAGAAAAGAAAGAAAAAAAAACAAGAAGAGAAAAAAAATGAGAAGAAGGAAGGGTTGCAAAAGAATTTGGACAAGAGGCTATTATTCCTGGACTCGCAAAATTGCGTTGGTTCCCAGAAAAATAGAAAAAGGGGCATGAATGGAAAATAAATTCAAATTCCTTTGAATTTATTTCAAATGGTGTGAACAAAGACTATGATTTAGAAGAGCCCAAAAATGTTCGGATTTTTGGAGGAGCCTCGATAAACGAGAAAAGAAATATAGGGAGGGTTTTTGACGGAGAAACTTGAATTAAGAGGCATGGGGAATATATGCAAGTGTGTTGCGGTTAATTCCAAACAAATGGAATATTTATTATATAGCTCCATAATACCAGGAGGATATGTTATAAAGAGAAATCACACTTCCCTTGATTTAAATGGACCGAAGGTCCACACGATTTATTTAGGTGAGATGCAAAATAAATATGACAAGATGGCATGATGACATGATGCAATGCAAAATAAATAACACAAGCACAAAAGAAACACACGGGAGAACCCGGAACATCTGGAATCTTCTGGGACGTCGGTCTTCGGGCGTCACAGAAGGCTTGGCCTTTTGCTCGGTGTATATGGGGACCCCTTGACAGTTCGACTTTGAATAAAACTCCTCCAGCAAGGCCCAACATTGGTTTTTAATTTGCTCATAATAACAACTTAATTAATTAATTAAATTTGCATAGGGGGTCGCATCCCTGGTTATTCTTTCTACATAGCAGGGGGGGCCAGTGCTGATGGTGTTGGTCCCAAACGGGGGTTATGCGGGGCCACCACGGGGAAACTCGAGGATTGGTTTTACCTGTAGGATCACCCATCCGGTCGTGGCCTGAGACGAGATACGCGCGGCTACTATCAGGGTGTCGGCACGCCGGGAGGTCTTGCTGGACTTGTTTTACCATTGTCGAAATGTCTTGTGCACCGGGAAGCCGAGCCTGATCGGATTTTCCCTAAGATAAGGGGTGATGATATTATATTTATCACTTCAGCTAATCGTGAGAGCTTGTGATGGGCTAAGTTGGGACACCCCTGCAGGGTTATGATCTTTTGAAAGCCGTGCTCGCGGTTATGTGGCAGATTGGAATTTGTTAATGTCCGGTTGTAGAAAACTTGACAGAGGATCCGAAGTAAAACACACAACTGTGTGAGTAACCGTGACTGTCTCTTTTCACTTTGAGAAGAGAACACGGTGGGGTTATGTTTGACTCGTAGGTAGTTCAGGATCCTTAGCGATCTCTACTAGTTTGCGACCGTTTGCATAGATGCTCATCTTATTCTTGTACTCGTAAGCAAGCCACCATATTATGCTTAGCCGCTGCTGCAACCTCGCCACTTTACCCCTTCCTACCCATAAAGCTTTGCTAGTCTTGATACCCATGGTTATGGGATTGCTGAGTCCTCGTGGCTCACAGATACTACAACACCAGATGCAGGTTCAGCCGAGAATGATGCGGGAGTTGGATCAGTACTTGATGGCCTCGAACCCCTCATTGGTTACCCAAAGTGGAAGGTGTAAGATGCAGTAAGTAGAAGTGTTTTCCCCTAGCAAAGATGCCAAGGATCGATTCCCCAGAGACTCCTAGGTTCAACAAGTAGGTGTCAATTGCTACGGCGCCAGATTAGTAGCAATCAACATGGACCTGCACACAGATACAAATAACTTTGCTCCCAACGAGTACAGAGAGGTTGTCAATCCCTCCGGCCTTGTAGTTCACAAAGGGTTAAAAGCAATGATAGTAGTGATAGATAGTTTTTGCAATAGTAGGTAAATAACGAAAAGTAAATAGTGGATGTGATCAATGATGGTAATATGGACCGGAGTCTCATGATGTTCACTAGTGATGTCTCTCTCCCAAAAGACGATAAAACAGCTATGTGAGGTAAACAAATTACAGCTGGGCAATTGACAGGACCACGAACGCAAACCAATGCTGACTACATTGCAAGAAAGGTTGAGGTTCAAAGCATGGGCGGTACGTCAAAGTAAGTAGACCGAAATCCATCAATATCTACTACTAATCATCCACCTTGAGATATCTATCCAGAACATCTCGCTGGTATTAAGTTGCGAGTCCCACCCATAGTGTAAACTCAATGCAACAGACAACTGCATTAAAAGAACTTTGCGTAAAGTAAACAATCCTTGCACCCGCGGGCACAAGCACCGTTGTTTTCCCCCTTGTGGCAACAGCACATCCCCTAGACTCATGTTTCTGTCACTCAAGCTAGTCATCGAGGGGCATGAACCCACAATCAAGTATAACGTTCCCTCTTGGAGTCACTACCTACTACTCGGCCAAAGCAATAAGTAACAACGGAGAACATGCAAGAATTACTTATGAACTAAAATATAAAAGAGGTGAATCAAATATATTACTCAAGATCAATCTGAACATAATCTCATAATCCATCGGATCCCAGCAAACTCAACATAGCAACAGCATAAGGATTACATAGGTGCCTCGATCATGTAGGGCAGCTCACGAGGACTAATTAGTGAAGCACAAGAACGGGAGGAGAACATCACATAGCTACTGGTCATGGACCCATGGTCCAAGGAAGACTACTCACGAGTCATCCGGGAGGCGTCCATGGTGGTGGAGAAGCTCCCGGTGGTGATCCTCCCCTCCGGCAGGGTGCCGGGAAGAGTTCTCCTGCTGCTCCCGATCTTGGAAGCGGCGGCGGCGGCGGAACAGAGATGGGATCGCGAAAAGAGTTTCTTGTTCTGAGGGTTTCGGAGGTCCCTCTGAATATATGCCAAAGGGGGGCACCGGACGGGCTTCGGGGGGCCCAGGCGCCCCCCC
>LR738713.1:841419713-841582950 GCA_902687465.1 Secale cereale
CAGGACAGCAGCAGCAGCAGCAGCAGCAGCAGTAGTGCCAACATTCGTCCCCCCCCCCTCCCCTCCCCTCCCCTGTTTGTTTCCTGATTCTGCTGCTGCTGCGCATGGTTCTCTGATTGCTTGATTGATTAATTGATGTGCTAGTTGTGTGTGACGATTGGTTTGCTCTGGTCGCAGCTGCGGGCGGGATGGCCGGAGGAGGCGGAGGCGAGCAGCCGGGGGCGGTGTCCTACTGGTACGACGCGTGCGAGGAGGAGGACGACCCCTCGCTGCTCTTCGACTTCGCCGCCTCCGCCGACTTCGACCCGGGCCTCATGCCCGTCATGGACAGCGGCGGCATCAACTTCGCCGCCTCCGCGGGCTTCGACCCGGGGGCCATGGACTGCGGCATCGACTTCGCGTCCGCCGACTTCGACCCGGGCCTCTTGCCCGCCATGGACTGCCGCGTCGAAAGCGGCTACGTCGACGACATCGACCGGATTCTCGAGAGCATCAACGCCGAGACCGCCCCCGCCCCCGCGCCACAGCCCCCGCCGCCGTCTCAGCCTGTGGGGGCTCCCCCGCCGCCAGCGGAGCGGGTGCAGGAGGCTGCTGCTGCGGCCGTGGCCAACAATGCTGTGCCGGTGGTGAGCTCGGGGCAGAGGAGCCAGGCTGTCGAGCCTAGGAGGGAGACTAGAAGCGTCGAGCTGAGGAAGGAGACTAGAAGCTTCGAGCCCAGGAAGGAGACGAGAAGCCTCGAGCCCAGGAAGGAGACGAGAAGGGAGTCGCACGGCGGTTCCACGAACGGCGGTGGCCGCGGCGGGGAGTGGAGAGATGGGAAGCGTCCTCGTCTCGCCCCTGGGGCTCACGGGGAGCCGCGCCCTGATTCGCGGCGGCGCCCGATGCTGCCGCCGCCCTCGCGTGGCTGGGAGGAACGGCGTGGGAGGCGCGACTTCATTGACAGGCCTCGCAAGCGCGACCGCGACTGTAACCCTGCTCACCGCCGCGAGGCTCGAGGATTCTGGGAGCGGGACCGCGGCGGCAAGATGGTGTTCCGCCCTGGCACCTGGGAGCAGGAGTCTGAGCGCGAGGGAAAACGTGCCAGGACACAGAACGGAGGCTCTGCGGAGAAGAATGCAGAGGCGGATAAGGCGGCTTCCGCCCAGAAGGAGAAGCCTCTCGCCGAGGAGCAGGCGAGACACTACCAGTTGGAGGTGCTTGAGCAAGCAAAGAGCAGGAACACCATAGCCTTCCTCGAGACCGGCGCCGGGAAGACCCTCATTGCTGTGCTGCTCATCAAAAGCATATGTGACAAAATGATGAAGGAGAACAGGAAAATACTTGCTGTGTTCTTGGTTCCCAAGGTGCCTCTTGTGTATCAGGTAGTACATGCATTACATACACGACTGGGCTTTCAGTGATTATTAAGGTTTCAAATTCTGTGGGCGTAACCGTGTTGATGCTGAAATTGCAGCAAGCTGAGGTGATACGTGAGAGGACTGGCTATCGGGTTGGGCACTACTGCGGAGAGATGGGTCAGGATTTCTGGGATACTAGAAAGTGGCAGCGCGAGTTTGATTCGAAACAGGTCATCTTTCTTCATCCCATTTCATACTCTTCTTATTGCCGTGTATAATGGCCTGTGTCCTAGTTCTAGTGCTAAACATTTGCTTAAATCTATATATCGTTTTGGAACAAGATCACTCTGGTTATGCTCTAGCAAGCATCAATACGGGGACAGACACGGGGATATTGAAACGGGGACAAGGGATATGACAATTTCTAGAAACAGTCATAGGAGATACGGAATAATTAATAAAATCCATGTAATAAAGACAGAATGATTTTGAGATACCACATGAGATCAAATGTTGCCCCATTTGCTGTCTGCGTACCTCTTTTCATGCTCTCAATTGCCTCAATCCCTCTGTATTGGAAATCAACACTAACAACTGTAGCAGCCAGCCAGCACCAGCAGTAGCTAGCCAGTAGCAATCTATACTTCAACTGCAGCAGTCAGCCAGCCACACGCTGCACGCACACAGGCAACGAAGCAAGCACTCCCATACCAGGAGAGCAGGGGATTCGGGAACAGGGGAAGTTCCCTTGCTTTGCTTGCCTCCAGGCGATGGAGGCGTCGGAAGTGATGCCCAGGTGCAGTCATGCGCTCGATCCAATCTTTGATTGAATAGCATGGGAGGAGAGCTGTCTGTTGTGGTTAGTAGTTGGGTTTACCGGGCTGCACCATTCTCGTGTCCCAGACGACGATGTCCTGGCGGTGTATCGTCATTTATTTATTTTTAATCAGAAAATGGGGATGCACATATCCGGTGTATCGCGCATCACACACGTTTATATGCGGATACAGCAGACTTTGAAGTATTGGTGCTTTTTAGGTTTGGTTAACGATGCTGTTAATTGGTCAGTTACTTCTATATTTTTTGATTTACTGCAATTGCATTGGTGTATGTATCACATATATAATGTTCATATCTTCTCTAGATTTTTGTTGGCATGTTCACATATACATCACTTCTGTCAGCACATTTTTTCATTTGTAGTCATGACCTGTTTATTGTGACCTCAGTAGTGACTATTGGATACTGCCTAATAGGTAAAAATGAAGCAGCTGTTGGATAGGAAAGAGAATTGTTTTATAGGATACCACTTAGAAGTAAAAAAGAAGAACTACTGAATAGGAAACATAATTGTTTCATAGGATACTGCTTTAGAAGTAGAATGAAGTTGTTGGATAGGAAAAGAGAATTGTTTTATAGGACACTGCTTAATAAGAAGTAAAAATGAAGCTGCTGGATAGGAATTGCTGCTCTTCCATTGTATGTAGAGAGGATCGTATGGGGAAAGACTGCATGCTGGTCATATTTCTTGCCCGATATAAACTGCCTTTGGAATAGAATATGTTTCCAATCAACCGTATTTTTTTAGCATTGTGCATTTGCATATTTGATTGGAAACAGTGTGTTTAGTACAACCTCCGTCCGGGAATTAGCTGTCGCTGAGATGAGTGTATCTAGACGCGTTTAAGTGTGTAGATACACTCATTTCAGCGACAGTAAATTCCGGACGGAGGAAGTACCTCTCAACTTACTGCATATTTGCACAGTGTGTGTATGATGCACATCCATCTATGGAAACAATTTTGCACTTTACAGTTGCAAACTAAATAACTGCACTGTACTGAATACCATGTATGATTCACTTACATTAAACAGAGCCCTTTCATGCAGGTACTAGTTATGACAGCTCAAATTTTGTTGAACATCCTCAGGCACAGTATCATTAAAATGGATGCCATACATCTTTTAATTTTAGACGAGTGCCATCATGCAGTGAAAAAACATCCATATTCTCTAGTGATGTCAGAATTTTATCACACAACTCCGAAGGATAAGAGACCAGTTGTTTTTGGTATGACAGCTTCTCCTGTCAACCTAAAGGGTACTGCTCTGCTCCTTTTCTCCTGCTACCTTTTCCCTTTTTCATTTTTTCACTCACTATTTCATGTATAGGATTTCATTTTCTTGTTTTTCTCATGCTATTTATACTATTATTATCTGCACAGGAGTCACTAGCCAAGAAGATTGTGCCATCAAGATAAGAAATCTTGAGAGTAAACTGGATTCCATTGTTTGTACTATCAAAGATCGGAAAGAGCTTGAGAAACATGTCCCCATGCCTTTTGAAGTTGTTGTCCAGTATGACAAAGCAGCCACCCTTTGTTCCTTGCATGAGCAGATCAAACAAATGGAAGCTGCTGTTGAAGAAGCTGCACTCTGTAGCTCCAAGAGAACAAAGTGGCAGTTTATGGGAGCCAGGGATGCTGGGTCTAGAGATGAGCTGCGCCTTGTCTATGGTGTTTCTGAGCGTACAGAAAGTGATGGTGCAGCTAATTTAATCCAGAAGTTGAGAGCTATAAATTATGCTTTAGGTGAACTAGGACAATGGTGTGCTTATAAGGTATTCTTTTGATATTCAACAATGGCATGTTGTTAATTGTCACATATTTCTGACAGTTCGCTTATACATGATTTCAGGTTGCACAGTCCTTTTTGACAGTATTGCAGAATGATGAAAGGGCAAACTATCAGGTTGATGTAAAGTTTCAAGAGTCGCATTTAAAGAAGGTTGTTGATTTATTGCACTGCCAGTTGACTGAGGGAGCTGCAGTAAAAAGTGAGACGAATGATGTTGAGATGCATAACACTGAAAATCACAACCCAAGTGAACTTGAAGATGGGGAGCTGCCTGATAGCCATGGTATTAGTTGGCAAAACCAGCCACTTCCTCTCTCTCCATGCAGTTCCGTTCTGTAATTTTGCATCATTTATTTCATCATTTTCTTTATCCATTAGTTGACCTGATAGTATATCTCACTCTCTTCTATTGCTGTCCTTTTTGTCAGCTGTTTCTGTAGGTGAACATGTAGACGAGGTCATCGGAGCTGCCGTGGCAGATGGGAAAGTTACCCCTAGGGTGCAGGCTTTAATCAAAATCCTTCTCAAGTATCAGCATACTGATGATTTCCGTGCTATCATATTTGTGGAGCGAGTTGTCACGGCATTAGTTCTTCCTAAGGTTAACATGCTGTTGTTGTTTTCCCATTTATGTAGTTTTGTTGCGCATGGATCCTTTATACATCGTCCAATTCTTTTTCCTCTGTTCACCTAACAGGTGCTTGCAGAGCTTCCATCTTTAAGCTTTATCCGATGTGCAAGCTTGATAGGTCATAACAACAATCAAGAGATGCGCACAAGTCAAATGCAGGATACCATTGCAAAATTTCGTGATGGCCGTGTATGTTTCTCTTTGTAGCATAATGTTAACTAGGTTTTACCTTGCATGATTCAAGTTATTACATCTAGGATACACATCCACTAGATGAGCTATAAATCTGGAACTGGCTTGCAGGTTACACTGTTAGTCGCGACTAGTGTTGCTGAAGAAGGACTTGATATTCGACAGTGCAATGTTGTCATTCGCTTTGACCTTGCGAAGACAGTCTTGGCCTACGTACAGTCTCGTGGTCGTGCAAGAAAGCCTGGATCTGACTACATATTGATGGTTGAAAGGTATCCACTACACCCACACACATTTTATTTTTTTGGATTAGCTTGTTCCTACTCTATTGGCTTATAAATTGATTTCTCCAGGGGAAATTTGGCACATGAAACTTTCCTGAGGAATGCTCGAAATAGTGAGGAGACGTTGAGAAAAGAGGCTATAGAAAGAACTGATCTCAGTCATCTTGATGGTACTCTGTTAAATTCCATTGATACATCACCTGATTCGATGTATCAGGTCGAATCAACAGGTGCTGTTGTCAGCTTGAATTCTGCAGTTGGGCTCGTACATTTTTACTGTTCACAGCTACCAAGTGACAGGTGCATATAATTCTTGTCAATTTATTAAGTGTACCAGTCCCTTCGAGTGTGAAGATCACATATGCATCCTAAGTTTCACACTTGCAGGTACTCAATTCTTCGTCCAGAATTTATTATGCAAAAACATGAGAAGCCAGGGGGTTCCATGGAGTATTCTTGCAAACTTCAACTTCCCTGTAATGCTCCATTTGAGAAACTTGAGGGTCCTATATGCGGCTCAATTCGTCTGGCACAGCAAGTAATGATGGTTTCATTGGAATAGAAATACTTTGTCGTTGTCAAGGGAATATATCAGATAAGAACTAGCCTTAAAATGATTTGAACTGGCAACCTTAACCATTGGGTTGAACCTCGACGGTTCACACCTGGTTCACACCAAATGCTAAAGGCCACCAATATTTTTTCAAAAATCCTAGTCAAGTAATCCTTTTGACGCTTATAGCCTCCTACAAATTTAGTGATATGGACAATCCACCTTGATCTACAACATTCATAGTTGATATAGTGAGTTAGTGACCGAGATTTGTGTTCGGATTATCCTATTTTAAGGCTGGTTCCTTACCTGACATGCTCCCTTGATATCATTTATGACGTGTCCCATCAGTTGCATGAATATCACTTGTTTTTGCGTGCAGGCTGTTTGTTTGGCTGCCTGTAAGAAGCTGCATGAGATGAATGCCTTCACAGATATGCTTTTACCTGATAGAGGAAGTGGGGAAGGAGAGAAGACGGAGCAGAATGAAGGTGATCCACTCCCTGGAACGGCACGCCATAGAGAGTTTTATCCTGAAGGTGTTGCTGAAATTTTGAGAGTAAGTTATTTGCTTCCTCGCTCATTATCTCTCTGCATACAAACAGGAACTGGTCTGGACAGTGCATTTGCACTCTCCGGCACGACCCGAGATTATCCTCCAATCTCATTCTGATGGATCTTTTTTCTGTGACAGGGAGAATGGATTTTATGTGGAAGAGATGGCTGCCAAAGCACTCAATTTATTAAGTTGTATATGTATTCTGTGAATTGTGTGGACGTAGGGACATCTAAGGACCCTTCCCTTGCACAACTTTCGAATTTTGCTATTATTTTTGGCAGTGAGCTGGATGCAGAGGTATGTTCCATCATCTGGAATATCCTGAAACTTAAGTAGAATGCTGTGAACTAACCATTTTTTCTTCTGATTTTTCAGGTTCTGACGACGCCAATGGATCTCTTTGTTGCCAGGACAATGATAACAAAGGCATCTCTTGTATTCCGTGGACCAATTGAAGTTACAGAAAGTCAGGTTGATCTGCTTTAGAAATTCCAAGTAAATATTCATTCTAAGCATTTTGGGTTAGTGTAGCTAAAACCCTACTTTTGTGATTGCAGCTGGTTCTGCTGAAGAGCTTTCATGTTAGGCTCATGAGCATAGTCCTTGATGTTGATGTTGATCCCTCAACTACACCTTGGGATCCAGCAAAAGCATACCTGTTTGTCCCTGTAGGAGCTGAGAAGTGTACAGATGCTTTAAGAGAGATTGATTGGACTTTAGTCAACAACATTGTGAATACTGATGCCTGGAATAATCCACTTCAGAAGGCACGACCAGATGTCTACCTAGGCACCAATGAGAGGACACTTGGTGGAGATAAGAGAGAGTATGGGTTTGGAAAATTGCGTAATGGAACCGCTTTTGGACAGAAGGCACATCCGACTTATGGTATTAGAGGAGCCATTGCTGACTTTGACATTGTCAAAGCATCTGGATTAGTTCCTTCTCGTGATAGAGGTTATTCAAGTGACTATCAGAATCAAGGCAAGTTGTTCATGGCAGATTCATGCTGGGATGCTAAAGATCTTTCTGGAATGGTTGTCACTGCTGCACACTCAGGAAAGCGGTTCTATGTGGACTGTATTTGCTATAACATGAATGCAGAAAATTCATTTCCTAGGAAGGAAGGCTACCTGGGCCCTTTGGAATATAGCTCATATGCCGATTACTACAAGCAGAAGTAAGACAACATTTTCTTAAATGCTGAAAAGCAAGATTAGTACCCTTTTTATTTCAGAGAATCCTGCCTTACCTTAGTCTCTATAAGCAATTTTGTGGCAGCACATTGTGACTCATTGTGCTATTTGATCTTAGATATGGTGTGGAGCTAGTGTATAAGAAACAACCTCTTATACGTGCACGTGGTGTTTCCTATTGCAAGAATCTTCTGTCTCCTAGATTTGAGCATTCTGAAGGTATTTCCGAGTCCCATCCTGAACATGCCCAACGAATCTTGACATTTATTCATTAACCACAAGTTGGCGTAACCACAAGTTGGATTGTTTTTATGTCAAACTTTGTGCTACTATTTTTGTGAACCCAGATGTGAGTATTGTGGTCATGCAGTGATGAGTAATTGGCTCTTGTTTTGCAGCTAGAGAAGGTGACTTTTCGGAGAACGTTGACAAAACATACTATGTGTATTTACCACCTGAACTTTGCCTTGTGCACCCACTTCCTGGATCACTTATTCGTGGAGCTCAGAGGTTGCCATCAGTAATGAGAAGGGTTGAGAGTATGCTTCTTGCAGTTCAATTGAAGGAAACAATTGATTATCCTGTTCCCGCAGTTAAGGTACTCTCAACATCTTTGATTACCCCAAACTTTAAGAAAATATTGTAATGCGTGCCGGTAGAATGCTTTGGTACAATAGATCCTTACATTTCCTCTCTACATTCATACCGTCTAGTTGGATGTTAAGTTTGATGAATACCACGTGAGCTGCACGATACACGTAGCTTTATTGTGGTTATGGCTTTGGTAGGTCCTGCAACAAGAATTGACAGAACATGATATAGAGATACCTAAACTGAGGTGGGATACATGGAGTACCACAAGGTTATTGGTTACGTGTTTTATTGTTATTTTTAGATGATAGGAAGTCATCGTAAATGCTGGCACAAATGTAAACATTTATCGATACAATAAATAACATTCATGGGGTAGCATAGTCAATCTATAATGTAGGGTGTATTTGGCATGTTTCCCAAGAGACTCCTTCCTTATTCTCTGTCTCACTGCAGAAGAGCCAAATGATTTTCTTAATAAATAAATGAGAACTTGTGTTTGTTAATTCATACTAAAGCTTGTTGGGGTTCATGGCAGATATTAGAAGCCTTGACTGCTGCATCATGCCAGGAAACATTCTGCTATGAAAGAGCAGAGTTACTGGGTGATGCATACCTGAAATGGGTTGTGAGTAGATTCCTTTTCCTAAAATATCCTCAGAAGCATGAGGGACAGCTTACAAGGATGCGACAGCAGATGGTCAGTAACATGGTCCTCTACCAATTTGCCCTGAATAAAACTCTTCAATCGTATATTCAAGCAGACCGGTTTGCCCCATCAAGATGGGCAGCTCCAGGAGTACTACCTGTATTTGATGAGGAGACGAGAGAATCTGAACCGTCCATCTTTGGTGGGGAGTCAATACCTGGTAATGAATTACAGAAGGATTGTGACGATGACTACACTGATAGCATTCAAGAGGAGGGTGAAATTGATGGAGATTCTAGCTGCTATCGTGTTCTCTCAAGCAAGACTCTAGCAGATGTCGTTGAAGCACTTATTGGGGTCTATTATGTAGCAGGAGGGAAAATTGCTGCAAACCACCTGATGAAGTGGATTGGGATTCATGCCGAATTGGATCCTCAAGAGATCCCTTCTCCGAAGCCATATAATATACCTGAGAGCATATTGAAAGGCATTGACTTTGAGACATTGGAACGCATCTTGGGTATGAAATTCCAGAATAAAGGTTTTCTTATTGAGGCTATAACACATGCATCCAGGCCATCTTCTGGAGTTTCCTGTTACCAGCGGTTGGAATTTGTTGGTGATGCTGTGTTGGATCATCTCATCACAAAGCATCTGTTTTTTACATATACTGATCTACCTCCTGGTCGCTTGACTGACCTGAGAGCTGCAGCTGTTAATAATGAAAACTTTGCAAGGGTTGCAGTTAGACGTAAGCTGCACGGACATCTTCGTCATGGATCATCTGCACTGGAAAAACAGGTTTGCCATACTCTTTTCTTTATGCACTAGGAAACAAGACACTGTTGATATAACTGAAGTTTCAAGCAATGCTGACTATTTCCTTCCAATGTTCTGAAGATTCGGGAGTTTGTGAAGGATGTCCGAGAAGAGATTTCAAAATCAGGTTTCAATTCTTTTGGACTAGGGGACTGCAAGGCTCCTAAAGTTCTTGGAGACATTATCGAGTCTATTGCTGGGGCAGTATTCCTGGATAGTGGGTATGACACCTCGGCAGTCTGGAAGGTATTTATTTTAGATATTCTAGATGAACTTTCTTGATATAAAAGCAACCTAATTTGGAGGAAGCTTGAAACAAACTGCACTTATTTTGCACCAGGTGTTCCAACCGCTCCTTGAACCTCTGGTAACGCCAGAGACCCTTCCGATGCATCCAATTAGGGAGCTCCAAGAACGGTGCCAGCAACAAGCAGAAGGCTTAGAATACAAAGCATCCCGGGCAGGCAATGTAGCCACTGTTGAAGTCTTTGTTGATGGTGTTCAGATTGGTGTAGCTCAGAATCCCCAGAAGAAAATGGCACAGAAGTTGGCGGCGAGGAACGCACTTGTGGTCCTGAAGGAGAAGGAAACCGCAGCAAAGAAAGAGAGCGAAAAGGACGGTGATAAGAACAATGCCGGGTTCACCAGGCAGAACCTGAACGACACTTGCTTGAGAAGGCAGTGGCCAATGCCGCAGTACAGGTGCATAAACGAGGGCGGCCCTGCTCATGCTAAAAGATTTGTGTACGCGGTCAGGGTGAATACGTCCGATCGCGGATGGACCGATGAGTGCGTCGGAGAGCCGATGCCGAGCGTGAAGAAGGCCAAGGACTCTGCCGCCATGCTTCTCCTTGAGCTTCTGAATCGAAGTTTCCCGGATAAGCCTGACGGTAAGAAGTGATAGCTATTAGTGTTGTTGGTGATCATTGTGGTGTTGTTGAGACATTCGGCATTTTTACACAGCATAGATTCATTACCCATTCAGTGCTCTTCAGCTCTGGCAAATAAGAAGATAGATAGACAGGCAGAGGTGACGAGTGAGAGCAGAGGATACTTTTACCAACCCAGTTGAGGCCGCTGGATGTCGACATTAGAGATTTATTTACTGGCGAGGCGGGATAAATAGGAGTTGGCAACAGCAGAAACTGTAGTCTGATATAGGATTAGACAAGTGGAGGCCTCTTATTCTGTTGTACTGTATTGTAACTTGCAAACATGCATTAGATGATCCAATAGTTAGAAATCTGTGGAATTTGCCCTTACCCTGTCATGCTACGGATTATTCGGCGCATTCATTTTCATACTGCTAGACAATTGCTGGTAGCACTAGAAATTAATTAACCATAGGAACTTCATATGCCAAGACAATCGGCCATATGCATATACTGAAACTAGATTTCAATTGACCACTTGAAATTGGAACACTAACATATCTGAAAACTGACAACATATGGTGCAACGTCCACGTAAGATTGGTAGAGAGAACAAATGGATGCAAATCCACGGCAAAACACACGGCCGCATGATGATACGATACTCCGGCAGGGAAACGCGTCCACATATGATTGGAGAAAAAGGAAGCCAAGAAGAAGGCTAGGCGGTGAGCTCCATGATGGCGCTGACGATGTCGCCGTCGTGCGCCTTGAGGGCCTTGACGGCCTTGGCGCGGGACACGCTGGCCTGCGTCATGACGAGGTCGATGTCGCGGGCCTCGATCCCGGTCTCGTCCACCACCTCCTCCTCGTCGGCCGGCGCCCCCGGCCCCGCCCCCGCCGCGGCGTCGGGCCTCATCGCCTTGCTCAGGTCCTGCATCCTGAACTGCTGCGCCGCCTGCGCCTGCAGCTGCGAGCTCAGGTCCTCGATCTTGGCCTCCCCGAAGATCACGTACGTCTCCGACGTCGGGCTCTTGAACACGTCCGGCTTCGACACCACGAACAGGATCTGAAGCCACGCAGTTACACACATGCATGAGTCCAAGATTTAATTAACAACACGCATGAATTAACCCGAACAATTTACTTTATATAGAGGAATTGCTTCTTACGTTCTTGGCTCTCTTGATGGTAATCCTGCTGACGCCGGTGACGGGCTTCATCCCGAGCTTCATCATGGCCTTGCGGCTCTTCTTCTCGCTCCGGCTCTGCTTCGACCCCTCGCTCCCGGCCACACCCAGCTCGCCTTCACGCACATCAAAACTGCAAGTCAGACGTACGTACCTACTCGATCCCTAGCTACAAAAATCTAGCTCATCTACCACCACGTACCGATAATAACTACGGAGTAGTAATTCAACGTTACATGACCACTCATTTCCGATAGCTAGCTAGAATTACAGTGCAAAATACATCATTTCTGAGGTGATGCGCGAACTATCTATCTACCATCATTCCTAAGCAATGGAACGGAACCTACACGGCCACACAGTGAAACTGAAAGAAGATAGAACGAGGTGGAAATGCATAAGGGAGCAGGAGATGGTTACCGTCTTCATCCTCGTCGTCCTCGTCGTCATCCTCGTCGTCCTCCTCGTCTTCGTCACCGTCGCCCTCCTTGACGTCCTCCACGACGGGCGCGCCGTCCTCCGCGGGCTCCTCGGCCTCGATGACCGGCGCCGCGTCGCCGCTCTCCACCTCCAGCTCGGTGGTCACCGGCGTCTCCTCGCTGACCATGGTGAGCTGCTGCGGTGTTGGTGCAGGAACGAGCGTGCTGCTGGAGTGAGGATAAGGAGTGAGGATGGAGAGGCGAGGCCGATTGAGAGCCGCGCCGGAGGCCTTATCTATCCGCTTCCGCTGCGTTGGGCTGGGCTGGGCTGGCTTAACTGTAGCAGGCTCTCACCATTGCTTTCTGGTGGTAAAGTTGGCCTTGCACGCCTGGGCCACTGGATCTGAGTGCAGGTGATCCAGCGGAAATTCTTTATTCGGCGCCATAGTCGTCTGTGCACTTAATTGGTGCTTAGGCGCCATAGTCGTCTGTGCACTTAATTGGTGCTTATGGTGCGCTTCTTGGAGGGCACGACCACAAAGCTTAAACTGTGCTTCATTCCTATGGGAGCACAAGTTAGTTCACTTGAAAGCTCAAGTTAGTACAATTTATTAGTTCACTTGTGGGCATAAAATTTTGTCCAAAGAAAGTTTCATCAAAACTTATCAACATGAGATCTACTTTTAAATATCTCGACACGAGAAATGTAAGGGGGAAAATGGTTTGTCATTTCGATGCATGGTTCATGAGATATTTCATTTTGAAAACCGGATCTATGAAAGGAAAAGGCGTAGCCAGCCTCACGCCCCACACCACGGATGAGAAAGCCCATCAAATATCTCTGGTGCCGACAAGTGACACATATGAGCTGCGTCACTTGTCATTATCAGAGGAGTTTAAGATAACATTTGCAAAAAGTTCCCGTAACTAGTCATTTTAGATTTCCTATTTGCAGATCACTACGGCAAATTGCCAGACATACACACAGACACAGGATGAGACGGCACACTTAGATAATCTACTTTTTTCTTTTGCTTCATTACATTTGTTTACTCTTTCTGATTCTTTTCTCTCCTTCTTATTTTTTATTTTCAAAAATTATTTTAAATAATTAAAGGAATTCATAAATTTCAAGGAATGTTCCTTCTTAATAAAAAAATCACTTCCCAAAAAATATTTTCATGGTTTTCACAAAATATTACAATTTTTTCTAAACATGACACAAATTACTAAAAAAAACATTTGGTTTTCTAACTGTTTAAAAAATTATTCTTTTCTACAGAGTTCCTAATTCTAAAAAATACTCCCTCTGTCCCAAAATATAAGAACGTTTTTGACACTATGCTAATGTTAAAAACGCTCTTATATTTTGGGACGGAGGGAGTATTTATCAAAGTATAAAAAAATTAATCATAATTTTTAAAATATCCCACTTTAGAAAAATGCCCATTTTATTAAATATTTATGTTATTTTGTAAAACTGAAATAAAATTACTGAGCAACAATAATAAAATATGAATTACTTGTTTTTTTTTTAAATTAATGAACGTTTTCCAAATTCACATACATATTTTAAAATTCCTGAATGTTTTTCAATTTCAAGAACTTTTATATTTTTTAAAAACAAAATCATATTCACAAATATTTTTCAAAATTCATGCACATTGTTTCAGTTTCTGTATTATGTTAACCCCGAGGACATTTTTTGAAATTTATAGAAAACCGTAGGCAACTTTTTCTAAACCATCGAATGAGAAAAAAACGAGTACTCGAGACAACAAGTGAATTGTTATATGGGACACAGCCCGCGAGCGTCCAGGCGAGCACTATGATAGCAATTCGACGTGTGAAGTGTCCATAGGAGGCTCCTAATCCTACTCTATGCGACCGCCAAAACTATTTCTTTCCCGCTACGAGACTTAGGCGTTCGGTATACATGTAGGAAAACAAAGGAATATAAAAAAGTACAGGAATGGATGGCTGCACAGTGCAATCCCGTGTGACCAAAAACAAAGGAATGCGAAAGGAGAGGTGTTCGGTTCATTGCAAACCTTTCTGAGGTGTTCGTACTAGTAATGCCACAGTATAATTATTTTATTCATCGCATGCCCCTTTAGCTTCTCTCATTGCCATGTGAAAGTAATTTTTTATTCAGGTTTGCATCGTGGCTGCCTCGGCCTCCGCCCCAAGAATAGACTAGGCTAGATTTACACAATCCTTTGGAGTGACCACAGTGAGCAAACCTTTCCATAGAAATATTGTAGATGTTTCCTTTGATCCGAACGCTACCAAGGGAAATAAAACTATGGAATGAACATTCCTCTGGAAAAGTTTCAAAATCTTGTGAAGCGAACACGGCCTTAACTCGGTCTCGCCACTTGTGTGCTGCTACTGGGCTGGCCTAATTTGTTTGTAGCTGTGGCGCGAGTTTTTTTTTTTTTGTGGTTTTTTTATCGGCTTTTCACTATTTGCATCAGTTTCCTTCAGAGTTTCTTCAGATTTTCTCTGGTTTCCTTCTATTTTTTCTTTTTTCTTTCATTTCTTTAGGTTTTTTAAATTTCTTTCCACTAATTTCATAGGTTTTCTTTGACTTTTGTTTCCATCACATGTCTACTTTTTCATACGCATTGTACATTTTTCATATACATCAGGACCATTTTTTATAAATTTTTAACACTATCAAAAACATGATTAACATTCTTTTTAAATAGTATATGTTCCCAGATGATAAAAGCCACATGTCAGGTGCCTGACACTACAGCCCTGAAGTTTTTCGATTGCAGTTCAAGTCACGCAGGGATGACAAATTTCAGTAACACATGACAACTTTCTGTTAACGAAACAACTAATACAAAAGTTGCCATCCTTGCGTCACTAAACTTGCCGTAAAAAATGTTCGAAGTTACCATGTACTAGTGCCAGACGTTCGGTACTTATCAGGGTCCTATATGTTTTGATGTCTACTTTATAATACACATTGTACATATTTTGTATACATATAAAATGTTATTTTCATGCATGTTTAACAGTTTTCAAATACATATATTTGATTATATTTTTGAAATTTACTTTATAATACGCAGTGAAGTCGCTTTTCAAATAGACATTGGAACATTTTATGAATGGTACAACACATTTTTTAACTACGTAAATATTTTCGTGCATTGTATATATTTTTTCAAAACATCATAACATATTTTAAAATGTCATGATCATATTTTTGAAATTTATGAACATTGTTTTGATTTTAACATACATTTTATTGAACAGCACTACTTTTTTTTACACTGTAGAAACAATTTTTTTAAAATGTCACAACATTTTTTCCAATGCTATCAACATTTTCTTAAAATTACACTAATATATTTTTTACCTGCTTAAGATTTTTGAAATTTCCAGTTTTAAAGTAACTTAAAGTAACACTAATATTTTCTTTACCTGCTTAAGATCTAAACTTTATTTTTTTTTACCTGCTTAAGTTATTTGAAATTCACAGTTTTTTACTTTAAGTTTTCACCCACACATTCTCCCCCTCAACCAGCCGCCGCCGCCACCTGCGAACCTCGCTGCCAGTCGCCACACCGCTGACAACAAGGTTTGATCCTCTCCTTCCCCTCCCGCCGCGCATCTCCTTCCTCTCCACTTGCACCTCCTCTGTTCGCGGACGTCGCGGTATCCATGAGATTCATGTATAAGTTGATTTGTGTAGAACTGAAGTAGTGTTGAATCAACTTTTTAGCAATGTAGAATCCAAAATTAGTTCCATGGATTGCTTTGTGTAGAAATTTTAGAGATGTAGAATCTGGTTTTAATATTGTATTTAGTGTAGAATTTTTTGAGAGTCTAGAATATTAACGGTTCAAGTTCAACTTTGGTAATGTTGTCTGAACTGTTTGGAATAAATCAGATGAACTCCTATACATTAGATCGACGGTGTGGAATTTGTTTGTGTATGTTCTCTCCGTGGATTTTATTTATTTGTGTATACAATTAGTAGTGTAGTATTCTTGACATGTGGTGAATGGCTACTGAGGGTTTGTTTAGTTGGATTTCTTTTTAGGAACAATTTGGTTGATTCGTAGCAATGCCACATCATGAGTTATTCAGACAGAATAACTTATTCTGATTTGACATGATGGAATAATCTTCAGTGCCGAGGTTATCTCTAGAAAATGTATCGTACACGTATGTGCCTCCTTGTTGTCGTATATAGTTCAATTGTCAAATGCCATATTGTAGGCATTTGTTGTCATGCATAGTTCAATTGTCATATGTTTTTCATAGTTCAATTGTCAAATGTTTTTCATAGTTCAATTGGTCCTAGAGCCAAACACCTCAAAGTACTGTAGTGTTCTTGACATACTTTAAAAATACTTTGCAACCTAACACAACATTATTTATTTGTCTAACAAGTTAAAGTGCATCAGGTCATGGCCAGTTCTGGAAGCAACTAGAAGGAGGTATATGATGTGGATATGCTCAACAGCGATCTTTTAGAGGCTCGTCAATATACCACCAATACCTTGCAAGAGGCGAATGCCTCGCTGAAGGCGGGAAAGGGTCAGCTGCTGAACAAGAAGGCTGAGCTCTTCTCCAAGACTAATAAGACGAGGGACGAGAGAGCTCAGCTGATCGAGGAAAGGGATAAGCTGGAGAATGTGTAAGTGCATCAAGTGCCCCCTTAGTGGTTTTGCAGTATTGAAGACAAATAGGTTGAGGAACTAATGTGTTTGTGAGTATACACATGAAACAGAGTACCTGAATATTTGATATAACACATGAAGATGACCCCTAAAAATGGATTTCTTCAAGTGAAGAATTTGGAGATGAAATTGGTACGTCCTTTGAATAAATTGATGTGAAGACTTTGAAGCTTGAAGACTTTTGTTTTCGTAGTTTTCTTCTTCTTATTTGAGTCATAGGAAATACCGTACTGTTAAAGGGGTCTAGGTGAATCATATTTCACATTTCCAAAGTGATGCTCAAACTTACCCAAACCTATACACAAAAGCCACTTCGAGTGAAGCCTTTGGAAATCTCCAGAACAGCTGGCGCAATTGTCAGCAACAGTGACGAAGTTCATCTGGTCACTGACGAATTTGGTTAGAATGAGGAGTTAAGAGATCGCCAGTGTGAGCGGCCTAAAAGTGAGGATATTGAGTGCCCCGGTGAATTTGAGAGTTCAAATTCTGACCATTGTCGCGCCGCATGCCAGCTGTCGACTAGATTCTTATCGTGACAACGGTCGAATCAGAGAAGGGCATTTATGGCAATTCATGTCGGGTTGCCCCTAGCTATAAATAGTCACCCCCAGCCACTTGTTGGTTGGCTGCTCCGAGATAACTTAACACTTGTCATTTGAGAGCAATACATCCTCTGACGACTTTGAGAAAATCCTAAGTGAGGAAAAACCTAGAGCCAAAGTGATTGGACATCACTGAAGAGATTGATCTGTGTGATCCGACGCCTCTTACCTTTGAAGACTGTCATTCTTCCAGACATTTAGGCGTCAAGTTCTGAGTACACCAAGAGTCATTGTGGTGTGCCGGTGAACAAGTATGTGAAGGTTTTGGAAGTCTACCTTGAAGACTTACCATGAGTGATTGGGTGAGGACTAAGTGACCTTAGCTTAAGAGGAATACAGTGAGGACTGTGTGTCCTTTGAGTTGCGACTCAACCGCCTCAACCGGACATACAATTGATGCATCAACTGGAACTGGTCTACCAAATTGTTGCGTCTTCATCGAGCTAACCTAGTTTCAAATTTGTCATCCTTCCTTACTTTATTCCGTTGCTGAAGAATCTGTGATCTATGCTCTGACGAATTAGAACTGAAGAATTTCATCATGCTATCTTCCGTTTCCTCAGTTCATATTCTTCACGCTTGTATGACTATATTATTGCATGTTCTTCACTCTTACGTATCCTGATTGCATGTACTCTGATTCTGTGATGACTTAGTTTCCCTCGCGTATCTATTTCTTCACTCTGATGTTCGTCAAATTCTTCAGAGTTTGACAAATTTCTGAAAATCTCCCATTCACCCCCTCTGGGAGATAACATGTGCTTTCAATTGGTATTAGAGCAAGGTACTCCCTTCTTCTATGTGATTTTGGTTTAACCACCTGGAGTGTCGTGGTTATCTCACGGGAGGAGTCACGAGATGACAGATGCCATGGGGTGGCTTGAGGTGAGGGCAAGGCTACAGTGGAGATCTGGGGACGTGAATGGGCAAACAGGACGCTGCGGTTTACCCAGGTTCGGGGCTCTCCGGAGAGATAATACCGCTACTCCTACATGTCTGAAATATATGTGGAGTATATGTAGTAGTACAGAGTGCCCCTGGAGGCGTATTCAGATGAGGTCATAGGAGTCGGGTGCTCTGGCCATTGCCTCATGCGTGAGGAGCAATGCATGTGTGAGCTATGTGTGGCATGGAGTGCTCATGGAGCCGCGGGGTCAAGTGAGCTCCCCTGGTGCACCTTATATAGGGGTGCCCAGGGGACAAGGGGTGGTGCACATGACCAACTACACTGTTGGAGTGGACATCCGAAGTGACGCATGATGCAGGCAATAGTCTGCCACTATTGGAGCACAGTGAAGTGATGCATGACGCAAGCTATAGTGCTTGCTTTATCAGCAATAGTGTCCGCGGTATGGTCGTCATGTCCGTGTCGTGTTAGATGGGACGCCACAGTTGACTTCGTGTAGCAGGCCGACTGGAGCAACCGGACGGGGAGCTGGCCGGGCAGCCGGACCGGGGTAGCCGTGATGGCGAGCCGTACGGAGCATCGAGACCAAGGGGCGCTATCCACCCTGATGTTTTGAAGCGTCTTTTGCTGTCTTGGGCCTACCCGGGGGTCACCCCCCGACATGGAGTTTTAGTTATGTCGACTGCATGTATGATCAAGGTTTCTGCTACGTGCCCCATTTTTGATGGCGCAGATTATCCTTACTGAAAGAACAACATGTGCATGCATTTTGAAGCTATTGACAATGATATCTGGTTCGCCATTGAACACGACGTTCCCTCTGTCACTCCTAGCATCAATGATGCTGATGTGAAGAGATTCAAGCAACTCGACTCTCAAGCAAAGAACATCATATGTGGACACCTGAACAAAGGACGGTATGGCAGAGTGATGAGTGCACTGGAAACATCAAAGCTCATCTGAGATTGGCTCTCCAAGCTCAACGAGGGAGTTTCCACTCAATGCGACTCTCGTGTTGGCGTGCTTCACAATCTCTTCAATCATTTCAAGAGGCTTGACAATGAAAATGTCCAGCAAACCTTCGACCGCCTCACTGATATATCAAACAAGCTACAGGCTCTCGGTGCAGCTGATATCACTGACCACGAGGTAGTGAAGAAATTATCGAGGTCTCTTGATAGCTCCTTTGACACCTTGGCACTGATGATTCAAGAGCACCCTGACTATAAGGCACTGGATCCCGCTAACATTCTTGAGAGACTCAACACTCATGAATTCCAACAAGCTGAGAAGAGAGATATGTATGGTCCCAGCTACAGACGACCCCGTTCTCTAAAGGCTAAAGCAAAAGCTAAGGCAATTTATTCATCTGAAGAAGAAGAAGAAGAAGAAGAGTCTGAATGTAGTACTGATAGAGCTGAGTAAATTGGCAGAGAACTAGCTATGCTAGTGAGGAAGTTCCAGAAGTTTTTCAAAAGGAACCGCTATGGAAAATCTTCAATGTATGACTCAAAGAACACTGGAGAAGCTTATGCTTGAGACTACGAAAGAACTTGTTACAAATGCAAGAAACCAAGCCATTACATTGCTGATTGCCCCCTCTAGAAAAAGGGGTCAAGGAAAAATAGTCTAGCAAAAGGACGACAAATGTGATAGCAAAAAGAAGAACTCGTCAAAGTCTTCATCAAAGTCCTTATCAAACAAGAAAAACACCTCCGATAGAGCTCGCGCATTCATTGTGAAGAGAATTAATTCTGAAGAAGAATCTGATCAATATGATGCTGAGAAATCTAAGGAGGAGTCCGACTCTGGGGTTGCAAGCTTGGTCCTCGCTACGGAGTTTGTCAGCAAGTCCATCTTTGATCATGAAGAAAATGATGACTCCACCAACCCCGAAGACTGTGCTGATGACTTCACTCCCACTTATTTCTTCATGGCAAGAGGTGCCAAGGTAACCTCACGAGAAGCTTATTTCAATACTTCTAGTGATGATGACTCTGAATGTGAAGCAAAACCTAGCTATAAGAAATTGGCTAAAATTGCAACTGTGCAACAAACTGCTATGGAAAAGATGCAAAAAATGCTAGACAAAAATGATGATCAGCTGGATGAGGAAATGGATTGATGTCAAGGGTTGCTTGAGGATCTCACAGGCCTAAAGTCACAATATGACAAACTTGAAAGTCGTCATGTGGCCCTCTCAGCCGAACACGAGAAGCTTACCTATGAATTTCTTAAAAGGAAGCAAGAATTTGAGAAGCTGAGAGCATCTAATGATGATCTTCGGAAAGACAACGATTCACTACTCTCTCAACATATCAGTGACAACCCACAAGTGTAGGGGATCGCAACAATTTTCGAGGGTAAAGTATTCAACCCAAATTTATTGATTCGACACAAGGGGAGCCAAAGAATACTCTCAAGTATTAACAGTTGAGTTGTCAATTCAACCACACCTGGAAGACTTAGTATCTGCAGTAAAGTATTTAGTAGCAAGGTAATATGGAAGTAACAGTAACAACAATAAAAGTAACGGTAGTGTTTTTTGTAGTGATTGTAATAGTGGCAGCGGAAAAGTAAATAAGCAACAAGCAATATGTGAAAAGCTCGTAGGCATTGGATCAGTGATGGATAATTATGTCGGATGCGATTCCTCATGTAATAGTTATAACATAGGGTGACACAGAACTAGCTCCAGTTCATCAATGTAATGTAGGCATGTATACCGAATATAGTCATACGTGCTTATGGAAAAGAACTTGCATGACATCTTTTGTCCTACCCTCCTGTGGCAGCGGGGTCCTAGTGGAAACTAAGGGATATTAGGGCCTCCTTTTAATAGAGTACCGGACCAAAGCATTAGCACATAGTGAATACATGAACTCCTCAAACTAGGGTCATCACCGGGAGTGGTCCCGTTTATTGTCACTTCGGGGTTGCCGGATCATAACACATAGTAGGTGACTATTGACTTGCAAGATAGGATCAAGAACACACATATATTCATGAAAACATAATAGGTTCAGATCTAAAATCATGGCACTCGGGCCCTAGTGACAAGCATTAAGCATAGCAAAGTCATAGCAACATCAATCTTAGAACATAGTGGATTTTAGGGATCAAACCCTAACAAAACTAACTCGATTACATGGTAAATCTCATCCAACCCATCACCGTCCAGCAAGCCTATGATGGGATTACTCACGCACGGCGGTGAGCATCATGGAATTGGTGATGGAGGAAGGTTGATGATGACGATGGCGACGATCTCCCCTCTCCGGAGCCCCGAACGGACTCCAGATCAGCCCTCCTGAGAGAGATTAGGGCTTGGCGGCGGCTCCGTATCGTAAAACACGATAATTCCTTCTCTCTGATTTTTTCTCCCCGAAAGTGAATATATGGAGTCAGGGGAGACATCGGTGGAGCAACAGGGGGCCCACGAGGCAGGGGACGCGCCCAGGGAGGGCACCCCCACCCTCGTGGACAGGGTATGGGCCCCCTGGTCTGGTTCTTTCCACAGATATTGTTTATATATTCCAAAATAAACCTCCGTTGAATTTCAGGTCATTCTGAGAACTTTTATTTCTGCACAAAAATAACAACATGGCAGTTCTGCTGAAAACAACGTCAGTCCGGGTTAGTTCAATTCAAATCATGCAAGTTAGAGTCCAAAACAAGGGCACAAGTGTTTGGAAAAGTAGATACGTTGGAGACGTATCAACTCCCCCAAGCTTATATCTTTGCTTGTCCTCAAGCAATTCAGTTGATAAACTGAAAGTGATAAAGAAAAACTTTGACAAACTGTGTTTTCTCTTGTTGTTGTAAATATATAAAGCCAACATTCAAGTTTTCAGCAAAGATCATGAACTAACCACATTCACAATAACTTTCAGGTCTCATGTCTACCCATATCAATGGCATAATCAACTAGCGAGCAATAATAATAAACCTCGAATGACAACACTTTCTCAAAACAATCATAATATGATATAACAAGATGGTATCTCGCTAGCCCTTTCTAAGACCGCAAAACATAAATGCAGAGCACTCTTAAAGATCAAGGACTGACTAGACATTGTAATTCATGGTAAAAGAGATCCAGTCATAATCATACTAAATGCAAATTAATAGCAATACATGCAAATGATAGCGGTGCTCTCCAACTGGTGCTCTTTAATAAGAGGATAATGACTCAACATAAAAGTAAATAGATAGGCCCTTCGCAGAGGGAAGCATGGATTTGTAGAGGTGCCAGAGCTCGATTTTGAAATAGAGATGAATAATATTTTGAGCGGTATACTTTCATTGTCAACATAACAACCAAGAGATCTCGATATCTTCCATGCTACACACATTATAGGCGGTTCCCAAACAGAATGGTAAAGTTTATACTCCCCCAACCACCAACAAGCACACTCCACGGCTAGCCCGAAACAACGGGTACCATCCAAACCAGCAACAGCCCTAGGTTTTTTTTTAATTATTGTGATTTGAGCATGGGACTGGGCATCCCGATTATCAGTCATTTTCTCATGAATGATGATCGGAGTCCACTCATCTTGAGAATAACCCACCTAGCATGGAAGATATAAACAGCCCTAGTTGATACACGAGCTGTTCGAGCATACAAAACATAATTTCATTTGAAGGTTTAGAGTTTGGCACATACAAATTTACTTGGAACAGCAGGTAGATACCGCATATAGGAAGGTATGGTGGACTCATATGGAATAACTTTGGGGTTTATGGAAGTGGATGCACAAGCAGTATTCTCGCTTAGTACAGGTGAAGGCTAGAAAGAGACTGGGAAGTGACCAGCTAGAGAGCGACAACAGTCATGAACATGCATTAAAATTAACCAACAATGAGTGCAAGCATGAGTAGGATATAAATCACCATGAACATAAATATCGTGGAGGCTATGTTGACTTTGTTTCAACTACATGCATGAACATGTGCCAAGTCAAGCCACTTGAATCGTCCAAAGGAGGATACCACCCTATCATACCACATCACAACCATTTTAATATCATGTTGGCACGCAAGATAGACCATTATAAACTCTTAGCTAATTAAGCATGGCATGAGCAACTATGATCTCTAATTGTCATTGCAAGCATGTTTGATTCATAACAAGCTGAATCAGGAACGATGAACTATCATATTTACAAAAACAAGAGAGGTAGAGTTCATACCAGCTTTTCTCATCTCAATCAATTCATCATATATCGTCATTATTGCCTTTCACTCGCACGACCGAACGGTGTGGATAATAATAATAGTGCATGTGCATTGGACTAAGCTGGAATCTGCAAGCATTTAATACAAGAGAGAAGACAAAGTAATATGGCTCATGGTTAAATCAACAGTAATGCATATAAGAGCCACTAAGCATTTTCATTACGGTCTTCTCCTCTTGACCCCCAAAGAAAAGAAAAGAAACTATTTACACGGGAAAGCTCCCAATAAGCAAAAGAAGAATGAAATATCTTTTTGGGTTTTCTTTTAATCACTACCACTACAGGCATGGAAAGTACACTAGATAAAAAGCTACAATTTTTTTTTGTATTTCTGAAGGTTTTTCTAACACACAAGAAAAAGACTAAGAGAAGAAATGAAACTAGCATGGATAGTACAATGAAAGAGTGTGAGCACCGACTACTATAATAAGTGTGTGAACATGAATGTAATGTCAGTGAGAAATACGTACTCCCCCAAGCTTAGACTTTTGGCCTAAGTTGGTCTATTCCCACGGATCAAAGCTACTCTCTCCGTTGCACGGAGGAGCGTCCTCTGGGTGCCACTGGTTGGCAATCTCATCCGGATCCCACCGATAAACCGACTGCCGGTAAGGGTCAAGTGGTGGTTGATGGGCCTCGAACCCCTCGTTGGTTACCCCAAGTGGAAGGTGTAAGATGCAGTAAGTAGAAGTGTTTTCCCTTAGCAAAGATGCCAAGGATCGAATCCCCAGAGACTCCTAGGTTCAACAGGTAGGTGTCAACTGCTAACGGCGCAATTAGCAATCAACGTGGACCTGCACACAGATACAAATAACTTTGCTCCCAACGAGTACAGAGAGGTTGTCAATCCCTCCGGCCTTGTAGTTCACAAAGGGTTAAAAGCAATGATAGTAGTGATAGATAGTGTTTTTGCAATAGTAAATAATAACGAAAAGTAAATAGCGGGTGTGATCAATGATGGTAATAAGGACCGGAGTCTCATGATGTTCACTAGTGATGTCTCTCTCCCAAAAGACGATAAAACATCTATGTGAGGTAAACAAATTACAGCTGGGCAATTGACAGGACCACGAACGCAAACCAATGCTGACTACATTGCAAGAAAGGTTGAGGTTCAAAGCATGGGCGGTACGCCAAAGTAAGTAGACCGAAATCCATCAATGCCTACTACTAATCATCCACCTTGAGATATCTATCCAGAACATCTCGCTGGTATTAAGTTGCGAGTCCCACCCATAGTGTAAACTCAAAGCAACAGACAACTGCATTAAAAGAACTTTGCGTAAAGTAAACAATCCTTGCACCCGCGGGCACAAGCACCGTTGTTTTTCCCCTTGTGGCAATAGCACATCCCCTAGACTCATGTTTCTGTCACTCAAGCTAGTCATCGAGGGGCATGAACCCACAATCAAGCATAACGTTCCCTCTTGGAGTCACTACCTACTACTCGGCCAAAGCAATAAATAACAACGGAGAACATGCAAGAATTACTTATGAACATAAATATAAAAGAGGTGAATCAAATATATTACTCAAGATCAATCTGAACATAATCTCATAATCCATCGGATCCCAGCAAACTCAACATAGCAACAGCATAAGGATTACATAGGTGCCTCGATCATGTAGGGCAGCTCACGAGGACTAATTAGTGAAGGACAAGAACGGGAGGAGAACATCACATAGCTACTGGTCATGGACTCATGGTCCAAGGGAGACTACTCACGAGTCATCCGGGAGGCGTCCATGGTGGTGGAGAAGCTCCCGGTGGTGATCCTCCCCTCCGGCAGGGTGCCGGGAAGAGTTCTCCTGGTGCTCCCAATCTTGGAAGCGGCGGCGGCGGCGGAACAGAGATGGGATCGCGAAAAGAGTTCTTGTTATGAGGGTTACGGAGGACCCTTTAAATATATGCCAAAGTAGGGCATCGGGGGAGCTTCGTGGGGCCCAGGCGCCCCCCGGCGCGGCCCGGGGGGGGGGGGGCGCCGCCAGGGCGCCTGGAGCCCTTGTGGCCCCCCCAGGCTGCCCTTCGGACGCAGTGTTGTTTCCGGATCGCTGATTTTTTATATAATTTTTCTGGATTTTTCTGGGCAGTTCTCGAAACGTGAAAACCTGAAATACAAAAACAGCCGAAAACAGAAACTGGCACTGGGGTGCACTGGATTAGTAAGTTAGTCCAAATATGATCAAAAGTGTATGAATATCATAGCAATATCACCCAAAAGTGGCATGGAGCAAGCAGAAATTATAGATACGTTTTGGACGTATCAACATCCCCAAGCTTAATTCCTGCTCGTCCTCGAGTAGGTAAATGATAACAAGAATAATTTCCGTGGTGACATGCTATTAACCATATAGGACCTTTTCATAGTCATATGACAAAAGCTTACTGAGACAATGATTCTAAAGTAATTAAGTTGCCTCAAGAGAAAATCACAAATGACTAAAAGTTTTACAACATGAAACTGAAACATCAAAAAGATTTGCAATGAACATGATGTGCAAATATGATAAAGTGATATCTAGCTTGCCCCCTTTAGTGATGCAAAACATAAATGCAGGGGCACCTTCAAGGTTTAAGTGATGACTAGATACAATTATTTCAGAATAAACGATATCACAATCATGCAAAAGACAATGCTACTTTGGGACAATGCACATTACACTCAGAATGACAATCATGCTCTCGGTAGTTGGTGCTTTAACATAAAGGTAAAAGAAAGGTTATGTGCTAGAGCTTTTTATTTTGAAAACATGGAAGCAATTGTGTCAACGGTAGTAGTACTTCATATGTGTCATGCATAAAACATCCTATAAGTTGCAAGCCTCATGCATCGAATACCAATAGTGCTTGCACCTTGTCCTAATTAGCTCGGATCTCCATGGGTTATCATTGCATTACATATGTTTCAACCAACTGTCACAAAGGGGTACCTCTATGCCACCTGTACAAAGGTCCAAGGAGATAAATCGCATTTGATTTCTCGTTTTTGATAGATCTCAACTTGAGGACATCCATACCGGGACAACATAGAAAATAGATGATGGACTCCTCTTTAATGCATAAGCATATTCTCATGAGAGATTGAGGATTAAGGTCCAAGCTAAAACTTCCACCATGATACATTGCTTTGGTTGGCGGCCCAATGTTCTTCTCTAACAATATGCATATTCATACAACCCACGGTAAATCACCCTTACTTCAGACAAGACGAACATGCATAGCAACTCACATGATATTCAACAAAAGTGTGACAGTTGATGGCGTCCCCAGAAACATGGTTACCGCTCAGCAAGCAACTTATAAGAAATAAGATACATAAGCAACATATTCTTTACCACAATAGTTTTTAGGCTACTTTCCCATGAGCTATGTATTGCATAGTTAGTTTGCTTAGTACAGGTGGAGGTTAGCAAAAGACTGGGAGCGACCAACTAAGAGAGCAATGACGGTCATAATCATGCAGAGCGACAAAGCAATATTGAATTAGGCATGGTAGTTATATCGCTACTCAGAAATAAAAGATCATCAAGGCTTGACAGACTTTCTTTACAGTCTTAAATATGCGTGAGCATACGCCAAGTCAATCAAAATAAATTCTTGAAGGAAGATATTACTAAACCATACCACATCATAGGCAAACAAACCAAGTTGGTACTCCAATAACACATTGGGAACCCCCAGCTATTTGAGATTAACCATAAGAAAACCTGAACTACTAAGCACCATCATGCAAGTAGCATCTTTATCATAGACACATTAACCAATGCAACGGAAGCAAACTCTCTTAATAAGGTGAGCATGGTAATTAAAGAGAGTTCAAGCAACCAACTAAATAAAAGCTCTTGAAAAGATAAGCATGAATACTAAGAGCAGAGCACGATAGTAGCTATTTAAAAGACAAAGAACACACACATCATAGATAGACATGAAAATTCTATGTTATGTTCTAGGTAGAAGTGGAGCGTGTTTCTCTCCCACATAAAGGAATGATGGGTTCCGACTCGTTATGAAAAACTAAAAAGAAAACTAAAAGCAAGACGCTCCAAGCATAGCACATAACACATGAAGTGATAAAAATATAGCGGAACGAAAGACGAACTGATAATGTTGATGGAGAAGGATATGCACGGGGGCATCCCCAAGCTTAGACGCTTGAGTCTCCTTGAATATTTCTTGGGGGTGCACGGGGGCATCCCCAAGCTTGAGCGCTTGACACTCCTGAATCTTTTTATCATCTTCCCTCGCACACTTGAAAACTCCCTTCATACACAACTCATCATAATCTGATTAGCGAGGTTAGTACCCTTAATAAAATAATTATACCTTGCTGGAAATAAGGATATTCTTGAAGTTATACTGTTTCTCAAGATTGCCAAAAGGTTTTTGCAAAGAAAAAGCAAGCTCTTGATTTGCAAAGTGAAGGTAAGGCAAAACAGGACAGAATCTGTGAAAAACAGAACATCAGGTAGTAATCGATCTGTTCGGGATACTTCTGCAACTCAAATCAAAAAACTCAGAACAGACGCACGAAAGAAAATTATATAGAGAACGCTGTCGAAAAAATTCAGACCAAAAAGATGATCTGGTGATTTTATACGATTTTTTCTATCCAAGGACAGAATCTGTTTCCTGGACAGCACCTCACAACTTTTGAACTTTCTAGCAATCGGAGGCTATACTTGGCACAAATATGAAAAGCAAAGATACAATGATGATGCTACAGCAGTAAACAACATCAATACACAACAAAAGCAAAAAATTTATTCATGTGGGCTGCCTCCCAAAAGCGCTTTCTTTTATGCCTTTAAGCTAGGCATAATGCATAGAGATCAAGTTGTATCAATTGAACCATCATCAAGATCATCAAAAAGCTCTTCAATAATACAACTAGTCTTAAGAGGACTCTCAAACAAAGGCCTCATAGAGATACTTCTAGGTAGAAGACCAAAAGGATAAAAGTCAAGGGAAGATTCATTTATAAATTCATCACATAAAGGTGTTTCTTCCAAAGTCTTTACAGTTTCAACCCCTTTGGCAATAGATGGGTTACTTTTAGAATGGGGAGCCTTTGGAACGTGAACGAACTTAGGCTCCCGCTTTGCCGGAGTTTCTACCTTTTTGGTTTTGATCGAGGAGAAAGTAGTTCCTAGAGTATGAAATATTTCCTCAATCTTATCTACCCTAAAAGAGTCCAAGTCATGGAATTTGACGGTCTCCAAATTTTTGAAAATTTTATGCATGGAGCTATCAAGTCTATTCAAATTCCCTTGGATCTTACGATCCAACTCATTCATCTTATTAATGCTTGGCATCTCTAGCTCTATCCTTTCAAGTTTTTTCATAATGTGAGCTAGGGTGATGTCCTCTTGAATGCTAACAACAGGGGGACTCCCAACAAGATTTTCAATAATACTAAGAGACTCCCAAACTGGGGCCTCTAGGAAATTCCCATTGATAGCAGTATCTAGAATAAACCTATTCCAAGAAGTAATTCCAACATAAAAATTTCTAAGTAAGATAGTAGTAGGTTGCTTCTTGGTGGCTCTTTTTTGTGAATCATTAATTCTATACCAAGCATCTTTCAAACTTTCCCCACCTCTTTGTTTAAAGGTGAGAACTTCTGCCTCGTCAAAGACAAAAGGACCCGACATAATGACAACTTAAGGAACATGATAACTATTTTTGTGATTTTTGATAAAATATACTAAAGCAAAAACGAAAGGTAAACTAGCAAGACTAAAAAGCAAAGGTAAAAGATAGCATGCAACTCCCCTATCCTGAAGAGTGGAGTCCCAGGCAACGGCGCCAGAAAATACTCCTTGATGGGCCTCGAACCCCTCGTTGGTTACCCCAAGTGGAAGGTGTAAGATGCAGTAAGTAGAAGTGTTTTCCGTTAGCAAAGATGCCAAGGATCGAATCCCCAGAGACTCATAGGTTCAATAGGTAGGTGTCAACTGCTAACGGCGCAATTAGCAATCAACATGGACCTGCACACAGATACAAATAACTTTGCTCCCAACGAGTACAGAGAGGTTGTCAATCCCTCCGGCCTTGTAGTTCACAAAGGGTTAAAAGCAATGATAGTAGTGATAGATAGTGTTTTTGCAATAGTAAATAATAACGAAAAGTAAATAGCGGGTGTGATCAATGATGGTAATAAGGACCGGAGTCTCATGATGTTCACTAGTGATGTCTCTCTCCCAAAAGATGATAAAACAGCTATGTGAGGTAAACAAATTACAGCCGGGCAATTGACAGGACCACGAACGCAAACCAATGCTGACTACATTGCAAGAAAGGTTGAGGTTCAAAGCATGGGCGGTACGCCAAAGTAAGTAGACCGAAATCCATCAATGCCTACTACTAATCATCCACCTTGAGATATCTATCCAGAACATCTCGCTGGTATTAAGTTGCGAGTCCCACCCATAGTGTAAACTCAAAGCAACAGACAACTGCATTAAAAGAACTTTGCGTAAAGTAAACAATCCTTGCACCCGCGGGCACAAGCACCGTTGTTTTCCCCCTTGTGGCAACAGCACATCCCCTAGACTCATGTTTCTGTCACTCAAGCTAGTCATCGAGGGGCATGAACCCACAATCAAGCATAACGTTCCCTCTTGGAGTCACTACCTACTACTCGTCCAAAGCAATAAATAACAACGGAGAACATGCAAGAATTACTTATGAACATAAATATAAAAGAGGTGAATCAAATATATTACTCAAGATCAATATGAACATAATCTCATAATCCATCGGATCCCAGCAAACTCAACATAGCAACATCATAAGGATTACATAGGTGCCTCGATCATGTAGGGCAGCTCACGAGGACTAATTAGTGAAGCACAAGAACAGGAGGAGAACATCACATAGCTACTGGTCATGGACTCATGGTCCAAGGGAGACTACTCACGAGTCATCCGAGAGGCGTCCATGGTGGTGGAGAAGCTCCCGGTGGTGATCCTCCCCTCCAGCAGGGTGCCGGGAAGAGTTCTCCTGGTGCTCCCGATCTTGGAAGCGGCGGCGGCGGCGGAACAGAGATGGGATCGCGAAAAGAGTTCTTGCTCTGAGGGTTACGGAGGACCCTTTAAATATATGCCAAAGTAGGGCATCGGGGGAGCTTCGGGGGGCCCAGGCGCCCCCCCGGCACTGCCCAGGGGGGGGGGCGCCGCCAGGGCGCCTGGAGCCCTGGTGGCCCCCCCCAGGCTGCCCTTCGGACGCAGTGTTGTTTCCGGATCGCTGATTTTTTATATAATTTTTCTGGATTTTTCTGGGCAGTTCTCGAAACGTGAAAACCTGAAATACAAAAACAGCCGAAAACAGAAACTGGCACTGGGGTGCACTGGATTAGTAAGTTAGTCTAAATATGATCAAAAGTGTATGGAAGTGTATGAATATCATAGCAATATCACCCAAAAGTGGCATGGAGCAAGCAGAAATTATAGATACGTTTTGGACGTATCAGTGGTTCCGGCTCCGGCTCTGAAGCTTGTGCCTGGCTTCAGTACTTATAGACGACATCTGGCAAGACAAGGTACGTGCCTGAAAACAGATCAAACAGAGATGGTGCAGGCAAGGTAATAATCTCACAATATTTTTCATCAAACCTTAATTTATACTTAATCAACTTCTTCTTGTCTTTAACAATAAAATCATGTGCTATCATACTCTTATAATCTAGATAAGCTGGGGCCATCAACTTTTCTTCCTTCTCATGATGCCTAATAGGTATTCTAAAGTGGTCAGCAAGGCGTGAAGCAAAGATGCCTCCCAAGATGGGACCCTTTGTACAGTTCAGACTTAATCGTTTAGCAACAACATCACCTAAGCTAAAAGTTGTGTCTTGAAACAAAGAATGGCGCAAAATGACAATATCAGGGGCACTAAGATTCCCACTGTTCCCGCGACCAATTAAGCATCTACTCGCAAATATAGCAAAGTAGCGTAGAACAGGAAAATGTATACTAGTAATTCTTGCCTCTGAAACTTGCCTCGTTTCCCCTACAGTTATCATATCGATAAACCCCTCAACATCTTTATGATGTGGTTCCTCAAGACTACCAGCAAAGGGTATCTTACATACTTGACAAAATTCAATGAACGACATCTCCTTAACCTCATCATATAAATGAAATTCCACTGAAGGTGGTGATTTCTTAGCATGAAAATGAAAATTTTGCACGAAAATATTAGTGAGTAAGAGATACTGTTCGCGCTGGTCATGGAAGAAGTCGGTGAGGCCTGCATTCTCCGCCAAATAATAAAAGTCTTTATAAATTCCGGTGGCATCCAAGAATTCATTGCAAGGCCATTCACACGGCCGTACTTCCGCAGTGCGAGGATGATTGTATTTGGGCTTCTTATTCTCTTCCTTCTGCTTATCTTTTGAGCTTTAACTAGAGGAGCCTCTCAACAGTCTCATCATCATTTTCTTCCTCAGAAATTTTCTGAAATTTTTAGTGACTCAAAATAAAATTGAACCAAACTCAACAAGATTGATAGCAACTACTCCTACTAGTGCCTAGAGACTATATCATGCATTAAAAATTTGCAATGAATAAAGCACTAGAACACAAACTAACTGGACCAATGGAGGAGTCACATACCAAAGAACAATCTCCCCAAATAGTTTTTTGAATGGAGCTTTGAGCAAGGAGAACGAAAATGGCCGCAAGATGAGCTAGATCTCGTGCTTGATGTGGATAGTGATTTTTTTGGGAGGAAGAAGGAGTGTGTGGCTGCTGGAGTAAGTGGAGGGGGGCCACATGGGGCCCACGAGGTAGGGGGCGTGCCCTACACCCTCGTGGCCAGGTGCTGACTCCCCCTGCTGTGTTCTCAGTGCCAAATATTCTCAAATATTCTAGAAAAAAAACATATTTCATTTTCGGGGCATTTGGAGAACTTTTATTTTCGAGGTATTTTTTTATTGCATGGATAACTCTGAAAACAGACAAAAAATACTAATTTTGCTTTATTTAATCTAATTAACAGAAAGTAAAAGGAGGGTACAGAAGGTTGTGCTTTCTAGATTCACCCATCTCATGCTCATCAAAAGGAATCCATTAATAAGGTTGATCAAGTCTTGTTAACAAACTCTTTCCAAATAACATGAAACTGGAGAATTTTTGAATAATGCTAGGTTACCTCAATGGGGATATGTATGTCCCCAACAATAAGAATATCATATTTCTTCTTGACAGTAGGAAGAGGAAATTCAAAACCTCCAATAGTAATCATTGAAAATTTTCCAATAGAATTGATACTGTGGACCTGAGGTTGTTTCCTCGGAAAATGTACCGTATGCTCATTACCATTAACATGAAAAGTGACATTGCCTTTGTTGCAATCAATAACAACCCCTGCAGTATTCAAAAAGGGTCTACCAAGGATAATAGACATACTATCGTCCTCGGGAATATCAAGGATAACAAATTTCGTTAGAATAGTAACATTTGCAACCACAACAGGCACATCCTCACAAATACCGACAGTTATAGCAGTTGATTTATCGGCCATTTGCAAAGATATTTCAGTAGGTGTCAACTTATTCAAATCAAGTCTACGATATAAAGAGAGAGGCATAACACTAACACCGGCTCCAAGATCACATAAAGCAGTTTTAACATAGTTTCTTTTGATGGAGCAAGGTATAGTGGGTACTCCTGGATCTCCTAGTTTCTTTGGTATTCCACCTTTAAAATTATAATTGGAAAGCATAGTGGAAATTTCAACTTCAGGTATCTTTCTTTTATTGGTAATAATATCTTTCATATACTTAACATAAGGATTTGTTTTAAGCATATCAGTCAAACGCATACGCAAAAAGATAGGTCTAATCATTTCAGCAAAGCGCTCAAAATCCTCATCATCCTTTTTCTTGGATGGTTTAGGAGGAAAAGGCATGGGTTTCTGAACCCATGGTTCTCTTTCCTTACCATGCTTCCTAGCAATAAAGTCTCTCTTATCATAACGTTGATTCTTTGATTGTGGGTTATCAAGATCAACAGCAGGTTCAATCTCTACATCATTATCATTGCTAGGTTGAGCATCATCATTAACATTATCACTAGGTTCATGTTCATTACTAGATTGTGTTTCAACGTCAGAGATAGAGATATCATTTTGATTCTCAGGTGTGTCAGCTACAGGTTCACTAGAAGCATGCAAAGTCCTATCATTTTTCTTTTTCTTCTTCTTAGAAGAACTAGGTGCATCTATATTAGCTCTGTGAGAATCTTGCTCAATTATCTTGGGGTGGCCTTCGGGATACAGAGGTTCCTGAGTCATTTTACCACCTCTAGTCACAACTCTAATAGCATTATCATTTTTCTTACTATTTAATTCATTGAGCAAATCATTTTGTGTTTTAAGTACTTGTTCTACTTGAGTAGTAACCATAGAAGCATGTTTACTAATGAGTTTCAATTCACCTTTAACTCTAGACATATGACCACTCAAGTGTTCAATCATATAAGCATTACATTGCAATTGTCTACCAACTTAAGCATTGAAGTTTTCTTGTTTAACAATGAAGTTGTCAAACTCATCTAAGCATTGGCTAGCAGACTTATAACGAGGAATATCACCTTCATCAAATCTATGAAGAGAATTTACCTTTACTACCTGTGTCGGGTTATCAAGACCATGTATTTCTTCAATAGGTGGTAAATTCTTAACATCTTCAGCTTTAATACCTTTTTCTTTCATAGATTTCTTTGCCTCTTGCATATCTTCAGGACTGAGAAATAGAACACCCCTTTTCTTTGGAGTTGGCTTAGGGGCTAGTTCAGGAAGTGTCCAATTGTTTTCATTGGTTAACATATTATTCAATAGTAATTCAGCTTGATCAACTGTTCTTTCCCTGAAAACACAACCAGCACAGCTATCTAGGTGGTCTTTGGAAGCATCGGTTAGTCCATTATAAAAGACATCAAGTATTTCATTCCTCTGAAGAGGATGATCAGGCAAAGCATTAAGTAATTGGAGAAGCCTCCCCCAAGCTTGTGGGAGACTCTCTTCTTCAATTTACACAAAATTATATATTTCCCGTAAGGCAGCTTGTTTCTTATGAGCAGGAAAATATTTAGCAGAGAAGTAATAAATCATATCCTGGGGACTACGCACACAACCAGGATCAAGAGAATTAAACCATGTCTTAGCATCACCCTTTAACGAGAACGGAAATAACTTAAGGATATAGTAATAACGAATCTTTTCCTCGTTGGTGAATAGGGTGGCTATATCATTCAACTTAGTAAGATGTGCCACAACAGTTTTAGATTCATAGCCATGGAAAGGATCAGATTCAACCAAAGTAATTAACTCAGGATCGACAGATAAATCATAATCCTTATCATTAACAAAGATAGGTGAAGTAGCAAAAGGAGGGTCATATTTCATTCTAACATTCAAAGACTTTTCTTTCGGCTTAACTAATAATTTCTTAAGATCATATCTATCATTGCAAGCAAGAAAGTCTCTAGCAGTTTCTTCATCCATAATGTAACCCTCAAGAATAACGGGGAATTCATATCTAGGGGGAGAATCTTCATCATCACTTTCATCAATATTATCAGTTTCAATATTTGCATTCTCCCTAACCTTAGCAATTTGTTCATCAAGAAATTCACCTAGTGGTACAATATTATCAAGCATAGAAGTAGTTTCATCATACATAACAGAAGTGGCATCATCAAGAGCATGCGACATATCGGATTCAATAGCATGAATAGGTGTCGCAAGTTTACTCATAACAGAGGGTGAATCAAGTGCAGAGCTAGATGGCAGTTCCTTACCTCCCCTCGTAGTTGATGGATAAATCTCAGTTTTTGAGTCTTTCAAGTTCTTCATAGTGATCAACAAATATAAATCCCAAGTGACTTAAAGAATATAGCTATGCTCCCCGGCAACGGCGCCAGAAAATACTCTTGATAACCCACAAGTGTAGGGGATCACAACAGTTTTCGAGGGTAAAGTATTCAACCCAAATTTATCGATTGTACACAAGGGGAGCCAAAGAATACTCTCAAGTATTAGCAGTTGAGTTGTCAATTCAACCACACCTGGAAGACTTAGTATATGCAGCAAAGTATTTAGTAGCAAGGTAATATGGAAGTGACGGTAGTGTTTTTGTAGTGATTGTAATAGTGGCAGAGGAAAAGTAAATAAGCAACAAGCAATATGTGAAAAGCTCATAGGCATTGGATCAGTGATGGATAATTATGTCGGGTGCGATTCCTCATGTAATAGTTATAACATAGGGTGACACAAAACTAGCTCCGGTTCATCAATGTAATGTAGGCATGTATTCCGAATATAGTCATACATGCTTATGGAAAAGAACCTGCATGACATCTTTTGTGCTACCCTCCCATGGCAGCGGGGTCCTAGTGGAAACTAAGGGATATTAAGGCCTCCTTTTAATAGAGTACTAGACCAAAGCATTAGCACATAGTGAATACATGAACTCCTCAAACTACGGTCATCATCGGGAGTGGTCCCGATTATTGTCACTTCGGGGTTGCCGGATCATAACACATAGTAGGTGACTATTGACTTGCAAGATAGGATTAAGAACACACATATATTCATGAAAACATAATAGGTTCATATCTAAAATCATGGCACTCGGGCCCTAGTGACAAGCATTAAGCATAGCAAAGTCATAGCAACATCAATCTTAGACATAGATACTAGGGATCAAACCCTAACAAAACTAATTCGATTACATGGTAAATCTCATCCAACCCATCACCGTCCAGCAAGCCTACGATGCGATTACGCACGCACGGCGGTGAGCATCATGGAATTGGTGATGGAGGAAGGTTGATGATGACGATGGCGACGATCTCCCCTCTCCGGAGCCCCGAACAGACTCCATATCGGCCTTCCCGAGAGAGATTAGGGCTTGGCGGCGGCTCCATATCATAAAACGCGATAATTCCTTCTCTCTGATTTTTTTCTCCCCGAAAGTGAATATATGGAGTCGGGGGAGACGTCTGTGGAGCAACAGGGGGCCCACGAGGCAGGGGGGCATGCCCCTGGGCACGCCCCCACCCTCGTGGACAGGGTGTGGCCCCCCTGGTCAGGTTCTTTCCACAGATATTTTTTATATATTCCAATATAAATCTCCGTTGAATTTCAGGTCATTCCGAGAACTTTTATTTCCGCACAAAAATAACACCATGTCAGTTCTGCTAAAACAGCGTCAGTCCGGTTAGTGCCATTCAAATCATGCAAGTTAGAGTCCAAAACAAGGGCAAAAGTGTTTGGAAAAGTAGATACGTTGGAGACGTATGAATCAGCACCACCCAGGAAGAATTTGTTTCTCCATGCTTAAAATGCCTTGAACGTGATAATACAAATTCTTCAGCTAAATGTTCAAATGCTTCAACTGCTGCTATACATTCAAATGTCTCTGTGGTTTCAATCCCCCCATCTCAGGCGACCACAAGTGTTACTGACAAAAATGCAGGTATGAAGGAATTGTACGTTACTGGCATGTACAAAAGCCTCAAAGGGCACCAAACCCTTTGTGATGTGCTCAAGAAGCAGATTCTGAACATGAACCCTAGAAAAGAGGGTATTGCTTTTGAGAGAAAGCTGAACGCTAATGGATCTTATTGGAAAGCTGAGCAGTATCCCAAAACCACATGGGTTGCTGCAAAAAGACCTCCAGTTGATCCATCCACTCTATCTGGCTACCATTGTGATACTCCACATTCTTCTGATGAGTCATGTGACTCCAACTATAAGCTCTTCAAAAATCAGAATGGTGAAGTATTTTCTCTATTTGTTGGTATGATACGTCCAAAATGCATCACTATTTTATATCGTAATTTATCCTTATTCATTGATATATTTCACGTTACGATGATGTTCTTATGTTACTTTGGTCTATTTTACACAGTTTGCAACTTTCCTATGCCGAAGCAGCAGACACAGGATCCAGCAGTAAAAAGTGGACGCTGAGTTGCTGAAGAAGAATACCTCCAAATTACCTGAAAATTGACGGGAGATATTTTTCAGACGGATCACGAAGGCATGCGAAAGGGGAGCCAGAGGGGGGCCACAGGGCGCGCCCCCCTGGCCGCGCCGGGGGTGCGCCTGGAGCCCCTGGCCCACCTCCGGTTGCCCCCTTTTGCCTATATACTCTCCGTTATCCGAAAACCCTAAAAAGAGGAGTTTTTACGGAGTTCCGCCGCCGCTCCGTGGCGGAAACCTACAGAGAAGAAAAAGCCATCTCCGGTGGGCAGATTCCGCCGGGGAGATCACCTCCCGGAAGGGGAGATCGTCGCCATCGTCATCACCATCGTCACGGGCATCATCGAGATCATCATCAACATCATCCCCAACACCAGCACCATCTCCATCTTCATCCAAATCTCATCTCACAATTGCAACTTGTGTTGTAACTCGTACTACCTATCCTCTCTACTCCATTGGTGTTGATTACTACTTTGTGGTGAATGCTATTGAGTTTTGTTGGAGAAATATTATTATGTCCAGATTGTTTATCACCCATTTATCTCCACTGATCATGATCTCCACTGATCATGATCTCCCGGTGAACACTTGCTATATCTGTCACAACTATGTTCATTATTTAAGCTTGCAGGTGTATCGAGGGAGTCTGTCATGAGGAAATTGTTTGCTGTGTCACTTATAGATAAAGCTTCAGATTGGTATAGGCTTCTCGATAACTCACGCTTGCTTGAATGGCAGGAGCTTAGGTCTCTCTTTTATACTAAGTTTTATCCTCTTCATGAAATTCATCGAGACAGGAACTATATCTATAACTTTAGGTCTCGTGACGGAGAAAGCATTGCTCAAGCTTGGGGGAGATTGAAGTCCCTAATGCTCAAATGCCCTATTCATAAGCTTCCCAAGGAAATTATACTTACAAATTTTTATGCCAGGCTTTCTCGTCAGGATAAGGAGATGCTGGATGCCTCCTCTAGTGGGGTATTTCAGAAGAAGAGTGTTGAAGAAAGGTGGGATCTCATTGAAAGGATCCAGAGGAATATCGAAGATTGGGAAATTGATAAAGGTATTGAACCCGCTATAAATTATGAACATGATTATATTGAGAGCTATGTGAAAACTGATTACTTCAATACTTTTTGCTCTAAGATTGGTCTTGATTCCCATCTAGTGATTGATTTCTGTAAGAATTTTGCCTCTCACGTTGATTCTTTTAAAAAGAAGAGAGACCAGCATCATGAACCTTTTAAAGAGCCACCTGTTGATATTCATGTTGCTGACCCTATTTTGTCTGCAGTTATATATGAACAACCTCCTTTTCCTGCAAGGATGAGGGAGCACACTCTTGTGACATGCATAATAAATAAAAGTGAGAGAAGAGTTGATGAGCCTGAGGACCAGATCAGGGTCGATCCTCAAGTTGCATTAATTAAAGACCTTATTACTAATGATGTTTTGGATTCCAATATAAATTTTTGTGCTGTTTCCACTAACCTTGTCACAGCCAAGAATAAAGGCCCAATTTCAGGTACTCCAGTGGTATCTGTTAAAATAGGAGATCACAATTATTATGGGCTATGCGATTTGGGATCGAGTGCAAGTGCTATCCCCTATTCACTTTATGAAGAGATCATCGGTGAGATTTCTCCTTGTGAACTTGAAGAAGTTGATGTTACCATTCATCTTGCAAACAGAACAACTATCTCTCCTATCGGAATTGTGAGGGACGTTGAAGTCCTATGTGGAAAGGTAAAATACCCTACCGACTTTCTAGTACTTGGTTCAGAGAGGGACAATTTTTGTCCAATTATTTTTGGTAGACCTTTTCTTAGAACTTGTGGAGCTATAATAGATTGCAAGAAAGGTAAAGTTTCTGTTGAATTCAATGGTGAGCCGTATGAATTTAATTTTTCTAAGTTCTCTAAGCAGCCTCGTGGTACCAATTTACCTGGTGATGATAAACTTATTGAAAGTATTGCTTCTATTGCTATTCCCCCTAATGATCCTTTGCAGCAATATATGGAGGACCACGAGAATGATTTGCATATGCAGGAAAGAAATGAACTAGATGAAATATTCTTGAGGCAACCTGCTATCCTGAAGCACAACCTTCCGGTTGAACCTTTGGGAATTTTATCAAAACCGAAAGAAGACCCGGTGTTCGATCTTAAACCTCTTCCAGATACGCTCAAGTATGCTTATTTAGATGAAAAGAAAGTATATCCTGTTATTATCAATTCTAACCCTTCAGGATATGAAGAAGAGCGACTATTGGAAGTACTCCGTAAACACCGAGGCGCAATTGGCTATACCCTTGATGACCTTAAGGGGATTAGTCCATCTATCTGTCAACATACTATCAACCTTGAGCCTGATGCTAAACCAGTTGTTGATCATCAACGACGGTTGAACCCGAAGATGATGGATGTTGTGAGAACTGAGATTCTCAAGCTTCTAGCCGCAGGTATTATCTACCCTATAGCTGATAGTAAGTGGGTAAGCCCGGTACATTGTGTTCCTAAGAAAGGAGGTACAACTGTGGTTCCTAATGATAAAAATGAACTAATACCTCAGAGAATTATTATTGGATATAGAATGTGTATTGATTACAGGAAGCTGAACAAGGCAACCAAGAAGGATCACTACCCGTTGCCGTTCATCGACCAAATGCTCGAAAGGTTATCCAAAAAGACCCACTTTTGTTATCTCGATGGTTATTCTGGCTTCTCTCAAATTCATGTTAACACAGCTGATCAAGAGAAGACCACTTTTACTTGTCCCTTTGGTACTTATGCTTACAGGCGTATGCCTTTTGGTTTATGTAATGCCCCTGCTACTTTTCAAAGGTGTATGTCTGCTATTTTTCATGGTTTCTGTGGGGATATTATGGAAGTCTTCATGGACGATTTCTCCGTCTATGGAACCTCCTTTGACCATTGTCTTCACAATCTTAATAAAGTTTTGCAGAGGTGTGAGGAGACGCATTTGGTACTCAACTGGGAGAAGTGCCACTTCATGGTTAACGAAGGAATTGTTCTTGGTTACAAGATTTCCGAAAGGGGAATTGAAGTGGACAAAGCCAAGGTTGAAGCTATTGAGAGGATGCCCTATCCAAGGGACATCAAAGGTATTCGCAATTTTCTTGGTCATGCTGGTTTCTATAGAAGATTTATTAAAGACTTTTCTAAAACCTCGAGGCCCCTCACTAATCTTCTCCAGAAGGACGTCCCTTTTGTATTTAATGAGGATTGTAAGGAAGCTTTTGAAGTCCTTAAGAAAGCTTTAATAACCGCTCCTATAGTACAACCACCTGACTGGAATTTACCTTTTGAGATTATGTGTGATGCAAGTGATTTTGCTGTTGGAGCTGTTTTAGGACAAAGAGTTGACAAGAAATTAAATGTTATACATTATGCTAGCAAAACCCTTGATAGTGCTCAAAAGAATTATGCTACTACTGAGAAGGAATTCTTAGCTGTGGTATTTGCTTGTGATAAGTTTAGGCAGTATATTGTTGATTCCAAAGTTATTATTCATACTGATCATGCTGCCATTAAATATCTTATGACAAAGAAGGATGCCAAGCCAAGGCTTATCAGATGGGTACTCCTTCTTCAAGAATTTGATTTACAGATTGTTGATAGGAAAGGAGAAGACAATCCGGTGGCGGACAATCTTTCAAGGATGGAAGATATACCGCACGACCCCATCCCGGTCAACGATAGTTTTCCAGACGAGCAACTTGCCGTTGTAAAAGTACAATCTCTTTCCGATCCTTGGTATGCAGATTATGCTAATTTTATTGTTGCAAAGTATTTGCCTCCAGGTTTAACATTTCAGCAAAGGAAGAAGTTCTTTCATGATTTGAGGCACTACTTTTGGGATGACCCACATCTTTTCAAAGAAGGTCCCGACGGGATCGTGAGAAGATGCATACCGGAACATGAGCAGAAGGACATTCTCAGACGGTGTCATGACAGTCCCTATGGAGGACATCATGCCGGTGAAAGGACTGCACATAAGGTTCTTCAATCAGGTTTTTATTGGCCTACTCTCTTTAAGGATGCTAGAAATTATGTTTTAGCCTGTGATAAATGTCAGAGAGTTGGTAACATTAGTAGAAGGAATGAGATGCCTATGAATTACTCACTAGTGATTGAACCTTTTGATTGTTGGGGTTTTGATTTTATGGGTCCTTTTCCTTCTTCGCACAAGTACACTCACATTTTAGTAGCTGTTGATTATGTGACCAAGTGGGTTGAAGCAATCCCCACTGAAAGTGCTGATCACAAGACATCTTTGAAAATGCTTAAAGATGTAATTTTTCCTAGGTTTGGTGTACCAAGGTATCTCATGACTGATGGAGGATCACACTTCACGCACGGAGCTTTTAGAAAAGCTTTAGCCAAATATGATTACAACCATAGAATTGCTTCACCATATCATCCTCAAACTAGTGGGCAAGTTGAGCTCACCAATAGAGAAATTAAGTTGATCTTACAGAAGACAGTAAACAGAAATAGAAAGGACTGGTCGAATAAGTTAGGAGATGCTTTGTGGGCATATAGAACTGCTTACAAAAACCCCATGGGCATGTCCCCCTATAAGATGGTATATGGCAAGGCTTGCCATTTGCCATTAGAGTTAGAGCACAAAGCTTTCTGGGCTGTTAGAGAGCTTAATGCTGACCCAAATTTAGCTGGTGAGAAGCGTCTCATGAACTTGACTTCTCTAGATGAATGGAGAAGTGAAGCTTACGAGAGCGCTAAAATGTTCAAGGAAAAAGTAAAGAGGTGGCATGATAGGAAGATTTTGAAACGTGAATTTAATGTTGGTGATAAAGTTTTGTTGTTTAGATCTCGTTTTAGGTTTTCTCCAGGTAAACTACTTTCCAGGTGGGAAGGGCCATTTCATATTGAAGACGTCTATCGGTCTGGTGCAATTAAGATTAACAATTTTGAAGGCACCAAACCTCAAGTTGTGAATGGGCAAAGACTGAAACATTACATAGCAGGAGACCCTGTCGATGTTGATGTGAATATAATATACACAACAACTCACGAAGAACATGTTGCAGCCCTGTTTCAGACGCCAGCAGAAGCAGAATAAAGAAAAGGTATGTAGTACGGTAAGGAAACATCGCGAACCGCCATAAAAGTTCCGTATTACGAGTTTTTGCAAAATTAGTAAAATTCTGAGCCTAAGTGGAGCCGGAGGCGAACTCCAGGGGGTCCAGGCGCCCCCCTGGCGCGCCCTACCTCCTGGCCGCGCCGCCAGGGCGCCTGGTCACCCGGGAGTCCGCCTCCGACCCCGCTTTAGCCTGTTACCTTCCTTTCTCTGCATAAATTTTTGCTATATATCTGCTCGGATTGTTCCGGCAACGTATCTTGCGATTTCGTGTGTTTTATTTTCGATCTGTTTCTGCCAGGGAATCTTTCAGCTGAATTTAGGTGCCATGGCTTCTCCAAGTTCCCCCAAGGACCAGTTCGTCGTCAACGTCATCAACCCTTTCCTCGCTGAGGTGAAGAAGCACCCTCAGGTTGTTCGGATGGAGGACGGTGTCCTTCATCAAGAAGATCTGAAGGGACCTATCAAGGAGGGGAGCATCCAGGCCAGGCTGGAAGAAGTGGAGCAAGAAGTCTTCGAGTATAAGAAGATGATCGAGCGTGGTGTTGACGCTAACTTTAACATCATCAACGAGCTGAAGAACTACTTCCTGAAGGAGATGAAGGAGATGTGGAAAAGCATCACCGCGTCTGAAGAAAGAATTGAAGAGCTCCAAGGGCAAATTAATGATCTACATCGCCAGAACTGTGAGTATGAACTAAGGTTTATGCGCATGAGTATGGGTGCTGCATGCAGGATTCAGGAGACAAGCTTCTCATATGAGACTGGAGAACCCCTCCCATGGAAGCGTTTCGCCGAGGACTACGTGATCAACGCCAACAAGGATGAGGAGTGAAATCTCCTTGGGTAAACGGCATTCCCTTGGCTTGTTCCAAGCTTGGGGGAGTGCCCGGTATCTTTATCTTTACCTTTTGTCTTTTAGAGTCAAGTAGAGTCGTATCATGTCTAGGGAGGTTATTATATGAAATAGGTGTGTGCATTGAGGTCTATCACTCCTTCGGTGGAGATTGTATCCGTGAGTGTGAATTCGTCTATGATGGAATATTAATGAGAAGTTTATTGGTTCCTTTTGCTGCACTCGGTATTTTCTTCATGCAATCGACCTTATATGATGATTCTTATGGGGAGTATTGACCTTATATCAGGTATGGCTGTGAAAACTTTATTTAATCTTGGCAAACATAGCTTTGGTCATAACAACAAGCATGATTTTCTTAAAGTATCGACATAGCCAAAACCTTTATGTTATTATGGTTGAAGTGTTATGCTGACAAGGAAGACAACTTGATGTGTTATGCTTATTTCAATGTTTATGCTTTATATTGTTTTGCATCTTAGTCATCATCAATTGTCTGTTCTCTCAAAACCTTTGCTAGCCTAACTCTGTACTAAGCGGAATTCTGCTTGTGCATCCATACCCTTAAACCAATACCTTCCATATGAGTCCACCATACCTTCCTACTCGTGGTATTCCACTACCACCTCCTAAAGTACAGAATTTATGTGTTATCCTTAAATGTTCAAAATCTTTTATTTTTTGTGCCTCTGCTTTAGCTCATGAGGAAGTAATAGTTAATTCATGATCTTTTTGAGTTGGACAAGCTTCATCCCGGGATTGCATGTCTAATGTGCAAACCCATAATACGAGAAGGAACTGGCAAAGGGTGCGCCCGGCTCAAAAATAATATAACAAACAAACCCTCCTTCACGCTTTGTTCATGAGAAATCAGAAAACCTTGGCAGTGATAAACAAAGGAGAATAAGAGGATGTGATCGTCCTCGTGCGGGAGCCGTTCCTTGAAACTTGTCCAGCTCAAGAAGTAATTGGGTTATCTATTAGCATTCGTTGACAAATCATGCACCTCTCAAAACTTGTTTTCATTCTGTTTGATTTAAGGATAGCACATAAGTTTTTCCTACTACCCTAGAGCAGGGCCTATCTTTTAATTTTAAATTGAGTCAGTTATTCCTACGTCCTTCTATTCTTAAAGAGAGCAGACATTTGATGTTGATAAGGATTCATTCATATAAAGTTGCATTAAGATTTGTCATATCATATCCTTGTTGACATTATCATTTGATAAGTAAGTTGTTTGTCAAGCCCAGCTAAGGCAAATATCTTCCTCTGTGTTAACATTTTCACTTCTTGCCTAATAACATGTTCTTTCAAAAGCTTCGGTTAATCTCATCAAAACGTAAAGAAAGAGCAAAAGTAAAAGCTATTAGTTGTTCCTTGACCAAAGGACATGTTTGCCATGATTCAATGAGTTTCCTTAGCCCTACTTCCAAATATAAGTGTTACTACTCTTTTATAAGGGTCGTATGAGTTGAAGATTGCTGTTGAGGATATTTGAGTTGGTGAAGAAACTGTGATACTTCTTGTCCGTATTCTATTTATCGACACTTCACTCTCTAAACTTGTGGACAGGTTTACTGAGCTCAGTATTCGCTTGGGGACAAGCGAGGTCTAAGCTTGGGGGTGTTGATACGTCCAAAATGCATCACTATTTTATATCGTAATTTATCCTTATTCATTGATATATTTCACGTTACGATGATGTTCTTATGTTACTTTGGTCTATTTTACACAGTTTGCAACTTTCCTATGCCGAAGCAGCAGACGCAGGATCCAGCAGTAAAAAGTGGACGCTGAGTTGCTGAAGAAGAATACCTCCAAATTACCTGAAAATTGACGGGAGATATTTTTCAAACGGATCACGAAGGCATGCGAAAGGGGAGCCAGAGGGGGGCCACAGGGTGCCCAGGCGCCCTGGGGGCGCGCCCCCTGGCCGCGCCGGGGGGGCGCCTGGAGCCCCTGGCCCACCTCCGGTTGCCCCCTTTTGCCTATATACTCTCCGTTATCCGAAAACCCTAAAAACAGGAGTTTTTACGGAGTTCCGCCGCCGCTCCATGGCGGAAACCTACAGAGAAGAAAAAGCCATCTCCGGTGGGCAGATTCCGCCGGGGAGATCACCTCCTGGAAGGGGAGATCGTCGCCATCGTCATCACCATCGTCACGGGCATCATCGAGATCATCATCAACATCATCCCCAACACCAGCACCATCTCCATCTTCATCCAAATCTCATCTCACAATTGCAACTTGTGTTGTAACTCGTACTACCTATCCTCTCTACTCCATTGGTGTTGATTACTACTTTGTGGTGAATGCTATTGAGTTTTGTTGGAGAAATATTATTATGTCCAGATTTTTTATCACCCATTTATCTCCACTGATCATGATCTCTTTTATGTCTCATGAGTAGTTACCTTAGTTCTTGAGGACATGGGGAAAGTCTTGTTGTTAGTAGTCATATGCTGTTGAAGCAATATGTGTTGTTTGATACTTAAGTTGCGTTGTCATTCTACTAGTGGTGTTGTGTGAGTCGAACACTCAACACTTCGCCTTATTAAGGACCTAGGAGAATACATTGTGTACAAAGAATGCTTACGGTGGGTTGCCGGAGTGACAGAAACCTGAACCCCAGTTCGCACGCTTTTGCATAAGGGAACAATGGATCCCCGATCGTATTGCTATGGTTAGGCTTTTGCCTTAAATTCTATCTTGTATTTGCGGATGCTTGCAAGGTGTTTAATCATAAGAGTGCACTCATCTTAGTCTAGAGAGTGTACTAGCATAGATCCACCCACTCAACACTTATCAACACATAACATAGTATCGATGCGGAATATGGTGAAAGCACATGACTACTTCTCCCGTGTGTCCTCAGGAACGCTTTAGCCTTTATAAGTTCAGTTGCTAGGCCTCTCCTTTGCTAAGAAAGGATTGGGCCACTTGTTACTCTCAGTGCCTTTTACATTGCTTGCTTTTACTTTCCTGTTGCTTATATCGAGAAAACCCCTAAAAAGTTATCTTTCAGTGCTTGTAGTAATTTCTTGCTCAGAATCGCTTATCAATACCTTCTGCTCCTCGTTGGGTTCGACACTCTTACTTATCGAAAACGCTGCAATAGATCCCTTATGGTTGTGGGTCATCATGGTACTAACTGCAGGAATGGCCCGCCAGTGAAGAAAATCTAGGTGCCTAAAAGTGTTCTTCAAAATCTTCAGGTGAATGTTGTCATGACACCACCGAAGAAAAGGAACAACCCTAGGGTAACTTCTTCACATGGACCAAAGTCGTCAAATGGACGCATACCAACTCATGCTCATGCTAACACTTCTATGCAGGGAAACAGACAACGATCTGATGAATATGTGCATTATTCTTCAAATCACTATGGGCACATTTCTCTACATATTCATATGCGTACTATACACCCGATGTTAAGAGAAATGCATATTCTTCATTGCCTAAGTTCTCAATCAATGCTTTGCGTTACATTGCTTCTCAGCACCCATTCACATGTGGATGATTAAGAAGAAAAACTAATCTCTTCTATAGGGTCAGGTCTTCAGATACAATAAATGTCTGATACATCTCCAACGTATCTATAATTTTTTATTGTTCCATGCTATTATATATTCTGTTTTGGATGTTTAATGGGCTTTATTATACACTTTTATATTATTTTTGGGACTACCCTACTAACCCAAGGCCCAGTGTAGATTGCTGTTTTTTTGCCTATTTCAGTGTTTCGCAGAACATGAATATCAAACGGAGTCCAAACGGAATGAAACCTTCGGGGGAGTTATTTTTGGAATGATATCTTCACGAGAGACTTGGAGTACAAGTCAGAGAAGAAACGAGGTGCCCACGAGGGGGCATGGCACGCCCACAGGGGGTAGGCGCGCCCCCACCCTCGTGGGCCCCATTTTGCTCCACCGACGTACTTTTTCCTCCTATATATATCCACGTACCCTGAAAACATCGAGGAGCACGAAGAAACCCTAATTCCATCGCCGTAACCTTTCGTTCCCGAGAGATCCCATCTTGGGGCCTGTTCCGGAGCTCCACCGGAGGGGGCATCGATCACGGAGGGCTTCTACATCAATACCATAGCCTCTTCGATGAGTTGTGAGTAGTTTACCACAGACCTTCGGGTCCATAGTTATTAGCTAGATGGTTTCCTCTCTCTCTTCGAATCTCAATACAAAGTTCTCCTCGATCTTCGAGGAGATCTAGTCGATGTAATATTTTTGCGGTGTGTTTGTCGAGATCTGATGAATTGTGGGTTTATGATCAAGATTATCTATGAACAATATTTGATTCTTTTCTGAAATCTTTTATGTATGATTATAATATCCTTGCAAGTCTCTTCGAATTATTGGTTTGGTTTGGCCTACTAGATCTATAGTCTTGCAATGGGAGAAGTGCTTGGCTTTGGGTTCAATCTTGCGGTGTCCTTTCCCAGTGACAACAGGGGAAGCAAGGCACGTATAGTATTGTTGCCATCGAGGATAAAAAGATGGGGTTTATATCATATTGCTTGAGTTTATCCCTCTACATCATGTCATCTTGCTTAAGGCGTTACTCTGTTCTTATGAACTTAATACTCTAGATGCATGCTGGATAGCGGTCGATGTGTGGAGTAATAGTACTAGATGCAGAATCGTTTTGGTCTACTTGTCACGGATGTGATGCCTATATATAATGATCATGCCTAGATATTCTCATAACTATGCGCTTTTCTATCAATTGCTCGACAGTAATTTGTTCACCCATCGTAGAATTCTGCTATCATGAGAGAAGCCACTAGTGAAACCTATGCCCCCCGGGTCTATTCTCATCATAGTAATCTTCCATCTACTTTACTTTGCATTATTTACTTTCTGTTTCTATACCAAAAATACCAAAAATATTATCTTATCATATCTATTGGATCTCACTCTCGTAAGTGACCGTGAAGGGATTGAAAACCCCTTATCGCATTGGCTGTGAGGTTCTTATTTGTTTGTGTAGGTACGAGGGACTCGCGCGTGGTCTCCTACTGGATTGATACCTTGGTTCTCAAAAACTGAGGGATATACTTATGCTACTGTGCTGCATCACCCTTTCCTCTTCGAGGGAATACAACGCAAGCTCGAGAAGTAGCAAGAAGAATTTCTGGCGCCGTTACCGGGGAGATCTACGCAAAAGTCATATACCAAGTACCTATCACAAACCCTTATCCCTCGCACTACATTAGTTGCCTCTTGTTTTCCTCTCCCCCACTTCACCCTTGCCGTTTTATTTCCCCTTCTTTTTCCATGTGTTTTACCGTTTGCTTGCCTCTTGTTTGCTGGTGTGTTGGATTGCTTGCTTGTCACTATGGCTCAAGATAATACCAAATTGTGTGACTTTTGCAATACCAACAATAATGATTTTATTAGCACTCCGATTGCTCCTATCTTAGATGTTGAATCTTGTGAGATGAATGCTGCTATGTTGAATCTTGTCATGAAAGATCAATTTTCTGGCCTTCCTAGGGAAGATGCCGCTACCCATCTAAACAACTTTGTTGATTTGTGCGATATGCAAAAGAAGAGGGATACGAAAAATGATATTGTTAAATTGAAGCTATTTCCGTTTTCACTTAGAGATCGTGCTAAAACTTGTTTTTCCTCTTTGCCTAGAAATAGTATTGATTCATGGAATAAGTGCAAAGATGCCTTTATCTCTAAGTATTTTCCTCCCGCTAAGATTATCTCTCTTAGAAACGATATTATGAATTTTAAGCAACTAGATCATGAGCATGTTGCACAAGCTTGGGAGAGAATGAAATTAATGATACATAATTGCCCTACACATGGTTTGAACTTATGGATGATTATACAATTTTTTTATGCCGGCTTGAATTTTGCTTCTAGAAATCTTTTAGATTCGGCCGCGGGGGTCACGTTCATGTAAATCACTTTAGGAGAAGCTACCAAACTCCTAGACAATATTATGGTTAACTACTCTCAATGGCACACCGAAAGATCTACTAGTAAAAAAGTGCATGCTATTGAAGAGATTAGTGTTTTGAGTGGAAAGATGGATGAACTTATGAAATTATTTGCTACTAAGAGTGCTTCTTCTGATCCTAATGATATGCCTTTATCCACGTTGATAGAAAGTAATAATGAATCTTTGGATGTGAATTTTGTTGGTAGGAATAATTTTGGCAACAATGCTTATAGAGGAAACTTTAATCCTAGACCTTTTCCTAGTAATTCCTCTAATAATTATGGTATTTCCTACAACAACTCTTATGGTAATTTTGGTATGATGCCCTCTAAATTTGAGACTAGTGTTAAAGAGTATATGAATTCGCAAAAGAATTTAATGCTTTGCTTGAAGAAAGATTGCTTAAGATTGATGAGTTGGCTAGAAACGTGGATAGAATTACTCTTGATGTTGATTCTTTGAAATTTAGATCTATTCCACCTAATAATGATATCAATGAGTCTCTCAAAGCCATGAGAATTTCATTGATGAGTGCAAAGAAAGAACCGCTAGGATGCGTGCTAAAAGAGATTGCTTTATGAAAGCGTGTTCTCCTAGTTATCATGAAAATAAGGATGAAGATCTGAAAGTGATTGATGTGTCTCCTATTAAATCCTTGTTTTCTAGTATGAATCTTGATAAAGATGGGACTGGAGATGAGTCTAATTTAGCTAAAAGGTCTCCCAATGATTCAGAGTTTTTAGATCTTGATGCTAAAATTGTTAAAAGTGGGATTGAAGAGATCAAAACTTTACATAGCAATGAACCCACTATTTTGGATTTCAAGGGATTTAATTATGATAATTTCTCCTTAATATATTGTATTTCCTTATTGCAATCCGTGCTAAATTCTCCGCACGCTTATAGTCAAAATAAGGCTTTTACCAAACACATAGTTGATGATTTAATGCAATATTATGAAGAAAAACTTGAATTAGAAGTTTCTATCCCTAGAAAGCTTAATGATGACTGGGAACCTACTATTAAAATTAAGATTAAAGATCATGAATGCTTTTCTTTGTGTGATTTGGGTGCAAGTGTTTCCACAATTCCAAAAGCTTTGTGTGATATGTTAGGTTTCCATGAACTTGATGATTGTTCTTTAAATTTGCATCTTGCGGATTCTACCATTAAGAAACCTATGGTAAGGATTAATGATGTTCTTATTGTTGCCAATAGGAATTATGTGCCCATAGATTTCATCGTTCTTGATATGGATTGCAATCCTACATGTCCTATTATCCTTAGTAGACCTTTCCTTAGAACGATTGGTGCAATTATTGATATGAAGGAAATATTAGATTCCAATTTCTGTTAAGGAAAGGCATGGAACACTTTCCTAGAAATAAAATCAAATTACCTTATGAATCTATTATGAGATCCACTTATGGATTGCCTACAAAAGATGGCAATACCTAGATCTATTCTTGTATCGTGCCTAGCTAGGGGCGTTAAACGATAGCGCATGTTGGGAGGCAACCCAATTTTATTTTCTTCGTTTTTGCTTTTGTTTAGGAATAAATATTGCATCTAGCTTCTATTTAGATGTGGTTTTGTGTTTTAATTAGTGTTTGTGCCAAGTAGAACCTTTGGGAAGACTTGTGTGAAGTTTATGTGATCATGCTGTAAAAAACAGAAATTTTAGCGCTCACAAGATTAGCTATCATTTTTTACTGGAGAGTGATTTTGTGGCACCCCGGATTAGAGCGACCGGTTTACCTTACATTGCCAGCCCAGAGACCTTGTCTTCTGGCAACAAACAAAATCTTGGTACAGAAAACAACCGCTTTATTGATACTAGCGTACCATAGTTTTATATTACAACAGTTAGCGAGGCCGAGCGGCACACATGGTGCGGCTAGACAATATGTACATTACTTAATGAACATAAAAGGGCCTCGGGCATAAACTACACAGCAGCGGAACGTCGTCGTAGCGGGACTCCATCTCACAGGGACACCAATGTGGATACGGACTAGACTCAGACGACGCTTCTTTCCAGTGGAACTTTCCTGAAATCTGGCATGACACGCCAGGTCAGTACTTTGAATGTACTTGCAAGCTTACAGCAAAACAAAATAATAATGACAAACAATATCATGATAGTTAATCAATATTAAATATGTAGCAACAAACTTAAATGAATATTCACTAACATGCTGTGCTCATGCCTTTGCATAAATAAAACTTCGGTCCATCTTACTCATGATAATTTATTATAACTACCAACTTATTCACTTCAACAAGATATAAATCGTGACCCTTCCAGTGATCACAAACCTGCCCATACTGGGTCTCAAAACATCTCGGTGCCTCTTCCATCAATTTATTATAGCACCAAAAATTTGAAGGAAATATGCCCTAGAGGCAATAATAAAGTTGTTATTTATATTTCCTTATATCATGATAAATGTTTATTATTCATGCTAGAATTGTATTAACCGGAAACTTAGTACATGTGTGAATACATAGACAAAACAGAGTGTCCCTAGTATGCCTCTACTAGACTAGCTCATTGATCAAAGATGGTTATGTTTCCTAACCATAGACATGAGTTGTCATTTGATCAACGGGATCACATCATTAGGAGAATGATGTGATGGACTAGACCCATCCGTTAGCTTAGCACTATGATCGTTTAGTTTTACTGCTATTGCTTTCTTCATGACTTATACATGTTCCTATGACTATGAGATTATGCAACTCCCGAATACCATAGGAACACCTTGTGTGCTATCAAACGTCACAACATAACTGGGTGATCATAAAGATGCTCTACAGGTGTCTCCGAAATTATTCGTGGTGTTGGCATAGATCAAGACTAGGATTTGTCACTCCGAGTGTCGGAGAGGTATCTCTGGGCCCTCTCGGTAATGCACATCATAATAAGCCTTGCAAGCAAATGACTAATGAGTTAGTCACGAGATGATGTATTATGGAACGAGTAAAGAGACTTGCCGGTAACGAGATTGAACTAGGTATAGAGATACCGACGATCGAATCTCGGGTAAGTAACATACCGATGACAAAAGGAACAACGTATGTTGTTATGCGATTTGACCGATAAAGATCTCCGTAGAATATGTAGGAGCCAATATGAGCATCCAGGTTCCGCTATTGGTTATTTACCGGAGATGAGTCTCGGTCATATCTACATAGTTCTCGAACCCGTAGGGTCCGCACGCTTAACGTTTGATGACGATCGGTATTATGAGTTTATGAGTTTTGATGTACCGAAGGAGTTCGGAGTCCCAGATGAGACCAGGGACATGAAGAGGAGTCTCGAAATGGTCGAGACGTGAAGATCGATATATTGGATGACTATATTCGGACATCGGAAAGGTTCCGAGTGATTGGGGTATTTTTCGGAGTATATGGGCCTTATTGGGCCATACGGGAATAGAGGAGAAAGGCCAAAAGGAAGGAGGCGCGCGCCCCCCTCTGGTCCGAATTGGACAAGGGGTGCAGCCCCCTTTTCCTTCTTCCTCTCCACCTCTTTCCTTCTCTCCTACTCCGGAAAGGAAAGGGGAATCCTACTAGGACTTGGGAGTCCTAGTAGGACTCCCCACACTTGGCGCGCCCCCTCTAGGGCCGGCCTCTCCCTTGCTCCTTTATATACGGGGGCAGGGGGCACCCTAGGACACACAAGTTGAATTGTTTTAGCCGTGTGCGGTGCCCCTCTCCACAGAAACACACCTCGGTCATACTGTTGCAGTGCTTAGGCGAAGCCCTGCGCCGGTAGATACATCATATCTGTCACCACGCCGTCGTGCTGGCGAAACTCTCCCGTGAAGCTCAACTGGATCAAGAGCTCGTGGGACGTCATCAAGCTGAACGTGTGCTGAACGCGGAGGTGTCGTACGTTCGGTGCTTGATCGGTTGGATCGCGAAGAAGTTCGACTACATCAACCGCGTCACTTGACGCTTCTACGAGGGTACGTAGACACACTCTCCCCTCGTTGCTATGCATCTAGTAGATAGATCTTGCGTGATCGTAGGAAAATTATGAAAATACTACGTTTCCCAATAGTGGCATCATGAGCCAGGTCTATGCGTAGATGATATGCATGAGTAGAACACAATGAGTTGTGGGCGATACTAGTCATACTGCTTACCAGCATGTCATACTTTGCTTCGGCGGTATTGTGAGATGAAGCGGCCCGGACCGACATTACGCGTACGCTTACGCGAGACTGGTTTCACCGTTATGAGCACTCGTTGCTTAAAGGTGAATGACGGGTGTCTGTCTCTCTCACTTTAGCTGAATCAAGTGTGGCTACGCCCGGTCCTTGTGAAGGTTAAAACATCACATACTTGACGAAACATCGTTGTGGTTTTCTATGTGTAGGTAAGAACGGTTGTTGCTAAGCCCATAGCAGCCACGTAAAACTTGCAACAACAAAGTAGAGGACGTCTAACTTGTTTTTGCAGGGCATGTTGTGATGTGATATGGTCAAGACATGATGAGATATACGGTTTTGTATGAGATGATCATGTTTTGTAAAGTCATCGGCAACTAGCAGGAGCCATATGGTTGTCGCTTTATTGTATGAAATGCAATCGTCATGTAATTGCTTTACTTTATCACTAAGCGGTAGCGATGGTCGTAGAAGCAATAGTCGGCGAGACGACAACGATGCTACAATGGAGATCAAGGTGTCGCGCCGGTGACGAAGGTGATCATGACGGTGCTTTGGAGATGGAGATCAAAAGCACAAGATGATGATGGCCATATCATGTCACATATTTTGATTGCATGTGATGTTTATCTTATTATGCTTCTTATTTTGCTTAGTTCGACGGTAGCATTATAAGATGATCCCTTACTAAATTTCAAGGTATAAGTGTTCTCCCTGAGTATGCACCGTTGCGAAAGTTCGTCGTGCCGAGACACCACGTGATGATCGGGTGTGATAAGCTCTACGTTCAAATACAACGGGTGTAAGCCAGTTTTGCACATGCAGAATACTCGGGTTAAACTTGACGAGCCTAGCATATGCAGATATGGCCTCGGAACACTGGAGACCGAAAGGTGGAGCGTGAATCATATAGTAGATATGATCAACATAAGATGTTCACCATTGAAACTACTCCATCTCACGTGATGATCGGACATGGTTTAGTTGATTTGGATCACGTGATCATTTAGATGACTAGAGGGATATCTATCTAAGTGGGAGTTCTTAAGTAATATGATTAAATTGAACGTTAATTTATCATGAACTTAGTCCTCGTAGTATTAGCATATCTATGTTGTAGATCAATAGCTCATGATGTTGCTCCCCGTTTATTTTTTATATGTTCCTAGAGAAAACTAAGTTGAAAGATGTTAGTAGCAATGATGCAGAATTGTTCCGTGATCTGAGGATTATCCTCATTGCTGCACAGAGAATTATGTCCTTGATGCACCGCTAGGTGACAGACCTATTGCAGGAGCAGATGTAGACGTTATGAACGTTTTGACAAAAGCTCGGTATGATGACTACTTGATAGTTTAAGTGCACCATGCTTTACGGCTTAGAACCGGGACTTCAAAAACGTTTTGAACGCCACGAAGCATATAAGATGTTCCAAGAGTTGAAATTAGTATTTCATACTCATGCCCGTGTCGAGAGGTATAAGACTTCTGACAGTACTTTGCCTACAAGATGGAGGAGAATAGCTCAACCAGTGAGCATGTGCTCAGATTGTCTGGGTACTACAATTACTTGAATCAAGTGGGAGTTAATCTTCCAGATAAGATAGTAATTGACAAAGTTCTCTAGTCACTATCACCAAGTTAGTAGAACTTCGTGATGAACTATAATATGCAAGGGACGACGAAAGGAATTCCCGAGCTCTTCGCGATGTTGAAGTCGGCGAAGGTAGAAATCATGAAAAAGCATCAAGTGTTGATGGTTAACAAGACCACTTGTTTCAAGTAAAGGGCAAAGGGATAGAAGGGGAACTTCAAGAAGAATGACAAGCAAGTTGTCACTCCCGTGAAGAAACCCAAAGCTAAAACTCAAGCCTGAAACTAAGTGCTTCTACTACAAAGGAAATGGTCACTGGAAGTGGAACTGCCCTAGATACTTGGCGGATAAGAAGGATGCCAAAGTGAACAAAGGTATATTTTGATATACAGATTATTGATGTGTACTTTACTAGTGTTCATAGCAACCCCAGGGTATTTGATACCGGTTCAGTTGCTAAAATTAGTAACTCGAAACGAGAATTGCAGAATGAACAGAGACTAGTTAAAGGTGAAGTGACGATGTGTGTTGGAAGTGGTTCCAAGATTGATATGATCATCATCGCACACTCCCTATACTTTCGGGATTAGTGTAAAACCTAAATAAATGTTATTTGGCATTTGCGTTGAGCATGAATATTATTTGATCATATTTTTTGCAATACGGTTATTCATTTAAAGTCATAGAATAATTGTTATTCTGTTTACATGAATAAAACCTTCGATGGTCATACACCCAATGAAAATAGTTTGTTGGATCTCGATCGTGGTGATACACATATTCATAATATCGAAGCCAAAAGATGCAAGGTTAATAATGATAGTGCAACTTATTTGTGGCACTGCCGTTTAGGTCATAATGGTGTAAAGCGCATGAAGAAACTCCATAGTGATGGACTTTTGGAATCACTTGATTATGAATCACTTGGTGCTTGCGAACCATGCCTCATGGGCAAGATGACTAAAACTCCGTTCTCCGGAACAATGGAGCGAGCAATAGATTTGTTGGAGATCATACATACAGATGTATGTGGACCAATGAGTGTTGAAGCTCGCGGTAGGTATCGTTATTTTCTGACCTTCACTGATGATTTGAGCAGATATGGGTATATCTACTTAATGAAGCACAAGTCTGAAACATTTGAAAAGTTCAAAGAATTTCAGAGTGAAGTGGAGAATCATCGTAACAAGAAAATAAGAGTTTCTACGATATGATCGTAGAGGTAAAATATTTGAGTTAGCGAGTTTGGCCTTCAGTAAAAACAATGTGAAATAGTTTCACTACTCACGCCACCTGGAACACCACAGTGTAATGGTGTGTCCGAATGTCATAACCGTACTTTATTAGATATGGTGCGATCGATGATGTCTCTTACCGATCTACCACTATCGCTTTTGGGGTTATGCATTAGAGACAGCTACATTCACGTTAAATAGGGCACCATCTAAATCCGTGGAGATGACACCGTATGAACTGTGGTTTGACGAGAAACCTAAGTTGTCATTTCTTTAAGTTTGGGACTGCGATGCTTATGTGAAAAAGTTTCAACATGATAAGCTCGAACCCAAATCGGAGAAGTAAATCTTCATAGGATACCCAAAAGAAACTGTTGGGTACACCTTCTATCATAGATCCGAAGGCAAGGTCGTTGTTGCTAAGAGTGGATCCTTTCTAGAGAAGGAGTTTCTCTCGAAAGAAGTGAGTGGGAGGAAAGTAGAACTTGATGAGATAATTGTACCTTCTCCCGAATTGGAAAGTGGAACATCACAGAAACTAGTTCCAGTGATTCCTACACCAATTAGTGAGGAAGCTAATGATGATGATCATGAAACTTCAGATCAAGTTTCTGCTGAACTTCGTAGATCAACCAGAGTTCATTCCGCATCAGAGTGGTACGGCAACCCGGTTCTGGAAGTCATGTTACTGGACCATGATGAACCTACGAACTATGAGGAAGCGATGATGAGCCCAGATTCCGCAAAATGGCTTGAGGCCATGAAATCTGAGATGGGATCCATGTATGAGAACAAAGTGTGGACTTTGGTTGACTTGCCCGATGATCGGCAAGCCATCGAAAATAAATGGATCTTCAAGAGGAAGACTGACGCTGACGGTAATGTTACTGTTTACAAAGCTCGACTTGTTGCGAAAGTTTTTCAACAAGTTCAAGGAGTTGACTACGATGAGACTTTCTCACCCGTAGCGATGCTTAAGTCTGTCCGAATCATGTTAGCAATTGCCGCATTTTATGAAATCTGGCAAATGGATAACAAAACTGCATTCTTTAATGGATTTATTAAAGAAGACTTGTATATGATGCAACCAGAAGTTTTTGTCAATCCTAAAGGTGATAACAAAATGTGCAAGCTCCAGCGATCCATCTATGGACTGGTGCAAGCATCTCGGAGTTGGAATATACGCTTTGATAAGTTGATCAAAGCATATAGATTTATACAGACTTGCGGTGAAGCCTGTATTTACAAGAAGTGAGTGGGAGCACTACAACCTTTCTGATAAGTATATGTGAATGACATATTGTCGATCGGAAATGATGTAGAATTTTCTGGAAAGCATAAAGGAGTGTTTGAAAGAAGTTTTTCAAAGAAAGACCTTGGTGAAGCTGCTTACATATTGGGCATCAAGATCTATAGAGATAGATCAAGACGCTTGATAAGACTTTCGATGAGTACATACCTTGATAAGATTTTGAAGTAGTTCAAAATGGATCAGTCAAAGAAGGAGTTCTTGCCTGACTTGTAAGGTGTGAAGTTGAGTAAGACTCAAAGCCGGACCACGGCAGAAAAATATAGAGAGAATGAAAGTCATTCCCTATGCCTCAGCCATAGGTTCTATAAAGTATGACATGCTGTGTACCAAACATGTTTTATACCTTGCCATGAGTTTGTCAAGGGGGTACAATAGTGATCCAGGAGTAGATCACTGTACAACGGTCAAAATTATCCTTAGTAACTGGATGACTAAGGAAATGTTTCTCGATTATGGAGGTGATAAAGAGTTCGTCATAAAGGATAACGCCGATGCAAGCTTTGACACTAAATCCAGATGACTCTAAGTATCAATCTGGATGCGTATTGAAAGTGGGAGCAATTATCTAGAGTAGCTCTATGCAGAGCATTGTAGACATAGAAATTTGCGAAATACATATGGATCTGAATGTGACACACCCGTTGACTAAACTTCTCTCACAAGCAAAACATGATCACACCATATTAATCTTGGGTATTAATCACATAGCAATGTGAACTAGATTATTGACTCTAGTAAACCCTTTGGGTGTTGGTCACATGGCGATGTGAACTATGGGTGTTATTCACATAATGATGTGAACTATCGGTATTAAATCACATGGCGATGTGAGCTAGATTATTGACTCTAGTGCAAGTGGGAGACTGAAGGAAATATGCCCTAGAGGCAATAATAAAGTTGTTATTTATATTTCCTTATATCATGATAAATGTTATTTATTCATGCTAGAATTGTATTAACCAGAAACTTAGTACATGTGTGAATACATAGACAAAACAGAGTGTCCCTAGTATGCCTCTACTAGACTAGCTCATTGATCAAAGATGGTTATGTTTCCTAACCATAGACATGAGTTCTCATTTGATCAACGGGATCACATCATTAGGAGAATGATGTGATGGACTAGACCCATCCGTTAGCTTAGCACTATGATTGTTTAGTTTTACTGCTATTGCTTTCTTCATGACTTATACATGTTCCTATGACTATGAGATTATGCAACTCCCGAATACCGTAGGAACACCTTGTGTGGTATCAAACGTCACAACGTAACTGGGTGATCATAAAGATGCTCTACAGGTGTCTCCAAAAGTATTCGTGGTGTTGGCATATATCAAGACTAGGATTTGTCACTCCGAGTGTCGGAGAGGTATCTCTGGGCCCTCTCGGTAATGCACATCATAATAAGCCTTGCAAGCAAATGACTAATGAGTTAGTCACGAGATGATGTATTACGAAACGAGTAAAGAGACTTGCCGGTAACGAGATTGAACTAGGTATAGAGATACCGACGATCGAATCTCGGGTAAGTAACATACCGATGACAAAAGGAACAACGTATGTTGTTATGCGGTTTGACCGATAAAGATCTTTGTAGAATATGTAGGAGCCAATATGAGCATCCAGGTTCCACTATTGGTTATTTACCGGAGATGAGTCTCGGTCATGTCTACATAGTTCTCGAACCCGTAGGGTCCGCACGCTTAACGTTTGATGACGATCGGTATTATGAGTTTATGAGTTTTGATGTACCGAAGGAGTTCGGAGTCCCGGATGAGACCGGGGACATGACGAGGAGTCTCGAAATGGTCGAGACGTAAAGATCGATATATTGGACGACTATATTCGGACATCGGAAAGGTTCCGAGTGATTCGGGTATTTTTCGGAGTATATGGGCCTTATTGGGCCATACGGGAATAGAGGAGAAAGGCCAAAAGGAAGGAGGCGCGCCCCCCCCCCTCTGGTCCGAATTGGACAAGGGGTGCAGCCCCCTTTTCCTTCTCCCTCTCCACCTCTTTCATTCTCTCCTACTTCGGAAAGGAAAGGGGAATCCTACTAGGACTTGGGAGTCCTAGTAGGACTCCCCACACTTGGCACGCCCCCTCTAGGGCCGGCCTCTCCCTTGCTCCTTTATATACGGGGGCAGGGGGCACCCTAGGACACACAAGTTGAATTGTTTTAGCCGTGTGCGGTGCCCCTCTCCACAGAAACACACCTCAGTCATACCGTTGCAGTGCTTAGGCGAAGCCCTGCGCCGGTAGATACATCATATCTGTCACCACGCCGTCGTGCTGGCGAAACTCTCCCGTGAAGCTCAACTGGATCAAGAGCTCGTGGGACGTCATCAAGCTGAACGTGTGCTGAACGCGGAGGTGCCATACGTTCGGTGCTTGATCGGTTGGATCGCGAAGAAGTTCGACTACATCAACCGCGTCACTTGACGCTTCCGCTCCCGGTCTATGAGGGTACGTAGACACACTCTCCCCTCGTTGCTATGCATCTACTAGATAGATCTTGCGTGATCGTAGGAAAATTTTGAAAATACTACGTTTCCCAACAAAATTGTAGAACTTAGTGCGCAAAACTTTATTATCTGTTGATCCATGGTGTGACCTACTTTCGAGCGTGTCCGTGACCGTTGACTCGGCTATCGATAGATTAAATACACTCTGCAGAGGTAGTGCACTGTACACTGTACCCACACCACGTAACCCATGGCCTCGTTCTCCCATTCGGGTGGACCAACGGCGTTCCGACGAAACCCATCCATTGCCATGACACTCCTCCGGCCACTCCGACTCGTTTCCCACTGGATCAGTCCTGGGTGGCCCTGTGCCTACAAAAGGCACACCGACCACCATCATGGCCAAACAAAATTGTCCCAAATGGGAACTCGATACCATAAAAATTTACTACGGGCACACAAGGTTATGTCCGCTTACCGGGCCAGGGTACTGCATGCCCATAACCTTCCCTATCTGGAGGTACCGACAGGAGGCATGTCAATGGACAGAATCAAGACCTTCCCATAAAGGTAAATGTGGTTGCACTGGGAAAGACTCGATTCAGTGGCACCATGACCCGGTCAACAATGTATTCAAGTTGAGTTATTAACAGTTTCAACTTAAAGAGAAATAAATAACCGGTGTCATACGATGCCATACAATATACCAAAAATGCAGTACATAAACAAGTAAAATGCCATACAAAAATATAACAGGGTCAACTTTCATCTTAACTTCACTATTATTCTGGTTATGCTTGACTTTCAACAAAAAATTAACTTAGCAAAATTTTATCATAATTACTTAATGCAAAAGAAAGTAACTTCACATATGTATGTCCATAATCATTCTCAATATCCCAACTTTATTTTAACTATCTTAATAACTTAAACCAAACTCCAACTTTCTGTAAAGTAAATGAAACCAGCAACTACAACAACCAAAAGAAATTATTTAACAAAATAATTAACATGCATAATATAAATCATTTGTTCAAGTTGGAAAAATCACAAATATTGAAATGGCACTATGAAAATGTTGTTGTGGCTTGCCTTAGTTGAAATGAGGCTCACAAGCCTCCTCGTGATCCTCAAGACAAGTTTCTTCTTCTGAAAATAAATAAAAGTTCAAAAAGAAACTATCAAGATTCATTCAAAAATTCACCAAAAAATCTACACAGCACCAAATTGTTTCATTTTTGGTGTGCTGCAAGATCTCCTTACAAAGAACACAATGCAAAAAGAATCAATTCATTTGGACTTATGGTTAAAAAGTTATTACAGTTTGAAGTTCTCTGGGATTTATTTAAATTCAGAAATTTAAATAAATAGAATAGGGGGGGGGGTGACGTCGAAGGCGTAAACGCCCAGAGCGCTACCACTCATACCGCTTCGTGCGGGCATGGAGAGACTGACTAGCAGGCCCCGCTAGTCAGGTGAGAGGGAGAGAGGGAGATGAGCAGAGGCGGCCGTCGCTTCGCCGGAGCGCACGCCGGCGACGCTGCTCCTTGGCTCAAACGAAAAGGATAGATCGATGGAGTGGTTCGAGGCGCACCTGCCCGTACCCGTAGGGTGGCTAGAGGTGGACGAACGGCGTCGGAATGGAGCTCGGAGGCGGAGGCAGAACAGAGGGCTCGCCGGAGTTGAAGAAGACGACGAGCTACGGCGCCTCCTGCAGCTCCAGCTAGGTGAAGAAGCTTCACCAGAGAGTGGCGGAGGCTCTGGTGAGGTCGCCTTGGACGGAGAGGGCTTGGAGCTACCTCGACGACCCAAGGGGGATCGCCGGTGAGCTCGGGCTCGGGAACGGTGGCCTGAGGCCTGCCCGGCCGGGCCACGGGGTTCTACTCTATCTGTGGTCATGTGGGAGTGGAGCTGGGTGCTCGGTGCAGCTGCGAGAGGGGCTATTTATAGGCGAGCGAGAGGGGGGGAAACGGTGCTCCGCCGGCGACACCTGGTCGCGCCAGGCGACATAATGGCATCAGTGAGAGGGGGAAGAAGAAGACGGAGTCACGCGGGAGCTGTGGCCGAGCGGGTACGAGCACATGGGCATTGGAGATGGTGACGAGCACAGTGCGCACCGCACTGTGCCTTGGCCGGACCGCGCCCGTGCTCGCTGCGGCGTCGGCGAGCGCCAGGGGTGGACTGTGGAGATGAAGAGGATGATGATGGCGAGGTTTGGCGCGCTTGGGCAGGCTCGGAAGCGAGCACGCGCTCTACAGAGCGCTCGGCGGCATCCAGAGCGTGCCGACTGACTGCCATGGCACGATGTACACGCGTGGTCACCACGCGAACCAATGTCTGCGGGCTGACTTGGTGCCACAAATCGTGTCTGGCGTGTTGTTCGTGGTAGATAGGTGAGTTACCTGTGGTTGGTTTACTTCCAGACGCAGTAGGGTGAAAGTAACTAGCCTGGTAAGTTTCTGGACAGAAACTTTGAGAGCTTACTGGGGTAAAATGGTGAATAGTTGGAGGCTGTGCTTTGGAGGCTAGTCAAGAGTTACTAAGGTGAATAAGCACAAGGAGTTTCAGAAGGTTTGGAGCAAGTAAAATGGTAGTTGCTGTAGAAACTACCATTTCTGCCCAGAATAGAAAGATTTTCTATAGCAAAAATACTCCAAAGAGTAGTGCAATATTTTTGCTCAGGATTGTGTCTTAGGGTCCAAAGAATATTTAGGAATTTCCTCAGAATTTTGTGAGGCAGAAAACTAGGGGTTGCTTTGGAGCACAAAGAATTTAGCTAGGGTTTTGGGGAGTAAAATGAATATCTTTCAAATATGAAAAATATTCCATGAAGTATATTAGAGTGGTCCAGATGTATATGATAGTTTGAGATGGATAGGAGGCACTTGGGTGAAAGTCAAAGGTGCCCAAGTATTTTAAGTCCATATGAAATGATTCAAAAATCCCAAGTTTGAAGTAAATTCAAATAAAGTTTTGGCAAATAAAAGAGGGCAAAAATCAGACTGTCACAGATTTTTAGTTGATTAATTTTGCAGATGATTAATAGACAAATTCCTCACGTCTACCAATTTATTTCAATTTTTTTAGAGTTACAAAAGTTTTCGAAAGTTACAGATTACTACAGACTGTTCTGTTTTTGACAGATTCTGTTTTTCGTGTGTTGTTTGCTTATTTTGATGAATCTATGAGTAGTATCGGGGGGTATGTGTCAGGACCCCGATCCTAAGTCACACCGATCTAGCTGTAACATGTCATATCACTTTGCGGCCTCACGCACGGTAACCCCACGGGTGCCACCTTACCTGGCCCGGGACCGTTTGCGCATTTTGGCACACGTATATGACAGTGTCGCTAGCATCCATATGACAGAGAACCCGGGCCGACATGGCTAGTTATAAACCAAAAGTGGCACTAAATTACAGAGACAGGCATCCATGACCCAGCAACGAACGTGTCGGTCATCAACGTATGAACCCAAGTCGTAGCAAGCTACATGGACTTAAAGGAACAACGCGTGACATTTCCCCTAAGGGACAGACACAGGAACGAAGAAGGACACATGCCGGCCAGCCTACGTGTTCCGAGCAGTAGCAAGCTACCAAGGCTCATTGGAATCACTAGGAGGCATTTCCCTGTAAGGTAGGCTACCAAAGGAAAACAACTAGGTGTCGGATCCCACACATACCAAGCATTTCAATCATACACGCAATATGCTCAATATGTGCAAATACAACATTGCATCACAACAGAACTCTATGACTCAAAGTACTTTATTTAAAAGGCTCCAAGAGCCATACATAACATATCCATACAGGTAGGGGTCACATGACCCAACACTCAAGTCATACAGTCATACAAACACAAGCGGAAGCTACATGTCTGGGTACAGACAACTTAGAAAATAAAACAGGCTTGGTGTAGCCTGACTATCTACAAGGCCCTTCACAAGCTCCAGATCACCGTCTGGGTGTCAAGCTACTCGTCGACGTCAACGTCTATGTAGAACCCATCAGCAGGGGCAGGGTTCTCCTCTGCAACAGTTATTAAGCAAACATGAGTACAAAGGTACTCAGCAAGTCTTACCACAGAACCTACCATACATGCAACATTATCAAAGGGGGTAGTGGAGTTTATAGCAGAATGTCAGCTTTGACCTTGGCTAACCTATACTACAACTCTCAACAGATTGCAAGATGTTATTACGAACACGAGTCCTCTACTCACCACATCAATACACTACCGAGGATCCTCTTCCGTCATCCTACGGAAGGGCCATCCACGGCACTCACGCTTATCTTGAGGCTTTTAGTAGTATCCATCAACTTGTCTATGAACTGTAAGAGTAACCAAGTAGTTCGTACCGCGAACAACGGCTATTCGAATAGTTTGATAACCCTGTAGGGGTGTACTTCTTCACACACGCTTCCACCACTTATCGCCGTTTACTCGGCGTGTACTCGGCAACCTTCAAGCGGAAGCCCAGCGAGGGTGTCGGCCACGACCTGACTAACTACTCAAGTCTCTCGTCCAGGTTTATCGCCTATTTGGGTTCCATCCGTGGGGAGATCCGGCCGAGGTGTCGCTCACGGCCCCAAACGATATGTACAGGGTTCCCGAGTCACCAAACGGGCAACCGGTACACCGTGCCACGTACCTGTCGCATCACAACCCACCCTGAGGGTCAGCGTTGTGCACGACCTCCAGTAAGCTATAAACACCAGAAACTAGTTGCAACTCCTGGACAGAGATCAAGGGTAATTAATAAGCCGAGAGGGTCAATTAAGGATCCCAATGCGTGGTAGTAGCTGTAACTTGAACCACACATACAGATCTCGGGTCCTATGGACGATTCCAATGAAACAACCCACCATGTACTCCTACATGGCCTTTCATCGATACCTTTACCAAGCGTATTCCACACTTCCTTCTCTTTATCGGTAAGATCATTTCACTCTGATCCATCACCCAGATGAATCAGACCAGACACAACTCTAAGCATAGCAGGCATCATAGACAAATAGCATGGTGGATCACACATCACATGGCTCAATCAACTCCTACACATGCTAGTGGGTTTCAACTATTTACTGTGGCAAAGACAGGTCATGCAAGGGAATAGGGTTCAACTACCGCAGCAAGTAGCAGTTCACGCGCTGTTGCCTTAATGCAGTAAAAGAGAGTAGGAGCGAGAAGATTGGGTTTGTATCGGAATGATCAATGATTGCTTGCCCGACAAGGTAGTTGTCGGGTACTGCTCTTCAACTGGATACGCGGTAGTATCCTTGGGAGCAGGACCTAACACAGAGAATACCGGCGATACAATCATTAACAAACAAATGCAACAATATGATGCATGCTCATGACATGGCAAGATGCATGTGTGTTGGCTAATGCAACTAAAACCAGAAGGGTTTGAACCTATTTGAATCAAGGATTCAAATTGAAGTTCAAACTATTATTTAAATAAGTGCATTATCATGTTTTTGATGTATACAGCAAGTTATCTTGTTCAAACATGCATGAAACTAGTGCCATTGGAAAGATTGGATTTTTCTGATCATTTTTCATATATAAATCTTTTCCATCTGAGCTATGGTTGATTTTATATGATTTTTAGAAGTTTTAGGTATTTTCTGGAATTTCCTGAATTATTTTAAATCTAAAAAATCCCAGAAAAACCTTTACTGCGTCAGCATGACATCATGCTGACGTCAGCCGGTCAACAGGGCCAGTCCAAGTCAAACCTGACTGGTGGGTCCCCCATGTCAGTGTCTCAGGAGCTAGTTCCGGTCATAACCAGGGTTGACTGGGTTTGACTAACAAATGGGGCCCACTGTCAGTGACTGTGGTGATTAAACTAATTACTGTTAGCTCCTAACTAACAGGCCACGTCAGCCCGCCGGAGTTTGGCCGGCGGCGACCATTTCGCACGGCGGTGACTCGTCGGAATCCTTATTCCGGCAGCCATTTGCCGCGCGGATGGGCTCTGTGTGCTCCTGGTGATGCACCGCATCCAACGGTGCCACTGGTTGGTCGAGAGGTCGCCGGAGTCGACGGTGACGAGCTCGTCCGCGGCGGTGCTCGCACGGAGTTGGTCGGGATGGAGTTGTAGTGCACGGTAGGAGGAGCTAAAGCTTGCTTTAGCTTGCTGGTGACCTACTGAAGCTAATGGCGTGCTCAGCCACGTGGTACGGTGCCTATGGCCACGGCGGTGAGTTGGCCGGCGGCGGTGATCGTCGGTCAGCAAAGGGGGCGGCGGTTACAAGGCATAAACGAGCCCGTGGAGAGGGGGGTTCGAAGCGTGAGCTCACAGCGGTCGCAGAGGGCGTCGATGTGAGCTCGGGGACGATCGGACGACGGCGTACAGGCGGCGGCGATCTCCGGTGCCGAAGGTTGAAGACGATGGCGAGGAGGACGTTGCGGGGCTCCTGGCGTCGTGTGCGTCGGTGGTGAGCTTCGGGGCGATGCGGCGGAGCTAGTGGTGCTTCGGGGAGGCGAGGGAGTGGCGTAGAGCGCGGTGTCAGCGGTCGTCGGTGACGAGCTCGCTCGGGGGAGCTCGGCGGAGGGGAGAGAGGAGGGGGAGAGACACGGGGGAGAGGGGAAACGGTCGAGGGGGCTTCGTGGCGTCGTCCTAGTCCATCCAGGGGGTCGAGGGACCAGCCAGGCAGGCAGGAGGTGGCCGGCGCATCGGCGGCGCTCGCCACCGAGCTGCTTCGTGCGCTGGCGCGGCGAAGAAGACGGGGATGCCCCTGGTGGGCTGGGCCGGCTGGGCCAGCAGGTAAGTGGCACAGGTAAGTGTTTCTTCCTATTTTTCTTTTCCTATTTTCTTTCTGTTTTATTTCTTTTGCAACTTTGTTCAATTAATAAAAATGCCTAAACATTTTTATAACTCATGACACTTGTCATACCTACTGTATATAATATGAACAGTAGGAAACATTATAGTTCATGATTATTTGAGCATTTAAATTATTTTATAGCATTCAAATGCTCAAATTCAAATAACATATGATTTAATCCAAAGCCCTTAGATGTCCTAGAAAATTGTGCACCATTTTTGGCAAAGGTTTAAGACCAAGGCAGAAATGATGAACATTTTTGAAGGGCATTTTGGGTACATTGGGAAATATTTTAACAAACCCTAGTTGTTAGGAGAGGGGTGCTGGGGTTTCTGTTAATCCCATTTCAAATTTCTTTGAAAGTAAACATGATGCACACTCTAGTTAGGTCCTAATGCAAGTGTTAGCTAGGGATGTGACAACTCACCCCCACTTAAAAGAATCGCGTCCCGAGATTCGGGTTCCTCCGGAAAGAGGGTGGGGTACTCAAGTCGAAGACGATCCTCGCTTTCCCAAGTAGCTTCACTCTCGGAATGATGTGACCATTGAACCTTGAGAAACTTGATATTGTGGCGTCGAGTGGTGCGCTCAGTTTGATCAAGAATACGAATGGGGTATTCTCGATATGTGAGATTATCCTGGAGATCAAGCGTTTCGTGGTCCACTCCGCAGATAGGATCTGAGAAGCAACGCCTGAGTTGGGAAACGTGGAAAACATCATGAACTCTGGAGAGGTGCGGAGGTAGTTCCAATTGGTAGGCAACTTCTCCTCGTTTGGCAAGAATGCGAAAAGGACCGATGTAGCGAGGGGCCAATTTGCCTTTGATACCGAAGCGATGGGTTCCCTTAAGAGGAGTAACCCGAAGGTAAGCCTTATCGCCGACTTCAAAAGTCACAGCCTTATGATGACTATCATATTGGCTCTTTTGGCGAGAATGGGCTGTTTTCAATCTCTCACGAACGATGCGAACTTGTTCTTCTGCTTCCTGAATCATATCCGGGCCAAAGAATTGTCTTTCCCCGGTCTCTGACCAGTTAAGAGGTGTTCGACACCTTCGTCCATATAGAACTTCGAAGGGAGCTTTGCCCAAGCTGGCTTGATAACTATTGTTATTAGCGAATTCGGCAAATGGAAGACACTTTTCCCATTCCATACCGAAAGAGATGACAGAGGCTCGAAGCATGTCTTCCAGAATTTGATTGACTCGTTCCACTTGACCACTTGATTGCGGATGGAAGGCAGTACTGAAGGAGAGATGAGTTCCCATAGCATTCTGGAAACTTTCCCAAAATCGTGAAGTGAAAAGACTTCCACGGTCTGAGTTAATCTCCAACGGCACACCATGAAGTGATACTATTCGAGAGATATATAATTCTGCTAGCTGGCTAGCGGTAATACTCTCTCGAACAGGCAGGAAATGAGCTACTTTAGAGAGGCGGCCGATAACGACGAAGATAGCATTATTCCCTTTCCTGGACCTAGGAAACCCGGTAATGAAGTCCATACCGACTTTATCCCATTTCCATTCAGGAATAGCTAAAGGTTGAAGGGTGCCAGCAGGCCGTTGATGCTCTGCTTTGACTCGACGACAAACGTCGCAGTTAGCAATGAATTGAGCGATTTCTCTCTTCATCCTAGTCCACCAGAATCTTTGACGTAGGTCTTGATACATTTTGGTACTACCGGGATGAATCGTGAGAGGAGATTCATGAGCCTCCTTAAGAATCATCTGTCGTAGTTGTGGTTTCTTGGGTACCACCAATCGGTTCTCGAAGTACACAACACCTCGATCATCCATAGAGAAACTTCTAGCAACTCCGCTAGCAATGTTCTCCTTGATCCGTGATATGCCCTTATCATACCGCTGGGCAACTATGATTTGATCCATAAGGGTAGGTTTCGCCACCAAGGTGGAAAGGAATCCTCGAGGAACAATGTGAAGGTTAAGCTTACGAAATTCCTCATGGAGAAGTGGTTGACTTTGTTGTAACATTAAATTGTTACAATATGACTTACGACTTAGTGCATCAGCCATGATATTGGCCTTTCCAGGAGTGTAAGTGATTCCTAAGTCGTAGTCGGTGAGCAACTCAACCCAACGTCTTTGCCTGAGATTTAGATCCGGTTGGGTGAAGATATACTTCAAACTTTGGTGATCAGTGAAGATTTCACAGCGATTACCAAGTAGGTAATGTCGCCATGTTTTGAGTGCATGGACTACAGCTGCAAGCTCTAGATCATGAGTAGGATAGTTATCCTCGTGTGGACGCAACTGTCGAGATGCGTATGCAATCACTTGATGATCTTGCATGAGAATGCAACCTAGTCCTTGTCGCGAGGCGTCGCAGTAGATTATAAAATCCTTGGAAAAATCTGGTGGTACTAGTACATGTGCAGATGTCAGGCGTCTTTTCAGTTCCTGAAAATTAGACTCGCACTGTGGGGTCCACTCAAACTTTTTATCTTTCTTGAGGAGTTCAGTTAGAGGTTTAGCAACCTTGGAGAAATTCTCGACGAAGCGTCGGCAATAGCTTGCTAAGCCAAGAAAACTCCTAACTTGCTTGACCGATTCAGGGGGAGTCCAATCAAGTACGGCTTGAACTCGCTCGGGATTGACAGCAATACCCTTGCCAGAGATCACATGACCTAGATAGGTTACTTCTGGCAACCAAAATTCACATTTAGAGAATTTGGCATAAAGGCGGTGCTCTCGAAGTTTCGTCAATACCAGCCTTAAATGCTCGGCATGATCTTCCTTATTCTTGGAATAGATGAGTATATCATCGAGGTATACCACGACGAATTTATCCAAATACTCCATGAATATAGAATTCATTAACCGAGAAAAGGTAGCTGGGGCATTGGTTAATCCGAAGGACATAACGGTGTACTCATATTGGCCATAACGAGTAACGAAAGCCGTTTTAGGAATGTCCCCGTTCTTGATTTTGATTTGATGGTAGCCCAACCTCAAATCCATCTTAGAGAAGACTGAGGATCCAGCGAGCTGATCATACAGGTCGTTGATCCTGGGGAGCGGATACTTATTCTTTATGGTGACCAGATTGACATGTCAGTAATCTACAACCATCCGCTCTGTTCCATCCTTCTTCTTGACGAAGAGGACGGAGCAAGCCCAAGGGGAAGAACTAGGACGGATGAAACCTTTTTGCAAGGACTCATCGAGTTGTTTCTTTAGCTCAGCTAATTCTAGTGGTGCCATCTTATAAGGTCTCCTAGAGATTGGGACAGTTCCAGGAATAAGATCTATCACGAACTCGACATCTCTGTCAGGTGGGATCCCTGGCAGTTCTTCTGGAAAAACATTCGGGAAGTCACAGACTACCGGGATATCTTCGAGTTCTGGTAGAGGGCTGGCATTAAGAGAGTAGAGCTGACGCTCAGCCATTCGAGTCAAGACATTGACTATCTTGCCGGATGGATGTGTAAGTTGAACGGTCCTAGTATAGCAATCAATTTTGGCGTAATGGGTTGTCATCCAATCCATACCCAAAATGATATTTATGTCCGAGGACTTGAGAGCGATTAAAGATGCTAGGAAAACAAGTCTATCGACAAGGATTTCATTTCCATGGCTTACCCTAGAGGTTTGCCACTTTGAACCAGGAGTTTGAATAACCATGGAAGTAGGCATGTCACACAAAGTCATGTTGTGCAATCGAGCATAGCTCTCAGATATGAACGAATGGGATGCTCCAGTATCGAAAAGAACAGATGTCGGATGGCAGTTTACGAGAAGCGTACCAAGGACGACGTTAGGATCCTCATAAGCTTCTTCGGCAGAAACATAGTTGACATGACCACATGCAGTGGGGATTGGCTTGACATAATTCACCTTGCCGGTTGGTTTACCACGGCCAACGGGTTTTCCTGGTTGGTTCTGGGGACAATCACGCATGTAGTGTCCCGGTTCTCCACACTTGAAACATGTCACAGTGGTGGTGCGTGGAGCAAAGTTGGAGGGTGGACCTCCATAGGTCTTGGCAGGTGCAAACTGTTGAGTTGGGCGAGGCGCCTCAGGGCATGTACAATGGTTGCTAAGATAGTCTTATCTTAAGTTTTGCATGTAAATTAGATATGACAAAAAAAACAAGTCTACAATGAGTCATCTCTTAGCCTTATCTTCAATAATTAGTTATTCCTAAAAACATGGTGAGACAAATTGTGCTAAGCTATCATCTCTTGTCTTCTCTTAAATAAGATAAGACAAGTCTTCTCTTATGATTTCTCTCTCCTCCACCTCATCATTTATCTTACGTGGCATCCTTAAGCTAGAACCATTGTACATGCCCTCATAGGATGGCCTCGGTGTGTACTTGGGTGGCAGAGCAGTGTTAGGAACCCACACACGGCGCTTGTGAGAGCCAGAGCCGGATGAGGAACCAAGGTCTCGAGTATGCTTGCAGGTGGCCTCGAAGTCAGTCTGGCCTGTCTCAGCACTGATAGCCTTGTTAACCAACTTCTGGAAGGAAGTGCACTCGTGCAGACATAGATCTCGACGAAGTTCAGGGCTGAGTCCCTTGCAGAACCTCGCCTGCTTCTTGGCATCGGTGGATACTTCCTCAGGTGCATAGCGTGCCATATTACCAAACTCACGACTATAGCCATCCACAGTTAAGTGGCCCTGGGTGAAATTGCAGAATTCCTCCCGCTTGCGATCCATGAGACCTTCCGGAATGTGATGTTCACGGAATGCCTCATTGAACTCAACCCAGGTAGTGACTTGGCCAGCAGGACGCATAGCTTCAAAGTTTTCCCACCAAAGACTGGCAGGGCCCTCAAGATGGTAGGCGGCGTAGATAACCTTGTCAGCTTCGGCCACACGGGCAGAGTGTAGCTTGTGGGTGATACTACGTAGCCAGTCATCAGCATCCAGAGGTTCAGTGGAGTGATGGAACTTCGGTGGACACATCTTGATAAAATCGTGGATTGACACCACGTCATTCCTCTGACGGAACCCAGTGTTCTGCTCTATGCGTTCCAGCAGATGGTTGGTCTCTCTCTTGTTCCGTTCTGCTTCAAGCATAACTTCCGCCAAAGAGGGTGGCTGGGGCAGATTCCCATCTCTAACCCCACTAGCCTCACCCTGCTCCTGAGCAGCAGGAGTGTTGCGAGTGTTGACCATCCTAGGAAAACAAAACAACGGTTTAGACAAGGATGGCAAAATTTGACGTAGAAGTGCAGAATGTAATGGATGACACGGAATGCAAAGATGTTCATCCGTACGACATGGTAATATAGGAACTGCTATATACACACCAGTGGTCATACACACCATACAAAGTTTAGTACAAGCCAAGGCTAAAGTACAACTGCAGTGAAAGACGATACATCCCATCAGAGGCATTCCAAGCTCCTATACATTATTTAACTACACCTCCGGAACTCAGTACACACTAAGTCATATTCCACAAGACGCGCAGGACTGTGGAAATACAACTACTACAATACTACTACTACCACGGACTAGCTCAGACATTCGCGTAGTAATCCTCGTAAAGATTACCACCGTAGCCTGGAAGTGGTACAGACGGATCTTGGAACTCACGAGCACTCGAAGGCTGAGGACCATAAGGACACGGGTGTGGTCTCGGTCCCGATGCTGGTGGTAACCGACGCCCACGTGGAGGTGTAATACCCCCAACGTCACGCCAATCCATGCGATCAGGCAGACGAGTCCGCACGGGGTGCAAATCCCGCATGTCCAGATATCCGGCGTGCACAGCAGGTGCAAGCCGTGTCAAAGTAGTCCAGTGAGCGGCTCGAGTGTTATACAGCTCCATTCGGAGGGCACGGACCTCACGGTCCCTATCCTCCAACATCTGAACAGTAGTCTGAAGCAGTGGCTCTTCATGAGCAGCATCAGTATACAGACCAGTGTAGTAGCCTTCCTCTCCGGGAAGTGAGGCTGGCATGTAACAGAACTCAGTGTTCAGCAACAGGGCATGCCTAGCACGGAGAATGGTCATCATCGAATAAGCAGCATCCTGCACTGCCATCTCGATGGTAATCCCGAGTCCATAAGACCAATGGATGGGATCATTAGCTCCGGGATATGAGGGGTATATCCGGACTGTGCAGAAATACTGACTTTGATTAAAATCCCGGTACTGTTCCTCCACGGTGTATTCAGGATACCAGCGATAACCGGTCTCAGTCATCACACGGACTAGCATGGCCGTGTGACAAGGCACATTAATGCACCGAGTCAAACGAACCACTTGGTGAGGGATGCGGCCAGACATCTGAAACACGAAATAATGCAAAGGCATTAGTGTTTCTGGAAGAAATCGGGCAGCATAACAACTGTAAATGCTCAAACAAAGATTTGAGACATCATACAAATGATAGCATAGCCACTCAACAATCCTTATCAAGGTTCCGGGTCCAACAATCATCATACTCAAGGGATAGAAACTGAACTGAGGCTTGAAACCAACAATCCTAAGAGTCTACGGATTAGTAACACGTGAACCTAGTAAGGATAAGAGGCCTAGTCCTAAATCCCCGTAGAAAGAATAGACTGACTCAGATCAGAAGGGCATAAGGTAAAGGAGTAAAAAGAACCTTACGTTCCTTTCCACAATCAATTCCCCTACATATAACTAAGAATTTTTCTAGACTCAACATCGACCAGTTTGGCTTGAGAAACCTACAGGGAGTCCAGCTCTGATGCCAACGCTGTCAGGACCCCGATCCTAAGTCACACCGATCTAGCTGTAACACGTCATATCACTTTGCGGCCTCACGCACGGTAACCCCACGGGTGCCACCTTACCTGGCCCGGGACCGTTTGCGCATTTTGGCACACGTATATGACAGTGTCGCTAGCATCCATATGACAGAGAACCCGGGCCGACATGGCTAGTTATAAACCAAAAGTGGCACTAAATTACAGAGACAGGCATCCATGACCCAGCAACGAACGTGTCGGTCATCAACGTATGAACCCAAGTCGTAGCAAGCTACATGGACTTAAAGGAACAACGCGTGACATTTCCCCTAAGGGACAGACACAGGAACGAAGAAGGACACATGCCGGCCAGCCTACGTGTTCCGAGCAGTAGCAAGCTACCAAGGCTCATTGGAATCACTAGGAGGCATTTCCCTGTAAGGTAGGCTACCAAAGGAAAACAACTAGGTGTCGGATCCCACACATACCAAGCATTTCAATCATACACGCAATATGCTCAATATGTGCAAATACAACATTGCATCACAACAGAACTCTATGACTCAAAGTACTTTATTTAAAAGGCCCCAAGAGCCATACATAACATATCCATACAGGTAGGGGTCACATGACCCAACACTCAAGTCATACAGTCATACAAACACAAGCGGAAGCTACATGTCTGGGTACAGACAACTTAGAAAATAAAACAGGCTTGGTGTAGCCTGACTATCTACAAGGCCCTTCACAAGCTCCAGATCATCGTCTGGGTGTCAAGCTACTCGTCGATGTCAACGTCTATGTAGAACCCATCAGCAGGGGCAGGGTTCTCCTCTGCAACAGTTATTAAGCAAACATGAGTACAAAGGTACTCAGCAAGTCTTACCACAGAACCTACCATACATGCAACATTATCAAAGGGGGTAGTGGAGTTTATAGCAGAATGTCAGCTTTGACCTTGGCTAACCTATACTACAACTCTCAACAGATTGCAAGATGTTATTACGAACACGAGTCCTCTACTCACCACATCAATACACTACCGAGGATCCTCTTCCGTCATCCTACGGAAGGGCCATCCACGGCACTCACGCTTATCTTGAGGCTTTTAGTAGTATCCATCAACTTGTCTATGAACTGTAAGAGTAACCAAGTAGTTCGTACCGCGAACAACGGCTATTCGAATAGTTTGATAACCCTGCAGGGGTGTACTTCTTCACACACGCTTCCACCACTTATCGCCGTTTACTCGGCGTGTACTCGGCAACCTTCAAGCGGAAGCCCAGCGAGGGTGTCGGCCACGACCTGACTAACTACTCAAGTCTCTCGTCTAGGTTTATCGCCTATTTGGGTTCCATCCGTGGGGAGATCCGGCCGGGGTGTCGCTCACGGCCCCAAACGATGTGTACAGGGTTCCCGAGCCACCAAACGGGCAACCGGTACACCGTGCCACGTACCTGTCGCATCACAACCCACCCGGGGGTCAGCGTTGTGCACGACCTCCAGTAAGCTATAAACACCAGAAACTAGTTGCAACTCCTGGACAGAGATCAAGGGTAATTAATAAGCCGAGAGGGTCAATTAAGGATCCCAATGCGTGGTAGTAGCTGTAACTTGAACCACACATACAGATCTCGGGTCCTATGGACGATTCCAATGAAACAACCCACCATGTACTCCTACATGGCCTTTCATCGATACCTTTACCAAGCGTATTCCACACTTCCTTCTCTTTATCGGTAAGATCATTTCACTCTGATCCATCACCCAGATGAATCAGACCAGACACAACTCTAAGCATAGCAGGCATCATAGACAAATAGCATGGTGGATCACACATCACATGGCTCAATCAACTCCTACACATGCTAGTGGGTTTCAACTATTTACTGTGGCAAAGACAGGTCATGCAAGGGAATAGGGTTCAACTACCGCAGCAAGTAGCAGTTCACGCGTTGTTGCCTTAATGCAGTAAAAGAGAGTAGGAGCGAGAAGATTGGGTTCGTATCGGAATGATCAATGATTGCTTGCCTGACAAGGTAGTTGTCGGGTACTGCTCTTCAACTGGATACGCAGCAGTATCCTCGGGAGCAGGACCTAACATAGAGAATACCGGCGATACAATCATTAACAAACAAATGCAACAATATGATGCATGCTCATGACATGGCAAGATGCATGTGTGTTGGCTAATGCAACTAAAACCAGAAGGGTTTGAACCTATTTGAATCAAGGATTCAAATTGAAGTTCAAACTATTATTTAAATAAGTGCATTATCATGTTTTTGATGTATGCATCAAGTTATCTTGTTCAAACATGCATGAAACTAGCGCCATTGGAAAGATTGGATTTTTCTGATCATTTTTCATATATAAATCTTTTCCATCTGAGCTATGGTTGATTTTATATGATTTTTAGAAGTTTTAGGTATTTTCTGGAATTTCCTGAATTATTTTAAATCTAAAAAATCCCAGAAAAACCTTTACTGCGTCAGCATGACATCATGCTGACGTCAGCCGGTCAACAGGGCCAGTCCAAGTCAAACCTGACTGGTGGGTCCCCCATGTCAGTGTCTGAGGAGCTAGTTCCGGTCATAACCAGGGTTGACTGGGTTTGACTAACAAATGGGGCCCACTATCAGTGACTGTGGTGATTAAACTAATTACTGTTAGCTCCTAACTAACAGGACACGTCAGCCCGCCAGAGTTTGGCCGGCGGCGACCATTTCGCACGGCGGTGACTCGTCGGAATCCTTATTCCGGCAACCATTTGCCGCGCGGATGGGCTCGGTGTGCTCCTGGTGATGCACCGCATCCAACGGTGCCACTGGTTGGTCGAGAGGTCGCCGGAGTCGACGACGACGAGCTCGTCCACTGCGGTGCTCGCACGGAGTTGGTCGGGATGGAGTTGTAGTGCACGGTAGGAGGAGCTAAAGCTTGCTTTAGCTTGCTGGTGACCTACTGAAGCTAATGGCGTGGTCAGCCACGTGGTACGGTGCCTATGGCCACGGCGGTGAGTTGGCCGGCGGCGGTGATCGTCGGTCAGCAAAGGGGGCGGCGGCTACAAGGCATAAACGAGCCCGTGGAGAGGGGGGTTCGAAGCGTGAGCTCACAGCGGTCGCAGAGGGCGTCGAAGTGAGCTCGGGGACGATCGGACGACGGCGTACGGGCGGCGGCGATCTCCGGTGCCGAAGGTTGAAGACGACGGCGAGGAGGACGTTGCGGGGCTCCTGGCGTCGTGTGCGTCGGTGGGGAGCTTCGGGGCGATGCGGCGGAGCTAGTGGTGCTTCGGGGAGGCGAGGGAGTGGCGTAGAGCGCGGTGTCAGCGGTCGTCGGCGACGAGCTCGCTCGGGGGAGCTCGGCGGAGGGGAGAGAGGAGGGGGAGAGACACGGGGGAGAGGGGAAACGGTCGAGGGGGCTTCGTGGCGTCGTCCTAGTCCATCCAGGGGGTCGATTGACCAGCCAGGCAGGCAGGAGGTGGCCGGCGCATCGGCGGCGCTCGCCACCGAGCTGCTTCGTGCGCTGGCGCGGCGAAGAAGACGGGGATGCCCCTGGTGGGCTGGGCCGGCTGGGCCAGCAGGTAAGTGGCACAGGTAAGTGTTTCTTCCTATTTTTCTTTTCCTATTTTCTTTCTGTTTTATTTCTTTTGCAGCTTTGTTCAATTAATAAAAATGCCTAAACATTTTTATAACTCATGACACTTGTCATACCTACTGTATATAATATGAACAGTAGGAAACATTATAGTTCATGATTATTTGAGCATTTAAATTATTTTATAGCATTTAAATGCTCAAATTCAAATAACATATGATTTAATCCAAAGCCCTTAGATGTCCTAGAAAACTGTGCACCATTTTTGGCAAAGGTTTAAGACCAAGGCAGAAATGATGAACATTTTTTAAGGGCATTTTGGGTACATTGGGAAATATTTTAACAAACCCTAGTTGTTAGGAGAGGGGTGCTGGGGTTTCTGTTAATCCCATTTCAAGTTTCTTTGAAAGTAAACATGATGCACACTCTAGTTAGGTCCTAATGCAAGTGTTAGCTAGGGATGTGACAGTATGAATCATAGAGAAGTTGGAATACAGTAGGTTTAACACCAATATAAACAAATAATGAGTTCATTACAGTACCTTTGAGTGGTGGTTTGTTTTCTTATACTAACGGAACTCATGAGATTTTTGGCTAAGTTTTGTGTTGTGGAGTTTTCAAGTTTTGAGTATGGATTTGATGGACAATGGAACAAAGAGTGGCAAGAGCCTAAGCTTGGGGATTACCAAGGCACCCCAAGGGAAAATTCAAGGATAACCAAAAGCCTAAGCTTGGGGATGCCCCGGGAAGGCATCCCCTCTTTCGTCTTCGTCTATCGGTAACTTTACTTGAGACTATATTTTTATTCACTACATGATATGTGTTTTGTGTGGAGCGTCATGTATGATTTGAGTCTTTGCTTTTTAATTTTCCACAATCATCCTTGCTGGACACACCTTTTGAGAGAGATAAATATGAATTGGAATTTATTAGAATACTCTAAGTGCTTCAGTTATATCTTTTGAGCTAGATAGTTTTGCTCTAGTGCTTCACTTATATCTTTTAGAGCACGGTGGTGGTTTTATTTTGTAGAAATTATTGATCTCTCATGATTCACTTATATCCTTTTGAGAGTCTTTTAGAACAGCATGGTAATGTGCTTTGGTAATAAAACTAGTCCTAATATGATAGGCATCCAAGATGAGTATAGTAAAAACTTTCATACAATTGCATTGAATATTATGAGAAGTTTGATACTTGATGATTGTTTTGAGATATGAGGATGGTGAAATTATAGTCATGCTAGTGGAGTAATTGTGAATTTGAGAAACACTTGTGTCAAAGTTTGTGATTCACGTAGCATGCACGTATGGTGAACCGATATGTGATGAAGTTGGAGCATGATTTATTTATCGAGTGTCATCCTTTGTGTGGAGGTCGGGATCGCGCGATGGTTAACTCCTACCAACCGTTCCCCTACGAGCATGCGTTGAATACTTTGTTTTGATAACTCGTAGATTTTTGCAATAAGTATATGAGTTCTTTATGACTAGTGTTGAGTCCATGTATTATACGCACTCTCACCCTTCCACCATTGGTAGCCTCTCTTGTATCGCACAACTTTCGCCGGTACCATACACCCACCATATACCTTCCTCAAAACAGCCACCATACCTACCTATCATGGCATTTCCATATCCATTCTGAGATATATTGCCATGCTACTTTCCACTGTTCCGTTCATATGACACGCTTCATCATTGTCATTCACGTAGAGTCATATTTTGTTCTAGCTTCGAGTTGTAAGTAAATAGAAGTGTGATGATCATCATTATTAGAGCATTGTCCCAGTGAGGAAAGGATGATGGAGACTATGATTCCCCCACAAGTCGGTATGAGACTCCGGACGAAAAAGAAAAAAAAGAAGAAAAAAAAGAGGCCATAAAAAAGGGGGAAGGGACAAAAGAAAAAAAAAGAAAAAAGAAAAAATGAGAGAAAAAGAGAGAAGGAACAATGTTACTATCCTTTTTCCACACTTGTGCTTCAAAGTAGCACCATGATCTTCATGATAGAGAGTCTCTTGTTTTGTCACTTTCATATACTAGTGGGAACTTTCATTATAGAACTTGGCATGTATATTCCAATGATGGGCTTCCTCAAATGCCTTAGGTCTTCTTGAGCAAGCAAGTTGGATGCACACCCATTTAGTTTCTTTTGTTGAGCTTTCTTACACTTTTAGCTCTAGTGCATCTGTTGCATGGCAATCCCTACTCACTCACATTGATATCTATTGATGGGCATCTCCATAGCTCATCGATACGCCTAGTAGATGTGAGACTATCTTCCTCTTTTTGTCTTCTCCACAACCACCACTCTATTCCACATAGTGCTATATCCATGGCTCACGCTCATGTATTGCGTGAAAGTTGAAAGGTTTGAAAGAATTGAAGTGTGAAACAATTGCTTGGCTGAAACCGGGGTTGTGCATGATTTAAATATTTTGTGTGATGAAGATAGAGCACAGCCATACTATATGACTTTGTAGGGATAACTTTCTTTGGCCATGTTATTTTGAGAACACACGATTGCTTTGTTAGTATGCTTGAAATATTATTATTCTTATGTCAATACAGACTTTTGTCTTGAATCTTTCAGATCTGAGCATTCATGCCATAATAAAGAAAATTACATTAAGAATTATGTTGGTTAGCATTCCACATCAAAAATTCTGTTTTTATCATTTACCTACTCGAGGACGAGCAAGAATTAAGCTTGGGGATGCTTGATACGTCTCCAACGTATCTATAATTTTTTATTGTTCCATGCTATTATATATTATGTTTTTGATGTTTCATGGGCTTTATTATACACTTTTATATTATTTTTGGGACTAACCTACTAACCCAAGGCCCAGTGCAGATTGCTGTTTTTTTTTGCCTATTTCAGTGTTTCGCAGAAAAAGGAATATCAAACGGAGTCCAAACGGAATGAAACCTTCGGGAGAGTTATTTTTGGAATGATATCTTCACGAGAGACTTGGAGTACAAGTCAGAGAAGAAACGAGGTGCCCACGAGGGGGCAGGGCGTGCCCCCACCCTCGTGGGCCTTATGTTGCTCCACCGACGTACTTTTTCCTCCTATATATATCCACGTACCCTGAAAACATCGAGGAGCACAAAGAAACCCTAATTCCACCGCCGTAACCTTCTGTTCCCGAGAGATCCCATCTTGGGGCCTGTTTCGGAGCTCCGCCGGAGGGGCCACCGATCATGGAGGAATTCTACATCAACACTATAGCCTCTCCGATGAGTTGTGAGTAGTTTACCACAGACCTTCGGGTCCATAGTTATTAGCTAGATGGCATCTTCTCTCTCTTTGGATCTCAATACAAAGTTCTCCTCGATCTTCGAGGAGATCTATTCGATGTAATCTTTTTGCGGTGTGTTTGTCGAGATCCGATGAATTGTGGGTTTATGAACAAGATTATCTATGAACAATATTGGATTCTTTTCTGAAATCTTTTATGTATGATTATAATATCGTTGCAAGTCTTTTCAAATTATTGGTTTGGTTTGGCCTACTAGATCTATAGTTCTTGCAATGGGAGAAGTGCTTGGCTTTGGGTTGAATCTTGTGGTGTCCTTTCCCAGTGACAACAGGGGCAGCAAGGCACGTATAGTATTGTTGCCATCGAGGATGAAAAGATGGGGTTTATATCATATTGCTTGAGTTTATCCCTCTACAGCATGTCATCTTGCTTAAGGCGTTACTATGTTCTTATGAACTTAATACTCTAGATGCATGCTGGATAGCGGTCGATGTGCGGAGTAATAGTAGTAGATTCAGAATCGTTTTGGTCTACTTGTCACGGACGTGATGCCTATATATATTGATTATGCCTAGATATTCTCATAACTATGCGCTTTTCTATCAATTGCTCGACAGTAATTTGTTCACCCACCGTAGAATTCTGGTATCATGAGAGAAGCCACTAGTGAAATCTATGGCCCCGGGTCTATTCTCATCATATTAATCTTCCATCTACTTTACTTTGCATTATTTACTTTCTGTTTCTATACCAAAAATACCAAAAATATTATCTTGTCATATCTATCAGATCTCACTCTCGTAAGTGACCGTGAAGGGATTGACAACCCCTTATTGTGTTAGCTGCGAGGTTCTTATTTGTTTGTGCAGGTGCGAGGGACTCGCGCGTGGTCTCCTACTGGATTGATACCTTGGTTCTGAAAATTGAGGAAAATACTTACGCTACCGTCCTGCGTCACCCTTTCCTCTTTGAGGGAATACAACGCAAGCTCGAGAAGTAGCAATGTCTGATGAATTTGCTGAAGACCTAACATAATGCTTGTTGGGATGCAAGCTAATCATGATGAAATGAATTCTTCAGTTCAGACATCCCTATGCTGCTAGTTATATGCTTACTACTGAAATTCACTGACGAAATTGATCATCATATTCTTCAACTGAAGTATATGAATTTTTAAGTGAGACTAATGCTTCTACAGGATGATACTTCAAAAGCTATTGAATGGGCTCTGGACAATGGCTGCACCAATCACATGACTGGTGAAAGGAATCTCCTCACCAATGCTCCCCTTACTTCGTCTCATCTGAAGCATATCACCTATGCTGACAAAGTAAAAAAAAGCAAGGTATTGGGTCTAGGTAAGGTTGCTATCTCAAAGGATCGACACATGAAAAAGGTGATGCTTGTCGAGTCCCTAGGATACAACCTCATGTCTCTCTCAATGCTTTGTGATCTTGATATGATTATCATCTTTGGCAAATATAAATGTATTGTGCTAATGCAATCTGACAATCCAAAGTCTTTGAAGGCTTTAGGAGAGGCGATTTGTACATTGTAGATTTTTCTCTTGGTCTTCAACCGGCTAAGTGTCTACTGGCAAAAGATCCAGAATGACGGCTATGGCATCAAAGACTTGGGCATGCTGGAATGAGGAATTTGAGCACACTCATCAAGAAAAAGCATATCATCAGCGTCGAGGGCATCAAGTTTGTCAAAGATCACCTTTGCAGTGCTTGTGAGTCTGGAAGATGAACAGATCCAAGCACTCCGCGAAGACTATCATGACCACCACTCGTCCCTTTGAATTACTTCATATGGATCTCTTTGGTCCTACTCATTATGCCACACTAACCAATGCAGCATCACTCTACGAATTTTTCATAGTTGATGATTATTCTTGATACACCTGGGTGCATATTATTACCTACAAGGCTGAAGTGTAGAATGTCTTCAGATGGTTCTCCAATCTGGCCATGACGAATTATGGTCTCAAGATCAAGCATATCAGAAGCAATAATGGCATCGAGTTCAAGAACACATGACTAGACGACTATTTTCATGAACATGGTATCACTAATGAGTTATCTACTCCTTATACACGTCAGCAGAATGGAGTAGCAGAACACAAGAACATGACACTTATTGAGATGGCTTAGACTATCCTTGATGAATACAAGACTTCACGTCGATGGTGACCTGAAGCAATTGATACTGCTTATCACATCATCAATCGGGTATATCTTCACAAATTCCTCAAGAAGACCTCATACGAGGTCCTCACTAACAAGAAACCCAATGTGAGTTATTTCAAAGTTTTTGGTGCTAAATGTTGGATTAGAGATCCACATCACAACTCCAAATTTGGACCAAAACACATGAGGGTTTATGCTTACGAAAGGACTCGCACACCTACATAGTCTTCAACACCCACCACAACAAGGTTGTTAAAACTGTAGATGTGCGGTTCGATGAAGCTAACAGTTCGCAAAGAGAACACATGCCTCCTGTGCTAGATGAAATACCTCCCGGGGAATCCATCAAGTTAATGGGCATTGGTGAAATTGTGCCTAGTGAAGAAATAGCTGATGAAGAAGTGATCATTCCCCATCGTGAAGAAACTGCTGATCCTGAAGAAAATGATTCGGAGGAAAATGCTCAACCTCAAGAAAGCCCTCGTCCAGCTCATCCATGAGTGGCGAATGAAGTGCGGATTGATAAGATCCTCAACAACATCAATGCACCTGGTCCCCTCACTTGCTCAAGAGCTTCACATTCATCTAACTTTTGTGGGCACTTTGCATTTGTCTCTATCACAGAGCCTACCAAAGTTGATGAAGCATTTCTGGAGCCTGAATGGATTCAAGCCATGCAAGAAGAATTGCGACAATTAGAGCTCAACAATGTATGGGAGCTTATCGATCGTCCTAATCCATGCAATCACAACATCATCAGCACTAAGTGGATCTACCGCAACAAGCAAGACGAAAATGGCCAAGTTGTGAGGAATAAGGCCCGTCTTGTAGCACAAGGCTACACACAGGTTGAGGGTATTGATTTTGGAGAAATTTTTGCACTTGTTGCTAGGCTTTAAGCTATTCGTATATTGCTTGCATATGCTAACCATCATAATATTCTCTTGTATCAAATGGATGTGAAAAGTGCATTCCTCAATGGTAAGATTGAGGAAGAAGTATATGTTGCTCAACCACCTGGTGTTGAGAATCCAAAGCATCCTGACAAACTTTGTAGACTGAACAAGGCCCTCTATGGCCTCAAGCAAGCCCCCCGGGCTTGGTATGAAACTCCGGAGGAATTCCTGAAGAAAAAGGGATTCAAACCCTGTGAACTGTTCATATTCGAAATATATGTTGATGATATTATCTTTGGTTGCACTAACAAGCGTTTCAGTGATGAATTTGCATACATGATGCGTGAAGAATATCATATCTGTATGATGGGAGAATTGAAATTCTTCATTGGTCTTCAAATTCGTTGACAACCAAAATAGCATCTTCATTTCTCAAGAGAAATACCTCAAAGATTGCCTGAAGAAATTCGGCATGCAAGATTGCAAAGGCCTCAAAATTCCAATGCCTACAAATGGTCAACTCTTCACCGACGAAACTGGTAAAGATTTCAATCAGAAGGTATATCACTCCATTATTGGTTCGCTTCTTTACCTATGTGCATCTAGGCCAGATATTATGCTTAGTGTTTACATGTGTGCCCGATATCAAGCGACACCGAAGGAGTCACACCACCAGGCCGTGAAACAAATTCTTAGATATCTAGCTCACACACCAACGCTTAGATTATGGTACCCCAAGGGCTCATATTTTGATCTAGCTGGATTTTCTGATTCTGATTACGCTGGAGATCGTGTGTATCGCAAGTCTACATTAGGCACATGGCATTTCCTCAGACAATCTCTTGCATGTTGGTCCTCAAAGAAGCAAAACAACGTTGCACTTTCCATAGCCGAGGATGAATATATTGCCGTCGGTGCCTGCTGCTCACAGTTGCTTTGGATGAAGCAAACCCTCAAGGACTATGTCATCAACGTGAAGAAAGTACCTCTCTATTTTGACAACGAGAGTGCTATCAAGATCGCTCACAACCATGTGCAATATTCCAAGACAAAGCATATTTAGATTTGCCACCACTTTCTTCGTGATCATGTGCTGAAGGGAGACATTGTCATCGACCACGCGAAGACTGAAGACTAGCTTGTTGATATCTTCACTAAGCCCTTGGATGAGAATAGGTTCTGCAAGTTACAGTGTGAGCTAAACATCTTAGAATCTTTGAATGTCCTCTGAAGTGGACACACATCCTAACACTTATGCAGTTTTGATGACATTGATGAAGAACTTGACTCTCAGAACCCTATGACATACAAAGTAACATTTTTATTCAATCAATGAATTTTTGACGCATAACACATGAAGAAATGTTTTTCTTCAATAAATGAAGACTAACCCTTTAAGTGTGAAAAAAATTAATGAAGAAATTGACTCTCATAACCCTACGACAATTGTACGTGGTGTCTGAAGTCATCACATCTCTTATAAGGTGGGTGATACGTACAGTTTATATCATGTTTTCCTACGGTTATTTATAATGTTTTTATTCATAATAATGCTTCATGGAGTAATTCTAATGCCTTTTCTCTCATAATATGCAAGGTTTACACAAAGAGAGAGAATACCGGCAGCTGGAATTCTGGGCCTGAAAAAGCTACGTCAGAGATAACTATTCTGCACATCTCCTAATGAGCTTAAATTTTACGAAGAATTATTTTGGAGTATATAATAAATATTGGAGCAAATAACCATCAGAGGGGGGCTGCCTGGTGCCCACAAGACACCAAGGCGCGCCAGCCCCCCAACGCGCCCTGGTGGGTGGTGGGCAGCCCATCCCACCTCCGGTGCCCATCTTCTAGTATATAAGCTCTTTTGACCTAGAAAAATAAGGAGAGGACTTTCGGGACGATGGTCCTTCTGCATCACGTGACCCCAACAACGTTGGTGCCCCCTCGACTTCTCCATGATATTCTTCAACGGTGTTAGTCCTTAGTTGTCTCCTTTTGGTCATCTGATGACAAAGGAGGATACGTTTGGGTTAGTCTTCAAGAGGGTCTAAATATGGGTTGTTTTGCTTAAGTTGCAACTCTTGAACTATATTGGATTTTCTCTTTGACGAGTTGTAACTTAATAAATGTTGGTCGTCTTACTATTTTGCTACACTTTGATACGCATGCTGTGACCTTAAATATATCTTCTCATGCATGCACAATTTCGTCAGACACCAATTTTCATCATGCATACATATTCTTCAAATATCTTATGATCATGCATGATTGGTTTCCAAGATATAGGGGGAGATCTCCAAAATTTCAACCTACCATGTGCATTTGCAATCCAAAGAAAATTCCTCATATGCACATCTTCAGGGGGAGTTCCACAATATCTTATAAGCAATTTCTTCAAACTCTATACTTACACTTCTATTATTTTACTCCCGTTAAGAGCCTAACCAATTTGTCATCAATCACCAAAAAGGGGGAGATTGTAAGTGCATCAAGTGCCCCCTTAGTGGTTTTGGAGTATTGAAGACAAATAGCTTGAGGAACTAATGTGTTTGTGAGTATACACAGGAAACATAGTCCCTGAAGATTTGGTGTAACACATGGAAGATGACCCCTAAAAATGGATTTCTTCAAGTGAAGAATTTTGTGATGAAATTGGTACGACCTTTGAAGAAATTGATGTGAAGACTTTGAAGCTTGAAGACTTTTGTTTTCGCAGTTTCTTTTTCTTCTTATTTGAGTCATAGGAAGAACCATACTGTTACTAGGTGAATCATATTTCACGTTTCCAAAGTGATGCTCAAACTTACCCAAACATATACACAAAATCCACTTCGAGTGAAGCCTTTGGAAATCTCCAGAACAGCTGGCACAATTGCCAGCGACAGTGACGAAGTTCATTCGGTCACTGAAGAATTTGGTCATGCTGAGGAGTTAGGAGTTCGTCAGTGCGAGCTGCCTAAAAGTGAGGAAATTGAGTGCCCCGACGAATTTGAGAGTTCAAATTTCAACCATTGTTGCACCGTGGGCCAGCTATCGAGTGGATTCTTATCTTGACAATGGACAAATCAGAGAAGGGCATTTGTGACAATTCATGTTGGGTTGCCCCTGCTATAAATAGTCGCCCCCACAACCACTTGTTGGTTGGATGCTCCGACAGAACTTGACACTTGTCATTTGAGAGCAACCCATCCTCTAACGACTTTGAGAGAATCCTAAGTGAGGGATAACCCAGAGCCAAAGTGATTGAGCATCACTGAATAGATTGATCTATGTGATCTGACGCCTATTACCTTTGAAGACTGTCATTCTTCCAGACGGTTAGGCGTCAAGTTCTGAGTACACCAAGAGTCATTGTGATGTGCCGGTGAACAAGTCTGTGAAGGATTTGGAAGTCTATGATGACCCACAAGTGTAGGGGATCTATCGTAGTCCTTTCGATAAGTAAGAGTGTCGAACCCAACGAGGAGCAGAAGGAAATGATAGGCAGTTTTCAGTAAGGTATTTTCTACAAGCACTGAAATTATAGGTAACAGATAGTTTTGTGATAAGGTAATTGGTAGCAAGTGACAAAAGGTAAAAGTAAATAAGGTGCAGCAAGATCGCCCAATCCTTTTTGTAGCAAAGGACAAGCCTGGACAAACTCTTATATAAAGGAAATCGCTCCCGAGGAGACATGGGAATTATCGTCAAGCTAGTTTTCATCACGATCATCTGATTCGCGTTCGGTACTTTGATAATTTGGTATGTGGGTGGACCGGTGCTTGGGTGTTGTCCTAACTTGGAAAAGTCTCCCACTTATGATTAACCTCTAATGCAAGCATCCGCAACTACAAAAGAAGTATTAAGGTAAACCTAACCATAGCATGAAACATATGGATCCAAATCAGCCCCTTGCGAAGCAGCACATAAACTAGGGTTTAAGCTTCTGTCACTCTAGCAACCCATCATCTACTTATTACTTCCCAATGCCTTCCTCTAGGCCCAAATAATGGTGAAGTGTCATTGTCGGTGTACTAAAGTAGGGGTACCTTAGTATCCCGACTTGTGCACGGGCAGTGGAAGCGTCCCGTGGCAGGGCTTGCCGCGCGTCCGCCAAGCCCCACTATGGTTCCTTTCGAGCCATTCAAGAACAAAGTATTCAAGTTAAAGAAACAAGACCCCGGCAAGAGGAGCTTGCCGGGAAGGCCGCTCCAGGCTCGAGACCACCCCTTTGGCACAAGACCCTGGCAAGAGGAGCTTGCCAGGAAGGCCAAACATGGCATTTCAGGAGACTTGCCGCGACGCGCCATGCGTCCCGGCAAGGCCCGGAGAGCGACAAGCTCATGGGCGCGGAAAGATGGCGGCCGCGGCAGACTTCCACTGGGTACCCGCGCTCCAGCGCATCCGCCCACGCGTCGCCCTGGGGCCCTTCCAGGCGCACGTGGCGGATGGCTGTGCAGCCTGGGGTACACGGTGGCAAGACGCGATGACGAGGCTACCGTCGTGGCGAACGGAGACGCCCCGACGGACGCTTTTTGCACTGTTTAGGGCGACGGCGATGGGCATTTAATGCCTTTGTCCCCTGCCGTCAGAGTTAGGTATAGAGCACTATACATACACTGTTCCATCTACCACCGCTTTTACGTTTTTACCCTCGACTGCGTTGCCACCTGTCGGTGACCCCTTTGACCTATAAAAGGAGGCCCATGCGCAACGTACAAGAGGTTCCGATCTTCGATCACTCTCACGCTCGGTGTCGCTAGCGATAAGCACTGTAGCTCTTCTCGCTCCCGAGCCAAGAACTCAATACAAACCAAGGCAGGAGTAGGGTTTTACGCATCCGTGCGGCCCGAACCTGGGTAAACTGCTCGCGTGCACGCTTCGATCTGCTCTTTGTGCATCCTCCCCCCCCCCCTTGCCGTACCGAAAAGGGGCTCCGGTCCCATAGGTGTCCGTGGGCGATCAGTTTCCCCGACATCTTTGGCGCGCCAGGTAGGGGGTGCGTCGAGGTTGTGTGAACCCGATCCGGCGTTCACGCGAGCGAAAACTTCAGCAACTTCATCAACTTCGTCAACTTCATCGACATGCCGCCGAAGAAGAACGCTTCGGAGGTAGCAGGCCCGTCCGCGTCGATCCCGCCGCCACCAGAGCCAACGGTCGGTGGGGTAGACACTGGCGGAAGGACGGACGCCGGCGAGGAAACTCACGGCGCCGCCAAGTCCAAGGACAAGACGGACGACCGGGCGCACTCCAAGACCTCGGCGTCCGTGCACGCACCGCGCCCCTCTGAGGAGGTGCCGGACTGGCAGCGACGTGGTACACAAGGTACCATACGCTTGTTGGCGCAAGGTCAAACTGGTGGGTCGCAGGACTCTCAAGGCCAACGCGTTGGCACGAGCAAGGCCCGGTCGCCGGGACGAGACCCTGCTCCTTCTAACGCAGTTAGAAGTCCGAGCATATCTCGCTCCTCGCACCGTTCGCCACCGCTCCCCTCCACTCCAGCAGAAGCTCTAGCTCGAGCTCAGCTGCTCCTCGACTTCCCTCCAGCGGCAGACAAGGCCGACGACTGGAGGGCCACCATCCAAAGCCTCATCGCCTTCGCCAATAACGACACTCCGCAGCAGCCGACGACGTCGCGGCCGCGGCAAGTTAGCCAGGCGCGGGCTGATGGCGACAAGACCGTCGGGGGTGCAACTACCGTGCACTCCCCGCCCCGAAAGCCGAAATCGCCGACTCGTCGGATCAACATCGATGACGACTCCACGGCGTCGTCGGATCCACGAGCTCGCCGCGATCAATGCCAAGTCCTCGACGACAGACGACAAGAAGACGCTCGAACTCGCATCGAGCGTCGAAGAGAAGCACGGCGACAATCCGACCAGCGCGCTGGGCCCGCTGTCGACATGCACGCGCCCGGAGAACCAGGCGACTTGCCGTACGCGGCGGGTTGTCCTGCGTTCACCCGTGAGCTGCGGCAAGTCCAGTGGCCCAGCACGAAAAACTTCAAGCCCGACGTACCCGAGAAGTACGACGGCAAGACACATCCATCAGAGTTCCTCAGCATCTACACCATCGCGGTGCAGGCTGCCGGGGGACGAGACGAGAAGATACTCGCGAACTACTTCCCGCTAGTGCTTAAGCCAAACGTCAGATCTTGGCTCATGCACTTGCCGGAAAACTCTATTTCTTCTTGGGCCGACCTGTGCCATCAGTTTGTCGGCGCCTTCACAGGTGGCCACAAGCCTCATGGCCAGGAAAGCGACCTCCACATACTCGCCCAGAAGGAAGGAGAGTCCCTGCAAAAGTATATCCAGAGATTCAGCCGCGTCCAGCACAACATCCCAGACGTCCACCCTGCCGCGGTTATTAGCGCGTTCCACCAGAACGTGCGTAACCGCAGAATGAGGGAGGAAATGGCGATGTGCAAGATCCGAGACGTCAGTGAGCTTTATGCTCTGGCTGACAAGTGCGCACGCGCTGAAGAGGGGAGGAGACTCCCCGGAGAGGATACTGGAGCAGGAGGAATAGATAGTGAGGATGCCGCCCCGGCAAAGAAGAGCCGGCGGCGGAACAACAGGAAAAAGAAGAACAAAGAAGTACTGGCCGTCGAGCAGTCCAGCAAGGAGGCTGGCGCCAAGAAAGCTCAGGCCAGCAGCTCCGGCAAGGAGACTGCCACTGTAGCGGCCGTCGACAAGCAGGACGGCTCCGACAAGCAGTACTGCAAGATCCACCGCACCAAGGGCCACGATCTCCAGAACTGCAAAAGGGTCGAGTACCTCGTCGAACAGCAGAAGGCTGAGTACGAGCGACGCGACAAGGAGAAGGCCCAGGGAGGTGGAGGAGAGTCCGGCAAGAAGCGGCCATTCGATGGCCGGGGAGGACTCCGCGGCAAGGCCAAGCAGCGGCAAGGAGATAGACCTCCCCGCGGCCGCGACAAGGACGAAGGCGAAGACGACGACGAAGACATGGAGGACGGAGATAACAACGAGCAGGAGTTCCAGAAGGCCATAGAAGTTCTGTGCGTCGATGGAGGTGCCTCTCTGCATACTTCCCGCCGCCAACTCAAACAATGGGTGCGGGAAGTTAATGCAGCAGAGCCACCCGTCGAGTCGCGCAAACTTCTGAAGTGGTCCAGCATGCCCATCATCTTTGACATTGAGGATCACCCTGACCGCACAACTGCGGTCGGGTGTTTGCCGATGTTGGTTTCACCAACCATCCGCAACCTCAAGGTCACCAAGATGCTGGTTGACGGCGGGGCCGGCCTGAACCTGATCTCCTCTGCTGTGGTCCGAAAACTCCAGATCCCCGACAGCGAGCTCGAGGAAACCGGCACATTCCAAGGGATCAACCCAGGAAGGAGCAAGCCGAAGGGGAAAATCACACTGCCAGTGACTTTTGGCGGAGAGCTGAATTTCAGGACTGAGAGGATCACCTTTGACGTTGTCGATATCCCATTGCCTTACAATGGGATACTTGGCCGTCCAGCGCTTGCCAAGTTCATGGCAGCCTCTCATCATGCCTACAACATGCTCAAGATGCCAGGCCCGATAGGCGTCATCTCTGTCCCCGGCGACAAGAAGGACGCCCTTATCTGTGCCGACAAGATTTACCGGGACGCAGCAGCCGCAACAGATAGCAAGACACTTGCCGCTGAAGCTCCCGGCGGGAAGAACAAGACCAAGTCCGGCAAGAGCTCTGGGGCCCACTCCGGCAAACGCACCTCTTCGGAGTGCTGCGCTGCCGTTGAGGACGCACCATCGAGCTCCACCGGCAAGTGCAAGAAGGGAATGGTAGCTCCACCTGCAACTAAGAAGGTGTCCGCCAAGGAGGACGGCACCGGTGGTACTTTCACCATCAGTGCCATGCTCGATCCTAAATAGGAAAGCACGCTCGTTGCTTTCCTGCGGGCGAATGTCGACGTGTTTGCATGGCAACCGTCTGACATCCCCGGTGTTCCCAGGAAAGTGATCGAGCACAAGAGTTTATCGCTGAAGAAATCAAGAAGCTGGAAGCGGCATGCCTTGTCAGAGGTGTACTTCATCCCACGTGGTTGGCCAACCCTGTTGTCGTGCGCAAAGCAAATGGGAAGTGGAGGCTTTGTATAGACTTCACCGATGTGAATAAAGCTTGTCCCAAAGATCCATTTCCCCTGCCACGCATTGACCAGATTGTTGACTCCACGGCTGGATGTGAGTCGCTTTCGTTTCTTGATGCCTATTCAGGATACCACCAGATATTTATGGCTGAAGAAGATGAAGAGAAGACCGCATTCATTACTCCATGTGGCACTTACTGCTTCATACGCATGCCCTTTGGATTGAAGAATGCCGGTTCAATGTTTGCGAGGGTAGTCCACACTGCTTTTGAGCCACAGATACACAGGAATGTAGAAGCTTACATGGATAATATAGTGGTCAAAAGCAAGGACAAGAATACTCTGATTCAAGATCTAGATGAAACCTTTGCAAATCTGCACAAGATACAACTCAAGCTTAACCCCGAGAAGTGTGTGTTCGGAGTCCCCTCCGGCAAGCTTCTCGGGTTCTTTGTGTCCCAGAGGGGGATTGAAGCCAATCCCGACAAGATCAAAGCCATTGAGCAGATCGAAGCTCTGAAGCGCGTCAAGGATGTACGAAGGCTTGCCGGCTGTGTGGATGCTCTCAGCAGGTTCATTTCTAAGTCTGCAGAACGCGCCCTGCCGTTTTTCAAAATCTTGAAAAAGGCAGGTCCAATGAAATGGACTCCAGAAGCGGAGGCAGCACTACAAGACTTGAAAAGGTACCTGTCCTCCACTCCAATACTTGTCGCAGCTAGGCCACAAGAGAAGTTGCTGATGTACTTAGCAGCAACCAATCAAGTGGTTAGTGATGCGTTGGTAGCGGAAAGGGAGGCAGATGAGGAGCCCACAGCCCCGGCAAGCACATCCAGCGACAATCAAGGGGCTTCCCCGACAAGCTCTGGCCCCGACAAGGATAGGTCTGCACAGATGCAGGAAGAGGTGCGGAAGAAGATGGTGCAGCGCCCAGTTTATTTTGTCAGTTCCCTCTTGCAGGGGGCTAGGTCAAGATACTCTGGGGTGCAGAAGCTGCTTTTCGGCCTTCTCATGGCCTCAAGAAAGCTGCGCCACTACTTCCAAGCACATGAGATAACAGTGGTCACTCGCTTTCCGCTGAAAAGGATATTGCAAAATCCAGAAGCAACAAGCAGGATTGTCGAGTGGGCACTGGAGCTGTCAAGCTTTGGTCTCAAGTTCGAAAGTACTTCAACTATCCAGAGCAGAGCATTGGCGGAGTTCATAGCAGAATGGACACCAACGCCAGGCGAAGAAATCCCAGAGACAAGCATCCCCGTCAAAGAAACAAGCAAAGAAGGGATAATGTACTTCGATGGTGCCTTCTCGCTGCAAGGCACCGGCGCTGGCGTGCTGCTCGTCGCACCCACCGGCGAGCACCTCAAGTACGTCGTCCAGATGCACTTTCCCAAAGAGCAAGCAACGGACAATACTGTAGAGTATGAAGGTTTGCTTGCCGGCCTCAGAATCGCAGCAGAGCTTGGGATCAAGAAGCTGATTGTGCGGGGTGATTCGCAGTTGGTCGTCCGCCAAGTGAACAAGAGCTACCAGAGTCCGCTGATGGAAGCTTACGTCGACGAAGTGAGAAAACTTGAAGAGCACTTTGAAGGCCTACAGATGGATCACGTTCCAAGAGCTCAAAACGACATCGCAGACGGCCTGTCAAAGTGTGCTGCACTAAAGCTACCGGTGGAACCAGGGATCTTTGTGCTCAAGCTGACTCAACCATCCGTAACACCATCAACGGGACAAAGTAAGAAGAGAAAGTTGGTTTCTGGTGACTACTTGCCGGCAAAGCTTCCTGAAGCCGCCGCCAACAAGGTCCCCAAGGTCAACAATAAAGTTGCTGAGGAACAGTCTGCTCCTGCAGACCCTAGGGTTTGTACAGTTGAAGCAGGCGTTCCCGACAAGTTTTGCCCCGGCAAGCTTGCCGGGGAACGTCAAGCTCCGGCCGAGCCACAGGTTCTTGCCATAGAAGCTGACGTTCCCACAGCAGCACTGATGCCTTTAGTCCTTGTCGTTGAGCCTCAGGCTCCAGCATGGGCACAACAGATTGTCCGTTTCCTTCAAACAGGAGAACTTCCCGAAGAGCCAGAAGAAGCGGAAAGAATAACCCGGCAGTCAAGTATGTATCAGTTTGTCGGCGATGAACTGTACAGAAGGAGACTCACCGGTGTCAAATTGAAGTGCATTCCCCGGGAAGATGGGCAAAAGCTGTTGGCAGAGATACATGGAGGCATATGTGGTCACCACATTGGCGCAAGAGCACTTGCCGGCAAGGCGTTCCGGCAAGGTTTCTTTTGGCCAGAAGCCCTCCAGGATGCAACCGCACAAGTAACCAAGTGTGAAGCATGCCAGTTCCATGCCAAGCAGATACATCAGCCAGCTCAAGCTCGCCAGACGATCCCTTTGTCCTGGCCATTTTCGGTCTGGGGGCTCGACATCCTCGGCCCTTTTCCCCGCGCAGCCGGGGGCTTTGAGTACTTGTACGTCGCCATTGACTAGTTCAAAAAGTGACCGGAAGTGGAACCAGTGAGAAAGGTGACCGCACAGTCAGCAGTCAAGTTCTTCAGGTCAATTGTTTGCCGTTTCGGAATCCCTAACAGGATCATCACCGACAATGGCACACAATTCACAAGTCGCACCTTCATGCAATACGTCCAAGACCTTGGCGCCAAGGTCTGCTTCGCTTCCGTTGCCCACCCGAGGAGCAACGGTCAAGCGGAGAGAGCAAATGCTGAAGTGCTGCGCGGACTCAAGACAAGAACTTTTGACAGGCTGCACAAATGCGGAAGAAACTGGATTGAAGAGTTGCCGGCGGCTCTTTGGTCAATCAGGACGACACCAAATCGAGCCACTGGACAGACACCCTTTGCTCTTGTCTATGGAGCAGAGGCAGTTCTCCCCACAGAACTGGTATACGGGTCGCCTCGAGTTCTCGCTTACGATGAGCTCGAGCAAGAGCAGCTGCGGCAAGATGACGCACTGCTCCTTGAGGAGGACCGTCTCCAGGCTGCTGTACGAGCTGCTCGATACCAGCAAGCTTTGCGCCGCTACCATAGCCGCAAAGTTAGGGCCAGGAGTCTCGAGGAAGGCGACCTTGTTCTTCGGTGTGTTCAGTCCGCCAAAAATTCCAACAAGTTGACGCCAAAGTGGGAAGGCCCTTATCGGGTGAGACAAGTCACAAGGCCCGGCGCTGTCCGCCTTGAGACCAAAGAGGGCTTACCGGTGAGCAACTCCTGGAACATTGAGCATCTTCGCAAGTTTTACCCATAAGGCGCGGTTTCCGTGATCCGCTCCGGCAACCACTTTTTGTACAAGTCTTGCCGCTGTTGCATGTAAACCTTTGTACAAAGCCGGGCGCAGACCCCGTGCATCAGTAAAAATTATGTGCCTCGCACAACTTGTCGTTTCATGCCTTTTCGTTTTTCTTGCATGTACTATCTGACACTTTGGGCAGCACGCATCCCCGGTAAGCAATAACGAGCCGCAAGGCTCCATATCTATGTTTCCTCCCTTTTCTTTTTCACTCAAGCAGAGGAAGATTTCCTCGCGCACAAGTTTGCCGGGGGGGAAGGAGACAGTGGTATGGACCAGGTGCCGTTCAAGAAAGCCTCGCCTTGCCGGGAAGCAAACAACACAAAAGCTAAGTCGCCAAAGTTTGAGCAATCAAATTTTTAAATTTTAAAGTTATCTTCCTTGAACGACCGCACTTTGTATGGAAAACCTGTGCGCAGAGGAACCAACTCGTGGCTAGCCACGCCCTTACTTTGTTTCGAGCACGCTCAACGGCTTAAGCGTGCTGCGACAAGTGTCGCGCCCTTACTTCGTTTTCGAGTTCGCTCAACAACCTAAGTGTGCTGCGACTAGCCGCGACAAGGTTTCTTGTCGGCAACGGCGCTGCCGGCAGGCTGCTGAAGTTCCGCACTCAGCGCTCGCGGCAAGGGTCCCTTTGCCGGCAAGTTCCCTAAAAGCGTAGGGTAAAAGCATACAAAGCGAAGATGTCAAGTAAAGGAAATAACATCGCATTAGCTACCCAAAATAGAGTTATATTACAAAGCAACTTGTCGCAGCACTAATAAATTTTTGTCCATAACACGGTTGGCAGCGACAAAGGAAGCAGGAAGAAAGATAGCCTAATATGCGCGGTCGCCCTCGACTCTCTTGATCTTGCCCACCTTGGCCACGATAGGTGCGACAAGGGCCTTGAGCGCCTCCTGGTCGGCGTCGGGCGGCAAGGTCCTGAGGACGTTGTTGAGGTTGAGTCCTGGGTTACAGAAGGCTATCTTCATCAGCACCCTCTCCAAGACGCCCGTGCAGAGCCTGCGCGCCTCGTTCGCCAGCTGCGGGGGGGATCCTTTCCCGAAGCTGCTGGAGGGCCGGCGCCACTCCCCTGAAGAACAGGCTCAGCTTGGCGCTGTGAGGGGAATTCTCGTCGGTGGAGTACCCGAGGTGCTCCGTCCCCAGCCCCGCCAACTCCCTGTCAATATCGGCGGCAGCGGCGACAAGCCCCTCGGTCCAGTGCTCCACCGTCAGCCTGAAGTTGTTTTGGGAGAGGGCGGCGCTTTCCAACAGTGCCCTCTCAGCCCTGAGGTCCTCTTTCAGCTTCGTCTCCCGCTCTCTGGCGCCGTCAAGTGATGCGGTGAGGGTAGAAAGTTTCAACTCCAGATCGGTGATGGAGTCCTTGGCGACGGCAAGCTCCTTGCCCTTGTCGGAGAGGCGGACATGCAACTCGGAGTGGCTGTGGGCGTCCTTCTCCCTCTCTGACGCAAGTGCGGCAACCTTCTCTTCGCTCATCTTCAAATGGACCTCCAGTTGCGCCACCCTCGCCTCCAAGTCTCTCTTGGCGGTCTCTGCAGCTGCAGCGGCGTCCCTTGCTTCCTGCAGAGCTCCGCCGAGGGACTGTTCGCGCGCGGCAAGGTCGTCCTCGTGGCTATCGAGGTCGACCTTCCGCTGCGTCAGTTCACCCTCTCGTCGGGACAGCTCCTCGGCGGCGAGCCGTTGCTGCTCCTCTGCTTCGGCCTTCTCAAGAATAAACGCCTGATGTGCCTCGGCGAGCTCCTCCCGCTCCTCCGCCAAGGATCGGAGAGCCGCCTGGTTGGCGGCCCGGAGCTCTTCAGCGCGTTTCTCCAAGTCAGTGCCCGCCTTGGCGGCCAGGGCCTCTCGGGACTCCAACTTGGCATGCCTGGCGCGGTACAGGGCCAGAAGCCTCCGCAGAAGCCGCTCCTCCTCGAGCTCGCTACTGCTGCCGGGCGCGTTGACGAACTTCAGCCCGACGGAGGCGAGGACCTCCCCGTCGAAGACCTCTCCCTCCGCGGGCGCCCTTGACGTGGACGCCCACGGGAGCTGGATGAAGACTCCGTTGCCGGCCTCCAGATAGGCGCCGGGCTCAGCCGCGGCAGCAGAGGGGTCGGCAGCCGGCGCATCGTCTGACGCTCCTGCGGCCTCAGGGCCTTCAGTGCGGCTACCGGACTCCCCCTCAGCTGCCACGCCAGCAGCCTCGGCGGTCTCGTCGACGGCAGGCTCGTTAGCATCGGCGGCCCCTTCATCGGCTGCGACGTCGCCAGTGTTGACGCGCGCGTCCTCCTCGCTGGCGGCCTCCGTCTCCATCGGCTCTGGAGCGGACGAGTCTGAAGACAAGAAAATAATAAGAAAGAAGGACTGTCAAGCAAATATCCAAAAAGAAAAATTCAAGAGAAGAAAAATCCAAGGGTTACCTGCGCGGGCCTCTTCTTCGATGGGGTTCCTCGCCGGGGAGTTCTCCCTCGGCAGCGTGGTGGTAGCCCCCGCCGGCGGAGGGCCGCTGGCGCCTTCCTGTGGCGGAGTGCTCGCCCTTGGCGGGGTGCTCGCCCTTGGCGGGGTACTCGCCCTTGGCGGAGTACTCGCCCTTGGCGGAGTATCCTCCCTCGCCGGAGAGCTCCTCCTTGGCGGAGAGGTCGAGACGTGCAGCTCGTCGGGAGCAACCTCTTGGCGCTCCTGAGGCTGCTGCTCTACTTCTGCGCAAATCAACAAACAAACAAAATGTTAACAAGGATAAGAAGCCCACGCGCGCCCGACAAATGAAGAGTAGACAGAAGACTTACGTTGAGGGCTGCGCTGGGGGCTGCTCTGGAGGGCAGCTGCCTGGTCCGGCAAGCTTGTCGCAGACGCGTCCCCTGCTGCTGCGACGGGCTCGTCCTCAAGATCGACCACCGGGATCTTGGCCCTCTTCGCCGCCCTCTGGGCCAGGGTCCTGGAAGACAGACAAAATCAGAATCAGGCAAAGAAAATTCAAGACAAGAGCAACAAAAATCGAAGGAAACAAGAGTTGCTAGTACTTACTCTTCCTCATCCTCGTCGGAACTGAGCACGGAGAAATCAAAGTCGGCCTCACGCGTCCCGGCGCGAGGAGCTGGAGGAGTAAGCTCCCTTGGCAGCTTAGCGGGAGCAGGGACGGTGGTCTGAGAATACCCCGCTCCAGTTGTCGCCGAGGCACGAGGAGCGACAGGAACGTTAGCCCCAGCCCGGGAAGACCCTCCTCCAGCCGCTGCTGAAGCGCGAGGCACTCAGTTGGCAGCCTTGCTCGCCGCGGTGGCGCGTGTTGGGCGGCGCTGCGGCTGCTGGACCGCCTGCCGCCCCGCTGCGTCAACGGCCTTGCGGAGACGCCTCCTTGTCTGAGCCGGAGGACTTGCCGGTGGAGGAGAACTACCCGAGGACGAAGAAGAGGAGTCGAGATTCAGCGACCCACCTGAGTCTTCGGCAGAATCGCTTGATCCGATGCCCTGCTCGGCGGGCCTGCTCGACTCTGTGCCTTGCTCGGCGGCCTCGCTTGTCCCAGCAGGTTGCCCGGCAGGCTTTATCACTTTGAGGAGCTCTTCCTCCTCGGCCAGACTTACCGCCTCCGCTGCATCCGCCTCCTCCAAAGTATATCCAAACTCGCCCGCGGCCCTGGCTGCAGCTGCCTCCTCCAACCTGGTGGCAATATACGCCATCTCCTGGTCGGTGGTGTCGCGGGTGAGGCCCCTCTTCTCGTCGGGTTTGATTGGCAGCTCCACCAGGTTGTTGAAGAACGTCTGCACGGCTACGTCAGAAGGCTCCCGCCAAGTGGGGTCGATCCCATGGGAGTCACACCACGGCATCGCCGCGCGGATGGCGCTGAGTGACGAATTGTTGCACAACGGAACTACGCCCTGCGGCAATGCAAACCACTCTGGATGGTTGCGGTCGTACTTGAATAGCGCATGGAGCATTGCGTTGAGCTCCATGACAGTGAAATTGTAGTTGAGGCCCGGGCGCAGTCTCATAATGTCTGCCGCGTTATCAAACTCCCAAGCAGCCCTTTTCCTCTCCTGCAAGGGAGCGATGCGGCAGCGAAGAAAGTCTGCCCCGACGGCACCTACAGTGAGCCTGGCTTGCCGGAGGCGAAGAATCCTAGTGGTGGCTATCTTCAGCTTGTCGTCCTCAGGGGCCAGGTCACTCCGGTCATTGTCGCGCACTACTGCAACTTGGCGCCGGGAAGTGAACTGCTGTGGTTCGTCCTCCATGATCCAGCACCAGTTGGCCCTCCACTCCTCCCACTTGCCGCGAAGCTCCCCAGTCAAGTAAGCCTCTTTCCTATGGAGCCTGAAGATCCAAGAAATTCCGCCGGACAGAGGAGACCCAGACTCAACCCGAGGCATGAAGTAATGGCGGAAAAGAGCTACATTGGGGTAGACTCCGCCAAAGTTTTCGCACAGATGTGCGAAAACAGCCATGGTCAAGACGGCGTTTGGGGTGAAATCAAGGAGATGAAACCCGTAGGTATTCATAATATCACAGAAGAACTCTGAGTAGGGCGGGCAGAGCCCGTAGTAGAAGAACAGAGCAAAAAAGGCATATCCTCCCGGAAACATCTCGCAGGCCTCGGTGGGGAGTACCTTGGTGCGCGGGTGCGCTTTTGTCTCCCTCGACCAGAAGAGGTAGAAGGAGTCCTTCAGCTCCTCCGCGCTGAGCCTCGGCAGGAAGACCACCATCTTCTTCCGCATTGATGCTAGCTTCAGCGCCTTGGCGGTCTTCGCGGCCTTCGCCTTGTCGCCCTTCGGGGCCATGGCGGGGACGGCGAGGGAAGTCGACGGCGCTGGGGATGCTGGCGGCGGCGAAGGAAGGGCGGAGCGCTGCTCTCTTTCAACCTTTGGGGAGGAGGGGAGCAGCAGGGGTTTCTGGAGGATGAAGAAGCAGCGGGCGAATGGAAGGAACTGCCCCTGTTACCCCTGCTTTTAAGGGGGAGAGGGGGGCGTTCCGCATTTCCCCCATTAAAGAAACAGGCCACGATCTCTCCCACGACGCCGCAATCGACGCGTGCCGTTAGGGAGGGGCGCGGTGGATACGGAGTGGGATGCGGCGCGCCATGGGCCGCGTGTGCCCGTGCACTGTTTTGGGCCTGGCCCAACAATGCTCGGCACCGTGTGTGGCCCAGGCCCGGGGGCTCCTGTCGGTGTACTAAAGTAGGGGTACCTTAGTATCCCGACTTGTGCACGGGCAGTGGAAGCGTCCCGTGGCAGGGCTTGCCGCGCGTCCGCCAAGCCCCACTACGGTTCCTTTCGAGCCATTCAAGAACAAAGTATTCAAGTTAAAGAAACAAGACCCCGGCAAGAGGAGCTTGCCGGGAAGGCCGCTCCAGGCTCGAGACCACCCCTTTGGCACAAGACCCTGGCAAGAGGAGCTTGCCAGGAAGGCCAAACATGGCATTTCAGGAGACTTGCCGCGACGCGCCATGCGTCCCGGCAAGGCCCGGAGAGCGACAAGCTCACGGGCGCGGCAAGATGGCGGCCGCGGCAAGGCGCTTGCCGCGGCAGACTTCCACTAGGTACCCGCGCTCCAGCGCATCCGCCCACGCGTCGCCCTGGGGCCCTTCCAGGCGCACGTGGCGAAAGGCTGTGCAGCCTGGGGTACACGGTGGCAAGACGCGATGACGAGGCTACCGTCGTGGCGAACGGAGACGCCCTGACGGACGCTTTTGCACTGTTTAGGGCGACGGCGACGGGCATTTAATGCCTTTGTCCCCTGCTGTCAGAGTTAGGTATAGAGCACTATACATACACTGTTCCATCTACCACCGCTTTTACGTTTTTACCCTCGACTGTGTTGCCACCTGTCGGTGACCCCTTTGACCTATAAAAGGAGGCCCATGCGCAACGTAGAAGAGGTTCCGATCTTCGATCACTCTCACGCTCGGTGTCGCTAGCGATAAGCACTGTAGCTCTTCTCGCTCCCGAGCCAAGAACTCAATACAAACCAAGGCAGGAGTAGGGTTTTACGCATCCGTGCGGCCCGAACCTAGGTAAACTGCTCACGTGCACGCTTCGATCCGCTCTTTGTGCATCCCCCCCCCCCCTTGCCGTACCGAAAAGGGGCTCCGGTCCCATAGGTGTTCGTGGGCGATCAGTTTCCCCGACAGTCATGTAGTCGACGTTCACATGACACCACTAGAGGAGAGACAACATACATCTCATCAAAATATCGAACGAAGACCAAATTCACATGACTACTAATAGCAAGACTTCTCCCATGTCCTCAGGAACAAAAGTAACTACTCACAAGGCATAATATTGTTCATGATCAGATGGGTATTAATATGCATAATGGATCTGAACATATGATCTTCCACCAAGTAAACCAACTAGCATCAACTACAAGGAGTAATCAACACTACTAGCAACCCGTAGGTACCAATATGAGGTTTGGGTATAAAGATTGGATACAAGAGATGAACTAGGGTTTGAGAGGAGATGGTGATGGTGAAGATGTTGATGAAGATAGCTCTCCCCAAGATGGGAGAGTTGTTGGTGATGACAGCGGTGACGATTTCCCCCTCCCGGAGGGAAGTATCCCCGACAGAACAGCTCTGCCGGAGCCCTAGATTGGTTTCCGCCTCGGTTCCGCCTTGAGACGGTGGCGTCTGGTCCTGAAAGCCTCTTCCTGATTTTTTCCAGGTCAAAACACCTCATATAGGAGAATATGGGCATCGGGGGACCGTCGGTAGGCCCACGAGACAGGGGGGCGCGCCCAGAGAGGGGGGACGTGCCCCCCACCCTTATGGACAACCGGTGGCCCCCCTCGTGAACTTCTTTCGCCGGATATTTTTTATATTTTTTGAAACGGATTTCTATGGTGTTTCGGGGCTTTTGGAGTTGTGCAGAATAGGTTTCCAGAGTTTGCTCCTTTTCCAGCCCAGAATTCCAGCTGCCGGCATTCTCCCTCTTCATGTAAACCTTGTAAAATAAGATAGAAAAGGCATAAGTATTGTGACAAAACAAGTAATAACAGCCCATAATGCAATAAATATCAACATATAAGCATGATACAAAATGGACGTATCAACTCCCTCAAGCTTAGACCTCGCTTATCCTCAAGCGAAAGCCGATATCGAAAAATATGTCCACATGTTTAGAGATAGAGGTGTCGATAAAAATAAAATACGGACATGAGGGCATCATGATCATTCTCATAACAACAACATATATATTGTCATTTGATTCTTATGCTAAAGTAACAATTTAGTCACAATATCAAGCATGAGTCATAAACTTCATTGAAAACTAACAAACTTTTATCTCGGTCATTGAAGCAATTGGAATTTATCGTAACATCGGAAAGAGTCAATATAAAAGCTTTTCAGCAAGCCTACATACTCAACTATCATATAGTCTTTCGCAATTGCTCACACTCACGCAATACTTCTGGTTACGGAGTTTTAATCGGACACAGAGGAAGATAGGGGCTTATGGTGTTGCCTCCCAACCTTTTACCTCAAGGGTAATGTCAACAGTAATAGACCAAGAAAACTTACATCCAAGTGGGTATATATGCCAGGATCTTTCCAACACAGTGTGCTTGCCAAAGGATAAAATGTAAAAAGGAAAGGTGAATTTCACCTTGACTCTTAAGGAAGAATAGTAGATGGGCCCTTCACAGAGGGAAGCAGAGGTTGTCATGTGTTTTTATGGTTGGATGCACAAAGTCTTAGCATAGAAGAACGTCACTTTATATTGCCACTTGTGATTAGGACCTTTATTATCCAGTCCGTCGCTTTTATTACTTCCATATCACAAGATCGTATAAAGCTAATTTCCTCCACACTAATAAATCATACATATTTTAGCGAGTTTGCAACATGACAACTTACTTGGAAGGATCTTTCTCAATCCATAGGTAGGTATGGTGGACTCTCATGGCAAAACTGGGTTTAAGGATGTATGGAAGCACAAGTAGTATCTCTACTTAGTGCGAGGAGTTTTGGCTAGCATGAGGGGGAAAGGCAAGCTCAACATGTTGGATGATCCATGACAATATACTTTATTTTGGATATAAGAAAACATAACCCATTATGTTGTCTTCCTTGTCCAACATCAACTCTTTAGCATGTCATATTTTAATGAGTGCTCACAATCATAAAAGATGTGCAAGATAGTATATTTGTATGTGAAGCCTCTCTTCTTTTATTACTTCATATTAATTGCAACGATGACCAAAACTATGTTTGTCAACTCCCAACAACTTTTATTTATCATACTCTTATATGTGAAGTCATTACTTCCCACAAGATCAATATGATCTCTTTGATACTTTTCATATTTTCTTTCTTTTTATCATGACCCAAGTGAGGAAATCAAGCCCTTGACTCAACACTAATCTTTATTATATAGCTCACGGACTCGATTACAAAGGGTAAAGATCATAAAGCAAAAGCTAACAACTAGATCATGCTAACTTTATTCTACTAGACCAAGATACTACCAAATGGATCGAACTAAGAAAAACGGTAAAGATAGGAGTGATGGTGATACGATACCGGGGTCACTCCCCCAAGCTTGGTAGTTGCCAAGGGGAGTGCCCATACCCGTATGATTATGTCTCCTTCTTCGGGGGTGGTGATGTAGGAGTTGTTGATGATGTAGGCTTGTCGTCCACCTTCCAAGGCATTGGTTCACCATCGTAGAAGGATGATCGAGTCTCCGGGATACTCAAATCTGCAGCCAAACTCATCTTCTTGAATCTATATTCATACTCACAATTCTGGTTTTGCAGGTCATAGATTTGGGCTTGGAGGTGATCGATCTTCTCTTGAAGATTGGAGATAGCTTCCCTGAAGATCCTTGAGTCCATCTTGAGGTTGTTGGCGAGCTCCGAGATCATCATGTGGTTGGCGTTGAGTCCTCGTTCCACCATACCTTGGCACTTGAAAACTTGCTGCTCCATTGCTTCGAGTCTTGTCTCCATGCTTCTGGTCCTCCTCGACCCCTCAACATCACAGATGTGCAGCACCCCCTCATGTAACTCCATGGTTTTCGGGTGATGCAGCACCTCCGCAAGGTACGGGTTGATGACCTTCTCGAAGAACTTGTCCTTGGGGATGTTGGAGGACGCCATGATGATCTAGATCTGTCAAAAATAGCAGCTCGAAACGAAAACAGAGGATTTTTTCGTGATAGAGAGGTCAAAACCTTCGGGGGTATATATAATGAATTTTTACCGACCAAAAGGAGTAACATACAAGAAATCAGAGTCCGGGAGGCACACGAGCTGCCCACGAGGCAGGGGGCGCGCCCAGGGAAGGGGGCGCGCCTTCCACCCTCGTGGACGGCTCGTGCCTCTTCCGGACTGCTGCTTATTTTTCTATTTTTCTAAATATTCCAAAACGGAGAAACATTGCCTTTAGAACTGTTTTGGAGTCGGTTTACTTACCGTATCACATACCTCTTCCTTTTCGGAGGCTGAATCGTTCTGGAAAGTGTCCTTTATGTATTCCTCCGGGGTTACGGTTTCAATAACTTTGGTTTCAAGATTTATAGGATTACCTGAGATATAATGTTTGATTCTTTGATCGTTCACCACCTTCGGATTTGTGCCCTCGAAGTTGTTGATTTTTATGGCACCGGAACGATAGACCTCCTCGATGACGTAAGGTCCTTCCCACTTAAGAGCTCATGATTGGGGCATGAATATAACATTGACTTAAGCCTCCCCCAAGCTTGAGCGATGCTTTCTCCTTCACGAGGCCAAAAATTATAAATATAATTACGATCACGATGAACCTGGTGCACAGGGTAGAACTTATGATGAAATTCCAACTTCAGACGAATATAGTTCCATGATCCAATATCATCACATAGCCTAAACAATGTCAATGCATCTCCCTTCAAAGATAAAGGGAAGACCTTCTTCATGATAACATCCTTGGGCATACCTGCAAGCTTAAATAATCCACAAATTCATGCACCTAGATTTAGTGTAAATCGGGATGCAGTGTTCCGTCTCCTGTAAAAGGATTTTCAAGCAGTTTCTCTATCATACCCGAAGGAATCTCAAAGCAAACATTTTCAGTAGGTGCAGTAGGTTGAGGAGCAACTCTTTGCTCTTCTGGTCGGGGTGAAGATACCCCGAACAAGCCCCTCAAAGGATTATAAGCCATAGTAACAAGTGACAATAAATTTCAGCACACTATATAAAATTTTCCTTACCAAATTCCACTGAGTCTTGATGACCCACAAGCGTAGGGGATCTATCGTAGTCCTTTCGATAAGTAAGAGTGTCGAACCCAACGAGGAGCAGAAGGAAATGATATGCAATTTTCAGTAAGGTATTTACTGCAAGCACTGAAATTATAGGTAACAGATAGTTTTGTGATAAGGTAATTGGTAGCAAGTGACAAAAGGTAAAAGTAAATAAGGTGCAGCAAGATGGCCCAATCCTTTTTGTAGCAAAGGACAAGCCTGGACAAACTCTTATATAAAGGAAAGCGCTCCCGAGGACACATGGGAATTATCGTCAAGCTAGTTTTCGTCACGATCATTTGATTCGCGTTCGGTACTTTGATAATTTGGTATGTGGGTGGACCGGTGCTTGGGTGTTGTCCTTAATTGGACAAGCCTCCCACTTATGATTAACCTCTAATGCAAGCATCCTCAACTACAAAAGAAGTATTAAGGTAAACATAACCATAGCATGAAACATATGGATCCAAATCAGCCCCTTGCGAAGCAACGCATAAACTAGGGTTTAAGCTTCTGTCACTCTAGCAACCCATCATCTACTTATTACTTCCCAATGCCTTCCTCTAGGCCCAAATAATGGTGAAGTGTCATGTAGTCGACGTTCACATGACACCACTAGAGGAGAGACAACATACATCTCATCAAAATATCGAACGAAGACCAAATTCACATGACTACTAATAGCAAGACTTCTCCCATGTCCTCAGGAACAAAAGTAACTACTCACAAGGCATAATATTGTTCATGATCAGAGGGGTATTAATATGCATAATGGATCTGAATATATGATCTTCCACTAAGTAAACCAACTAGCGTCAACTACAAGGAGTAATCAACACTACTAGCAACCCACAGGTACCAATCTGAGGTTTGGGTACAAAGATTGGATACAAGAGATGAACTAGGGTTTGAGAGGAGATGGTGCTGGTGAAGATGTTGATGAAGATAGTTGTCCCCAAGATGGGAGAGTTGTTGGTGATGACGGCGGTGACGATTTCCCCCTCCCGGAGGGAAGTATCCCCGGCAGAACAGATCTGCCGGAGCCCTAGATTGGTTTCTGCCTCGGTTCCGCCTCGAGACGGCGGCGTCTGGTCCCGAAAGCCTCCTCCTGATTTCTTCCAGGTCAAAACACCTCATATAGGAGAAGATGGGCATAGGGGGACCGTCGGTGGGCCCACGAGACAGGGGGCGCGCCCAGAGAGGGGGGGCGTGCCCCCCACCCTTGTGGACAGCTGGTGGCCCCCCTCGTGAACTTATTTCGCCAGATATTTTTTATATTTTCTGAAACGGAGTTCTGTGGACTTTTGGGGCTTTTGGAGTTGTGCAGAATAGGTTTCCAGAGTTTGCTCCTTTTCCAGCCCAAAATTCCAGCTGCCGGCATTCTCCCTCTTCATGTAAACCTTGTAAAATAAGAGAGAAAAGGCATAAGTATTGTGACAAAACAAGTAATAACAGCCCATAATGCAATAAATATCAACATATAAGCATGATGCAAAATGGACGTATCAGTCTACCTTGAAGACTTACCACGAGTGATTGTGCGAGTACTAAGTAACCTTAGCTCAAGGAATACGTTGAGGACTGTGTGTTCTCTGAGTTGCAACTTAGCAGCCTCAACCAGACTTTGATGCATCAATTGGAACTGGTCTACCAAATTTTCGCGTCTTCATCGAGCCAACCTGGTTTCAAATTCCTCACCCTTCCTTACTCCCTCCATTCCCTTATACAAGGCCACAAACTCAGATTACAGGTCCCAAGGTAAAATTTAATGACAACTTTCCAAGCCAATTTTTCATTTTGTTAACCGGGATTATTAATGTGTCCGCATGCATGCAAAGAAGGAATGGGAAGGAAGTAGTACAATGTTATTATGACTACATGCATGCAAGTATTTAACAGGTTGCTAGTACGAGAAAACGTCATTAATTTTTTCCTCGATTATTGTTAGTGGCCTTGTATAGATGCAAAATGTATTTTTCATAGTGGCCTCATATAAGGGATTGGAGGGAGTAATTTATTCCGCTGCTGAAGAATCTATGATCTATGCTCTGACGAATTTGAACTAAAGAATTTCGTCATGTTATCTCCTATTGCATCAGTTCATATTCTTCATGCTTGTATGACTGTATGATTGCATGTTCTTCACTCTTATGTATCTGGATTGCATGTACTCTGATTATGTGATGATTTAGTTTCCCTCGTGTCTATATTTCATCACTCCGATCTTTATCAAATTCTTCAGAGTTTGACGAATTTCTAAAAATCTCCCATTCACCCCCCTCTGGGAGATAACCTGCGCTTTCAGAATGAGAGAAAGCTCATCTGGACTGAGAGGGATGACCTTAAGATGGAGATAGATCATTTTAGAAAAGATGGAGAGAACAAGAGACACAAGATTTGTCGGCTAAAGTTAATCCTTGATCAAGAGTAACCTATTTTGTTTGTTTGTTGAATTATGTAGTACTTTAACTAGCTATAAACTTTTGTGAAGTTGAACTTGTCAAGTTGATGAGTATCCTTTGAATTATGTAGTTTTTTAACTAGCTACTAACTTTTGTGGAGATAAATTATTTAGTTTGTGAAGTAGAATATAATATATTTTATTAGTGAAAAATCAATTTGCTAGCATTGACAAACAAGGCACGACATTGGTAATACACTTACTGCTGGCTTTGGCCACGTGGCCCGTCCGTTTTTGCATGCCATAGCTAGGATTTTCTGCACTAGTGCACAGGGAGAAAATAGGAAGAATAGTTTATCTAAACTACAAACAAAAAGGTGAAAACGGGAATAAAAAGAGTACCAAGTTAGTAAGAACGACGCTCAAGGAGTAAGTTGTTCTTGAGGGGATTCAAAGTCATCACTACTAATATGATCCATGTAATAAGGGCAGAGCGTAGCTCTATGTTGTATCCCTATACCACTCCCCATGTTAATAAGTGCGAGGGTCCTGGTACAGGATATGTTCTACTCTAGGTAGACTTTATACCACACACACCATTATCGTAGTTTTCGCACGGACACGACCACACGAAGGGTTTTCTATTATTTACCTATTGATTGTAAGAGGCGAGGAAAGAGGATTTTACTGGCACCTTGAATTACCTCAACATCTTGTGCGAAAGATCTAGTGTCTCCTACAACCTCTCCACCAACCAAGGGAATCAGCCGAAGGAGGAGGCGCTGATCTAGGGTTTCACCAGAAATGGCCAAATTATGAGTTGAGTTTGATTTTTGCAGAGGGACGGGGAGGCTTTGCCCCCCTTACCAAAATGTGTAGATCTCGTACTCGCTTAGGCCCCCTTATCTCTTCCCTCTGAGCTTGGTCTCCCATGGCAGCCAACTCGACTAGGTGGGGGCAGACCCAAGAATTTTAGGGGGCCTCATCTCATAGGCCCCATCGATCGTCCCACCAAGATCAGATGGGTTTTTCAGTGGTGCCACCTCAGCAGCTCACTGATACGTCTCCGTCGTATCTATAATTTTGATTGTTCCATGCCAATGTTATACAACTTTCATATACTTTTGGCAACTTTTTATACTATTTTTGGGACTAACATATTAATCCAGTGCCCAGCGCTAGTTCCTGTTTGTTGCATGTTTTTTGTTTCGCAGAATATCCATATCAACGGAGTCCAAACGGGATAACAACGGACGGAGATTTTTTTGGAATATATGTGATTTTGGGGAAGAAGAATCAACGCGAGACGATGGCCGAGGGGGCTACGAGGCAGGGGGGCGTGCCCCAGGGGGTCAGGCGCGCCCTGGGCCCTCGTGGCCACCCCGTAAGGCGGTTGGTGCCCTTCCTTAGCCACAAAAATCTAATATCCGGATAAAAATCGTGTCAAAAATTCAGCCCAATCGGAGTTACGGATCTCCGGGAATATAAGAAACGGTGAAAGGCCAGAATCTAAGAACGTAGAAACAGAGAGAGACAGAGAGACATATCCAATCTCGGAGGGGCTCTCGCCCCTCCGCCTCCATGGAGGCCATGGGCCAGAGGGAAAACCCTTCTCCCACCTAGGGAGAAGGCCAAGGAATAAGGAGAAGGAGGGGGGCTCTCTCCCCCTCGCTTCCGGTGGCGCCGGAACGCCACCGGGGCCATCATCATGCGACGACGATCTACACCAACACCTCCGTCATCTTCACCAACATCTTCATCACCTTCCCCCATCTATCTATAGCGGTCCACTCTCCCACAACCCGCTGTACCCTCTACTTGAACATGGTGCTTTATGCATCATATTATTATCCAATGATGTGTTGCCATCATATGATGTCTGAATAGATTTTCGTTGTCCTATCGGTAATTGGTGAGTTGCTATGATTGGTTTAATTTGCTTATTGTTATGTTGCTGTCCTTTGGTGCCCATCATATGAGCGCGCGCATGGATCACACCATAGGGTTAGTTGTATGTTGACATGACTATGTATTGGAGGGCAAGAGTGATAGAAGCTTCAACCTAGCATAGAAATTGATGCATACGGGATTGAAGGGGGGCCAATATATCTTAATGCTATGGTTGGGTGTTACCTTAACGAACGTTAGTAGTTGTGGATGCTTGCTAATAGTTCCAATCATAAGTGCATAGAATTCCAAGTCAGGGATGACATGCTAGAAGTGGCCTCTCCCACATAAAACTTGCTATCGGTCTAGTAACGTACTCAATTGCCTAGGGACAATTTCGCAACTCCTACCACCACTTTTCCACACTCGTTATACTAACTTTATTGTTTGTTTACCTAAAACATCCCCTAGTTTTTATTTACCTGCTCTTTATATTCTTGCAAACCTATCCCGTTACACCTACAAAGTACTTCTAGTTTTATACTTGTTCTAGGTAAAGCGAACGTCAAGCATGCGTAGAGTTGTATCGGTGGTCGATAGAACTTGAGGAATATTTGTTCTACCTTTAGATCCTCGTTGGGTTCGACACTCTTACTTATCGAAAGAGGCTACAAGTGATCCCCTACACTTGTGGGTTATCAAGACCTTTTTCTAGAGCCGTTGCCGGGGAGCAATAGTGTGGGGTGAATATTCTCGTGTGTGCTTGTTTGCTTTATCACTAAGTAGATTTTATTTGTTGTTCTAAGTTATTCTCTATATTTAGTTATGGATATGGAACACACAATACCAAAAAATAGGTGTATTTGCTACTCATGGAGATGGGGAACCTCCTAAAACCCTCGATGCTCATTATGTGAAAGATATTATGTACTACTATGATAATCCTGAGAAAACCCCATTCAACTATATAATGGGAGTAACGTTGGATCAACGTGAATACTTTAGGGATTATCGCTTGACTCAAAAAGGGAAACTATTATGGGATCAAATTCATATGTTGCATTGGTATGCTCGGCAACTATGCTTGAGATATGATTATACTTGTTGCTCTAGGATGAAGGCTCCACACCTTCCCTTTTCATGCAAATTTAATGATGATAAAACCTTGGCTTCTTATGCTAATGGTATATATGATTACTATGATGTGTAACAAATAGAATAATTAGTTGCTTTTATGGGTGCTTATGAATTTGAATCTTTGTTTCAAGAGTGTGAAAATATTGATGATGCTATTTATAGGCCTGAAAATTTTGCTATATTGAAATATTTCTATGAGAATTATGAATACAATGCCAATATTTATGCATTTATTGAGAATGTCTCCGCTATCCAAGAAGAGACTAATATTTTGCAGGAGTCTATGGAAGAAGAAATTAATGACATTGTGAGCTCATTGGATGAAAATAATGAGGAGGAGAGCGAAGAACAAAAGGAGAAAGAGCGGATTGATCACCCGTGCCCACCTTCTAATGAGAGTAACTCTTTATCTCATACATTGTTTAATTTCCCTTCGTGCTTACCGAAGGATGAATGCTATGATGATTGCTATGATCCCGTTGATTCTTTTGAAATATCCCTTTTTTGATGATGCTTGCCATGCTTGTGGCCAAGATGCCAATATGAATTATGCCTATGGAGATGAACTTGCTATAGTTCCTTATGTTAAACATGAGATAGTTGCTATTGCACCCACACATGATAGTCCTATTATCTTTTTGAATTCTTCAAACTACACTATATCGGAGAAGTTTGCACTTATTAAGGATTATATTGATGGGTTGCCTTTTTCCGTTGCACATGATGTTTTTGATGAATATAATATGCATGTGTTTGCTGCTCCTACTTGCAATTATTATGAGAGAGGAACTACATCCCCGCCTCTCTATGTTTCCAACACGGTAAAATTGCAAGAAACTGCTTATACTATGCATTGGCCTTTACTTGATGTGCATGAATTGTTCTTGTATGACATGCCTATGCATAGGAAGAGAGTTAGACTTCATTTTTGCATGACACATATCACTTTGTGCTCACTACTAAATGCCAAATCATTGCTAATTAAAATTGGCTTTGATATACCATGGGACCCGGGTGGATCCATTACTTGAGCACTATATGCCTAGCTTAGTGGCTTTAAAGAAAGCGCTGCCAAGGAGACAACCTGGAAGTTTTAGAGAGTCATTTATTTCTATTGTGTGCTTTTATAAAGTTTAAAAACAAAAAAATAAAGAGGAGAACCTAAAACTTTTTCAAAAAGAAAAGTGAAAGTAAGAAGGACGAGCACCGTTGAAATGGGGGAGCTCCTTGAACTTTGTTCATGCCCATGGAAACTTTGCAAACCTTGATTACAGAAACTTTTAAATAAAAATAATTATCCCCTTGTACAATTCCATTGTATTATAAAAATAATGTGCCAAGAGTTTCCTTTAGGACGATTAAACTGCTTGTTAGTTTGTGCGGTGCAAAAACAGAAACTTTGGCTGTAGTGCGCGATTTTACATTTTTTACTGGAACTTTGAAAGGATCTGCGACTTTTTTCAAAGTATTGGTATACAAATTGTTGATTTTTCCTAATTTGGCCATAATTTTTAGGGTTACAGAAGTATGGTTAATGTTCAGATTACTACAGACTCTCATGTTTTCACAAATTGCTGTTATAGCTTCATTATTTGCATATGTTTGAATTCTTGTTGATGCCTCCTTGACTTGGGGCCATAGAATTGTGATAGCATACAGTGGGTAATGTTTGTTCATGATTATACAATAATGTTAGAGCAGTACATGATCGGATTTCATTGATCATATGCACTAACCCCGCCACTAAAAGTTCGGTTCAGTTTTGTGTGGATGAAGTGTTCGAAGATCGAGGAGGTCTCGATGTGAGAAGAAGGAGGAGAGGCAAGAGCTCAAGCTTGGGGATGCCCAAGGCACCCCAAGTAAATATTCAAGGAGACTCAAGCGTCTAATCTTGGCGATGCCTTGGAAGGCATCCCACCTTTCTTCAACAAGTATCGGTATGTTTTCAGATTCGTTTCGTTCACATGTTATGCGTAAACTCTTGGAGCGTCGTGTGCTTTTTATTTTTCCTTTTAATAAATGCACCATGCTGGTATGAGATAATCCTTGGTTGATTTATAGAATGCTCTTTGCACTTCACTTATATCTTTTGAGTATGGCTTTATAGAATGCTTCATGTGCTTCACTTATATCATTTGAAGTTTGGATTGCCTGTTTCTCCTCACATAGAAAACCACCATTTGTAGAATGCTCTTTTGCTTCACTTATATTTGTTAGAGCATGGGCATATCTTTTGTAGACAGAATTAAAACTCTCTTGCTTCACTTATATCTATTTAGAGAGTTGACAGGAATTGGTCATTCACATGGTTAGTCATAAAATCCTACATAAACGTGTAGATCGCTGAATATGATATGTTTGATTCCTTGCAATAGTTTTGCGATATAGAGATGCTAATATGTGGGAGGTACTAGTGAATGATTGTGATTTAGTAAAAATATTGGTGTTAAGGTTTGTGATTCCCGAAGCATGCACATATGGTCTCCTAACTATGTAACCAAATTGGCGCGCATTGTATTTTGATTGTTTATCTTTGCGTGAAGGTCGGGGGCGCGCGATGGTTAACTCCTACCAACCTCCCCCCTAGGAGCATGCGTCGTAGTATTTTTGCTTCGAGGGCTAATAGATTTTTCTCAATAAGTATGTGAGTTCTTCATGACTAATGTTGAGTCCATGGATTATACGCACTCTCACCCGTCGACCTTGCTAGCCACTCTAGTACCGCGCAATTTTCGCCGGTGCATCAAAACACCTTATATCCTTCCTCAAAACAGCCACCATACCTACCTATTATGGCGTTTCCATAGCCATTCCGAGATCTATTGCCATGTAACTCCACCGTTCCGTTTATTATGACACACACCATCATTGTCATATTGCCTTGCATGATCGTAAGATAGCTAGCATGATGTTTCCATGGCTTGTCCGCTTTTTATGTCATTGTTATGCTAGATCATTGCACATCCCGGTACACCACCGGAGGCATTCATATAGAGTCAAATTTGTGTTCTAGTATCAATTTGTAAGTAAATAGAAGTGTGATGATCATCATTATTAGAGCATTGTACCTTGAAAAAAGGAGAAAGGCCAAATAAAAAAGGAAATGCAAAAAAAAGAAGAAAAAAAGAAAAAGAGAAAGGCCAAAAAAGGAAGGCCCAAAAAAAGAAAAAAAGAAAAGAAGAAGAAAAGAAGGGGACAATGCTACTATCTTTTTCCACACTTGTGCTTCATCATATCACCATGTTCTTCATGATAGAGAGTCTCCTATGTTGTCACTTTCATATACTAGTGGGAATTTTTCGTTATAGAACTTGGCTTGTATATTCCAACGACGGGCTTCCTCAAATGCCCTAGGTCTTCATGAGCAAGCAAGTTGATGCAGACCCACTAGTTTTCCTTTGAGCTTTCATACACTTATAGCTCTAGTGCATCCGTTACATGGCAATCCCTACTCACTCACATTGATATCAATTGATGAACATCTCCATAGTCCATTGATTTGCCTAGTCGATTTGAGACTTTCTCCCTCCTTTTGTCTATCACCACCTTCTATTCCACCCATAATGCTATGTACATGGCTCACGCTCATGTATTGCGTGAAGAGTTGAAAAGGTTCAAAAAATTAAAGTATGAAAACAATTGCTTGGCTGACACCGGGATGGGCATGAGGGGTACCTTGTGTTAAGAAAAGGGAGCATAAAAGACTATATGATTTTGTAGGGATAACGTTCTTTAGCATTGATGTTTTGAAAGACTTGATTGTTTGTTGGGATGCCCGAGTATTAAATTCGTTTATGTCAAAGGATAGACTATTGCTTTGAATCACTCGTGTCTTAATATTCATGCCATGATTAGATTAAATGATCAAGATTATGCTAGGTAGCATTCCAGATAAAAAATTAACTTTTTTATCATTTATCTACTCGAGGACGAGCAGTAATTAAGCTTGGGGATGCTGATATGTCTCCATCGTATCTATAATTTTTTATTGTTCAATGCCGATGTTGTACAACTTTCATATAATTTTGGCAACTTTTTATACTATTTTTGGGACTAACATATTGATCCAGTGTCCAGTGCTAGTTCATGTTTGTTGCATGTTTTTTGTTTCGTAGAATATCCATATCAAACGGAGTCCAAACTGGATAAAAATAGACGGAGATTTTTTTTGGAATATATGTGATTTTTGGGAAGAAGAATCAACGCGAGACGATGCCCGAGGGGGCCATGAGGTAGGGGCGCACCCCAGGGGGTCAGGCGCGCCCTGGGCCCTCGTGGACACCCCGTAAGGCGGTTGGTGCCCTTGTTTCGCCGCAAGAAAGATAATATCCGGATAAAAATCATGTCAAAAATTCAATCCAATCGGAGTTACGGATCTCCGGGAATATAAGAAATGGTGAAAGGCCAGAATCTGAGAACGCAGAAACAAAGAGAGACAGATAGACATATCCAATCTCGGAGGGGCTCTCGCCCCTCCGCCACTATGGAGGCCATGGACCAGAGGGATAAGACCAAGGAAGAAGGAGAAGGAGGGGGCTCTCTCCCCATCGCTTCTGGTGGCGCCGAAACGCCAGCGAGGCCATCATCGTGCAACGATGATCTACACCAACACCCCCTTCATCTTCACCAACATCTTCATCACCTTCCCCCATCTACCTACAGCGGTCCACTCTCCCGCAACCCGTTGTACCCTCTACTTGAACATGGTGCTTTATGCTTCATATTATTATACAATGATGTGTTGCCAGCCTATGATGTCTGAATAGATTTTCGTTGTCCTATCGGTAATTGGTGAATTGCTATGATTGGTTTAATTTGCTTGTTGTTATGTTGCTATCCTTTGGTGCCCATCATATGAGGGCGCACGTGGATCACACCATAGGGTTAGTTGTATGTTGATAGGACTATGTATTGGAGGGCAAGAGTGACAGAAGCTTCAACCTAGCATAGAAATTGATGCATACAGGATTGAAGGGGGACCAATATATCTTAATGCTATGGTTGGGTTTTACCTTAATGAACGTTAGTAGTTGCGGATGCTTGCTAATAGTTCCAATCATAAGTGCATAGAATTCCAAGTCAGGGATGACATCTAGAAGTGGCCTCTCCCACATAAAACTTGCTATCGGTCTAGTAACGTAGTCAATTGCCTAGGAACAATTTCGCAACTCCTACCACCACTTTTCCACACACGCTATACTAACTTTATTGTTTCTTTACCTAAAACATCCCCTAGTTTTTATTTACGTGCTCTTTATATTCTTACAAACCTATCCCGTTACACCTACAAAGTACTTCTAGTTTTATACTTGTTCTAGGTAAAGCGAACGTCAAGCGTGCGTAGTGTTGTATCGGTGGTCGATTGAACTTGAGCGAATATTTGTTATACCTTTAGCTCCTCGTTAGGTTCGACACTCTTACTTATCGAAAGAGGCTACAAGTGATCCCCTACACTTGTGGGTTATCACTCACACAGGATGCTTGCATGACGCGGCACACGATGCCGTTGAAACTCCATCAAGCCACCGATCAATCCAAACAATATGACAAGGCATCTGCAGTAGGGCCATCTCCAGGAAATAGGGGCCCCGGTGCGAAACGCGAAATGAGGCCCCAAATTTTGAAATTTGCATATGCTAACAAACTAACATATTGAAATCATACTCCCTTATTTCATGTAATATTTATTCATGTATAGTGCTAAAAGTCTAAAAGTATGGGGTCGCAAAATCTAGGTGTGCTCGAGGTAGGAGTTTTAAGTGCAATCAACTAATTGAAAAAGAAAATATAAATTCGGCACCCTATGGTATTTCATCAAACTAAGCACCACAAAAGGTACAAAACTCACTCACCTCACCCTGCCGTCATGAGCTGAGTTGCACCACACTCCGGCGATGCTGATGTGTACTCCATTGTGCCTCCTAACCCGCAGCCTGATGAGAGAAATCAAAGCCCATTCACCATGCCCTGCCATCCTATCTGAACAGAAGAGATACATAATTTGAGGAAAAATATTCTCTATGTAAAATTGATGCAGGAGTGGGGAATAAAAGGAGCGCAGACTAGCTAAATACCAAAACATTGGAGTATTGAAGGTGAACATGACTACTATCGCTAACTGCTATTATCATTGGTGAAACAATTGCCTGAAACCCAAATCATAGATGTAAAATAGAAGATAATTTAGGAGAAGGAATCATGAGAAGAAGCTTCAGAGCTTACGTACGGAGGAGTAAGGAAAGTAGGGGGATCACAAAGCCATGCCGCCATGGCCAGGATCAATCCGCCATCAACGTTGGTCCACTGCCATCCACCATTCCCATGAGGAGGAGGGGAGTCCGGACTTGAGGCACTTTCGGGGGAGGAGAGGAGGCAGTGCACGATCGACACTCGAGGGGGAGTCATGGCGGGAAGGCGGCGGGTTACCGATTTCTTGGGGCGCAGGACCTACGACGACTCATATCAGATTAGCCTGATTTTTCGCATCAGATCAGGCTGATGAACCGGGGTGGTTTCAACTACTTTTTTACAGGCTGATGTTGGTATTCCCCGATCGGGAGCCTTACCTTGTGCAATCGCACCGTTCGCACAACCTTATCTACGGGCCTGATATGTAGCATGTCGTCGGGCTTGACACACTTGCCGCCCCGCAGGTATCCAGAATAAGGAACATAAGATCATCTCCAGTCGTTGCCCCCGAAGAGGCATAAAAACCACCGCCTGGGGGGGGGCGAGTCGGTGGTATAATCAGCTCTGGGGGCGGATTGGCACCCAGCCATCCCCCCAGGTCGCCCCCAGGCGCCGATGCCGGCCCATTTTCGGCGAAAATGGCCCGATATCGGCGCGAATCGGCCCATATTCGGCGAGGTTGGACGTGGTTTGGCGTGAATTCTCAACATAAATAAATTTTTTATCGCATTGTTCATCATAGAAAATCAATAGAAATTATATATTTCAACACAAATTATATAGTTCAACAAATCAAACTCATATTTCATCACACGTCGAGCTAGGCGTCGCCTTTGATCCTCCATAGGTGCTCCACCAGATCCTGCTACAGTTGTTGATGTACCTATGGATCTCGGATCTCCTAACGCATATTGAGGTAGGCAGTCCAGGTTGCCGGTAGCTGGTGATCGACTTGGGCAAGAGGACCCTGCCCGTAGTATGGTTTAGTGTCAAACACTGGCTCTTCCTACTCGCTCTCAATGGTCATGTTGTGCAAGATGACACAGCAGGTCATGATCTCCCACATTTGATCTTTCGACCATGTCTGAGCAGGGTACCGGAGAACAGCAAATCGAGACTGGAGCACACCAAATGCCCGCTCAACATCCTTCCTACAAGACTCCTGAACCTTGGCAAAGTGGGACTTCTTGCCTCCTGGCACAATGTTTGAGATAGTCTTCACAAATGTCGACCATCTTGGATAGACGCCATCAGCTAGGTAGTACCCCTTTTTGTACTGTCGGCCATTGACCTCAAAGTTCACTGGAGGAGAATGACCTTCGACAAGCTTGGCAAAGACAGGGGAGCACTGCAGCACATTGATGTCATTGTGAGTTCCTGGCATACCAAAGAAGGAGTGCCAAATCCAGAGGTCCTGTGTGGCCACTGCCTCTAGTACCATACTGCAACCGCCTTTGGCGCCTTTGTACATCCTCTGCCAAACAAATGGACAGTTCTTCCATTTCCATTGCATGCAGTCGATGCTTCCAAGCATCCCAGGGAATCCTCTCGCTGCATTCTGTGCTAGGATCCGAGCAGTGTCTTCCGCATTGAGTGTTCGCAAGTATTGTGGTCCAAACACTACCATCACTGCTTTGCAGAACTTGTAGAACCACTCAATGGCGGTGGACTCGGCCATGCGCCCATAGTCGTTGAGTGAATCACCGGGAGCTCCGTATGCAAGCATCCTCATCGCTGTCGTGCACTTCTGTATTGAGGTGAATCCAAGTTTGCCGGTGCAATCCTTCTTGCACTTGAAGTAGTTGTCGAACTCCCGTATGGAATTCACAATCATGAGGAAAAGCTTTCGGCTCATCCAATAACGGCGTCGAAATACTTTGTCGCCGTGCAGTGGGGCATCAGCGAAGTAGTCAGAGTAGAGCATGCAGTAGCCTTCCAGACGATGCCGGTTCTTTGCTTTCATCCGCCCCGACGCCGAGCCACCTCATCGCCGCTTTTCATTGCTCACGAGCAGGCCGACGAGGGCGGCGAGGACCATGAAATGTTCCTCTTCCTAGACGTCGGCATTGGCTTCCTCCTCCAGTAGCACGGCAAGCGCCTCCTCGTTGTCCGAGTCCACTTGTCGAGCAGGCAAACCGACGAACACCTTGTGGGCATGCTGGACGCACACCCACCGGTGCACTACCCCTGCGCGGCCGGAACGCCAAAAAAATCGCCCAGGCGGTGGTGGAGTGCATGTCGCCGCTGAAATCTCTTCTCTTTTCCGGCGGGGAACGACCTATCTAGCAGTGGTGGGCGGTGGGCGGCGCCGGGATTGGCAGGCTGGCAGCCGAGCGCACGGGGGGTGGGGGTGAATCTGGACAAGTGGCTTGCTTTTTTGCATGACAGTGTGGGCAGCCGTGTTTTTCCCTTGTACCGGAGCCCCCAAGCGCCCCCAGTGCGCCGGGTTCGGCCTGCGACCGCTGGGCCCAAAAAGGGCCAAGCCGGCAGATTTTAGCATTTTGGGGGCGTGACTGGGCGTTTTTTGGCGTTGGCGCCAAAAAAGTCGCCTGGGGGGCTGTTGGGGGCACGGTTGGAGATGCTCTAACAACGGTGATGTATCAATAGAGGCTCCTCTGAGACAAGATGTTCGGGCTGTAGATGGAGGTCTGCTCCGCAAAAGGAGTGTTGCTGATTCAGTCTCAAATCATGCAGATGCCATCGATCAGAAAATGGTGGCAGGAGCGATAGTGCTGGTGGGAAAGGGACCGGCAGTGGCATATATAGTACAATAATTCGATGGAAACATCAATTCTTCAGACCTGTTAAGCACGCTGCAGAAAAACACAAACAAGAAGAAACTGCGGGGGGTTGATGGTGTTGTTGTGGATGAAAGAGCAATGGAGATAATTGAAGTTGATACATCGGCGGCTCCCCAGGTGGGAGACCGCCGAGAACAATATGTTGGAACTATCGTGGTTTGGGTAATCCCGCGACAGTTCGAGAAGTTCACGAGCTTGCGGCCAAATTTACCCCAGCTGTGTTGTGTTTAGATGAAACTCAGGCCCAAAGCATGCGTGCTGAGATTCTAGCTTCTTCTTTTGGTTACAATAAATCCTTTACAGTTAGTAGCTCTGGTCGGAGCGATGGTCTTATACTTTTTTGGAATGAGGAAATAAAGCTTGAGGTGTCGGTCTATTCAAAGCATCATATTGATGCAAAGATTTCTGATCTGGGGCCGGTTCCCTGGAGGCTCACATGTATTTATGGTGAAGCACATGTATCGGGGAGGCACAAGACATGGGACACAATACGCTCACTGGCAGATCATCAGGAGAACCATGGGTGATTCTAGGCGATTTTAGTGAAGTGTTGTTTCATTCTGAGTATGAGGGAGTAGGCCAATGGAGTCAGGCACAACTTGATGGCTTCCGGGAAGTCCTTGATGTTTGTGGATTAACAGACCTGGGCCACACTGGCTCCCCATGGACTTTTGAGAAGAGGGTCCCTGCAGGAACTTACACAAGGGTTCACCTGGATAGGGCGGTAGCTAATCCAAACCGATGTTCGTTATTTCTGGCTGCATCGGGCGTGCACGAGACAGCCGCTTGTTCTGACCACACTCCTATTTTCCTGAATTTCTCGGATGATCTTATTAAGAAGGGAGGCCCTAAACAATTTAAGTATGAGTTAATGTGGGAAACACATCCAGAACTAAAAGCTCTTGTGGATGTTGAGTGGAAGAAAGATCGCGATAGTCTGACGGTCAATGAGTTGAAGGAAAAACTACAGCAACTGGCCGGTGATTTTTCTAGATGGGATCGCCAAACGTTTGGTAATGTGAGACGGGAGATTAAAAGGATGAAACATGAACTGGAGATCCTACGTGCTATCCCAGGTCGAATCGGCCCTTCTGCCCAAGAGCTTAAGATAACCGAAAATTTGGTTGAGCTATATCATCGTGAAGAAATTCTATGGAAACAGAGATCATGTGTTGATTGGTTGGTAGGAGGCGACAAGACCACTCGGTACTTCCACATCAGAGCCACAATGAGGAGAAGGAAGAACCTTATCAAATCTTTGACAAAAGGTAACGGGGATATTGTGACAGAAATAAATAAATTGGAGCAGATGGCTACTCGGTTTTACACCGAACTATACACTTCTGAAGGGGTTAGCAATATGCACGAAGTATTGGACTCGGTTCCAACTGGAGTCACCCCTGCAATGAATGTATCTTTGAATGCTTGCTACTCGGGGGAGGAGATAAAATCAGCTCTGTTTCACATGTTCCCAACAAAAGCATCCGACCCCGATGGCTATTGTGATAGCCTGGCTTATTAGGGATGATAGACTACTCATATCAATAAGGAATTCCTTCTTTTCCGAAAGCCCATTCAGACAAAACTCCAAAGTTAAGCGTGCTCAGCTTGGAGTAATTTCAGGATGGGTGACCGACCGGGAAGTTGCTCCCGGGTGCGCATGAGTGAGGACAAAGTGCGCAGAAAAGACTAGTATTGATATGTGGGGCCAGTTTAGATCCCGCCAGGAGTAACGACCACCGGCGGGTGTGTCCGGGGCGTTACAAGTTGGTATCAGAGACGACCCTCACAGTTACACGGATGTTTGCGGACAGGTGCTCGGTCATGTTGTTCATGACGTTTGTGACCCGTCGTGGCACACGGCATGGCACATGTATTGGACTGGATGCACACACGGTTGTGCCAAGAGGGAACGTTCCAGTGGCCCGACGAGGACGTCGGTTCCTCTGAGTGGGGTTGTATGTGATAGCCTGGCTTATTAGGGATGATAGACTACTCATATCAATAAGGAATTCCTTCTTTTCCGAAAGTCCATTCAGACAGAACTCCAAAGTTAAGCGTGCTCAGCTTGAAGTAGTTTCAGGATGGGTGACCGACCGAGAAGTTGCTCCCGGGTGCGCACGAGTGAGGATAAAGTGCGCAGAAAAGACTAGTATTGATATGTGAGGCCAGTCTAGATCCCTCCAGGAGTAACGACCACCGGCGGGTGTGCCCGGGGCGTTGCAAGTTGGTATCAGAGACGACCCTCACGGTTACACGGATGTTTGCGGACAGGTGCTCAGTCATGTTGTTCATGACGTTTGTGACCCGTCGTGGCACACGGCATGGCACATGTATCGGACTAGATGCACACACGGTTGTGCCAAGAGGGAACGTTCCAGTGGCCCGACGAGGACGTCGGTTCCTCTGAATGGGGGTGTATGTGATAGCCTGGCTTATTAGGGATGATAGACTACTCATATCAATAAGGAATTCCTTCTTTTCCGAAAGCCCATTCAGACAGAACTCCAAAGTTAAGTGTGCTCAGCTTGGAGTTGCTCCCGGGTGCGCATGAGTGAGAACAAAGTGCGCAGAAAAGACTAGTATTGATATGTGGGGCCAGTTTAGATCCCGCCAAGAGTAACGACCACCGGCGGGTGTGTCCGGGGCGTTACAGCTATCCAGCCCATTTTTTCAGAAGCATTGGGACATTTGTGGTGATCAAGTGACTAAAGCTGCTATACGCATATTGCAAGGTGAGGAAAGTGCGGAGTGTATCAACAATACATACATTGTTCTCATACCGAAGGTTAAATCTCCTACTTCCCCTACCTAGTTTCATCCAATTAGCTTATGCAATGTCCTGTACAAATTTGCTTCAAAAGTTGTTGCTAACCGTCTCAAGGAGATGCTGCCGGAGATTATTTCACCAGAGCAGCCAACCTTTGTGCCAGGTCACATGATCACGGATAACATTATTATGGCCTGTGAGTGCCTCCATTTTATGAAACGAAATAAAGCTTTGAAGCATAGGAGTTGTGCCTTGAAATTGGATATGATGAAAGCATATGACAGAGTGGAGTGGGATTATTTGGAGGCTATAATGCTCAAGATGGGATTCTCTGAGGTATGGGTACATAGGGTTATGAGCATGGTAAAATTAGTCTCCTTCTCTGCTCTTTTTAATGGGAAAAAACTTGAGGAATTTAAACCTACCAGAGGTATTCGGAAGCGAGACCAAATATCACCCTACCTTTTCTTGTTAGCAACGGAGGGCCTTTCAGGCCTCGTCAAATCCAGAGATCAGTCGTCGCAAGTTGGTGGAATTCAGGTTGCTCCTTCGGCACCCCGGTTAACCACCTTTTATTTGCTGATGATAGCTTGTTGTTTTTCAAGGCAAATGGTGCAGGGGCGAGGGAGGTGTCAAACTTACCGAATTCTTACTGTCAAGCTTCAGGCCAAAGGATCAACAGTAACAAGTCCTCGGTCTTTTTAGTGAAGGTTGTCCAGAGTCTACCAGGCAGGAGGTCAAAGGTATACTCAATGTGCAAACTAAAACTCTTAATGAAAAGTATCTGGGCATGCCATATGATAGTGGAACTAGTAAAACTGGGGCTTTCAAGTATCTAAAGGATAGGTTTTGGGGCAAGGTAAAGTGGTGGATTGAGAAAGCAATCTCTGCCGCGGGCAAAGAAATTTTGATCAAGTGAGTGGCGCGAGCGGTCCCAGTGTTTTCTATGTCATGTTTTAAGCTCCCGAGGGGGTTGTGTGAACACCTAAACAAGCTCATCCAACAATTCTTTTGGAGGAGCAAAGAGGGCAAGCGAAAGCCTCATTGGGACTCTTGGCACATAATGACACAACCAAAGAAGTATGGAGGACTTGGCTTTAGAGATCTTGAGCTCTTCAACCTTGCATTATTAGCCCGACAGGCATAGCATTTGTTGATTACGCCTGACTCTCTCTCTATGCAAAGTTACTCAAGGCGATTTATTATACGGAGGTGAGCTTCTTGGATGCCGCTGTGGGCTCTCACCCCTCGCATGTATGGCGATCGTTGATTGAGGGGAGAGACATGCTAGCTCAAGGCATAATAAGAAGGATATGAGATGGGGTTTCCACGCAGATATGCTCACACAATTGGATTCCCAGAGACACTTCAATGAAGCCAATTCACTACTAGAAATCCCCATATTTCCGACGGTGAAATGTAATAGCCGACGGGCCGTCAGCCATTATAGCAATAGCTGACGGTAGTGTCAATGGCCGACGGTTATTGTAAACTCACAAGTATTACTAGTAATAGCCGACGGTATGTTGGATTACCCGACGGTAAAAATCCAACCCTTGGGTATCCCATTTAATGCCCGACGGTTCATTGTAATGCCCGACGGTTCATGCTACACCCATGGGAATTACATGTAATGTCCGACGGTGATATGTAATAGCCGATGGTGAAAATAAAACTCTCACCTATGACTAAAAATGGCCGACGGTTTTTCATACACCCGCGGGGATTACATGGAATGGCCGATAGTGAAATTTCATAGCCGACGGTGAAAAGAAAACTCTCACCTATGAGTGAAGATGGCCGACGGTACATGTGTGACTCTCGGTTATTTGAGAAATACCTGACGGGGGATAGCAATAGCCGACGGTCAACTTTCACTCCCACTGATATGTTTTGGTGAAGAACATCAGTAAACATGTGGAATGACCGATGTTATATTGTAGATAATTTCCCTATAAGAAATTATCCAAGAATGAACATATAACATTGTTATTGTAAGTGCATTAATATTACTCATGTAGTTTTTCACAATTAATGGGTTATGTCGGGAAATTTTATGAACGCTTCTCACTCCAGCAGGGCATGGTAGCCGCTCTGGAAGGGCACGGCGTGGAAGGTCAGCTCCTCGATCAGATAGTTCTCGGGAGTGCCGAAGACCACATCGAGGGTGATTTTCCCCTTGCATCATGCTTTCCCTACTGGGGATGACCCCTTTAAATATAATTGAGCTATGCTGGATGCGAGTTTCTGTCGAATTGCATTTTTTCCAACGTTCCCTCGTAAATGAGGTTTAAGCTACTGCCGCCATCCATTAGTACTTTGTGTAGTCGGCATCCGTCCACGATGGGGTCGAGGAACATGGCGGCTGGGCATCGGTTAGATCGACCACTGGCTGGTCGTGCTGCTCAAACGTGATCGGCGCACGTGTTCAACCATGCCGCCGGGGGGGTGCACGTATCAGGGCGCGAACGTGCTCCTATAGGATCGTTTTCTTTGGTTTCCTGACTTATATGTTTGGTAAATCATCAAAACCTCGGGTTCTTCTAAGGAATTTGTGGGATGACTGATGGTGCCTATTTGAGAGGAGAGCTTCGCCTCCCTTAACGACTTGTTTTACAACTCAACAGGCTCGAAGGCTATGGGTTGGATTGGTGTTGAGTAAACTAGAGTGTATAGGGCACGGTCAGTCCAACAGTCTGTCTAGGGCGGTCTGGGTCCCGTCTTCTTTCTTTTTCGCGCCTTTGATTCGTTCGAGTATACTGATTCCTGGGCCAGCCAGGCTTCTTCAATGGTGCAAAATTTTAACACCAACTCTGAAAGCTCAGAGAAAGTCTGAACTCGGCGCCGAGCGAGGGCATTCAACAATCCCTCGTCGTGACAGTTGTGGCTAAAGGCAGCCAGTGTTTCCGTACGAGGCATCCAAGCAGTGGCTAGTGATTCACGAAGCTTGCGAGAAATCTAAATTAATCATTTAGAGACTTAGAATTCTAACTAAATTTTATTTAAATTATCTTCATCTTTGTGTTGGTTAAATCAATTCTAGATGAAAATTTCTCTACAAGCCTTAACTAATAGCTAATAGAACTTGATTTTGATTTACTTTTCATGCATATTAATAGTATTATTGAGATGATGCTAGCAAATCGGTAAATTTATTCATATTTCATTCCACTCTCCTTGGAGTTTATTAGGATTGTTATCATTCGAGCTCTGATTCACTTTATTCCTAGGGAGTACTCCACTTGTTCATAAATGTGTGCCTCCATATTAAAATGTTTTATAGCACACATTGGGCTGTAACTTTATACCGTATATGCATAACAATATATTATACTTCCCCCGTTCCAAAATAGATGACTAGATGACTCAACTTTATACTAACTTCAGTACAAAGTTGAGTCATTTATTTTGGAACGGAGGGTGTAGAAGAGTACTTTGCGCACGACAGATTGTATACAATTTACATGCAAAGATTCATGCCAACTATCGATTGATTCCTTGATTTGGGTCCAACTAACGTCAGATTGTAGCATCAACCAATCGTACAAAGATCGATATGGCAATTTTGACAATGGAATTACTTTTGATGGGATATCTGAAATACTCCCTCCGTCCCAAAATTCTTGTCTTACATTTGTCCAAATACGGATGTATCTAGTTACACTTTAGTGTTAGATACATCCGTATCTAGAAAAATCTAAGACAAGAATTTTGGGACGGAGGGAGTAATTACTTTCGAGTAGAAATTTATTTTACCTGCAAAAGAGAGAGTAGAATTTTTTTTACTGAATACGTATGGTATGTATCTTTTGGAATTTCTTATGAAAAAATGTCAGTTACGGCAGGAGCAGGAACCATTTTCACCACCATGCCAAAAAAAAAGGAACCATTTTCACCTCCCGCCATTATTTACCTCTTGCCACTTACCTATTTTTTTCTTGCGGCCCATCTTGTATCCGTCATGTGCCCACGTCCTCCCATCCCACCCCTTTCCCTCTGAAACCTCCCACGCCGCATCTTCTCTTCTCCCAACAACTTCTTCGCCGCCGCCGCCATGCGCCAACCCCGCTGTCGCCCGTTGATCCGGTTGCGCACCTCACCGTCGTCGCTCTCCCTGGCCCAGCAACGTCACCCACTCCCTGCTCTTCCTCCCGTCGCGGAAGTGTCCTTTCGAGTCTCGTCTCCGTCTTCGTGGTCCTCAGATCTGGCAGCCTCCGGCCACAGCGCTGCCGGATCTAACTAACCAATAGGTGCTCGACGCCGCTCCTCAGGACCTCGTCGGTCTTCTTCGTCAGCTCTCTCTCTCTCTCCCTCCACCTCCCACGGCATGTATCGGCCCCTTCTGAAACTCCTCGTCCGAGTGGTCACCTGATGCCGCCGTGTAGAACACGCTCACTCCTGCCTTTGCCCGCCTGTACCAGGTCCGGTCGCCTCTTCCTTTGTGCAATTCCTCGAGCAGGTCATATATGTGGCGTATGTGTGCTGTTTAATGGATGGTAAGCTTATTTTCTAGTGGTTGGGGTCCAGGATTTGCTCCTGTGGTTCAAGTTGAATACCGGGGAGATGGAGATGGTGACATGGCTGGCTTCTGTGGTGGTGAGGTTCAAGTTCTACAACGAGGTCATGGTTGTTTGCATGTCTGTTTAGGTCTATTTTGTGTGTGTATGGTTGAAAAACAAAACCAGGCCTATTAGTTTAGAAAATTAAGTCAAGCTTATGTGTTTAAAAATAGTATGATTAACTAGCAAGTGGCCATTTTGCAACGGTGAGGTGAGCTAGCTAGCTTGTGTTGATGCATGTATGTTTGGTCAAGGCTAGCTAGTTGCCGCAGTTTGACTAGTACATAAGAGAAGAGACACTATGTCATCATGTGCAATCAGAATCGGGATGTATACTTCACACTATTGTATAACTTAACTAGCAGTTCTCCATTCATGTAGTACGTACATTCCTTGTTCTTTTTCCAAGTTTTTTCATCTCGCTTTTGCTTTTCTTTTCAGTATTTTGTATTTCTGTAACATTTAGCTCCTGTTCCTAAGGCTGATGCATGCACTGACATGTCAACATCATGTCCTGTGTGTTCTTTCTCAAAGATGTAGTGCAGGGGTTCTTATTTGATGTTCTTATATACGCTATGTTATCATGCAGGTGGCCGTTGGGCCTATCTGAAGAGCAACAATGTAACGCTTTCGAGCTTAGGTACATGAAGCCGTATTTGAAAGGGGACGAGACGATGTTCATCAAAATGAAACTGAAAAGGTTGGTCTATCATCTCTTAGTCATACATCACATTTAGTTATGCGCCAATTTAGTTCTAGACAACATGAGCATGGAGAAACATATATATGTGAAAGGTTGGTCTATCTGAAGAACAACAATGTAACGCTTTTGAGCCAGTGTACAATGGCTTTCAAGACGCATGCTACAGATAACTTGCTTCGAGTCCTGCTCTTTTTATTTGAGGTGTTTTCTTAGCTTACCACGTTGCATAGGTGGTACTATTGTAGTATATATAATGTATGCACCTGCTTGTGCCCTATTTTCCTAGATGTCGCTCATAACTTAGAAATCTATCTTTGGGCTGTTTTCTTTACACTAAATCCATCTTAATTAAGGTGCCAGGGGAATTTTTTTTGTTGAATTCATATAGGCAAATATGTAACTATAATCAATTACAGTAAAATCATTTGCACAGAGAAATTTTCAAATTACTCAATATGATTTGGCATGTTTGACCCTCTGTCAGGCATCCTCCTTTCTAGCTTTTGTTTTTCCCTGTAATGGCTTTGCCTCTTTTGGTCCTGAACGTTTGAGACCATGATGCTTTTGAGAATGTATGGAAAGCTTGGTTTCATTATAGAATAGAACCAGGGTCTAAAAAATTGGACATTGTTGAGAAGAATTGGAAGTACATACAGAAATTCTGGTAGCTTTAACCATGTAGAATGATTTTGACCTCTCATACGAAACATAAGAAGTGGCTTAATTTAATTAGGCATGTACAGTATAATCTAAACTATTGTTGGTGGAGATTTAGTGTGAGTTGCTGCTATTTAATTTGTTTTGAATGAACAAACAAATTATATCTTTCTTTACATGGCATTCTTAACCAGTTTACTGTATGCCCAAACTGACCAGTAGTGGTTTGCTAGTCTACTACTGCAAAATATAAACGCTGGTATATACTTCAGCGAGGTTGTAGATGTCCATTGTACTTGGTTAATATAATTTTTGTAATCGCAACAAGCCATTGAACCGATTATCGACCCGGCATTGTATCTTTCAGATAAGGATTTTTTTACCTGTATCACCTGTCCATCTTGGTGTAAACCATATCACATGTGGGTTCTGGAGATATGATTAATATAGTTAATTAGAAAAATGTCATGTTCTTTGAATTAAATGAATGTTACAAGTAATTCAAAAAGCATGATGTATTATAAACCGTTGCCAACTTATTATTAAATTGAAATCAGTGTGGTTTACTGGTATATTATTCCTTTAGTACACAGAGCAATGTGTAGTCCTCGATATTTATTATTTGGAGTATGTGTTCCTGGTGATTCATGTTACCCTGAAAATTGCATGTGAAGGATCAAAAGGTTAATACGTAGTGATACTGTTAGATAGCAGCTAACCAGTCAATTAGAACATCTAAGTTTTGTCATTGTGTGCTCAATTAAATTTCAACTAGATAACAAGATTTTCATCTTCCTTACAACTACTCTAATCATTTCTTAGGAGTGGGAAACAATACAGGAAGAATCGATATCTATGGCAAGGGCGATGATGTCTATGGCGATGGTTGTCATGATCTATATGGCAAGGGCGATGATGTCTATGGCGATGGTTGTCATGATCTATATGGCAATGGGCGTTATGATCCATATGGTGATGAAGATGAGTCTGATCTTTCTTCAGGATATGCAACAAAGTGAACTTATGAAGTTTTGGTCAATTTTAGCTTATGCATAATGCTTGGACCATTATATCTTAGTTACTATTTTTGTTTTGCATTTCAAACTTCCTAGATAGATCATTATGATCGATGTAATTTGGATGCTCTAAATATACTCTATGTTACTTGGTCATGTGTGGTTGTGCAATTATAAGATAGTATATTTGAAGTGGAAAACAATCCTTTCGGGGTGACTAATGGCCTACCATACAACAAACATCTCAGGCACAGAGACTTCACTCGAGATGAATTTGTATATTGATATTGTTTGTCAGGCTCTCAACCGTAGGAATCCCCGAAGGGGTGTATACATAGTCGGCGATCATAATAGCTTTCAGTTTCATTCTCCTTCTGGTTATAGCAAACTCCGAAGGGTTTCATTCTCCTCTCGGTTATAAGAAACCTCGAAGGGTCAAATATACCGTCATCTATTGTGAAAGTCGACGGGAAGTAATAACGGTCAGAAAATAAATATCCGACGGGGAACCGTCAGCTATAAACGTTGTCGAGTTTATGTGAACCGGCTGGTGACCAAAACATGCCCGACGGCTCACCGTCAGCTTATTACCGTCGGAGAAGGTATTACCCAACAGTACCGTCGGCTATAAGTGTAATGGCCGACCAAGCATAGCCGACGGGAGATTGCCGACGGTGTACCGTCGGTTATATGTAAATACGACGGTGGACTAAAATATCCGACGGTAATTTGACCCTCGGTTATAATGAAAAATCTAGTAGTGATTGCCTGCTTGTCACCGAACCCGCCAACTATGGTGGCAGAATTGATTGATACCACAACTGTAACGTGGCGTGCTGATATTCTACAGCAGTATTTTTTGCAGATTGATGTTGAGGCCATCAAGAATATACCGTTGTGCACCATTCCCATGTCATACTTTTGGGCTTGGCAGTATGAAAAGAAAGGATATTTCTCAGTGAAATCGGCCTATAAACTGCTCGCAGAAACAAAGAGAAGAGGAGAGGATTTGCTTGGAGGGTGGACGTCAGTTTCAAATATGTCCCAAGAGGAGAAGGGATGGAGTTCACTCTGGAATATTAGGATCCCTTCAAAATCAAAACTTTCCTGTGGAGACTCGCTAGACAATCCTTGCCGAGAGAAGATGCGAGAAAGCATAGGCATATGAGTATCATCGAGAACTGCCAACTGTGCAGTTGCATTGACTCCTGAAAACATTCTTTAACAGAGTGCTTGATGGCACATTGTTTATGGGCTTTGGCTCATGAGGAGATAGTGGAAGTGATGGCTTGAACCAAGTGCGAAACATTGGTTATTTCATGCTCAGGAATCACTATTGCAAGCACAATTTGTGGAGATGGTAGTCACCTTGTGGGCGATTTGGACAGCCAGGCGCAAGGCAATCCACGAGGAGGTCCATCAAATTCCGATGGCAACACACAAGTTTGTACAACACTTCTTGAATGAGTTGGAAACAATCAACGAGCTGAACCGTAGGACGAGGAGGAGGCCATCAGTTCGTTTGGATGCGCAGCCAAGGTCGACTTGGACGCCCCCGCCCAGCGGACACATGAAAATCAATGTAGATGTAGGCCTATCTGACATAGGTACAGCAGCAGCAATCTGTCGGGACAGTACATGATTGTACTTGGGCTCTTCGGCTCTGGTGTTCTCAAGAGTTACTTGCCTGCAGTGGTCGAAGCCATAGCTTGCCGCGAAGCACTTGCGCTTGCAAACGACCTCTCGCTTCAGAATTTGGTGGTGGCAAGTGATTGCAAAACAGTAGTTGATGACATGCATGGAAGAGAGGGCGGAGCTTATATGACAGTCATCAAGGATATTTCCATGCGTAGATCCTTTTTTAATTCTTGTAACTTTATTTTCGAAGGTAGAGCATCGAACATTGATGCACACAATCTTGCCAAACACTCTTTATCACTCGATCAGGCTCGCCACGTGTGGCTCATTCACCCCATGACCCTTCATGTTTCCCGCTTTATGTCCAGCTAGATAAATAAAGTGTTGGCAACTCTCAAAAAAAAAATCTAGCATCCACCGGACCCCTCCCGTCCGCGTGAGGGTGGTGCAGGACTAGTAGAGAGAACCACGGCGGAGGATGAGCACACCGGCGAGCTTGGGACGCGGTCACGCCGTGCGCAGGTCGGTGACATACGTAACCGCCCAACGGGTGTCGGTGGACAAGACATTTCCTAGCGTGTCCGGCTAGTGTAAAAAATGACATGGAGGCCCAAGCCCATGCGTAGTCTACCCGGAGGGTCCATCGCCCCTCAAAAAAAAAAAAAAAAAGCAAACCTGAATCTAAGTCGTAGTGGTCGTCCTTTCTCCCTGTCGGCTGCCGGCTGGACTCCTTATCGGACGCCAAACGGAAAAGGCGATCGATCATATACCCCAAGCCGCACCGCATAAACCCAAGGAACAAGAGACAGCAGGGAATTTTTTAGTCAATTATTAGCTGATTCTATCATCAGGAATAGGCAATTTTGCAAGAACGAAAGAGCACATCAATGTCCAACGTCAACCGGTCGCATCCGGTTCTCCCGATGGCGACCTTCCAGCCCAAGGGTAATCAATCAGCCGAGTTCGTCTTGCTTCCTACGATTCGCAGTTCCGATCTTGTTCGGCAGCCAATGCGTGCTAACTCCGTGTTGCTGTGCCCAGGGTTTGCGCCGGCGCCGTTGGACCAATGGACGAAGCGGTTCCAGGAGGCCGAGAGGCTGGTGGACGAGGTCGTGGGGAACATCGCCGAGAGGGGGTCCGTCCCGGCGTCGCTGCCGCTGGAGCTGAAGCGCCGGACCGGGGAGATCCGGCGGAAGGTGGCCATCCTCGAGACCCGGCTGAGCCTCATGAGGGAGGACCTCGACCGACTCCCCAACAAGTATAACACATCTACACATATTATTACTCCTATATATATATAAATCTAAACAATAATGCACAGAAATAAGTGGGTGCAATTTGTACATAACACTAATCGATTTGCATTGCAGAAACGTGAAGGAGATGCGCAAGCTGGCGGAGAAGTTCGAAGCTCTCGAGCTGAAGGTGAAGGAGGTGGCTGCGCCGTTCACCATGAAGAAGCACTCATCCAACAGGTGAATGAACTAATTAATTTCTGAACTCTGAACAAGTCTGACCGACGCTGAAACAATCTGTGTGCCAAGTTTCAACGACCAGTCTGGACTCTTTTCTAAAATCAATTCCTGGCCCCTAAAACCTGCCTGCCTGCCTGACGCTGAAACAATCTGACGTGTTCCCACTTTCTGAACCTCCAGGAACGAGCTACTCGGACCGAGCGACGACAGGTGCACGGTGGTGGACATAAAGAGCACGGCCAACATGGAGAACCAGGAGATTGTCCAGCTGCAGAGGAACATTATGAAAGGTACGCTTCGTTAGTTACTCCATCCATTACCTTGCATCAAACATATGCTTTGCAATGCTGCGTATATATATACTTAATAACTGAACAAACTCATCTTGAACTGAAACTATGCGTGATGATGTAGAGCAAGATGGGTGTCTGGACAGGCTGGAGGAGACCATAGTCAGCACCAAGCACATCGCGCTGGCGATCAACGAGGAGCTGGACCTGCACGTCAGGCTAATTGTAAGCATAGTCTTCTTGCCAGCTATCAGTCTTGGTTCCTTAAATTCCGGAGTCAATTTGTCCTTTAAGTGCACAAGTGCTTATTTTCTGAAACCGTTATACTTGAACTTTGCTGCAGGATGATCTGGACGAGAGGGTCGAGGACACGAGCACCCAGCTGCAGGTACTTCACTCCCTTCAATCATAGATATCCCAAATGATAATAACAAAATTAAGATCAGTAGCTTTCTAGTTTGCTAGATGTATGTACATGCATATGGGTACAGATCACAGAGAGATGACTGAAAGCTAACATCCATGTCGTTGGGTGCAGCGCGCGCAGAAGAAGCTCAAGTCTCTCAACACGCGGATGCGCAAAAGCGGGTCCTGCACGGGCATTCTCGTGTCGGTCATCGCAGGCGTGATCTTTGTCGCCGTGGTCTGGGCTCTGATCAAGTTCTAGCGCACCCAGGAAAGGTCCACATACAAAAGTTGCAATGTATATCATGTACAGTCCAAAACCCATTGCCCTTTTTCTAGTCTATAAGTAGCTCAAGTGTTGATCTGGTCCGTGTACTGTCGTGTAACTCCCGGATGACTTGTGAAATTTCCCAAGTTTGACTGTGCCAAACTGCCAATGCACAAGAATACACATACGGGCGATTTGCCTATTTGAACTAAAACCATGACGAATAAATCGGAACGGAGGGAGTACTAGCCAATGCACCGTTCGTGCGTGCGCTGCGCGGCGGGTTCACATAGTAGTGGTGTGAGGTTCAGAGTTAACTGAACTAGTAGCAACGAACATAAATACAGCAGATTTCAGACAGGAAAGTAACTGATTTGACACGAAGTTTCTGGGGTTCTTAGGCACTCTCAGATGCAAACAGGGGGGCAGCCGGAACACGGCAGCTAGGGTTTTACCCCATAGTACAAGCGATATGATCTCTACATGCCCAAATATTGGGCCTTATTTATAGCCATTTACAGAAGGAAAGAAAAGGTGAAAAGGGCATAAAGTAAACAGTGCACTTTTGTCGGAATTCAAACGGCAATCCGCCATGGGCTGGCTTAGACCGTCGGATCTGGAATGAACATCAAATAGATCATCTGCTTGACGCGTAGCAGTACGAAGCTGCGTGGACGGTTGGATGGAAGATCAACGGTCGAGCTTGATTAGGGCAAGGCGAAGCGGTACCCCGTTAACTGAAGAAATCGACACTTTGCAGGAGTCAATGTTCAGAGACCCTACCAAAATCTGGAGCTCTGCCCCGACTCTCAGTCCACTGACAGTAATATCACTTGCAGTTTGATAATCAAATTAGGTAGTAAGTGTACGTCGCATCATTACTATATCTGGTGTGATTCCGGACAAAACATATATCTTTGTCAGTGGACTATTGTCGCGCACTCACATGGGCGCCGCGCCTATCTAGCTGTTTAATTGCCCCAAAACATGCACTGACATTATTGATTATTCCCTCGTCGTGTAAACACACGGTCACAAACGCACATTTGTCATACCTGACCTCAGGGCAACTCGCACATGGGTAACAATGCAATGCACCACCCCGCAATTAAACCTTGCATTCCTTTCCCCTCGTCCGCATACGTAGTACTACCTCTCCGAGTCTCTCCAACGACAACCCATAAAAAATATTCCGAAACCGTTCGTGGATAGAGGAGACCAGTCAGTCCGCTGGCGCGTTCTGTCCGCCAAATTCAAATCAAATCTATACTGATCCACACAACGTGTCGGATCACACGCGCTGGATCGCATCCCCGATCACAACCAAAAGGAGGCAAATATGCTTGGTTTTTAGATGCCCGAATCCAAAAAAACATCAGTCCGGCAGTCTGTGCATTTCTGCCCTACCGAACCGGCCATCCCAACAAGATGCTTCCCGGTCAATGAGGCGCCGCCGCCGCCGCGTAGGCAGCCTCCTTGTCCTCGTCCACCTCTGCCTTCGCCGCGTCCTAATTTTGCGTGGACTCCAACTAATCTTTGTGCCGCTTCAACATCTGATAGCGGATGCATTATACAATATAAGACAATAGAATTGGGGAACCGGCTCAACCCTCTAGGGGTGGCCTATCTCTCATATATATAATGAAGGGGTACAACGTTTACATCATACGTACATGTATGTATACAACTACAGAAGCTATACAGTCTAACACCCTCCCTCAATCTTAGCCACTTCCTAAAGAATCTAGAAGGGTAAGATTGCGCCGACACGTCTCAAACTGTGGAAGAGGTAACGGCTTGGTGAAGATGTCTGCAAGTTGATCCTTGGAAGAGATGAACTTGATCTGTAGTTGCTTTTGAGATACCCGTTCCCGTACAAAATGATAATCCACTTCGATGTGTTTCGTTCGGGCATGGAATACCGGATTAGCAGATAGGTATGTAGCACCGATGTTATCACACCAAAGAATAGGAGACTGTGGTTGAGATATACCCAACTCCTGAAGCAAGGACTGTACCCAGATAATTTTTGCAGTTGCATTAGCTACAGCCTTATACTCAGCTTCAGTACTGCTACGCGAAACAGTAGCCTGTTTCCGAGCACTCAAGGCGATCAAGGTAGAACCAAAGAACACAGCATAGCCCCCCGTGGATCGCCTGTCATCCGGACTGCCAGCCCAGTCCGCATCAGAATACGCCGAAATGACCCCAGAGGAGTTCGGTCGAATGTGCAAACCATAGGACAATGTGAAGCGAATGTAACGCAAGATGCGTTTCACCGCAGACCAATGAGTATCACGAGGTGCCTGAAGATACTGACATACTCTGTTAACAGCAAAAGATATATCTGGACGGGTGATCGTCAAGTACTGCAATCCACCAACAATACTCCTGTACCGTGTCGCATCAGCAGAAGACAGAAGATCACCATCAGCAGCCTGAAGATACTGACATACTGTAAAGCCCAGGATGGAGTTATACCTCCTACGTGTCGAGGCACGACTTAAAGGCATAAGTCCATCCTAGAATGATCTCAAGTCTGGTAATCTTTGCACATCTCATGTAAAAGAGGGGATTGTAAACAAAAATAGTTGGCTTACACTCGCCACGTCACACAATTACATAACATGTCTCAATCATCATACATTAAGAATATCACAACCCTCTAAGGGCAAAATCCAAATGTCAAGATACCAAACTTAGATAAATAAACCACAGGCGGATCGAATCCTAGTAGGAGTCTCCACTACTGATCGTCCGGGTATCGCACATAGTACCGACTACGCTCCTCGTCGTACTCCCAATCCAGCTCGGTGCCATCACCTGGATAGCTCACAACTGGACCTGCATCTGGTGTGTGAAGTAACTGTGAGCCACAGAGGACTCAGCAATCCCGTTCCCGGGTAACAAGACTATTTAATCCTTTGGGAGAGGATAAAGGCTGAAGAAAAGAATAAGTGTCTGCAGCAGCAACTAGCAACTAGCTTACGTGAGTGAGAGCGAGAAGAGAAAGCCTCGGACGAGAAGTGATCACGAAGTGATCCTAGCTACAAGCTCCACAAACATAACCCCTCCGTGTTCAACTCCCGAATCCCTATTCGGAAATTGACGGTCACGGAACACACGCTGGTAGTGTATTATAAACATCGTGTCAAGTTATCTACAACCGGATATTAACAAGCTCCCATCTGCCACATAACCGCGGGCACGGCTTTCAAAAATTCAAACCCTGCAGGGGTGTTCCAATTTGACCCATTACAAGCCCACGATCCGCGGAGTCGCAACTCCAAAGTGGGAAGACCCGAGTATCCTCGGAATCCCGTGCTCAAGATATACCGATCTAAGGTAAGGCTAATCCAGCAAATCCTCCCGGCGTGTCGACACCCTGATAGTAGCCGCGCGTATCTAAGTCTCAGGACACGACCGGATGGGCGATTCTACAGGTTTATATCAATCCTCGAGTTCCCTCGTGGTGACCCCGCAGAACCCCCGGTTTGGACCAACACTCATGAGGAGCACTGGCCCGGGGTGGTTGATTAAGAACTCGGGTTAATTACTCCCTATGCAAGTTATTTAGTTATTAGGCAAATAGTACCAATGTTGGGACTTGCTGGAAAAGACTTAGCACTTAGCGGTTTATCGAGGGGGTCCCATACACCCCAACCGTGTTAGGAACGCATAATCAAGGAACATAACACCGGTTTATACGGTTCCTAACGGCATGAGTGGAACAAATCACCAAGCAAAAGGCTTAGCCTTCCACCCTTGCCAATATATAGATGATTTCATTTTAAGCATTTATATAGTGTGATAAAACCCAACCAAACTTCAACATGAAGCAAGCATCTTCGATCTTCACCTGCAACTAGCAATGCTATAAGAAGGGCTGAGCGAAGCGTACTTAGCCAAGCAACGGTTTGCGTAGGTAGGGTGGTTAAACATGGCAATTGGTTACAAGTAGGAGGCTGACAAGAAGAACATGGGCATCGAGGCAAAACTATAGATCGGAACTACTAGCAATAGGCAAAGATAGTAATGTTATCGGGGTTCGGTCATCTTGCCTGAAGTGAAGTCGTTCGGATCGTAAGAAGGGTCCTCGTGCTCAACCTCGTTGGTAACCTCGTGCTCGTACTCGTATTCGGTCTCAACTTTCGGCTCTAAACAATACAATCACACCAAGCACAAATCAACAAGATGCAATGCGCACTCGAAAAAGATGGATGCATGATGGATGCACTAAGGATGCACACGGAGCACGTAAAATAGCACTCAAGCAAAACACCTCAAAACATGATAACAATCTAATATTATTAATCTACACAGAAAATCAATCAAGTTTCATGTAAGATTCGCTGAAATCGGAGTTACGGGCTAAAAGTTATGCCCGAAACAAGAAATGAGCGAAAGCTGAAAATTACAGCATCATAGCAACTTCGGAGCACAAAATAATTAAGCTACAGCACTCAAATATCATGGCAAAGGGCATGAACACAAACTAGACATATACTACAGCAACTAAGTCCAAAGGTGCACCCCCAACGGAGCCACGGTTCATTAGCAATGAACTTGGACATATTGAACTTGACAATAAAATTCTGGCAGCAGAATTTTATTGAAACTTTGGAGCAAAAGATAAACATGCTACAGCCACTTAAATAGACATGTGAGGACATGAATGGAAAGACAACAATATATACTACAAGGAACAATCAAGATCCACTCCAAAACTAACATGGTTTGTCCTAGAACATCACACGAACATGGCATCGGAACGTTACAGATTTCAGACTTAGTGAAAATCCACTAAGTCCTAAAACAGCAATTCATCATGGCATATAAAAGAGCATGTTTAAGTCACCTCGAAACTAAACATGGCAAAAGGTAAGCACCTCATCAAAGTACACATGAAGGTGATCCCGAAACACACAAGCATGCTTCATGGAGATAAACACAACGATAGCAACGAGCTCAACAAGATGGCATTTCATAACGAGTGAAACAACATCACAGCCACATGGCACTTTGCAACGATGATAAACATGGCAAGAACAAATCTATCATGCAACCTATCACATACAACATGTAGAGCACGGCAAGACGAACACGTGGACATGTCATTTGCATCATTCGGACAAACGAGCTAAAAGTTATCTCATGGCAAAGATGACATAAAAACATCACATAGCAGCAGTTTATATCATGATGCACCCTTGCAACAGCAAAACAAGCACCTAGATGATCTCTAACATGCATGACAACAAAAGATAAAACGTAGTGCTATTCACCACGAACGTCTGGACATGCTATTTGCGCGAAACGGAGCAACACACAAAAAGTTATCCACAGTTGAAATATGTATCACAGATCAATACATCAGGGACTTAGGGTTTTTTTGAAATAACCTCAGATCCAGATCTGAACAGGTGGAGATGGGCTCGGTGAAGAAGAGGCCCGGAGAGGCGGCGGCTGGGCCCTGGCGGTGCGGCGGCCCACGGGCGCGCGGGAAGGAGGCGGCCTGGCGAGGCTGCGGTGGCCCGGCTGGGAGGCCTGACGCGGCGGCTCAGCGGCGTGGGCCGGCCGAAGGGAGCGGCGGCCCGCTGCGGCTCGGAGGGAGTGAGGCGATGCGGGGTGGCGCGGGCCGCGGTCTGGCCTGGTGAGGCTGGGGCCCAGGCGGCTGAGCGACGGGCTGCCCGGCGGAGGAGCGGCCACCTGGCGGGTGAGGCGGCGGCCCGCAGCAGCTGCGGTGGAGTGGCGCGGCCCAGCGGCTCGGATCGGAGGCGGCGAAGTGGTCCTTCGCGGCGGACTGCGGTACTGGCCGGAGGGAGGGAGGCCGATCGATCGGGCCTTCTGGCCGATCCGACCGGGCGGAGCGAAGGAGGCTGGCGATCGAGGCCCTGGCGAGCGTTGACCTGGGGCGTCGAACGGGAGATGGGATCGATCGAGGCACTTGCCCGATCTCCCGGAATTTGCGGCGGCGGTCGGTTCCCTCGGGAGAAAGGCCAAGTGGCAGATGGAGATTTGTGGATCTGAAGAAAAATGAGGGAGAGAGAGGAGGAAGAAGGGGCTAGGGTTAGGGATGCCAAAATAGACTAGGGGGCTCTAAATATAGCAGATTTTAGGGTTAGGGGGATTTAGGGGTGCTAGGAGCCCTCCGATCGCGATCCGACGGATCCGATCGCGGGGGTAGTCTAGAAGGGCCTAGGAGAGAGTAATAGACTGCAGTAGGGGTGTTTCTGGGACACAAAGTAAAGGCACTTTGGACCCACACGAACAACGGATGGGATAGCCAACGGAGTCCAAACGCAACGAGATTTGAGAGGCGGGTTGCACACAACAAAACAACAACACACACAACAACCTCGCGGCACACCGGTAACGTTACACGACCAAACAACAAAGTAGGCCTACGGGACGCCACGGACACGTGAGGGAGCTCCGGAACACGAAACGGACAACGGGAAGGAACGCGTGGAACCGGATGCAACCGTCAACACAAATGCAATGCGATGCACATGTCTACATGATATGAATGAATGCCACACACTCATACAACAAAACGACGAAAACCCGAAAGACAAAGAACCCGGAGTGGAAATAGATGAAGCCGGAGATATATTATATACCCAAAAGGGAAAGTATTACATCCGGGGCATTACAAACTCTCCTCTACTACAAAAAGATCTCGTCCCGAGATCTAGGACTGGAAAAAGGAAGGGTACTCGGAACGAAGATGATCTTCTCGTTCCCAGGTAGCTTCTCGGTCGGTGTGATGTGACCACTTGACTTTCAGAAATTTGATGGACTTGTTGCGGGTCTTGCGTTCGGTTTCTTCGAGAATGGCAACTGGGTGCTCTCGGTAGGACAGGTTTTGTTGAAGATCAATCTCTTCAAACGGAATCATGCGCTCAGGTGCCTTGAAGCATTTGCGGAGTTGAGACACATGGAAGACATCATGAACATTGGCGAAGTTTGAAGGGAGCTCAAGTTGATAGGCTAGGTCGCCTCTTTTGCCAAGAATCTTGAAAGGCCCGACGTATCTAGGAGCAAGCTTTACTTTGATACCGAATCTTTGGGTGCCTTTCATCGGAGACACACGGAGATAGACATGATCATCAATGTTGAATGCCAAATCACGATGCTTGCCGTCATAGTAGCTCTTCTGACGCGACTGAGCGGCCTTGAGATTCTCACGTATGACTTTGCACATTTCTTCGGCTTCTGAGATCAAGTCATTGCCAAGAAGTTGGCGTTCGCCTGTTTCAGACCAGTTGAGAGGGGTACGGCACTTTCTGCCATAGAGGATTTCAAATGGTGCTTTGCCTGCACTTGCTTGAAAGCTGTTGTTGTAAGAAAACTCGGCAAATGGAAGGCAGTCTTCCCATTTCATGCCAAAGGAGATGACACAGGCTCTGAGCATGTCTTCTAGAATCTGATTCACACGCTCGACTTGACCACTAGTCTGAGGGTGAAATGCAGTGCTGAACCTGATCTTAGTGCCCATGGCGGACTGAATGGAGTCCCAGAACCTTGATGTGAACAAGCTTCCACGGTCTGAGGAGATAACTTGAGGAATGCCATGTAAAGACACAATTCTGGAAGTGTACAGCTCTGCCAATTGAGCTGCATTGATTGATTCTTTGACTGGAAGAAAGTGAGCGACTTTGGTAAGCTTGTCAATCACCACAAAGATAGCATCATTTCCTCGCTTGGATTTAGGAAAACCAGTGACGAAGTCCATTTCAATGTGGTCGAACTTCCACTCGGGAATAGGAAGAGGTTGGAGAAGACCGGCTGGACGTTGATGTTCTGCTTTCACTCTTCTGCACACATCACATTCGTTCACAAATTGGGTAATCTCCCTTTTCATGCGTGTCCACCAGTAAGACTGCTTGAGGTCTTGGTACATCTTGGAACTGCCAGGATGAATGGAAAGGAGAGAATCATGAGCTTCTTCCATTATGAGCTTCCTGAGATCACCTTTGGGAACAACGAGTCTGTCCTCGAAGAACAAGGTATCTCTCTCATCAACACGGAAGCACTTGTATTTCGGAATGCCCTTAGCAATAGCATGTTTCACCTTCTTCACCATGGTATCACTGAGTTGGGCCTCACGGACTTGATCTTCCAAGGTAGGAGCAATTTGGAGATTTGCAAGAAAACCCTGCGGAACAACTTGGAGGTTGAGTTTCCTGAATGCTTCACAAAGCTCAGGCTGGTACGGCTTGATAAGAAGGCTGTTGCAATATGCCTTTCTGCTCAAAGCATCTGCAATCACATTCGCCTTGCCAGGAGTGTATTCAATGCTGGGATTATACTCTTGGATCATTTCAACCCAACGAGTCTGGCGGAGGTTCAGATGCGGCTGTGTGAAGATGTACTTCAAGCTCTTGTGATCAGTGAAGATGTCGACCTTTCTGCCCAACAACAGATGTCTCCATGTAATCAGAGCATGTACCACAGCTGCTAGCTCGAGATCATGTGTGGGATAGTTCTTCTCACTTGGCTTTAGCTGACGAGAAGTGTATGCCACAATTCTCTTATCTTGCATAAGCACACCACTAAGACCTTGAAGAGAAGCATCACAGAATACTTCATAGGGCTTGGATTCATCTGGAGGAGTCAGAACTGGAGCAGAGACAAGCTTTTCTTTGAGAGTTTTGAATGCCACTTCACACTCGGGAGACCAAAAGTATTTGACATTCTTCTGAAGCAAGTTGGAAAGAGGCTTGGCAATCTTGGAGAAGTTCTCAACGAACCTTCTGCAATAGCTGGCAAGACCCAGAAAACTGCGGAGCTGCTTGACGTTCTGAGGAGCTTCCCAGTTGACAATTGCTTCAACTTTCTCGGGATTTACCGCAATGCCGTCAGCTGAGATGATGTGGCCCAGGTACAAAACCTTATCGAGCCAAAACTCGCACTTGGAGAACTTGGCATAGAATTTATGCTCTCGGAGTCGATCAAGAACCAGACGTAAGTGCTTTTCGTGATCTTCTTCATTCTTGGAAAACACCAGAATATCATCCAGATACACAAGCACGAACTCGCCAGTATAGGGGTTGAAGATGTAATGCATCATCCTCGAAAAGGTAGGAGGAGCATTGGCGAGACCGAAGGACATGACGGTATACTCGTATGAACCGTAGCTCGTTCTGAAGGCCGTCTTGGGAATGTCTTCCTCGCGAATGCGAATTTGATGATAGCCCATTCGGAGGTCAAGCTTAGAGAACACTTTAGCTCCTTTGAGCTGCTCAAAGAGTTCGTTGATGTTGGGGAGCGGATACTTGTTCTTAATCGTCTTCTTGTTCAATGGCTGGTAATCAACACAGAGACGCTCCGTGCCATCTTTCTTCTTGACAAACAAGACACCACAGCCCCACGGATACGTACTAGGCCTGATGAGACCCATACTCTCCTGCTTATCAAGCTGCTTCTTCAATTCCTTCAATTCATCCGGAGAGAGCTTGTACGGACGCCGGCATGCTGGCTCAGTACCCGGCTCGAGTTCAATGACAAACTCCACCTGACGGTGTGGAGGCATGCCTGGAAGTTCTTCAGGAAAGACATCTTGATATTCGTTCACCACTGGAATTTGAGATATGGCATGAATTTCGCCCTTATCATTGAGAGAGAAAAGCCTGATAGTGTTATCCCTGGAGGCGAAGATAATCACATCTTCATCAGAATGAGTCATCTTGACTTCCTTCTGTGCACAATCAATGTGAGCATCATGCTGAGAAAGCCAATCCATTCCGAGGATGAGGTCGATGTCAGAATTACCAAGAACCACCGGATTAGCCAGAAAGCGATAGTCACCCATGCGAATAGAAACATTCGGAGCATATATACTGGAATGCATTTGCTTTCCCGGAGAAGAAACTGCCAACTGCCTCGGTAAAGCTGCGGTGGTCACACTATGCTTGGATGCAAATGGGTATGACATGAAAGAATGTGAAGCACCCGAATCAAATAACACTTTAGCAGGAAAAGAGTTCACTGGAAGGTTACCCAAAATGACATCAGAAGAATTCTCCGCTTGTGCTGCATTCATCAGATTGACCCTTGCTGCCTTTGGATCATGCTTGACCATAGCGGTACCGACAGGAGGAGGAGGCGGAAGGCGCCTTGGGTTGTTGCACTTGTTGGAATAATGACCCTTTTGGCCACACTTGTAGCAAGTAACCTCAGAAAGCGGACGGGCAGGAGGAACACTCGGTCTTGGAGCTTGGAACTGTTGCTTGGACTGCTTGTTGGAGTTGGGTGGGTGGGAGAAACCACGACCACTAGAGTTCTTGTTGTTGGAGTTGTTGGAGTTGTTGTAAGGAGCTCGAATCACTGGAGGAGGAGGAAGCCAGAATTTCTGATGCTTCGAGACCATCTGAGACGATGAGGAAGAGTGAACGGCATCTCGAATTCTCTTCTTAGAAGCCTCCATCTTAAGCTGAGCTGCTTCTTATTTCAAAGCCATGTTATAGAACTTGTCGAATTCATCCGGCTCGAACAAGGTGAGAGCAAGTTGAAGTTCATCTTTGAGACCTCCACGAAACTGGTAGATTTTACTCTTGGCATCAGGAATGTCTTGCTTAGCATAGCGAGCGAGGTTTTGGAACTTGACATTATACTGATAGACTGTCATGGAGCCCTGCTTCAGGTTGCGGAATTGCTCACGCATACCCTCGATGACACTTGTAGGAATGTGATGCGAGCGAAAATCCTTGCAGAAATTCTTCCAAGAGATCACTTGACCTGGCCTGGAGTCTTTGTACTGCTGCCACCAGTCAGCTGCTTGATCTTTCAGTTGGAAGGCTGCAAACTTCACATAATCATCTTCCTTCACGTTACTGCACTCAAAATGCTTCTTTATGTCGGTTAACCAATCTTCAGCATCAAGAGGGTCGACACAGTAACTGAAAGCTTTTGGATTATTTGCCAGGAATTGGTTGAGAGTAGCATGGTGCTGCTGGAAGAAGTTGCCTTGATTCCCTGGAACACCCTGATTAGCTTGATTAGCTTGCATCTGTTGCATCATCTGCATCAACATCTGAGTGTTCTGAGCTGTAGTCTGCATAATCGCTCTCCAAGCCTCAGACGGAGGAGGAGGGGAAGGAGGATGTTTAGGAACCTCTTCCGCCTCTGGGTTAGCGTTGGGAACCCTTTTCGGAGCCATCCTGAAAGAGATGACCACGAATCAGCAATTGATTGACAAAAGGTATAAGCTGAATCAATGGAATGAATTGCAACAAGTCTTCACAATAATCATTCGAACAATAAGAACGAATGAAATCATTCGAACAAGAGGAACGAATGAAATTCTCAGTTAAATGATAACATCAATCTTCACGAGAAGCCACATAGGGGACAAAATGAAAATAAGAAAACAACAAGGTACGGAAGGAACAACACAAGAGAGGAGTTTCGTTCTAACATCTTTGTGCTGAAAGCATATGAACGCGTTACGAAAAGGTTTTGCAATCCCCGGATCAGCATAGCCAAGGATCCTTTAAGATGCAACTCCTAATAGTAACATCGGTCATATAACCACTTCACTCAATGTAGAACCCCGAACTCACTAACCTGCATTCGTTGGAAGAATGCCTACGATCTACTGGATAAACCCACCTATAGATTTCCGAAAGATTCCAGTTATGCAATCAGGTGTTGGGGATACACGGGAAGCACCGCGCAATCAACTCTAAACCTACATCCAGGTGTATCCATCCTTCAACACATAACCAGTCTTTCTCGGAAACTGTGTACCTCGGACCTTCGAAAAGCATCCACTATAACAAGCTATGGCAATACTCCCGAACTACCTCCCCAGTACTGGGTGATGTCGGGGTTATCTTGCCACTGGCCGTATAGGAGAGATTTTCGATGTCGGCCGTCTTAAGTATTTAGTACTGCCGCGATATGCTTGTGACGATAATACCCCGAAGCTCAACTCCCCGGGAACAGGAGGCATCGAGAACAATATCCTCGTCACAAGAACATCGAAACAATCCCAGAATACTCGCGGGATTCCTAAAAAAAAATTTGGTGCAATTTTTGAAGATAGGAGAGACAAGAGTAGTCGTCAGGAGTCCTCACCAGAGAGAAAGGGGATGAGAAGCAAAGAAATCCTACTCTCCGATATAATATATAGGACTCAAAAAGTTTTCAGTGTGTGCCTAGACTCGACCGTCAACGATTCGATCAAACAGTGGGGGCTCCTAGGTCGGAGAAGGCTCTGAATACCAACTTGTAATGCCCAGGATGGAGTTATACCTCCTACATGTCGAGGCACGACTTAAAGGCATAAGTCCATCCTAGAATGATCTCAAGTCTGGTAATCTTTGCACATCTCATGTAAAAGAGGGGATTGTAAACAAAAATAGTTGGCTTACACTCGCCACGTCACACAATTACATAACATGTCTCAATCATCATACATTAAGAATATCACAACTCTCTAAGGGCAAAATCCAAATGTCAAGATACCAAACTTAGATAAATAAACCACAGGCGGATCGAATCCTAGTAGGAGTCTCCACTACTGATCGTCCGGGTATCGCACATAGTACCGACTACGCTCCTCGTCGTACTCCCAATCCAGCTCGGTGCCATCACCTGGATAGCTCACAACTGGACCTGCATCTGGTGTGTGAAGTAACTGTGAGCCACAGAGGACTCAGCAATCCCGTTCCCGGGTAACAAGACTATTTAATCCTTTGGGAGAGGATAAAGGCTGAAGAAAAGAATAAGTGTCTGCAGCAGCAACTAGCAACTAGCTTACGTGAGTGAGAGCGAGAAGAGAAAGCCTCGGACGAGAAGTGATCACGAAGTGATCCTAGCTACAAGCTCCACAAACATAACCCCTCCGTGTTCAACTCCCGAATCCCTATTCGGAAATTGACGGTCACGGAACACACGCTGGTAGTGTATTATAAACATCGTGTCAAGTTATCTACAACCGGATATTAACAAGCTCCCATCTGCCACATAACCGCGGGCACGGCTTTCAAAAATTCAAACCCTGCAGGGGTGTTCCAATTTGACCCATTACAAGCCCACGATCCGCGGAGTCGCAACTCCAAAGTGGGAAGACCCGAGTATCCTCGGAATCCCGTGCTCAAGATATACCGATCTAAGGTAAGGCTAATCCAGCAAATCCTCCCGGCGTGTCGACACCCTGATAGTAGCCGCGCGTATCTAAGTCTCAGGACACGACCGGATGGGCGATTCTACAGGTTTATATCAATCCTCGAGTTCCCTCGTGGTGACCCCGCAGAACCCCCGGTTTGGACCAACACTCATGAGGAGCACTGGCCCGGGGTGGTTGATTAAGAACTCGGGTTAATTACTCCCTATGCAAGTTATTTAGTTATTAGGCAAATAGTACCAATGTTGGGACTTGCTGGAAAAGACTTAGCACTTAGCGGTTTATCGAGGGGGTCCCATACACCCCAACCGTGTTAGGAACGCATAATCAAGGAACATAACACCGGTTTATACGGTTCCTAACGGCATGAGTGGAACAAATCACCAAGCAAAAGGCTTAGCCTTCCACCCTTGCCAATATATAGATGATTTCATTTTAAGCATTTATATAGTGTGATAAAACCCAACCAAACTTCAACATGAAGCAAGCATCTTCGATCTTCACCTGCAACTAGCAATGCTATAAGAAGGGCTGAGCGAAGCGTACTTAGCCAAGCAACGGTTTGCGTAGGTAGGGTGGTTAAACATGGCAATTGGTTACAAGTAGGAGGCTGACAAGAAGAACATGGGCATCGAGGCAAAACTATAGATCGGAACTACTAGCAATAGGCAAAGATAGTAATGTTATCGGGGTTCGGTCATCTTGCCTGAAGTGAAGTCGTTCGGATCGTAAGAAGGGTCCTCGTGCTCAACCTCGTTGGTAACCTCGTGCTCGTACTCGTATTCGGTCTCAGCTTCCGGCTCTAAACAATACAATCACACCAAGCACAAATCAACAAGATGCAATGCGCACTCGAAAAAGATGGATGCATGATGGATGCACTAAGGATGCACACGGAGCACGTAAAATAGCACTCAAGCAAAACACCTCAAAACATGATAACAATCTGATATTATTAATCTACACAGAAAATCAATCAAGTTTCATGTAAGATTCGCTGAAATCGGAGTTACGGGCTAAAAGTTATGCCCGAAACAAGAAATGAGCGAAAGCTGAAAATTACAGCATCATAGCAACTTCGGAGCACAAAATAATTAAGCTACAGCACTCAAATTTCATGGCAAAGGACATGAACACAAACTAGACATATACTACAGCAACTAAGTCCAAAGGTGCACCCCCAACGGAGCCACGGTTCATTAGCAATGAACTTGGACATATTGAACTTGACAATAAAATTCTGGCAGCAGAATTTTATTGAAACTTTGGAGCAAAAGATAAACATGCTACAGCCACTTAAATAGACATGTGAGGACATGAATGGAAAGACAACAATATATACTACAAGGAACAATCAAGATCCACTCCAAAACTAACATGGTTTGTCCTAGAACATCACACGAACATGGCATCGGAACGTTACAGATTTCAGACTTAGTGAAAATCCACTAAGTCCTAAAACAGCAATTCATCATGGCATATAAAAGAGCATGTTTAAGTCACCTCGAAACTAAACATGGCAAAAGGTAAGCACCTCATCAAAGTACACATGAAGGTGATCCCGAAACACACAAGCATGCTTCATGGAGATAAACACAACGATAGCAACGAGCTCAACAAGATGGCATTTCATAACGAGTGAAACAACATCACATCCACATGGCACTTTGCAACGATGATAAACATGGCAAGAACAAATCTATCATGCAACCTATCACATACAACATGTAGAGCACGGCAAGACGAACACGTGGACATGTCATTTGCATCATTCGGACAAACGAGCTAAAAGTTATCTCCTGGCAAAGATGACATAAAAACATCACATAGCAGCAGTTTATATCATGATGCACTCTTGCAACAGCAAAACAAGCACCTAGATGATCTCTAACATGCATGACAACAAAAGATAAAACGTAGTGCTATTCACCACGAACGTCTGGACATGCTATTTGCGCGAAACGGAGCAACACACAAAAAGTTATCCACGGTTGAAATATGCATCACAGATCAATACATCAGGGACTTAGGGTTTTTTTGAAATAACCTCAGATCCAGATCTGAACAGGTGGAGATGGGCTCGGTGAAGAAGAGGCCCGGAGAGGCGGCGGCTGGGCCCTGGCGGTGCGGCGGCCCACGGGCGCGCGGGAAGGAGGCGGCCTGGCGAGGCTGCGGTGGACCGGCTGGGAGGCCTGACGCGGCGGCTCGGCGGCGTGGGCCGGCCGAAGGGAGCGGCGGCCCGCTGCGGCTCGGAGGGAGTGAGGCGATGCGGGGTGGCGCGGGCCGCGATCTGGCCTGGTGAGGCTGGGGCCCAGGCGGCTGAGCGACGGGCTGCCCGGCGGAGGAGCGGCCACCTGGCGGGTGAGGCGGCGGCCCGCAGCAGCTGCGGTGGAGTGGCGCGGCCCAGCGGCTCGGATCGGAGGCGGCGAAGTGGTCCTTCGCGGCGGACTGCGGTACGGGCCGGAGGGAGGGAGGCCGATCGATCGGGCCTTCTGGCCGATCCGACCGGGCGGAGCGAAGGAGGCTGGCGATCGAGGCCCTGGCGAGTGTTGACCTTGGGCGTCGAACGGGAGATGGGATCGATCGAGGCACTTGCCCGATCTCCCGGAATTTGCGGCGGCGGTCGGTTCCCTCGGGAGAAAGGCCAAGTGGCAGATGGAGATTTGTGGATCTGAAGAAAAATGAGGGAGAGAGAGGAGGAAGAAGGGGCTAGGGTTAGGAATGCCAAAATAGACTAGGGGGGGTCTAAATATAGCAGATTTTAGGGTTAGGGGGATTTAGGGGTGCTAGGAGCCCTCCGATCGCGATCCGACGGATCCGATCGCGGGGGTAGTCTAGAAGGGCCTAGGAGAGAGTAATAGACTGCAGTAGGGGTGTTTCTGGGACACAAAGTAAAGGCACTTTGGACCCACACGAACAACGGATGGGATAGCCAACGGAGTCCAAACGCAACGAGATTTGAGAGGCGGGTTGCACACAACAAAACAACAACACACACAACAACCTCGCGGCACACCGGTAACGTTACACGCCCAAACAACAAAGTAGGCCTACGGGACGCCACGGACACGTGAGGGAGCTCCGGAACGCGAAACGGACAACGGGAAGGAACGCGTGGAACCGGATGCAACCGTCAACACAAATGCAATGCGATGCACATGTCTACATGATATGAATGAATGCCACACACTCACACAACAAAACGACGAAAACCCGAAAGACAAAGAACCCGGAGTGGAAATAGATGAAGCCGGAGATATATTATATACCCAAAAGGGAAAGTATTACATCCGGGGCATTACACATACTCTGTTAACAGCAAAAGATATATCTGGACGGGTGATCGTCAAGTACTGCAATCTACCAACAATACTCCTGTACCGTGTCGCATCAGCAGAAGACAGAAGATCACCATCAGCAGCAGTGATCCTGTCAGTAGCAGACATAGGTGTAGTAGTCGGTTTGCACTTAAGCATCCCAGCCCGCTGCAACAAATCCAAAGAGTACTTCTTTTGCGACATAACAAGACCATCGGAAACAGAAGCAACTTCCACACCAAGGAAGTAGTGAAGCTGCCCAAGATCTTTGACCGCAAAGTCAGCACCAAGAGACCAGACAAGAGCAGCAGCAGCCGACTGAGAAGAACTGACGAGTATAATATCATCCACATAGACCATAAGATACATAGTAACTTCAGGCCTTTGTAGAAGAAACAACGAAGAGTTAGCAACTGATGACGCAAAACCATGGGCACGGAGGGCTGTCGCAAGACGAGCATGCCAAGCACGGGGAGCTTGCTTCAGACCATAGAGCGCTTTAGTTAGACGACACAAATAATCAGGATGATCAGGTTCAGAGAACCCTGGGGGCTGCCGCATATAGACCTCCTCTTCTAGAACACCGTGGAGGAAAGCATTCTGCACATCAAGCTGACGAAGAGACCAACCCCGAGTAACTGCAAGAGAGAGAAGAAGCCTGATAGTAGTAGGTTTAACCACTGGACTGAAGGTGTCATCATAATCAAGACCATAACGCTGCCGAAAGCCGCGAGCAACCAGCCGCGCCTTGTAGCGCTCAATAGAACCATCAGAATGCTTCTTCACTTTGAAAACCCATTTAGAATCAATGACATTAACACGGGGTGGTGGCGGAACAAGAGTCCATGTCTTGTTACGAAGAAGAGCATCGTACTCCTGCTCCATGGCCTGTCGCCAATGAGGTATACTCAGAGCAGCTTGATACGTACGAGGCTCAGAGGTAGGATCCGCACGAGCAGCAGCCAGACAGGCAGCCAACCAAGCAACAGTACCATCAGTGCGCTGTGCAGGCCAAAAAATACCACTGCGACTCCGCGTGTGTGGACGTCGAGGAGCCACAGGAACCACAGGAACCACAGGGCACTCAGGTGATGAAGGCGGCGATGGTGATGACGAGTCATCTAGCGACTGGGAGACCTCAGGGAGCACCAGCGAGAGTACACCGGAGGTAGGTGAGCTCAGCCCAGGCGAGGAGGGCCAGGGCGAAACCGGCGTGGTGGGCCGAGGGGGCGATGGGGCCGGCGTGGCCGAGTGAAGCGGCGAGGCCGGCTCAGGGGCCAAGGGCGCTGAGGCCAGCGGGACCGAGCGAGCTGGCGAGGCCAGCTCAGGAGCCAGGGGCACCGAGCCAGTCGGCCCAGAGGCCGAGGGCGCCGAAGCACACGGCGCGGAAGAGGGTTCAATCGAACGTGCATGGGCACGAGGACCGAAGCCATGCATAGAAGCATCCTGATCGTCGTGAGCCGCTGGTGAGACCAGCGAGGGAGACGATGGCGCCTCCAAAATTTCCAAACGAGCCCCACGTCCAGTGCCTGCACCATGGTTAGGCAACAATATAGGAGAGTATGCAACATCATCAAATTGGTCAGATGCAACAGAGGATGAATGCAGAGGTGGTGTTTCAGCAGTGGACACAGGAAGCTTGGCAAAGGGAAAAACATGCTCATCAAACACGACACCCCTAGATATATAGACACGATTTGTGGGAACATGAAGACATTTATATCCTTTATGAATAGAGCTATAGCCAAGAAAGACACACTTCTTGGAACGAAACTTGCGCTTGTTATACGGGCGGAGATGTGGCCAGCAAGCGCACCCAAAAACCTTAAAGAAGGTATAGTCGGGTTGTTCATTAAGGAGAACTTCTATGGGAGTCTTCATATTCAAAACACGAGTGGGAGTGCGGTTTATGAGAAAACATGCAGTGGTGAGAGCATCACTCCAAAACCGAAACGGAACCGATGCATGGGCCAAAAGAGTAAGACCAGTTTCGACAATGTGACGATGCTTACGTTCCACAGAACCATTCTGTTGATGTGTATGTGGACATGCTAAACGGTGAGCGATCCCAAGCGACTGAAAGAAGGAGTTGAGGTTGTGATACTCGCCCCCCCCCCAGTCCGACTGGACATGGACAATTTTGTGCTTGAGAAGGCGTTCAACATGTTTTTGAAACTGAACAACAATATCAAACACATCAGATTTGCGTTTAATAAGATAAAGCCATGTAAAGCGACTATAAGCATCAACGAAACTGATATAATAATTGTGACCACTGACAGAAGTCTGAGCAGGACCCCATACATCTGAAAAAACAAGTTCTAAAGGATGTTTCACCTCACGACTAGACTCCGAAAAAGGAAGTTGATGACTCTTCCCCTGCTGACAAGCATCACACACTGCTACATCTTTATTACTAGACATGCTAGGAAGCTCATGACGACGCAAAACATGACGAACGATAGGTGTGGCCGGGTGACCAAGACGAGCATGCCACTGTGACGGAGATACCCGAACTCCACTGAACACGCGAGCGACTTCAGGATGCTCCAGACGATAGAGACCCTGGCACAACCGCCCGCTAAGAAGAATGTCCCTTGTGCCCCGATCCTTAATAAAAAGATCAAAAGGATGAAATTCACAAAGCACATTATTATCACGTGTGAGTTTAGGAACAGAAAGAAGATTACGTGTCACAGAGGGAACTCTAAGCACATTATGAAGGTGAAGACTCCTATTTGCATGCCTAGTGAGAAGAGATGCTTGACCAATATGAGATATATGCATACCTGCTACATTGGCGGTGTGGATCTTGTCAGAGCCATGGTAGGGTTCGCGAGTATGGAGCTTGCCCATCTCACTTGTCAGATGCTCCGTTGCCCCAGAGTCCATGTACCAGTGGGGATCAACAGAGTAGGACTGAGTGTGCCCTTGCTGCTTCGTGGACACTGGCCGATCTGCCATGGCCACCTGACGCGCAAGGTTGCGCGTGTCCTTGCCATCATTGCCGAGTCCCAGGAAGCTCTTCTGAAAGCGTTTGTGACACTTAGAGGACCAGTGCCCATCACGGCCACAGAGCTGACACACGCGTTTACCGCCAGCCCCCGGTAATGTCGCGGTAGCAGGGGGACCGAGGCAGACGGCGGTGGCAGTCCCGAAGGAGGCCGGGATGATGAAGAAGAGTGGCCACCCTTGGTGGCGGCATTGGCCGAAGGAGAGCCCCCAATGCCCCTGGCGCGACGGGACTCGACCCGCTGTTCCGTGAGAAGGAGGCGGGAAAAGACCTCATGCGCCATCATGGGGTTCGAGTTGCCCCTCTCGTTGATGATCTCGACTAAGGCATCATACTCCTCATCGAGACCATTGACAACGAACGAGTTGAACTCGAAGTCAGTGAGTGGCTGTCAAGTGGAGGCCAACGTGTCGGCAAGGCCCTTGACCTTGTTGTAGAACTCAGTGGCCGTGGAGTCCAGCTTTTCACACTCGCCAAGCTGACGACAAAGCGCTGAGACACGTGCCTGCGACTGCGCCGCAAACGAGCGCTCGAGGATGGTCCACGCCTCATGAGACGTCTTGGCGAAGACAACAAGCCCGGCAACAGCCGGAGTGAGCGACCCCTGGATGGAGGAGAGGTTCGCCTGGTCCTGTCCTGTCCAAACACGATGCGCCGGATTATAGACCGGGCCATGCACGCTATCGACCAGCGCAGGAGGACAGGGGAGAGAACCGTCGACGTAGCCCAGGAGATAATGACTCCCAAGGAGCGGAAGGACCTGTGCACGCCAGAAGATGTAGTTGTCCGATGAAAGCTTGATGGTGATGAGATTCCCGAAGTGAAACGGCGGCGGCGGTGAAGAACCCGCGGAGTAGACTGCCGGAGGCGTATACGCCGTAGAGGCAGAAACCGCAGGTGCAACCGCATCAACAGCCGCGGGCGTAGTGGCCATGGCAACAGTCGACGAAGTGGCCGGGGCCGAGGTAGCGAAGCCAGCCATCAGGGCCTGCGACTGCGCCGCCAGTGCGAGGGGACGGCCACCACTGGCCGGCGCGATCGGTGCATCGCTGAGGGAGGCGAGCGAGGAGGCACCCGCTGCAGCACCAGCAGTATGTGGCACGATCGAGTGACCCGGCAACGAGGAGAAGAAGGACACAATGCTCCTCGTCCCGGTCGAAGATGACGAGGCCGTGGCGGTGTCGAGAGGTCGGGCGAGGATAGCCGCGAGGGAGGCCGGCAAGTAGCTAGCCGTGGAGGAGCCGGAAGCGGCGGGGCCCGACATGGCGACGGCGGCGCGATCTTAGGGATGGCGGCGGCGCGGCGCGAACAGGACACAACGGCGGCGGGATTAGGGTTTAGGGAGGAAGCGTGTTGACCTAGTCTGATACCATATAAGACAATAGAATTGGGGAACCGGCTCAACCCTCTAGTGGTGGACTATCTCTCATATATATAATGAAGGGGTACAACGTTTACATCATACGTACATGTATGTATACAACTACAGAAGCTATACAGTCTAACACGCTTCCGCCCTAAACCCTAATCACGCCGCCGCTGTGTCCTGTTTGCGCCGCGCCGCCGCCATCCCTAAGATCGCGCCGCCGTCGCCATGTCGGGCCCCGCCGCTTCCGGCTCCTCCACGGCTAGCTACTTGCCGGCCTCCCTCGCGGCTATCCTCGCCCGACCTCTCGACACCGCCGCGGCCTCGTCATCTTCGATCGGGATGAGGAGCATTGGGTCCTTCTTCTCCTCGTTGCCGGGTCACTCGATCGTGCCACATACTGCTGGTGCTGCAGCGGGTGCCTCCTCGCCCGCCTCCCTCAGCGATGCACCGATCGCGCCGGCCAGTGGTGGCCGTCCCCTCGCACTGGCGGCGCAGTCGCAGGCCCTGATGGCTGGCTTTGCTGCCTCGGCCCCGGCCACTTCGTCGACTGTTGCCACGGCCACTACGCCCGCGGCTGTTGATGCGGTTGCACCTGCGGTTTCTGCCTCTACGGCGTATACGCCTCCGGTAGTCTACTCCGCGGGTTCTTCACCGCCGCCGCCGTTTCACTTCGGGAATCTCATCACCATCAAGCTTTCATCGGACAACTACATCTTCTGGCGTGCACAGGTCCTTCCGCTCCTTGGGAGTCATTATCTCCTAGGCTACGTCGACGGTTCTCTCCCCTGTCCTCCTGCGCTGGTCGATAGCGTGCATGGCCCGGTCTATAATCCGGCGCATCGTGTTTGGACAGGACAGGACCAGGCGAACCTCTCCTCCATCCAGGGGTCGCTCACTCCGGCTGTTGCCGGGCTTGTTGTCTTCGCCAAGACGTCTCATGAGGCGTGGACCATCCTCGAGCGCTCGTTTGCGGCGCAGTCGCAGGCACGTGTCTCAGCGCTTCGTCGTCAGCTTGGCGAGTGTGAAAAGCTGGACTCCACGGCCACTGAGTTCTACAACAAGGTCAAGGGCCTTGCCGACACGTTGGCCTCCACTTGACAGCCACTCACTGACTCCGAGTTCAACTCGTTCGTTGTCAATGGTCTCGATAAGGAGTATGATGCCTTAGTCGAGATCATCAACGAGAGGGGCAATTCGAACCCCATGATGGCGCATGAGGTCTTTTCCCGCCTCCTTCTCACGGAACAGCGGGTCGAGTCCCGTCGCGCCAGGGGCATTGGGGGCTCTCCTTCGGCCAACGCCGCCACCAAGGGTGGCCACTCTTCTTCATCATCCCGGCCTCCTTCGGGACTGCCACCGCCGTCTGCCTTGGTCCCCCCTGCTACCGTGACATTACCGGGGGCTGGCGGTAAGCGCGTGTGTCAGCTCTGTGGCCGTGATGGGCACTGGTCCTCTAAGTGTCACAAACGCTTTCAGAAGAGCTTCCTGGGACTCGGCAATGATGGCAAGGACACGCGCAACCTTGCGCGTCAGGTGGCCATGGCAGATCGGCCAGTGTCCACGAAGCAGAAAGGGCACACTCAGTCCTACTCTGTTGATCCCCACTAGTACATGGACTCTGGGGCAACGGAGCATCTGACAAGTGAGATGGGCAAGCTCCATACTCGCGAACCCTACCATGGCTCTGACAAGATCCACACCGCCAATGGAGCAGGTATGCATATATCTCATATCGGTCAAGCATCTCTTCTCACTAGGCATGCAAATAGGAGTCTTCACCTTCATAATGTGCTTAGAGTTCCCTCTGTGACACGTAATCTTCTTTCTGTTCCTAAACTCACACGTGATAATAATGTGCTTTGTGAATTTCATCCTTTTGATCTTTTTATTAAGGATCGGGGCACGAGGGACATTCTTCTTAGCGGGCGGTTGTGCCAGGGTCTCTATCGTCTGGAGCATCCTGAAGTCGGTCGCGTGTTCAGTGGAGTTCGGGTATCTCCGTCACAGTGGCATGCTCGTCTTGGTCACCCGGCCACACCTATCGTTCGTCATGTTTTGCGTCGTCATGAGCTTCCTAGCATGTCTAGTAATAAAGATGTAGCAGTGTGTGATGCTTGTCAGCAGGGGAAGAGTCATCAACTTCCTTTTTCGGAGTCTAGCCGTGAGGTGAAACATCCTTTAGAACTTGTTTTTTCAGATGTATGGGGTCCTGCTCAGACTTCTGTCAGTGGTCACAATTATTATATTAGTTTCGTTGATGCTTATAGTCGCTTTACATGGCTTTATCTTATTAAACGCAAATCTGATGTGTTTGATATTGTTGTTCAGTTTCAAAAACATGTTGAACGCCTTCTCAAGCACAAAATTGTCCATGTCCAGTCGGACTGGGGGGGCGAGTATCGCAACCTCAACTCCTTCTTTCAGTCGCTTGGGATCGCTCACCGTTTAGCATGTCCACATACACATCAACAGAATGGTTCTGTGGAACGTAAGCATCGTCACATTGTCGAAACTGGTCTTACTCTTTTGGCCCATGCATCGGTTCCGTTTCGATTTTGGAGTGATGCTCTCACCACTGCATGTTTTCTCATAAACCGCACTCCCACTCGTGTTTTGAATATGAAGACTCCCATAGAAGTTCTCCTTAATGAACAACCCGACTATACCTTCTTTAAGGTTTTTGGGTGCGCTTGCTGGCCACATCTCCGCCCGTATAACAAGCGCAAGCTTGAGTTTCGTTCCAAGAAGTGTGTCTTTCTTGGCTATAGCTCTATTCATAAAGGATATAAATGTCTTCATGTTCCCACAAATCGTGTCTATATATCTAGGGATGTCGTGTTTGATGAGCATGTTTTTCCCTTTGCCAAGCTTCCTGTGTCCACTGCTGAAACACCACCTCTGCATTCATCCTCTGTTGCATCTGACCAATTTGATGATGTTGCATACTCTCCTATATTGTTTCCTAACCATGGTGCAGGCACTGGACGTGGGGCTCATTTGGAAATTTTGGAGGCGCCATCGTCTCCCTCGCTGGTCTCACCAGCGGCTCACGACGATCAGGATGCTTCTATGCATGGCTTCGGTCCTCGTGCCCATGCACGTTCGATTGAACCCTCTTCCGCGCCGTGTGCTTCGGCGCCCTCGGCCTCTGGGCCGACCGGCTCGGTGCCCCTGGCTCCTGAGCTGGCCTCGCCAGCTTGCTCGGTCCCGCTGGCCTCAGCGCCCTTGGCCCCTGAGCCGGCCTCGCCGCTTCGCTCGGCCACGCCGGCCCCATCGCCCCCTCGGCCCACCACGCCGGTTTCGCCCGGGCCCTCCTCGCCTGGGCCGAGCTCACCTACTTCCGGTGTACTCTCGCTGGTGCTCCCTGAGGTCTCCCAGTCGCTAGATGACTCGTCATCACCATCGCCGCCTTCATCACCTGAGTGCCCTGTGGTTCCTGTGGTTCCTGTGGCTCCTCGACGTCCACACACGCGGAGTCGCAGTGGTATTTTTCGGCCTGCACAGCGCACTGATGGTACTATTGCTTGGTTGGCTGCCTGTCTGGCTGCTGCTCGTGCGGATCCTACCTCTGAGCCTCGTACGTATCAAGCTGCTCTGAGTATACCTCATTGGGCGACAGGCCATGGAGCAGGAGTACGATGCTCTTCTTCGTAACAAGACATGGACTCTTGTTCCGCCACCACCCCGTGTTAATGTCATTGATTCTAAATGGGTTTTCAAAGTGAAGAAGCATTCTGATGGTTCTATTGAGCGCTACAAGGCGCGGCTGGTTGCTCGCGGCTTTCGGCAGCGTTATGGTCTTGATTATGATGACACCTTCAGTCCAGTGGTTAAACCTACTACTATCAGGCTTCTTCTCTCTCTTGCAGTTACTCAGGGTTGGTCTCTTCGTCAGCTTGATGTGCAGAATGCTTTCCTCCACGGTGTTCTAGAAGAGGAGGTCTATATGCGGCAGCCCCCAGGGTTCTCTGACCCTGATCATCCTGATTATCTGTGTCGTCTAACTAAAGCGCTCTATGGTCTGAAGCAAGCTCCCCGTGCTTGGCATGCTCGTCTTGCGACAGCCCTCCGTGCCCATGGTTTTGCGTCATCAGTTGCTGACTCTTCGTTGTTTCTTCTACAAAGGCCTGAAGTTACTATGTATCTTATGGTCTATGTGGATGATATTATACTCGTCAGTTCTTCTCAGTCGGCTGCTGCTGCTCTTGTCCGGTCTCTTGGTGCTGACTTTGCGGTCAAAGATCTTGGGCAGCTTCACTACTTCCTTGGTGTGGAAGTTGCTTCTGTTTCCGATGGTCTTGTTATGTCGCAAAAGAAGTACTCTTTGGATTTGTTGCAGCGGGCTGGGATGCTTAAGTGCAAACCGACTACTACACCTATGTCTGCTACTGACAGGATCACTGCTGCTGATGGTGATCTTCTGTCTTCTGCTGATGCGACACGGTACAGGAGTATTGTTGGTGGATTGCAGTACTTGACGATCACCCGTCCAGATATATCTTTTGCTGTTAATAGAGTATGTCAGTATCTTCAGGCACCTCGTGATACTCATTGGTCTGCGGTGAAACGCATCTTGCGTTACATTCGCTTCACATTGTCCTATGGTTTGCACATTCGACCGAACTCCTCTGGGGTCATTTCGGCGTATTCTGATGTGGACTGGGCTGGCAGTCCGGATGACAGGCGATCCACGGGGGGCTATGTTGTGTTCTTTGGTTCTACCTTGATCGCCAGGAGTGCTCGGAAACAGGCTACTGTTTCGCGTAGCAGTACTGAAGCTGAGTCGATATTCAAGATCAACCTCTTGGCGTCGTCCGCATTGGCGGTGATCTTCACCCTTTTTTCCTCGAGTGCGGCCTTCTTCTCCTCGAGCGCCGCCTTCCTCTCCTCGATCATGGTCCTCCTCTCTTCGAGCTTGATCTTCTTCTCTGTCACATCCATCAACTGCTTGAACCTCTCCGCCTTCTGCTCCTCCTTGATGTCCGAGCACACCACGCATGCCTCTTCCTTCTTCGCCAGGATCTCCTCGAACCTCCCTGTTAGCTTGGCTGCCGCACCTTATCGCTTCGCTCTCTCCTCCTCCCACTTCTTGCCCCGCGGGTTTCTTCTAACCTTCTTCGGCGATTCTTGGGCTGGGTCGGTAGGGTCACCGGTTTCTTCCTCGTTGGCTTGGGTGGCAGGCTTGGCAATGAAAATGTTCCACTTCGGCTGACCATTCAACTACCAACAATGCATGACGGTGAAAGACTTCTTCTACCGGAATAAATGACCCGTTTTCTACTAGTGTTTGCGAAAGAAATCACATCCGGACCGCTCCACAGACAGATACAGTTCGCCGTTGGATGGCTTCCGCGATCCGGACAGCCCGATCCAAACGGTTGAAGGAGGTTTATGGGTCGGTGTTGGAGATGCCCTTATAGAGGGTGTAGTTTACAGGCCTGTATGGCTGTATACACGTAACATGTGCCACACTGACATGCGAACAACTAGCAACGCCTAATTACAATCACGACACTCGCATTTTCTACAAACCTACTACTCCAAAAAACCACCTCGATCACCACAACCAAGGCGAGAGCGAGAGCTGTCATGGTCATTTCTATAAGGTTTCCAAGAAGAGCATTACGTGGTCTCTCAAATGTTGGGCACTTTGGCTGGATCCGTCGCCATCGATCGCAGCGGGCAACCAGACTGATCGATGCCTTGACCGCTCCACAAGCAAACTCCAGTTCCCGATCAAAAAAAAGAAGAAGCAAAGTCCAGTTTGTAATTCGTAAACATGAGCCAGTTTGGCCCTTGGAAACCGCAGTGGAGCGGAGCGGAGGAAGAAAACACACGACACCCCCGATTTGCCGGCTACTTGCGCGTACGGCTGCACTCACTAGTGGCTAATCCCAATGCCAATGCCCCAAAATCTTGGCCGTGTTTCTAGCCAGCCTCCACATGCCTAGCACTACACTACCGAACTGCCCCTTTGCTGACCAGAGTAACTATATCACACTCCTTGGCACGATCTGTCCCTATAAATTTCACCTCGCCGTGCAGATTTTGACGCAGCGGTCCTGGTTCGTATACCTATAGCTAGCTAATTGACAGTGGTCATGGCATTGGTCGTGGTGGTTGGCGCCGCGGTTGCCGCAATGTGGCTTTTGGCCGGTGAGGCGCGAGGCCAGCCGCAGCTGCAGGTAGGGTTCTACGCGCACTCGTGCCCCCAGGCGGAGGTGATCGTCAGGGACGAGGTCGGCAGGGCCGTCAGCGCCTACCCCGGCTTCGCCGCCGGGCTCCTCCGCCTCCACTTCCACGACTGCTTCGTCGAGGTTTGTGCTTAGTCATCTACTCCTACTAGCCAGTGTGAAATGCAGGTTGCAATGCCGGCGTGCGCCTCATTGAGAATGTCAGTGATGTATTGACGGCTTGACGCGCGGTTCACTGTGGGGTTTATGTCAGGGCTGCGACGCGTCGGTGCTGCTGGACTCGACGGCCAACAGCACGGCGGAGAAGGACGCCGCGCCCAACAAGAGCCTGAGGGGGTTCGAGGTCATCGACGCCGCCAAGAAGCGCCTGGAGGCCGCGTGCGCCGGGACCGTCTCCTGCGCCGACATACTCGCCTTCGCCGCCCGTGACAGCGTCGTCCTGGTACGCACCGTGACAGGGCTCATACTGCTGCGACCCAATGGCGACGCTGCTTTTTTGAACTCTTGCTTACATGTCGTCAATGGCGACAATGGCAGGCCGGCGGTAGCCCCTACGGCGTCCCGGCCGGGCGGAGGGACGGCAACGTGTCGGCGGCGTCCGACGCGCAGGCGAGCCTGCCCCCGCCCACGGCGAACGTGGCCGGCCTCACGGAGGCCTTCGCCAAGAATGGGCTCTCCCAGGAGGACATGGTCACGCTTTCAGGTACCCAGCCCACAGCCCAACTCACATCGACAGCTTCGGGCGACCCGTGACATTTGTTTTTTCCTCTCTGCGTTTCTCATTTGTATACGTTCAGGCGCGCACACGATCGGCGTGACGCACTGCAGCTCCTTCAGCGCGCGGCTGCACGGGTACAACGCCAGCACGGGCGCGGGCCAGGACCCGGCCATGGACGCGGCCAAGGCGGCGGAGCTGGCGCGGCAGTGCCCGGCGGGGAGCCCGAACGCGGTGCCGATGGACGCGGGCAGCCCGGACACGTTCGACACGGGCTACTTCCGGGCCCTGCTGGCCAACCAGGGCGTGCTCGCCTCCGACCAGACGCTCACCTCCGACAACGCCACGGCCGCGCTCGTGGCGCAGAACGCCGGCAACGTGTACCTGTTCGTGACCCGGTTCGGCGACGCCATGGTGAGGATGGGCGGCGTCCGGGTGCTCACCGGCGGCGACGGGCAGATACGCACCAACTGCAGGGTCGTAAACTGACGATAAACACTTGTCGCACCCTATATTTCTCGTTTACACTACACGTCACTCTTAATCTGTGGTATCTTTTTGGCCGGCTTTGCAAATGCAGTGGAGTTTTATACTACATGGACTGAGTTTTGGACACGTAGATTGCGTTGCGCGTGAGAGACGTGGTGTGGTGTTGGAGATCTTCCTTTCTCTCTTGATAGGAAAGAGCTTCCAAAAACTGAACTGCGAGCTTTTGGCAAAGCGTATGCCTGCTTTTGTGTGGATCGGCCACGCTGCGTGCGTGCTTTTGTCATGTGTGGAGCAACCCTGGGCGCCTACCTAACAGCCTGGGTTACCCTGATTAGAAAAGAAGAAGAAACCTAACAACAAACCGGGCAAAGATTCAGCATGTTAAGAGGTGTTTATTATTACTGAATCGGACAAACAAGTTGGTAACAACAATTCTAGTTTGAGTTTGTCCTCTTAATTATTGGAGCTGGAAATGGCCACGACGAAAGAAAATCAATGAATAAAGCTTTGCAAGGAAGCCGGCAAAGTAGGGGATGAGCACAAGACCGGGCTTAAGAAAGAAGCTGCTGGATGGATGGAGCCAATTCTCGGTCGCTTTTTTCAGGAAAGATTATCAGCTATCCACTCATGAAGCATTACCTCGTTTCTTATTACCACCGGGAGACCCATTGCACCTCATTAAGCAAATCCATGATGTTTTTGTGTGAATCAAGTTCCATTTCTTCTCTCTTTCTTTATGGTGGCTGGTCCATACATCGTGATTCAGTGTTTGTCTAAACAAATCATGATTCAGTGAATCCACTCATAGGCATAAAAAAAAACACCAATTAGGCGGATCCAATCCATCTCATCCGTGAAACCACTTTCGATCCAACGATCTACGTTGCTCCAACATCCTGCACTCAACCACATTTAGCACCGAACGTTCACATGATCACCTCCTCTAACTGGGCACCGCACACGGTAAATTAAAAGAGGAACTGTTTCCAACAGCTGTAATGCATGCACAATTGCGAACCGGTTGTTAGGAACCAATGGAACATGGGGGTCCTCCGATCGCGGTCAAACCGACAGCAGTCCATGGCAGATTCATCGGTCGATACACTACGCTATAAATAGTACTAGCCAGGTTTCTTATTCGCACGGCTTGCACCAAACGCGACCTGCATGTGCAGGCAGCGCCACACCTGTAATTAATCAATCCATCGATTTGCAGTCTAGGTAGGAACCCAGCTAAGAAATGAGGATTTTGGATCTTATGGTTTTTGGGATTGAGATTGCGAAGGGGGGAGGAGAGGATGCAGCAGCCGCAAGGGTTAACTGCAAGGGTGGGGATTGGGCCTGCGTGCGGCGAAGGGATAAGTGGTAGTGCAGCGCCTGGCTCGGGGGCGCTGCACATTACAATGTGTGGCGCCTGAGTGGGAGGCGTTGCACGGCCGGGTGCGGGCCAGGAGACTGCCACGGTGGACAGGCGTGCAACGCCTCCAAGGGTGCAGCGCCGTCGTGGCAGGCGCTACACAAAAGGGTTACGGCTGTGAATTAGTTTCGCGAGCAGTTCATTATGTGAATTGGTTGCCACAACAGGTCAAAATAGTCAAATTTGCCCCTTTTTACCATCATTTGTAACTTTACCTGGAAACTGCCACAC
>LR738713.1:841583019-841593151 GCA_902687465.1 Secale cereale
CATTCCTTTGGGTAAAGTGTTTGCAGCAAGCTCCTTAACGAGGAAGGCAGTCGAATCTGGGCCCGGTTGTCGACTAGCACCACTCGATTTGCCTCAACTAACCGCACTGATGTACTGTGCTCTCCTCTCTTCTCCTGTCGTCTCATTCAGTTAAATACTCCTACTCCCGCAGATGTGCTGCTTTAATCATGCGAGTTGAGAAGAAGAAAAGAAAAAGGAGGGGATTAGTTTTCTGAAGCAGCAGCGGCAGCAGGAGGCAGGAGTCAAATCAAGGCAATTAAGCGATGGAGCGTGCGTGTTGGGTGGCCGTGGATCCCGCGTCGCCACACGCGATCCTGGATTACGCGTTAGCTCGCTGACAGCGCACCAGTTAGTAATCAAGAGCCGATCATCATGGTCATGGCACATCACCAGCGATTAACTCAAGTACTGGATGCAGGGCGGAGTTGGAGTGCGCTGCAAACTGAAGCAAAAGCCAACTCACGCTTAATTTCAGACCCAACTAACTAACTAACTAAGCAGGACACAGTACATGGGACGGAGGACACTGGTCAAGATCAGACCAGTTGATAACCGTAAGACTGTACCTGATCACATCAAGTTACCACCGAATGTCGGTTCCAGGGGACACACAAATCGCATAGGCTCCAAGCGAACACGGCTCCGAGATGGAGCCCTGCCCGCCCGTCCGTCCGTTTCCCGTTCTAGCATCAGCATCAGATGCTGATGTAGCGGAACAGAAACAACCGGGCCCGGTACTCACGCATGGGTGGCTCAGGCTCAGAGCGTGACTGGGCAGAGAGGAAAGTTCCAACCCACATAAAGAAGAAGAAACCACTGATCGACTAATCATCTGCGGCGCCAGCTCGGCGCAACGTACCCTCTTGTGTCACATGCTCGGTCTCGCCACATCGGTACGCTGCTCGCCGCTGCAATCACACTGACACTGCCCGATCGAATTGTCCATCCGTGATCCATCCCCAGTAAATCAATCGATCCGCAGCAGCAGCAGATCAAATCAAAACTCAAAAGGTAAGAAGAATTTCACTGATGAATGAATGGATCTTTGTGTCATGGATCACATCCACAAAGGTTAGTGAATTTTATCGCCTCAATGATAGCCCCAAAGTTTGGGCCCCAATCCCACTAACCTACGCCGCTCTCACCACATGGCTCGTGCCCGCCTACAAAACCGGCCTCCGCTCCCACCTGGACTCGCACCGATTGCTCCTCGTCTCCATCCTTAGCCCGGAAGATAGCACCGCCCATCGCATCGATAGATAGCGCCACCGGAAAGTTGCTGCTGCTGCTATAAACTATCTCTTGCGGCCTCCAGGCTCCGGCGTCGAGGATTACTTGGCGCTGGCTTAAGGAAGCAGAGCTGATCGATCGAGTGTCCGGCCGGCCATCCAGGGAGCTAGGCCAGGTATATACATACATGGAGGCGCCGGCGGCCAGAGGGGGAGCGCGAATGCGGCTGCGGCTGCGGCTGGTGTGCCTGGTGGTGGTGATGGCGACGGCGCGGGCGCAGCTGCAGGTCGGGTACTACGACACGCTGTGCCCGGCGGCGGAGATCATCGTGCAGCAGGAGGTCAGCAAGGGCGTCTCCGGCAGCCCCGGCACCGCCGCCGGCCTCCTCCGGCTCCACTTCCACGACTGCTTCGTCAGGGTACGTACTACTACCACACAATTCGATATCTCCGGCCCTGCTAGCTCCGATCCCCTTCCATGGACTAGAGCTCGGTTCTCTTCTTGATTGGCGTGAGATCGAGGTCAGAGGTAGGAGAGATAGATGCCTGGCTGCTCGCGGTGAGTGATCCAATGCCGCGTGGGGATCGGCGCGCTTGGCTTGCAGTTGCATGTGCTCAATGTCCTCGGCAGTTTCTTCCTCTTTTTATTTATTTACAGCGAGAGCGAGGAGGTGGTAGATCGGAGTGGCGGCACTCTGACAGGCCGTTGCCATATGAGTCCATACTTTGCCCTGTTTTTTTGGCTTCTTTCTTGGCAAAATTGGATAGATAGAGCCTCGACGGACGCTAACCCCCAACCGCTCGAGCGTGACGCGCTGGGCCGAAAGGTTTGGAGCGATGCTTGACAGTGCATGCTCGGTTGCTTTCATTCATGGACATGGAGCTGGACCTGGCACATTCATATCACCACACCAACTCGATCGATCATCACGGCCGATGTGATTCATATGAACTGCACATAATAATTGATGTGTTGTGGCGCGTGAATTCAGGGGTGCGACGGGTCGGTGCTGCTGGACTCGACGGCGGGCAACCAGGCGGAGAAGGACGCGGCGCCCAACTCGAGCCTGCGGGGGTTCGAGGTGATCGACGCGGCCAAGACGCGGCTGGAGCAGGCCTGCTACGGCGTCGTCTCCTGCGCCGACGTGCTCGCCTTCGCCGCCAGAGACGCCCTCGCCCTGGTAACTTTCATACTCTGCATGCATGTTACATTCAGTTATTTTCCAGTTGAGTTCTCTGACACGCTTCGATCCATCGATCGTGTGTGGGGTCGGAGGAATGTGGTGTCGGGATATGGAAGCATGTGTGGCGCGGGCCTCGACCCCCGATCTCGGATCGATCAAGCCTTCACCGATGCCCGGATGGATGGATGGATCGATCCCCGGGCCTTTCTTTGCCACCATGCCATACCTTTTGATGTGTATCTTTCTCGAAAAGCAACCAAGGAGCGAACGAGGGCCTGAAAGGAACCGACCGCCTTTTGTTTCTCTCCTTTCTTTCCACCCCAAGGCCGCACTAGCACTAGTAATCCTAGTAGTAGTCCTATACTACTACTACGTGCCGGCCAACCTGCACCCAACGATGCTGAGAATACAAGAGAAGGCAGGGTGTCCTCCGGTGAGGCGAGCCGAATCCGGCATGGGCATTGCTTCCGGCGCACCGCACGCACGGCATCGCGCTCTGCGACGACAGACCCGTTGCTTTGGACGCACGCACGTTGATTTGCTTCTTGCCCGACGTGGCCAGAGAAGGCGCCGTGTCCCAGGCTGTTCGCGTGGCCAACGTGCGTGCAGGGCTCCATTTTCAGAAGAAGAAAAATACTATACGTAGCATAGAAAGTTGGGAGTATCTAGAACTCATTTAGATGAGATATAATTTGGTCTTGTTCACCTGGAAAATAAGAACATATACAAACCACGTCAGCACACACGCATCTTACAGCATCTTATAGCATCACATCCAATGTCTATAAAAATGAATGAGACCAAATTATATCTCATCTAGATGAATTCTACTCCCTCCGTCTAGGTGAATAAGTCATCTTAGACTAGCCATAATGGGTAGTAACATAGAGTAGTAACATGCCCATGTTACTACTCTATGTTACTACCTCTATAGTGGGGAGTAACATATGTGTGGTAACATGGAAGACTTCATTTATTAGGCCATAGACTCATCTTACCTTGATATGTGTGATGTTACTCATACTAGTAGTAACTAGCTATGTTACCACATGCCTCTCTTTCTTCATTTATTGCTTGCCACATCATCTTTTTTATCTAGATATGTGTGATGTTACTACCTATGTTACTCCCACTATGGGTAGTCTTAGGTTGTGCACCGTGACCAAGGCAGAGTGAAAAACAAGAGAAATTAATGTTCATTTGCTAATTAATAGCATTGCATGCAATGAACTGACCACTGCATGTCGTGTTTGATAGCCTCAAGTCATTAAAAACAGACACACTTCATATCTCTTATTGGTTGATTCCTTTGTTTATGCCAAGAAATAAAAAAACGAGATGGGAGTTAAAACAGACACACCTCATATTCTTCAGTTAGTCACGCGCAGCAGACAACGGTACAATCCGTTGGTCGGTAGGGGTATGAGTACGGCTGGTAGGAGCAGGGCTGAACACTGTACTGTGCAGGAGTAGATGTAGATTTTCAGCTGATTGGAGCAGTCAATGTTGCTGTGGGTCGTTCGGGGGTCATACGATACGATACGATACGACCGTTGCAGCATTGGCGTTCGTGTTGCTCTTTGACTGACTTACGGGGCCTGTTTCAAGTCGAATCTCAACTCCTACTGACAACAGATCCTTCACACACACACAAAAACGAGTCTTGTTGATTATAGTGCTGCCCACTTGGTAGAATTTTTGGCCATCTGTTAGAGCAGTTTCTGAACTCGTTTGTTTCCGCGGGCTAAAAACTCCTTGACGATCGAGTGGTGCACTGCCAGTGTGTGGCCGACAGTGAAGCTTACATTCAGAGCTGGAAACAGCCTTGACACGAGAGAGACATGTACCAGCAGACGAGAGCGCCGGTGACGACCGGCGGTTCGGAGTTCCTGTCAATCGGCCAGCATTGCGTGCGCCTGGCGGCGATAATCAAAGAGGGGATCGATCTTGGTCATCGAGTGGCGCACGCCAGGGTGCGTTGGTGGCCGGGCCGACTAGTTTACGTGGATCCGTCGCACGCCCATGTGGCCGGCACATGCCATGATTTCTGTCTCCCTTCCTCTCCTCCACTCCACTTGGATAGAAATACTAGTACTACTCCTCTAGATGGCATGGAGCCCCCCATGCCGACCCGTCGCCCCCCCGCCCCGCCCCGCCCCGGCCCGGTTCACCAACCATGTCCATGTGACGCGTCTCCATCCTGGTTCTTGGCGGCCAGTGCTCGCAAATCCTGGCACGCAACAACAATAGCGGATACAGATTAAGCTAACGACAGTGTACGTACTGACGGTTGCTGTTGCCATCGACCCCCAAACAGTCTCTCTTCGATCCTCTCCATCTCCATGTACCAGAACCAGACGTTGATTGCTCTAATGGCATCTTCTCTAAAACGATGATGATTTAGTAGAACGTAAATTAACTGACGATATCTGTGCAAATGTGTGTGCAGGTCGGGGGCAGCTCGTACCAGGTGCCGGCGGGGAGGCGGGACGGCAACGTCTCGGTGGCGGGGGAGACCAACGGGAACCTGCCGCCGCCGACCGCCAACGTGAACCAGCTCAACCAGATCTTCGGCTCCAAGGGCCTCTCCCAGGCCCAGATGGTCGCGCTCTCAGGTACGTGCGTGCGTGGTCACCACCTCAACCTCGTGCACCCACGGCCCGAGAGATTTGCTCACTGGGTGAATTTGGATTGCAGGGGCGCACACGGTGGGGATGGCGCAGTGCAGCTCCTTCAGCAGCCGGCTCTACTCGTACGGGACCAACGGGGGGAAGGACCCCAGCATGGACCCGACCTACCTGGCCACGCTGAGCACGCAGTGCCCCCAGTCCGGCGCCAGCCAGCCCGTGGCCATGGACCCCGTCACCCCAAACACCTTCGACACCAACTACTACGCCAACGTCGCCGCCAACCGCGGCCTGCTCGCCTCCGACCAGGCGCTGCTCGCCGACAACTCCACCGCCGCGCAGGTCCTCGCCTACACCGCCAGCCCCGGCACCTTCCAGACCGACTTCGCCAGCGCCATGGTCGCCATGGGCGCCATCGGCGTGCTCACCGGCAACCAAGGCACCGTCAGGACCAACTGCAGGGTCGTCGGCTAGCTGAGCTCATCCATCAATCAAACACCTTCTGATTCTGGTTCTTCTCGTACCGATCGGGCGATCGAGAGAGCGCGTGATCGAATTGAAATGTACTATGGCCGTACAGTAGATAGGTATAGAGTGTAAACTGTTTGGTCGATCTGTACTCGCTAGCTCTTAATTAGATTAGCTTCTCTCTTCTTCTTATTCTTCTTCTTCTTATTCTTCATCTTGCAGCATACTTTCTTTCTCTGCTTGAATTCTCTTAGCCTCTGTATATGTATGTATTATCTAGCTACCGGCCTGGGAACTGTATGTAATGACATGAACACAACATGATTGGGTTGGGTACCAATGTACCAAATATACAGTGCTTAATAATAACATGTTACAGACAGACGTGTGTAATGTGTTGCTACTAGCGCCACTTCTATATGATTTCTTTTTAAAAACTTTTGCGGACAGTCGAGGTAGCACACAGGGCAGATTTTTTTTTAAATCTAAAGTGTCAACAACTGTGCCCAGCGAAAATTTTAACATCTCCCAATTTTTTCTCGGTCTCTTTGTATGGAACAGGATGAATTCTTCAAAACAAGTTTTTTTAGCTAGTTTTGATTTAGAAAACAATATATACAAAAAAACTTTGTATTTTTTTAAATATCATAAATTCAAAACTTAAGTTAAGAAATAATTGTTCACTAAAGCAATACACGTTCTTGGAATCTATTTTCATAAATCTAAAAAATATAAGGATTTTTTCAAAAAATGTTGATTAATTTAGAGGAAAAAAATAAGTACCATAAGGAAGCAATATGAACAACAAAAACCGGCGAAAATGTGTTGAGGAAAAACAGAAAAAAAAACGAAAATAAAAGAAGAATGATACTAGCAGTGAAAAGGCAACCTAATGGGCCTGGCCCATTAATGGATGCCCAGCGTGCTCGGCTGTCGTGCGTTAAATAGGATTAGCCTTGCTATACCGCCCTCACCGCGAAGTATACAACGATAGTTGGGTCGGCGGCTGATGAACCAAACTATATTGGCGCCTATGGAAGCTTCCACAGAAAATGCATATGAGTACCTGCAGGCGCACCCCCTATATCTCATCATTAAATAAGCATATAAATGTATACCCCTATATTAATTTGCATGTATTCTTCAGTTTTAATTGGATGTATGCTTTCTTTTACAAGAGGTATTCTTCTAGTCTTAATGATCCCTAACTAGGAGTAAATGCGTCTAGATGCGGCTAGACCGACATCTGACCTTTCACACACAAAAAAAAAGTCTGACATCTGACAATGGCTCCACATGCGAGCAAATGTTATTGAGCCCCACGTTTTGAATCATATAAAACATCTACATATTTAATTTGTACCAAGTTCCTAGGAAATTTCTGTCAATGCAAAATCCTAGAAAATTTTATAAATAAAATTGAGAGATTTTCAACACATTTCATTTTGCTTTTTATCTTAAGTGAAAAACTGAAAACATCGTGGTAATCATTCTAGAAAACAATCACAGTATTTTTTTTTTGAAAATAGCAGTAATTATTCTCTTTTAAAAACTGAGTATTTAAATACAAATTATGAGAAAGGTACACAATCATCACAATCGAAACTAATGTATCTTGTCACATAAACACAAACTAAATTGGCTACAGGCCATCAGTGAAGGAGACAATTTCTATCTTTACAGTTTACAGTGCTTCATCCTGATTGTTTCTATTAAATGAGTGTACCCAGAATCTCTGCCATCCAATGCTTCGTTCAAATCTTTGTTATTCCCTCCGTCCGGTGAAGAGTGTACATCTAGCTTCGAAATTTGTCCACAAAAGAGTGTACTTCCTGAAGGGGAACGTAGCATAATTCAAAAATTTTCTACGTCTTCACCAAGATCCATCTATGGAGACATCTAGCAACGAGCAACTAAGAGTGCATCTACATACCGTTATGAAGATTGCGTGCGGAAGCTTTCAACGAAGCAAGGATGAAGTAGTCGTACTCTTCACGTTCTTCGTCACCGATGATCTAGCGCCGAACGGACGGCACCTCCGCGTTCAACACACGTACGGTGTAGCAACGTCTCCTCCTTCTTGATCCAGCAAGGGGGAAGGAGAAGTCGTCAGAGATCCGGCAGCACGACGGCGTGATGACGGATGCAGTGGAGATCGCAGCAGGGCTTCGCCGGGCGCCCTGTGTTAGGAGTTGGGAGGTGTGACGGGAGGGGAAGAGGCGCCAGGGATCAGGTGCGGCTGCCCTCTCCCCCCCCCACATATATATAGGGGGCCAGGGGGGGCGCCAGCCCCCTGCAGATCCAATCTGCAAGGGGGGGCGGCGGCCAGGGAGGAGTCCTCCTCCCCCAAGGCAAGTGGTGGCCCCCCCTCCCCTTAGGGTTTTAACCCTAGGCGCATGGGGAGGTGGGCCACCTTGTGGTGCGCCAGCCCAGAGGGCTGCACACATCCCCTCGCGGCCTAGGGGCCCCACCGGGATGGGTGGCCCCACCCGGTGGACCCCCGGGGCCCCTCCGGTGGTCCCGGGACGCTCCCGGTGACCCCCGGAGATCACCCGTTGGCCGAAACTGGACTTCCCATATATCAATCTTTACCTCCGGACCATTCCGGAACTCCTCGTGATGTCCGGGATCTCATCCGGGGCTCCGAACAACATTCGGGTTTCCACGTGCATTAATCTCTACGACCCTAGCGTTACCGAACCTTAAGTGTGTAGACCCTATGGGCTCGGGAGACACGTAGACATGACCGAGACCACTCTCCGGTCAATAACCAACAGCGGGATCTGGATACCCATGTTGGTTCCCACGTGTTCCTCGATGATCTTCATCGGATGAACCACTGTGTCAAGGATTCACTTAATCCCATATGTTATTCCCTTTGTCCATCGGTACGGTACTTGCCCGAGATTCGATCGTCGGTATTCCCGATACCTTGTTCAATCTCGTTATGGCAAATCTCTTTACTCGATCCGTAATTCATCATCCCGTGACTAACTACTTAGTCACATTGAGCTCATTATGATGATGACTTACCGAGTGGGCCCAGAGGTACCTCTCCGTCATACGGAGTGACAACATCCCAGTCTCGGTTCGTACCAACTCAACAGACACTTTCGGAGATACCCGATGTGTACCTTTATAGCCACCCAGTTACGTTGTGACGGTTGGCACACCCAAAGCACTCCTACGGTATCCGGGAGTTGCACAACCTCATGGTCTAAGGAACAAATACTTGACACCGAAAAAGCTTATGCATTACGAACTATACGATCTCGTGTTATGCTCAAGTTTGGGTCTTGTCCATCACATCATTCTCCTAATGATGTGATCCCGTTATCACTGACATCTCATGTCCATGGTCAGGAAACCGTGACCATCTGTTGATCAACGAGCTGGCTACTAGAGGCCTACCAGGGACTCATTGTGATCTGTGTATTCACACATGTATCGCTGTTTCCGTACAATACAATTCAAGCATGAATAACAGACAATTATCATGAACAAGGAGATATAATAATAATGCTTTTATTATTGCCTCTAGGGCATATCTCCAACAGTCTCCCACTTGCACTAGAGTCAATAATCTAGTTACATTGTGATGAATCGAACACCCATAGAGTTCTGGTGTTGATCATGTTTTGCCCGTGAAAGAGGTTTAGTCAACGGGTCTGCGACATTCAGATCCGTATGCACTTTACAAATATCTATGTCTCCATCCTGAACATAATTCCGGATGGAGTTGAAACGGTGTGAAAACATATTCATCTACAATTTAAATTGTTATTTCAATTTTAAAAAGTACTTCCTTCGTCTCGGTGTATAGGGCATGCATGTAGCTGTAGGTCATCGATCTGACTTACCAAATATGCGTTATATTTCACCAAAAGTATATCATTGGATTCTTAAGAAGATGTAGTTTCTAAACATATATTTTCATCAAATATAATACATATTTAGCTAGTTAAATTGTCAACCTAGAATTACGCACGTGACCTATACATTGAGACAGAGGGAGTAGTGTAATTTTATTAAAAAATGTTCTTGAATGGGAAAAACATATTCTTTCAATATATACGGGGTTCATGGATTTTCACAAATGTGTGTGTAATTTTTTAAAAAGGTGTTTGCATATATTTAAAAATGTTTAGAAAAAAATTCAAAAAAAGTTTGCTTCTTCTAAAAAAGTTCGTGGCATTTATTTATTTTCTTGAATTTTTAAATTTTTTCACATTTTCAGTTGAATGTTCACATTTTTTTGGAATGTCATGTATTTTAATTTATTTTTCATATTTATAAAAAATGTGTTAATCATTTTATTAAATGTCCATTCAATTTAAAAAGTGTTATCGTATTTGTAATATTTTCACCAGTTTATTAAAAAGCAATTCACGAAGCTAATTTTTTATGAAGTTTTAAAACGTGTACAAGCCATTTTAAAACTTGTACAAATTTATGAATAATAATATATTATTTTAAAATAAATTTTATATTATTTTCTAAAAAGAACATTTTAAAATCATAAAAAACAAGAAAAATGAAAATTCAATGGAAAGGGGGACAAAAAATGATGAGTTTTTTCCTTCAAAAATTAGTTCCAAAGACC
>LR738713.1:841593213-841632488 GCA_902687465.1 Secale cereale
CCCCCCCTCAGCTGGTGATCGTGAAAAAAATGAAAGAAACTCACCCCAATGTGCCCCCATCTACCGGGCCAGTCCATGCCATGCAGTAGTGGGCTACACAATTGCTTTTGACCACGGTAGGCAAGATATAGCAATTGCTCGCAACAACTGCGCAACGGTTTACACTAGTTGCTAATGCCCTCATATTGATTGTTTAATCACTTGCCAATTTAGATGAACGGTCGATAGTGTGAGTGGTGTGCATTAATTGGACTTCATCATTGCAAGCAAGCTACTTTGGTGACAGTGAGAAGAAAAGGCACGCATAGTATTAATATGCCATGTCACCCTATTTTCAATCTGCATGTACTCACGTAGCTTCACCCTATCCTTACCCCGCTCCATTATGATAGGGTGTGAGTTTAGGACTATGCTACTAATATGCTATTGATATGCAAGCCAATAGAATAGCCATATGATCCTTACCCTGCTCCATGTGAGCACTATGTGCTCACGTAGCTTCACCCTGTTATGATTGTACGGGGTGAAAATGCACATTATTTATGAAAAGTTGATGATTTTCTGATGATTATTTAACACCAACTGAATGAATGTAGGGGGGGGGGGGGTTCTTGGGTCATCGAGTGTAAGGTTTGTGTGGTTCACCATCCAGGTTCAAAGATATTGTGCGGGGTCGAAATTAAGTAGTTTTCATGTGCAAACACGTGTCATTACGAGCTCTATTTTGACTAAGTAAGTTTTGGGAAATTGACCCGATAGACTGGCTCCTGTAGTTAGAAGTAGGTTGGACTGGGTCTACCAAGTGGATCAGGTATTACCTCTGAAAGGTCTTGTCTTATTTTCAACCCGACTACTTACACGTATCCTTTTCCTCAGTTTCTCTCCCCGCGCACAATTATCTTCATCGCCCCCATCTCCCAAGCCATGGACGACCATTACCTCTCTAATAGATTCTTATCGCCGCTCCTTCGGCGAGCTCCCAACACACTCCATCCTCTACTCCATCACGACCTCCACCATCCTTTTTTGTTGCAAGGGCTATTGGAGTCGGCATGGGGGTACTAATCGATGCTATGCGAGAAGTAGCCAATGGGAGACCAATTGCGTGCAATGACTATTGCTAGCTCGTGTCGCCGCTGCTGCTACCACGCCACTGGAGTTGGAACCAACACAACGAGGTGCTATAATCGACACCCTCATGTGCTGCAACTTGCACACAACGGTGTTGGGATCGACACATCATGTTGCTACGACTTGTGTGCGGCGGCGACACCCACTGTCGGTCGACTGCTACAACTGTGGATGTCAACGGCTGCAACCGGTGGCGACAAATACTATAACTGTCCACGGCGATGCTCTCACCCGCACACGGACAACGCTGTGAGAGGTGCTGGAACCGGTAGGCGGATTGCTAGAATCATAGTCCCCTGATACTACCATGACGACGACTCTCAGATGCCGCATCGATGACCACCACACACTAGACCCGTGGCCACCGGATGCTGCATCCGCGCCCACCAAATGTTGTAACCAACAGAGATGAGTAATAGCAACTTGTGACGTTACAGCTACAACCATAGACGTGAAGTGAAGGGGTTCAAGACGGCGTCGCGGCGGGCAGCCATCGGGACTGCTTGCAATCACGACGCTGGAGGCCCTGCTATGGTGGACGGTCAACTTAGACGGCGATTTTTTGCCGGAGTTGAGGTACACGTGCCGTGCATGGGATGAGCAGGGGTGGAAGAAAACATCAAAAGGGGGTGCGTCGCTTTGATCTGACGGCTACGGGAGAAGGCGTCCAACGAGACCGACCGAAAATTGGGCTGGCCGACCGGCGCATAGCACTGTCCTTTAGCAATTGGGAAGAAAAATAATAAAATAATCTGCCGCGTTGCTGCAAAATGCAAACTATTGACCGATGAAACCAGAAGATTATAAAAGCATGTTATCCAAGAGATGAGATATACTAGCGGTGCCTTTGAACACAAGCAAGCGAGTTGCAATTGTCAACCATCGGCCTTATTCTCGTATCGTTCGTCCGCAGCCAAGACGCGACAAGCCAGCCACCAGCCACGGAACCAAATACCACAAAGCCGCGCTGCAATGGTGGTAAAAGCAAAAGAATTTCTAGAGGCAAAGGAAAAGTCGCAGCTACCAGTCAAAAGTCAAAACCAGATCCATTCATCGGCGTGTCACGCGGTGGGCAGCTCGAATTTCACGAGCGAGCGGCACGGCACGAGGACCTCCGCAGCCCAGCTCCCCGGGTGGACCCGCCGCGCCAGAGACACGAGTCGCGCCCCGGCGAATATTCCGCTTCCCCGAGGGCAGGGGCAGTTCCGTCCGGCCGTCCACGCGGGCTAACCAACCCGCCGCCAGTGCGGGGCACTCCGGTCCTTTCCCCCGCCCCGCCCCGCCCATCCTTTTTGCTTTTTGTTTCGCAGTAGTACGCGCTCTCTCTTTTCCCCTCCCTCTGCTTTCATTGCTCCCCACCGCCGCGAGCTTCCAGAAACGAGGGAAAGGGGGAGGAAGCAAAGCTCCGGATCGATCGATCTCGCTCCTCGGCATGGCGCGCGTCCTCCCTCTCGACATTGAGCCCGGGGAGGCGGCCAGGTAGTTAGCGCGCACCTCTCTCCCCTCCGCCCGCCGCGGTTTCGGCTGCTTTTATTGATTTTTCCTGCTCGGATTTTCGTTTTCGGGCGAGCGATTCCAGCGAGAGGCTCGTCTCCTCTGGGCGCCAGGGCTGAGGCGGTAGTTAGGCCGCGCCCAAATCGCATTAGGAGGTTTATCAATCTGTTAGTATGCTGTAAGTAGGAGTAGTAATTAAATAAAGTACTCCTAGTTAGTACTCGGATATTTGTGTGGCTCTCTCTTGAGTCTGCCATGCTGGCCCCACCCCGCCTGCTGCCCTTCGCTCTGCTCCTGCAGCTCCGGCTCGCCATCCACCCCTGTCTGCCTGGCCGGTGGCTTTCCCCGGAATGGGGATCATTTCTCGCTGCCGCCTACCCACCATTGGTTACAGCTGTGGGGCTTGGGATTACTACCTGTTACTACTAACCTCATCCCGTGCACCAGCTATGTTTCGATATCACCCATGCATTCGGAGTTTAGGAGGAATGACAGACAGCAAAGAGGAGCCATCCTTTTCAGATTCTTAGTACTTAACGCTGTCACGCTTGGTTTATGTCATCTTTTCCATCATTCTCGGTTATCTAAAGTTTCCTTCAAAATTGCACATCTCATAGACAGAACATTTATAGCATTGTAGGTTTGCAGTTTTACAAAACATAGATCTGTAGTTTTTAGTTTGATATGTGGGGTGAGGTTGGGATTTGGGATGAAAATGGTTGGATGTTGATCCAAGGGCTCACAAAAGGTGACTGAGATTTAAGAATAATTCAGGCAACTTATGAATATGTTACATTCTGACATTGGCTTCAGATTATATAATCTTATTTTCCTTTGTGTCGTTGCTTGGGTTTCCTGTGGCCAAGTATCATGGTTTCAGAGATAACAGGTGTCTCATCTCATGAACCCAGGATTCATTTAGGAATCCTTGTACCACAGATCTCCAGTCCTAACTTGACTATGATATGAGTCACAGTACTCAAAGCATGATGTATCCAATTTCGGAATCTTACTTACATTAGCATGTTACATCCACCCTACTTTGAATATCATGATTGAGAGACCGTTTGTTACACTACACCATGTCACCCACAAACCAGTGCTTTTGAGTGTGAGTTCAGTTATGCGTGTAAATAAGCTGTAACAGATTATTGTTTTAAGGAAATAACAGGGGGTTGGGTCTGTGCAACTCTAAATAAGGATCCTCACATGTCAACCTTAACCCTACATCTATGACACAAATTAATAAGATTTTTTTGTGTGCAGTATCAGTACCTTTATTTTCTAATATTTCTTGGCTTGTAAACAGAGCTGGTGAAACGGTCGTAAGCATGCCAAGCTCTTCAGCTGTGGCTTCACGCAATGGAATCGAGCGTTCTGAGCAAAACATGAAGGACGACGAATGTGCGAGGCTGGTGACACCTGCTCGACATGCAGCAACTGACAACGACACAGAAATTTTGGCTGAGCAACCAAAGTCAAGACACTTCATTTGGTGGATGAAAGTTCTGCTTGGCTGCTTCCTTCTTATATCAGCATCTTGTATCTTCGTGAAATTTGGAGTCCCCTTTGCCTTTAAGAAGGTGAGTTACTGATACTTTCTGTGAAAAGAAAATCTCTTCCTTGGAGGGTAATTTTTGCATAGGCCAATTGGGATGTCAGTAGACTTCAGCTCTTCTGGTTACCTTTCACTGAATTTTAGGCACAGTCCATAGTTTTTTTTTCCTTACTATAATCAGGAACTTTGAGGTGGCATGCATCTATAAATTCCATGGGACAATCACAATGCATGAAGCCATTATCACACTGCTCATTTAAATTTGTTGGTTGTCCTTTAATATACCTGAACCAGCACCAGTGATGCATTTTTGGTTTTTGTCGAACATGTCTGTTATATGTTTCCTTTTGTCACATATGCTTAGCTCAAGCATAGGTTCAAATCAGCTTGTAATTATTAGGAATTACTGTTATACTAGTACATTGACATGAATATTCTGGTTGGGTCATATAATTAGAATGCTATTTGGCATTTGCGTGGTGAGTGCATATGTGGCATACTGAACTTTGAGGGAAATTTTATTTGTATTTATGACAATATCAACTGTGTCATATTTCTGAGCTATGTTCCCTCTATTTTTTTTAGGAAAAACATTTTGAGTCGAGTTGTTGAAACAGAACATCTACGTTAATATTTATGTATATTTGTCTGTTTGTTGCAGGTTTTGTTGCCAATCATGCAATGGGAAGCAAGTGCCTTTGGCCGTCCAGTATTGGCTCTTGTCCTTGTCGCATCTTTGGCTCTCCTCCCACTCATCTTAGTCCCTTCTGGACCGTCTATGTGGTTAGCAGGAATGATCTTCGGTTATGGTTGGGGTTTCTTGATTATTATGGTTGGGACTACACTTGGCATGGTTGCATCATATTGGATCGGCTCATTGTTCCGTGAACGTCTACATGTAAAATTTCTCAGACTTGCATCTTTTCACCAAGGAGCCATGCCTTAATATTCTTCTTCTCCTTTTTTGTTGCTTTTTTATTGCAGGCATGGTTAAAGAGATGGCCTCAGCAGATAGCTCTAATACAGCTTGCTGGCGAAGGGAATTGGTTCCAGCAGTTTCGAGTTGTTGCACTATTCAGAATCTCGCCATTTCCATATACAATTTTTAATTATGCCGTGACCGTGACAGAAATCAAGTTCAATCCTTACCTATGTGGTTCAGTTGCCGGAATGATACCTGAGGCATTCATCTATATCTACAGGTACAAATATTCACTTTACAGATAATGATCTAGTCAATTGTGCATCATTTTGTCATGACTATTGAGGCCATCTAGATTTACAGAAAGGAGCTTATCTGCAGTAGTGGCAGACTGCACTCAATCTGGTTCCCAAAAGTATTGATGACTTACTAACCTTGCTAAATGCTTATGCAGCGGACGGCTAATACGTACTTTGGCAGATGTGAAGTATGGCAAGTATAAGATGACGCCAGTGGAGCTAACATACAACATAATCTCGTTCATCGTAGCCGTTATCCTCACTATCGCTTTTACAGTTTACGCCAAGAGGGCGCTAAGCCACATAAAAAGCTCAGATGATACTTGTGCAGAGGACCAATCTGGGGTGACTGCACTCAAGAATGGCCACCAGGAGCGTGCCCATGCTGCCATGCACATCATGTAGCTTTAGATGTCGTGTGATGTCTGTATTCGTCGGGAGCGGATTAGAGTGAAGTGAGGTGGTGTTAGTTGATGATCGTTTTCTCCGTCAGAGGAGGCGAGGTAGGCTCTGACAGCAGGTGGATGCACCTGTCTAACTAGATACATGCCCAGCTAATATGGTTATACCACTACTTTATTAGTTTCATGTAGTTATAATCACCAGAACATGTGACCGGCTTTGCCTGTTGTTTGGCGGGAGATTTGTACTGGCTGTTGATCGACTGGAAATTTGGCCTTCTCTTGAGGTACGTTTATTTGCTTAGATGTTTCGGATGGCAGTGCATCCAGTTTTGCCACATCACTGTTTCAGACTACTATCAAGATTCAGGAGGTCAGAATCCCTCCGAAAATGAACCAGGGGAGATTTTTTTTTTCAAGCTAAGAGCCTTACCATCGCCAGGTGGACGCCTCTTGCTGGTCCTTGGGCGCATCCTGAACACCGAAAGTTCATAGTAAAAGCTACGCCCTGTTACATAACCAGTAACATACAACTAAGAGCATCTCCAGCCGTTTGGCCCCCAGGACGCCCAAATAGCGCCGCCTTGGGATGACCCGGTGAAAACCGCGCCTGAGGGGGCGTTTTACCCCAGTCGCCGACCCGCTCACGGAGCCTTTTCTTTTTCAATCCCCAACCGCCACGCACTTCCCCTCCCCGGGCCCGCTGGTCGGCGTCCCATAGCATACATAGATAGTTCATCATAGCATACATAATGAAAATGATACATAGATAATTCATCATAGCATACATAATGAAAATGATACATAGATAGTTCACTGTAGCATACATAATGAAAATGATACATAGATAGTTCACCGTAGCAAAGCCTGGTAAAAGAAAAGATGAACTACTCGTCGTTTCCGGCTCCGACTCCGTAATGTCCTCCTCCGACGTCTGCAAGTAGGCGTCAGCATACCGCTCGTCCTCGGAGTCTCAAGATGACGCTTCTCCTAGCTTCATGTTCAGTTGAGTGGCCTGCTTCCGCGCACGCTTGTTCTCCTGATAGACGGCTCGCTCCTTCCTCCTCGCCTCCCTCTCCGTCATCCGTTGCTTGTACAACTAGCGCTCGTTAACGATGTCCTGCGGGAAGCGTTCGCGCCACTCCGTCATGGCTTCCACGTCCATCTCCGCGATGGCTAGGCGACACTGCCGCCTCCGGTTGTCACGACGATCCTCGTCGGTGAAAACCGCGGGAGATGCGCGAGATCCTGCGCGCGCTGGCTCGTCGACACGTCGGGGAAATTCATATCCCAACGAGGCCGCCGGAGGCGCCACGCCGCCGCGTCGTACGCGCGGGCCGCCTCCTCTGCGGTGTCGAAGGTGCCGAGACTGAGCCGTTTCTCGCCGAACGAGATTTCGGAGGAGAAGACGCCGGAGCGGCGCTCGCGGACTCCACGGAAATCAGCAGCGCCCAGGCAGCGCATCGACATGGTGGCGCAGAGGCGAGAAAGAGAAGAGGAAGCAGGAGCGCCGGCGGTGGAGAGGAGAGGAGAGGGGGAGTGTGTTTCCACCGGCGGGGGGTAGTCTTTCTATAGCCGCGGGTGGGCGGCGTCGGCGTGGCCGTCGGGCGCCGTGCCTTCACTGCGCCGCCCGTGAGGCATCAATGGATGCTGACCGGAGCCAGCAGCGCGCCGCAACTTTGGCATTGATTCCTCGCGGCAACCGAGGCGAAATACGACGATGAAGCGACGAGAAGTACCGTGTCGCTGACTCGGGGGCCCGCGGTTAGTTCGCGCCAAAACCGTTTCAGCCGCCCCGAGCGCCCCCTAGCGTGCCAGGTTCGGCTTGGGTCGGCCGGCACCAAATTCGGCCCGAGCTGACGAAAAATGGGCTTCTAGGGGCGCGGCTGGGCCGTTTTTTGTACGTCGGCGTGAAAATATCGCCTGGGGGGCGTGTTGGGGGCGCGACTGGAGATGCTCTAACAAAAGAGAAGCATCAGGGGACAGAACCAGAGACCAGCAACTTGTCTCACGATAAAATAGCAACACGAAGAGAACAGAACTGAGACGCACCACAGAACGAGCTGAAGACACGCAGACTTCACAGCAACACCTCTACCATCCATCGATCGAGCTCTTAGCAGCCGCGCGAATCTTGATCAAGTTCATCATGTTGCTATGCAGCAGCTCCGTGCCTCCGCGCAAGATCTGCCGCGTCGCTCTCCTTCTGAAGACCTGCCCACTACAAGAGAAAAGAACAAGTGGGGAAAACAATCTCAAATGGAGTTTTAATCATCTTATGCTCAAATGTAGCTCGGTTTCGAGCTAGCCAAATAGCCCAGGTGACCGCGGCCAACCCGACTGTATAGAATCTATCCCCATCAGGAAGAAACTTGTTGCACCAAGCAAAGAATTGCCAACGATTATTAGGACACATGTCGGTTCCCATCACCACTCCAATCAATCTCCAAACAATTCGTGCGACTGGTCAGGTAAAGACCAAGTGTTGTGAGGATTCCACCTCCTTACAAAAGGAACAACTGGGGTTTCTAGGCCACTTGCATCGTTGCATCACTTGCCTAGTGAGCGCCGCATTCTGGAACTCTTGCCATAAGAAAATCTGGATTTTCAATGGGATCTTGACAGTGACATGGAAGAGAAACCTGAGAGCTCTGCAACTAATCAATTGAATGCTTCTTCCTGTCACAGGAAAAATTGGATTCAGTCGGTCAGATGTGGTCTAATTCAGAATGACAGTTGGTACAAGGTAGTTAGGGGGAAGATTGTGGAATTAGCCAGGGAAGTGATTCCAAATCAGATGCATAAGAGGCATGTAGAGAGCAGAGGGAACTCATCAGCACACAAACTGATTGATGCCCCCCTCTCAATACGATCGCCTGCACGTTGAGAAGGTGAAACTGGAGACGACTGTGAGATCAGAGGGGAGAGTTTTGTTTCCATTCGAACTTTGAAAAGAACCGGGCTGGATACGTTGGAATTGGGCCATGAAAAAGGAGAAACTGGGCTTAAAGGAAGGAAAATAAACACAAAAGGTGGAAGAAGCTTTAGGCCCACAAAGAAGGGAGGTTATATACACCTAGGCTGTGTCCTGGCGGTTGAGACGTCCCTTTTCCTATGGTCTAGGGTTTCACACTTGTGGTGTTCGCCCCCCTGCCGCCACTGCTACCTATGGTCGCAATTCCTCGGAGATGGCCGGCCGTTTTGATCCAGGAAGAGGTTGAGGTGGAAGAGGGATGGAGAGAGGAAGCAACTGGAGACCGTTGATGGGTTATGGCAAAGAGATGCATTTTGATAGACAGGACCCAGGTTTTCAAGCTCGTCCTCGACCCCCCTTCAGAAACCCCCAAGGTAATCAATTTCAGAGTCAATTTGGGAGAGAAAATATTGTGAATTGGAATCGTGAAGGTGGCGATAGAGGCACACGCCAGTTTCCATACAGGCCACCCCCTCAGATCGTTGTGCCACAATCAGCGAGCACTTATCCGCAGAAGTCCGACGCGACACAAAAAATGGGGGAGGAGCTGGCAGCGAAAATCAGGCGTCCAAAGTGATCTCTGCTGGGACAACTGTTAATGGAAATCAAGGATCTGTAGGTGGAGGTGCTGAAAGAAAACATATGACTACGGATAAAATTATTTGCCACAAGTGCGGAGAGAAAGGTCACAACTCCAAGGATGTGAAGCAAAAGTCAAGTGTGCCATCTGCGCACCAAAGACACACATATTGCAGAGTTTTGCGCTTGGCTACATCAGAAAAAGCCGGTGGCATCGCTTGTGGGTTTTGGAGGTGAAGGACTTGGCATCTTTGTGGCTGAGCATGCTAAAGAGCTGACTGGGAATAGTAAGAATGAAGCTGTGGCTTTGGTAAGGCTCAGGGACGGTTGTGATATGGAAGTGGACTCAGAAGAACTGGTTAAGTGCTTGGCAAAAACCTACCCTTGGAGGTGGGACTGGAAAGCAAAAAAAAAATCTCTGATGGAGTTTCCTTGGTAAATTTTCCATCTGTTGCAAGAATTAATGAAGCTGCTATATATGACTGGGTTCCTTTGGAAAGGGGGGAACATTATGGTCAAGGTCAAACTCTGGAATGATGATGCTATGGCAGTGGGTAAACTAACAGTGGTGTGGGTCAGAGCCAAGGGGGTCCCAAAGACTATGAAGAACTATCATGGATTATGTGAGATTGGATCGATGATTGGATATATTCAAGAGGTTGACATGGAATTGGTGCACAAAAGTGGTTTGGTGAGATTGAAGATTGCTGTGGTGGATCACACAATGATACCTAGATGGACCAAGCTGACAACTCCAAATTTCATGGTGTACAGGATTTTCTTTGAGTTAGAAGAGGCTGTTGAGGAAGGATGGGCTAAACTTGAGGATGAATTGTCTCAAGGATATGAATAGTGGATGGATTTTCAACAGGAAGAGGAAGATTGCAGAGTGGCAAAGAAAGCTAAATCTGGAACAGAGGAGGCTGTTTTTGATAGCACCAGAACGAAAATGGCTTTATAAGAGAGGGATGCTGCTATTAAATAATAAGAAGCTGTTGACAAACTGATTTATAGCAAGATTGTGGACATCGAGGGGAAAAAGAATAACAATGAGGAAACTGGTTCTACATCTGTCAATGGAGAGGGAGATGGAAATGAGGGAGATGAAATGCAAAATAATAATTCAGAGGATAATAAAGAGGAAGAAAAACCATCTCAATCAGTAAGTCTTGGCACAAGACTTGGGATTGATGTTACAGGTGGAGTGATCTTGGATAATGTGAAGGGTACTGATCAAAGCCAAGAACTACCAAGATATAGTGGGAGGATTGCTTCTAAGAACAGAGATGACATTCCTATACTGGACAGAGCTATGACTTTGGCCAGGGACAAAAATCTAGCTGTATCTAAAGGTATGTCAAATAGTGATAATGTTTCCTTTCTTGAAAAAGTTGAGCTGATTGATGTTGCAAACTTGATTGGTGTTGATTTAGGTGTTACTTTAGATATGGTAGAACATAATCTAGATTTAGTTATTAATTTAGAACTTGCCAGAAGAGAGAGTTATTTTGCTAGTTCTAGAGAAATCATTAATGCCGAGGATGAAGAACATGTGCTGGAACCTGAAGATGTTAACAACATACTTCTGGACCTGCTGATGTTAAGTAAAAGTGAGGATGATGAACAAGTAGATTTGAGAATGGGGAAAGTGATGAGAGGAATTAGAGAGGGGTTGAATGCAAACAATACTTCTTTTGAGGCTGTTGCTGTCAAAACCCGTGTGAAAACTGTGTTGAGAAGAAAGAGGAAAAACAAAGATTAAATAAACTTTCTTTTAATATTCCTTCCGCACTGGTTTTTTTGGGTCCTGTAGTGTTTTAATAACTTTTCTTTAGTATGAGAGGTTTAATTTGGAATTGTAGGGGGATTGGAGACAAAAATAGGAAAAATCTTATTAAAGATCAAATTGCTAAAAATAATCTGGATTTTGTGGGTATTCAAGAAACAATGAAGGGGGAGTTTTCTCCTGTTGAATTGTCAACCTTGAGTACTCAAGACACTTTTGACTGGGTGTTTTACCTTCAAGAGGTAAATCTGGTGGGATTTTAGCTGGTACTAATAAAAGCACCTTAATTAGAAAAGAAGTTGATTCTTGCAAATATTTTGTTAAAATCATTGTGCAAAATATTAGTGATGGTTTTACTTGGGTTCTGGTTGTTGTATATGGAGATGACCAACCATTGGGTAAACCGAAATTTTTGATGGAGTTGGTTCATATTTTTAAGAAGTCTAAAAAACCTCTACTGGTTGCAGGTGATTTTAACCTAACTAGGAAAACTAGTGATAAAAACAAACCTGGTGGTTATAACAAATGGAGTTTACTTTATAACTTAGTCATTACTTTGGGAGAAATGATGGAGCTTCCCTTAGTAGGCAGAAAGTACACTTGGTCTAATAATCATCAGGATCCCACTTATGCATTGTTAGATAGAGTTTTAATTTCACCTACATGGGAGGAAAAATTTCCCTTAGTTCATATTTAAGCTTTAGATATAGGTTTATCCGATCATACACCTTTGCTTATTAAAACTGGAGAGCTGCAACCAAAACCCTACATTTTCAAGTTCGAAAATTGTTGGTTTCAGAGAGCAGACCTTGATAAGGTGGTTGAGAAAATTTGGATTAAAAATTATCCTGGGGATTCCATCCTGGATAAATTCAATGACAAGTTGAAAGAGCCGAGAAAAACTTTAAATGATGGAATATCAATTTTGAGGCAAATATGAGGAGGCAGAAGAAGAGTTTGCTAGAAGAGTTGGATAGATTAGATAAAGTAGAGGAAAAGCAAATGCTGAATGAGGCTGACAGAGACTATAAATTTTTTTGTCAAAAGGAGATGAAAAGAATACTGAAAGAGGAAGATTTAAAATGGATACAAAGATCCCATGATACTGAACTATTTGAGGGAGATTCAAATACTAGGTACTATCATGTTAAAGCTAATGGCGGGTTGAGGAAAAATAGGATTTTAAAGTTGCACCAAGATGAGGGAGTTATAGAGGGGAAGAATAACTTGAAAGATTATATTACTAATTTCTACAAAAAACTTTTCTGTGAACCAGAAAATAGTAGCATTGATATAAAATCTAGTGGAATGGAAACACTCACTGAGGAAGAGAGAACTTTCCTCACAAAAAAATCACAATGGATGAGTTGAAGAAAACAATTTTCGAAATGGAAAAGAACAAAGCTACTGGCCCAGATGGTTTTAACATTGAATTCTACCAACATTTCTGGGATCTAGTAAAAAATGATTTATTTGCACTACTTGAGGAATTTTATACTCATAATTTAGATCTAAACAGACTGAATTATGGGGTTATTTCCTTGATACCTAAAGGGAGTGATGCAGATAAAATTCAGAAATACAGACCTATTTGCTTGCTGAATGTGATCTTCAATTTTTGTTTACAAAAATCCTGGTTAACAGAATCATATTAGTTATTTTTGGGGTGGTTAGAACATCTCAGACTGCTTTTATTAAAGGTAGATATATACTGGAAGGGGTCTTGGTGCTACACGAAACCCTGAACTCTCTGCATAAGAGGAAACATTCGGGTGTTCTTTTTAAGATTGATTTTGAAAAGGCCTTTCACAAAGTTAAATGGCCTTTTCTTCTTTAGATTCTTAATCTGAAATTTTTTTCCAGACCGTATGATTAATTGGATTATGAAAGCGGTTACTGGAGGGAAAGTGGCAGTTAAGTTAAATGGAGAGATTGACCCTTTCTTTAAAACCCACCAAGGTTTGAGGCAAGGTGATTCAATGTCTCCTTTACTTTTTGACCTTGTCGTGGATGTTTTAGCAATCTTATTTGATAGAGCTGTTAGAGAAAAACTTATTAATGGACTTGCAAAAAATCATGAAGAAAATGATGTGTCCATTCTGCAGTATGCAGAGGACACTATCCTTCTTTTTCAAGATGATTTGGAGCAAGCAAAAAATGTGAAGAGAATTTTGAATTTATTTGAAATTATGTCAGGATTGAAAATAAATTTTCATAAAAGCGAGGTGATTTGTGTGGGCATGGAGGGGGACAGAATAAAAAAATTTGAAGAAATTTTGACCTGCAAAAGAGGAGATCTCTCATTTAAATATCTGGGAGTCCCTTTAGATGAGAAAAGATTGAAGGAATCTGACCGGATCCCTTTGGTTTCCAAAATGGAGAAAATAATGGGGAGTTGGCTTGGTAGATTATTAAATATTGCTGGTAGAACCACTCTAATAAATTCTTCCCTTACCAGCCTAATCCTCTTCATGCTCTCCTTTTATGAGATTCCAAAAAAGGTTAAAAAGAAGATGGATAGGCCTAGGGCTAGTTCTCTTTGGAGTGGGGAAGAACATAAACAGAAATACCATTTAGTTGCTTGGGATAAAGTTTGCAGACCTAAATCTTTAGGGGGGCTTGGTGTTCTGAACTTGAATAGTATGAACATTGCCTTGCTATCTAAATGGCTCTGGAAGCTTTTTAATGAAAATGGTTTATGGCAAAAAGTTTTGTGGGAAAAGTATATTGGAAAAAATACCTTTGGACAAGTGCAAAAAAGCAGGGGATTCACACTTCTGGCAAGGTGTGATGAAATGCAAAAACTTGTTCTTGACTTGCTGTAAATTTAAAGATGGTAATGGAGAGAGAACAAGATTTTGGGAGGATAATTGGATAGGCACTAAGAGCTTATCAATTGCCTTCTCTGAGCTATATGGAATTTCTCTAGATCAACATATTACTGTGGTCGAGGCTTTATCCTCCCATCTTACTTCTTTGAAGTTTATAAGAAATTTGGTGGGAGATAAAGCAATTAAGTGGCAAGATTTATTGAGACTGTGTGAAGGTGTGGCTCTAAGTAAAGATGATGATAAACTCTTCTGGATTCCAGAAAAATCAGGAGTGTACAGTGTTAGATCTTTTTACTCTGTTTTGCAAGTTGGGGAAAAGTGCCCCAATAGTTTTTTATGAAAATAAAAAATTCCTCCTAGAATTAAAACTTTCCTTTGGTTGGTAACCAAAAAAAGCATTTTAACCAGAGACGTTTTACTTCACATAGGGGGAAAGTGTGAAAAACACTGTTTGTTTTGTGGTAAAAATGAATCAATTAATCATCTCTTCTTCCAATGTCCTCTAGCTAGATATATGTGGAGTATAGTAAGCTATGTTACATGAATCAAATGTGACTTCTATGATATAGATACTTGCTTGGACACTTGGCTGAGGAATTTTGGGAATAAGAAAAAGAAAGTAGCTTTTGTAGGAGTGGCAACTTTGATCTGGAGCATCTGGAAAACCAGGAATTTAGCTTGTTTTCAACATGTTTGGCCTGCTGATCCTAGCGTTGTGATGTTTAAGATGATACATTGGATTAATGATTGGAGTTCTTTGCAGGTGAGGGAGGACGCAAAAGTGGAGTTACAACGGGGCGCAAAACTGCTGGAACGAGTCGTCAGTGACATTTTTCAGGCACGAAGAGATTGGGCGTCCTGGATCCCGAGGATTGAAGACTGAAGACAAGATTTCTTTTGCTCTCTGGGGGTAGTGATAAGTAGACTTTTTAGATAAGGATTTGTGAGGGTCCGTGTGGAGTTAAGCTAAATGTGTTCGTTACAGCAAAAAAAGATGAGCCTTGCTCCTGTTGAGAGGGCCGTTTGAGTGCAAGTTTCTGTTCGGGGTGTGGGGGCGGTATATGCAAAACTCTAGCTTGTGTTTTGGTTGTAATAATATGATATTTTGGTTTCGTTAATGAAATCGAGGGGGAATCCTTTCATTCAAAAAAATGGGATCTTGGCTTCCCAAATACATTTGTAGCTACAACCACTTAATGGCTTTTCCAACCATTTGTACATAGACTTGGTGGAATATTTGACAGTTTTGTTAAGTCTCCAATAGACCGAGCTACCAACCTCCGAGAGATGAAGGACCACGATCATTTTTTTGATGTTTAGCCATTGAGAAGAAAGACCAGGGCTTAACCTCCTTCTGAAGAAAGAGGAGACTTCAACGGCACCCACCCGATTGACAGTGCAGTCCTGTACATTGCATATATCAAATAGTTGTGGGCATTTATCACAAAGGGGAATAAGCCGCTTGATAGGGTATTTCCAAAGCCTAGCGATATCACTAGCTCCAATGTGTATTCTTTGCCCCATCATATAAAGGTCTTTAACCTTAAGGATGACCTTCCAATAGGGGGAATCAGAGAATCTGGGTTTAACGGTAGTGATAGACCAGATTTTTAGATATCTGGTTTTAATAATATCTTGCCAAATACCCTTTTGGGTATCTAACTTCCACCAATACTTCACCATTAAACTGTTGTTTTGCTTCCTAAAGTCTTTTACCCCTAAACCTCCCTTTTTTTTAGATCTACAAATCCTGCCCCATTTGACTAGATACTATCTCCTTTTCTTATTAGACCCCTGCCAGAAAAACCTCCTTCCATGTTTATCTAATTTATCCACAAAGGTCTTATGCATAAGACATTGCGTATGCCTTAGCAACAGTATCATTGACACCCACCATAAAAACCTCACTTTTATGAAAATTCACTTTAAACCCAGACATCATCTCAAACATAGACATGATGAGCTTTAGATTAATAGCTTTACCAAAATCATGGTCCAAGCAAATATTATTGTCGTCCACATACATCAACACCGCAATCCCATTATGGATGAGATCAGGGGCCATCCCAACAATCAAGTTATTTTTTGAGCATTTTTAATCATTTTAGTTAAGCAATCAGCGGTAAGGTTAAACAAGAAAGGCGATATAGGCCCCCCCCTGACGCACCCCCTTGGCACTTTGGAAATAAGGGCCCACACAATTATTAAGCTTAATACTAATAGTACCATTGTGAAGGATTTTTTTTATCCATTCACACCACGTATCGTTGAGCCCTCTAATTTTGTGGCATTCTAGATGAAATTCCCAATTTACCTTGTCATATGCCTTCTCAAAATCAAGTTTAAGCACCACTCCTACTTTATTCTTGACATGGGTGCAGTTGAGCAATTCATGCAAGGAGAGAATCCCATCCATGATATCCCTCCTTTTCACAAATGCATTTTGAGTGGGGCTAATCAACTTATCGGCATATTTGGAAACACGACGGTCCAGGGCTTATGTAAGGAGCTTGTATGGGCATATAAGGAGGAAAGTGGGACTAAGTTGCTCAACCCTACTGGCTCCAGAAATTTTAGGCAACAAGGTGATGATTCCATAATTTAGGCACTGGACACCATCTCATACTGGATGAAGCATTATTATTTTTTGTTTAAATTATACTAGATGAAGCCTCCACCCTGGAACTAATTAATAATTACTACCTTCGTCCCATAATATAAGATCGTTTTTGACACTATTGCCAAAAACAACGCTTTTACATAATGAGACGGAGCGAGTAGTGTCTTGGAGGAAAAAGAAAAAGAAAACAATATCAACACCGACAGCTGCTTGGTTTAGTAGTCCTCATTCTAATAGGCTGGGAATGCATGCATGCAGGTTCTTCCATCCCAAGTAGACAACAAGCTAGAATCTGATATGACCAAGGAAAAGGGGACAACTAAAGAAGCCTACCTGCGTGTGGGAACTAGAGGGCATGAAAAAGCAGTTGAACAAGTGAAATCTCTTCATGACTTCTCCGCCATTGATCTCTTAAAGCAATTGGTACTGCCCAAATATGTTGCTTTTAAGGGCGACAATGACATGTACCTCCAGGCGAGGATCATCCAGAAACGCAATTACTTGGAATTCTCATCATCTGATATTGCAGATTCAACTGTGGTCAAAACTATTTCCCCCAACTACGCTAATGGGAATGTGCACATAAAATCTAACCACTTCAACATGTTTTGGAGGCTCAGCCCCAACTGGATCTGGGCTGGCTCCACCGACAACAGCAGCAGAGACCGTGACACACTCTCCAGGATGGTCATGTTGCCTGACTACATCGGTCTCCAGAACCTGGGAAACTCCAGGTACTGCAAGAGGCTAACTACCAACAGGAAGACGAGCTGCCTTAACGCCGATGTCAATACCATCACACTAGAAGCAAGGTTACGCATGGAAGAAGTCGTACTTTCGCGAGAGATCTATGGTGTGGAGTTCAAGCTCTCCGAAGCTAGGATCTATGGCGAGAAGCCTCTTACCTTTCCGATCATGACTTCAACCATGACACCAACGAACCACATGCCAAGACCCTGACCCTTAAATACGAGGAGATGCAGACCAAGACCTGGAGCTCGACCGCTAGCCTCAAGATTGGTGTCAAAGCCAAGTTAAGAGCCGGGATCCCGGTCATAGCATAAGCGAAGGTTGAGGTATCTAGTGAATTCAACTCAAAATACCAGTGGGGGTCATCACTAGTAAAAAAATGACCTAATGTGAAGCTCTTTAGTCCCGGTTTGTATAGTGCCGGTTCCAACGGCTAGCCGGTCGGCGCTCATTAGTAGCGGTTCGTGGCCAACCTTTAGTACCGGTTTGTGCCACGAACCGGTACTAAAGAGGTGGTGACCTTTAGTACGGGTTGGTGGCTCCAACCGGTACTAAAGACACCCCTTTAGTACGGGTTGGAGCCACCAACTGGTACTAAAGGGGTGCGCTGCCACCCACAGTGCACAATGTTTAGTCCCACCTCGCTAATTGAGAGGAGTTCGCACCGGTTTATAAGCCCCGCCGCGGCTACCGTCTCGAGCTCCTCTCTAAGCAGGCCTTTGTGGGCCTATTGCAAGTCTTCTGTCCCGTGGGGCCTATTGGGCCGTATGGGCCTGCATCCTGGCCCAACTAGAGGTTGAATTTCTAATCGTATGCAGGCCGTGCCGACCCAATAGATGGGCTGTTTTTTCTTTATTTCAAAAAAAAATTCAAAGAAAAAATCATTTAGTACCGGTTGGTGTTACCAACCCGTACTAAAGGTCTCCCCGCCCCGGCGCGGGCTCGTGCCACGTGGTGACCCTTTAGTGACGGTTCATGTTGAACCGGTACTAAATGGGGGGAGGGGGGCTTTAGTCCCCACCCTTTAGTGTCGGTTGCAGAACCGGCACTAAAGAGCCTTCCGAACTGGTGTTATAGCCCGGTTCTGCACTAGTGCATCCATTTAGACAACGGCGTCAAAAGAGGCATCCTACCATGTTGTGGTACCTCCGATGACCAAGGTGACAGTCAGAGCGGCTGTGACGCAAGGTTCTGTTGACGTCCCGTTCTCCTAGACGCAGAGGGATATTCTGACCACAAAAGAGGTTGTTACCTACAAAATGGACGATGGTTTGTTCACCGGTATGAACAACTATAATTTCCAATTTACAGCCACACAAGAGCCCATTTGATGTGAAGATGCATTCATTAGTTAGCCATATTAAATAAAGCCATCCCTGCCGTGGAGTGCCCCGGCTTTTCTGTGTGGTGATTCGATGGTGTATTGTAACTTTTCTTTGTGGACTTTTATTTTATTTTTTACTTTGTGGACTGTGATGTTTTGTTTTATCTGGCGTACCAATATTTTCACCTATGCTAATTTAGAGCATCTCCAGCAGCTCATGATACGGTTTTGTATACACCATGCATCAGAGTGTAAACCGAACACACCTGGGATTGAGGAACACTCTAGGTTTCTTTGACTGAGCTATAAGATGGACCAGTACGTGGTCCTTACTCACTCCTATGGACTCCAGGGAGCCTTTGGTTACTGGGTGGAACCAGTGGGAGATGGTAGCACGGGCTATATTCAACCGGTTTGGATGATGGTTACATAACATGACAGGAGTCTAGGGAGCTTGTCCTTCACTTTTGTCATCCGGTTGTGTTTTTGAGCATGTACTTTTATTTTCTTTGTTTCGCTCCTCTTGCGAGCTGTAATACTTTCAAACTTTGTGATACTTGAGACTTTTTAATAAGATGGCTGCATGCATCGTCATGATGCAGAGGCCGGGGGCACGCCCCCATTTCCAAAAAAGACAAAGATTTATACATGTTCAGATTGCTTGAGATAGCATAACATCCTACTCTTGTTCTTGATTGGCTTTAATTTATATGTGTTTGAGATGCAATACAAGTGCCTGGGAGGACTAAATATGTTGCTCAGGGTAACTAAATGTTGTGCTCGGCGTACAAACTCATATTTTTATCTGGTGTACCCATATTTTTCATTTATGCTAATTTAGAGCATCTGTAGCAGCTCATGATACAATTGTGTATACAAATTTTGGATGAGGATATGGCAAAATAGGACTCCATCAACTCATATATATTTTTAAATATGGACAACCTTCATATTTGTCTCAAACATCACCGTCATGTAGCAATATTCCCAGGGATGGAGAGTTATCCACGGTACAAACCCTTGCATTCAGTGGCCTAAAACCTACGTACCATGCCACAATCCTTGGAGTACCAATTATCGGATAATTAACAGTTGTATATTGGTCTATGCCTCCTTAATTAGTCTATTCATTGGCGAATTTAGACGAAACATATGTACAGAAAGTGGTGTATATTAGATGGAGTAGATCCCTATTTGTGAAGTTCTCTTGGTGACAACGAGAGAGTGAAAACTTAGTCGGATTTTCCTCGGTAAGGATAAAGTATAGTTGACTTGTTATCCCGATAATAATTAATGGATGATGCTATTACAATGCGCTATTCTATTTCTTAATATGTGAGGTCAATTCACTTTTTTTACCAAAGATTTCTTGGGTTATCAACTCCCATTTTACTAATAGTCAAATAAGAACCTTGTCGCTCTTCTTTCCTCGTGGACATGAAACACACCAGCGGTGTGCGGTGGGTGTTTCCATTGCGCTTTTTGCACTTGACCGGGTGGATAGTTGACTGGAAGATCACTTACATTCGTGTGGCCAACAGGCAGGCGAGAGGGTTTCCGACACCTTCGGTGAAATATTAACCATTAGATGCAATGGTTGGTTGTCTAATTGTCATGGAATAAAGGATGCATTGCCTATATGACTGTGATCCTAACATAAGCTATGTTTTGTCATGAATGTTTGATTGATCATTACACATAAGTATGCTTATATTTATGTTTTACTGCTGCTATGTGAGATGCTACTAGTGAACAACCTATTACCCGAATCCAGTTTCCTCTTCATAATAAAACTCTATATTGAATTGCAGAAACCTCGTGATTGGACATTACACATACGTATGCTTATATATTTATTATGACAAAGGATGAATTTTATTTGCTTAAAATTAAAATGAAGCATCAAGAAGATACATAACACAATAAACGCACACCCGGAAGATACATAATACATATGCTGTTACCGCTCCTATGAGAGATTGTACAAGTGAACAAGCTATGACCCCGATCCATTTCTTTCGTAGGAGCATCTACAGTAGGGCGCCCCAAACCTTCCTCAAACGCTCGGGCGGGCCGCCCGGTCACTGACCAGTCATGATTTTTTGATCCAGTCGGACACCTCAAACGAGCCCCAAATGCGTGGGCTGACCGACACCCCTCATATCCATCCCAAATATAAGGCAAATATGGGGATGCCCGGGCACGCCCGCCACGTCGTACTGACGGCGGGGTCCCACGCAGAAACGTTCGGAAACCCAACGGTCTGAAGCTTGTCTCCTCCCTCAGACAGGTGGCGCCGCGTGGCGCCGCTCCGGCAGGCCACGTACTGCCCAGCCCGGCTATTTAAGTCGACCGACGGCACCGAAACCCTACCATCCATCCACATTTTCCTCTGCGTGTCCGCAGTCGCCGCCACTTTCCACTTCACCCGTCCGCCTAGCTAGTAGCCATGCCCCCACGCCACCGTGTGAGGAGCAAGCCATTTTTGACGCTGGAGAGCCGTCTCGAGCTCCTTGAGCAGATTCGTGCTAGGCACGAAGCCCGGATTGCTGCGGGGCTACCTCTGGATGCATTGGATCCGGAGAAGGAGGGGGAGAGGTCGAGGAGGAGGAGGAGAGGTTGAGGAGGAGGAGGATGAGCCGGAGGAGGAGGATGTGGGGGTCGCTCGCGACACGGATCTATAGGCAGAGCAACATGCCATCCTCGTTTCCCTCCGGTCGGAGTCGGCTGCGAATGCCAGACGCCATCGTCGATAGGAGATGGAGGCACAAGTGACCGCGAAGGAGGCTGAGATGTTTGCCTATATGGTTGAGGTCGAGCAGGAGGAGGATGAGCCGGAGCCCTCCTACCCGCCAGTCCAGCCGGCGCCCGACACCGTTGTCATGGACATCTCCGACGATGAAGACTAGCTAGAATAATTTGAAGTACGTAGGATTTTTTAATACTTTGTATGAATTTATGAGATGAAATATGAGAGAGGTGGATGCAGAGTGGCTAATCCGAGACGTGATCGGTCACTGTCCATAAACGCACCCGATCACGTCCGCGGGCGTCCGAGAGTCCGGATATCCAAAGTCCGGCTGTAGGTGCTCTAAGAAAACTCTTCAACCACCTATGAAAGCCATGCATGCAACGTGTTTGTAGTCACAGCTGAGAGAGGGCACGCAACCCATGTGGATGGGCCAGTGGAGGACCAACGAGAGAAAGGAATAAAAAATACGGCCGGTGTGTCGGCTAGCTCCATGCGCTGCCATTTGCTCTGGATCTGGTTTGTCTGCTCCCTCTCCATGCTCTCATCCGTGCTCCCACTTCATCCTACAGCTTTCTTTTTTTCTTTTTCTTTCTAATCTAATCATCCCCTCTGATTTTAAAGAGGTGGGATCAGACTTTATTTTATTTCAATCAAATCAAGCCACGTACGCGGGAGCACGGATGGATACACGCGCGAGGAGCAGGCAAGTCTTGTCTCATTTGCTCTTGGCTCGCCGCGCCAGCTGAGCCGCTCCGAATCACTTTGGCACTCGTACTACTCGTAGGTAGATCCCTTGGCGCACGCAGAAAACGAGGAAACTACTCTGCTGAATGGCAATAATTTGTGCCAAATGGTCCGTGACCAAGAAAATGAATTATTAGGTGAGATCTGGAAGGATGATGTTCCCGTTTTCTTTCTCGCACGTGAGTTGCATGTGTACGTTAAGCGGCAGCACGGCAGCACGGCAGCACGGCAGCAGTATATATAGCTACCATGCACAACGTAGATAGTCACACACACACAAGACACACACACACGGTTGAAGAGATGTTTCCAGTGACGGGTTCGCCGAAATGCGTTGCTTTCCGATCAAAGCGTACCTGCAAGTACCTAGCTAGCGTGCAAGCAGGGAGCGAGGAGAGCGCCGGCGGAGGCAGGTTCTTCGAGGAGCTGAGCGACGGCGCCGACGACGTCGATGTCCTTGCAAGCCCGTACACTAGATTCTACCTGGAGCCCTCCAAGAAGCACGACGGGCTACTGCACGTCAGGTGCTGCCACAACAACAAGTACTGGGTGGCCAAACATGGCGGTGAAGGCAGCGGCCACTGGATCATTGGCATCGTCAATGAACCGGACGACGACATGTCCAAGCCGTCATGCACGCTTTTTGAGCCCGTCCCTCTCACGGACACGGACAATAATCTATCCATCAGGTACGTACGGTACCATCTATCTCTTCTGTTTACACGTTAATTTACCAATCATTCCATGTCTACTACTCACTCTGTCTGCAGTGCTGGAGCATTTAAAAAAAAAATTGTACTGGACGAAGCCTCCACGTAGAAATTATTACCTTTGTAACGCTCTTGGAGGAAAGAGAAAAACAAAAAAGATCAACACTGATAGCTGATTGGTTTAGTAGTCCTCACTCTAATAGGCTGGGAATGCATGCATGCAGGTTCTTTCGTCCCCAACAGACAACAAGCTCTGAATCTGATATGACCAAGCAAAAGGGGACAACTGAAGAAGCCTACCTGCGTCTGAGTACCGGAGGGCAAGAAAAAGCAGTTGATCAAGTGCAATCTCTTCATGACTTCTTCGCCATTGATCTGTCGAAGCAATTGGTACTGCCCAAATATGTTCCTTTAGAAGGCGACAATGACATGTACCTCCGGGCGAGGATCATACAAAAACGCAATTACCTGGAATTCTCATCATTTGATATTGCAGATTCAACTGTGGTCAACACTATTTTTCCCAACTACGCTAATGGGAATGTGCGCATAAAATCTAACCACTTCAACAGGTTTTGGAGACTCAGCCCCAACTGGATCTGGGCTGACTCCGCCGACAGCAGCAGCAGAGACCGTGACACGCTCTTTAGGGTGGTTATGTTGCCCGAATACATCGGTCTCCAGAACCTGGGAAACTCCAGGTACTGCAAGAGGCTAACCGCCGACAGGAAGACGAGCTGCCTTAACGCCGATGTCAATACCATCACACTGGAAGCAAGGTTACGGGTGGAAGAAGCCGTACTTTCGCGAGAGATCTATGGCGTGGAGTTCAAGCTCTCTCAAGCTAGGATCTACGGCGAGAAGCCTCTTACCTTTCCCAGCATGACTTCAACCAATGACACCAACGAAACACATGCCAAGACCCTGAGCCTGAAATACGAGGAGACACAGACCAAGACCTGGACCTCGACTGTTAGCCTCAAGATCGGTGTCACAACCAAGTTAAGAGCTGGGATCCCGGTCATAGCAGAAGCAAAGGTTGAGGTATCCACTGAATTCAACTCAGAATATGAGTGGGGGTCATCCATTCAGACAACGGCGTCACAAGAGGCCTCCTACCAGGCCGTGGTGCCTCCGATGACCAAGGTGACAGTCAGAGCGGCTGCGACGCAGGGTTCTGTTGACGTCCCGTTCTCCTATACACAGAGGGATATTCTAACCACAGGAGAGGTCGTTACCTACAAAATGGATGACGGCTTGTTCACTGGTATGAACAACTATAATTTTCAATTCGAAGCCACACAAGAGCCCATCTGATGTGAAGATGCATGCATTTGTTAGCCGTATTAAATAAAGTCATCCCTGCCTTGGAGTGGCCCGGCTTTTCTGTGTTGTGATTCGATGGGGTATTGTAACTTTTATTTGATTTTTTTACTTTGTTGAATGTGTGTTGCTATATACTACACTAGTAGTATTGTACCCCCCCCTTCCCTTTATTCAGCGTAGACTTCTCTATGTCATGATCGACATAGTATTGTACCCCCTCTGTTTTGTTTTATCGGCGTATCCATATTTTCGATTATGCTAATTTAGAGCATCACTAGCAGCTCGTGTGTATCACGTTTTGGACGAGGATATGAAAAAACATGCCTCCATCATCTCATCTATTTGTTTTTGTAAATATAGACACCCTCCATATTTGTATCGAACCAGCACCGCGATCTAGCAATATCCCAGGGATTGGGAGTTGTAACCAACCCAAACGGAGAGAAGCTTGCCTTTTTAGGAGTTGTGAGTGCATCAATCAGATTTCCATAAGTACCACTAATCTTTATACAAATATGTGAGTAAAATTATAAGAAGAAAACTTAATTGTGAAGTTATTTTTGTGCTAAATATGACAATATCTTTTCCACAAAATATCTAAGTAGTTTTTCTATGAAATATTGGTCAATGATAGAGAAGTTTGACTTCACACACTTTCTAGGGATCATGCATTTTAGGTTTGAGGTAGCTCCACTTGAATATACTACTCAAGTCAAGTATCTAGATGCAAAGAGGAGCTTATCTTTTGTAGGAGTTGATGAGTGAACTCAATCTGGTTTCCAGCAGTATCGTTGAGTTACTAATCTCTACTACTATTAAACAAGCAAATATATTCATCGCTAAGTGCACCCATACTAGCGTACACAAAGCAACCAGAACCGATGAGAGCCACACGATTAGTACCATTCATTTAGATCTAACCGTCAACATAACAATCAGCCCTCGTTAAAAGTGCGATTAGAAATTTCAAAGAGCAGATGAAAACTGCCACCGGTGACCCCTACAATCAGAGCAACTCCTACGGCCCCACCTGCCACCAGAGTTACATCAAATAGATCTTCGAAGAGAACACTGTATTGAAGATCAAAATGAGAGAAGAAGCCATCTAACTACTACCTATGAACCCGTAGGTCTGTGGTAAACTACTCATGCATCATCAAAGAGGCACCAATGAGGATAATGAACCCCTCGTGATCGTGGTCCTCACCGACGGAGGGCCAAAAAGGGCTCTAGATTGGTTCTCGTGGTTCTGAGGAATTTTTCTATTAATCTTCTTCAAAAAGAATCAACTCAAAAGCACTCTCCAGTAAAAAGTGGCAGCTAATCTCATGAGCGCAAAGTTTCTGTTTTTACTGCAAGATCACATTAACTTTCACCCAAGTCTTCCCAAAGGTTCTACTTGGCACTTTATTGAAACAAAATCTATAAAACATGATTAATACAGTAGCTTAATCATGTGGACACACAAAAACAGTAGGGGTAAATATTGGGTTGTCTCCTAGTAAGTGCTTTTCTTTAAAGCCTTTTAGCTAGGCATTGCGATTTCTATGATGCTCACATGAAAGATAAGAATTGAAACATAAAGAGAGCATCATGAAGCATATGACTATCACATTTAAGCCTAACCCACTTCCTATGCATAGGGATTTTGTGAGCAAACAACTTATGGGAACATTAATTAACTAGCATAGGAAAGCAAAGCAAGCATAACTTCAAGATTTTAAGCACATAGAGAGGAAACTTGATATTATTGCAACTCCTACAAGCATATATTCCTCCCTCATAATATTTTTCAGTAGAATGATGAATGAATTCAACAATATAACCATCACATAAAGCATTCTTTTCATGATCTCCAAGCATATAAATTTTATTACTCTCCACATAAGCAAATTTCTTCTCATGAATAGTAGTGGGAGCAAACTCAACAAAATAATTATCATGTGAGGCATAATCCAATTGAAAACTACAATCATGATGACAAGTTTCATGGTTATCATTATTCTTAATAGCATACAAGTCATCACAATAATCATCATAGATAGGAGGCATGCTTTCATCATAATAAATTTGCTCATCAAAACTTGGGGGACTAAAAATATCATCTTCATCAAACATAGCATCCCCAAGCTTGTGGCTTTGAATATCATTAGCATCATGAATATTCAAAGGATTCACACTAACAACATTGCAATCATGCTCATCATTCAAGTATTCAGTGCCAAACATTTTAATGCATTCTTCTTCTAGTACTTGGGCACAATTTTCCTTTCCATCATTTTCACGAAAGATATTAAAAAGACGAAGCATATGAGGTACCCTCAATTCCATTTTTTTGTAGTTTTCTTTTATAGAATAAACTAGTGATAAAACAAGAAACTAAAAGATTCGATTGCAGGATCTAAAGATATACCTTCAAGCACTCACCTCCCCGACAATGGCGCCAGAAAAGAGCTTGATGTATACTACGCAACATTCTTCTTGTAGACGTTGTTGGGCCTCCAAGTGCAGAGGTTTGTAGGACAGTAGCAAATTTCCCTCAAATGGATGACCTCAGGTTTATCAATCCGTGGGAGGCGTAGGATGAAGATGGTCTCTCTCAAACAACCCTGCAACCAAATAACAAAGAGTCTCTTGTGTCCCCAACACACCCAATACAATGGAAAATTGTATAGGTGCACTAGTTCAGCGAAGAGATGGTGATACAAGTGCAATATGGATTATAGATATAGGTTTTTGTAATCTGAAAATATAAAAAAAGCAAGGCAATTAATGATAAAAGTGAGCACAAACGGTGTTGCAATACTTCGAAACAAGGCCTAGGTTTCATACTTTCACTAGGGCAAGTTCTCTCAACAATAATAACATAACTGGATCATATAACTGTCCCTCAACATGCAACAAAGAGTCACTCCAAAGTCACTAATAGCGGAGAACAAACAAAGAGATTATTGTAGGGTACGAAACCACCTCAAAGTTATTCTTTCTGATCGATCTATTCAAGAGTCGGTAGTAAAATAACATGAAGCTATTCTTTCCGTTTGATCTATCCTAGAGTTCGTACTAGAATAACACCTTATGTCACACATCAACGAAAACCCTAATGTCATCTAGATACTCCATTGTTACCTCAAGTATCCGTGGGCATGATTATACGATATGCATCACACAATCTCAGATTCATGTATTCAACCAACACAAAGAACTTCAAAGAGTGCCCCAAAGTTTCTATCGGAGAGTCAAGACGAAAACGTGTGCCAACCCCTATGCATAGATTCCCAAGGTCACGGAACCCGCTAGTTGATCACCAAAACATACATCAAGCGAATCAATAGAATACCCCATTGTCACCAAGGGTATCCCACGCAAGACATACATCAAGTGTTCTCAAATTCTTAAAGACTCAATCCGATAAGATAACTTCAAAGGGAAAACTCAATCCATTACAAGAAGGTAGAGGGGGAGAAACGTCATAAGATCCAACTATAGTAGCAAAGGTCGCGATACATCAAGATCGTGCCATATCAAGAACACGAGAGAGAGAGAGAGATATATATCAAACACATAGCTACTGGTACATACACTCAGCCCCGAGGGTGAACTACTCCCTCCTCGTCATGGAGAGCGCCGGGATGATGAAGATGGCCACTCGTGAGGGATCCCCCCTCTGGCAGGGTGCCGGAATAGGGTCCCGATTGGTTTTTGGTGGCTACAGAGGCTTGCGGTGGCGGAACTCCGGATCTAGGTTATGTTCTGGAAGTTTGGGTATATGTAAGAGGTGTTGGAGTCGGGAACAAGTCAGGGGGGTCCCCAAGGCGGCCACGAGGTAGGGGGCATGCCCCACCCTCGTGGTGGCCTCGGGACTCTTCGGGTCCATCTCCGATACTCAGTGGGCTTATTTTGGTCCAAAATCAATCTCTGTGAAATTCCAGGTCAATTGGACTCCGTTTGGTATTCCTTTTCTGCGATACTCAAAAACAAGGAAAAAACAGAAACTGGCACTGGGCTCTATGTTAATAGGTTAGTCCCAAAAATCATATAAAAGTGTATATTAAAGCCCATTAAACACCCAAAACAGATAATATAATAGCATGGAACAATAAAAAATTATAGATACGATGGAGACGTATCATGCCACAAGTATGTTGCACTATCATTATCAACTCTGCATCTTTTGGCTTCAATATTATGAATATGTGTATTACTACGATCGAGATTCAATAAACCATTCACCTTGGGTGTATGACCATAGAAGGTTTTATTATGTAAATAGAATAACATTGATTCTCTCACTTGAATGAATAATCATATTGCAATAAACATGATCCAATCTTGTTCATGCTCAACGCAAACACCAAATAACATTTATTTAGGTTTAATACTAATCCCGAAAGTACAGGGAGTGTGCGATGATGATCATATCAATATTGGAACTACTTCCAACACATATCGTCACCTCACCCTCAACTAGTCTCCGTTTATTCTGGAACTCCTGTTTCGAGTTACTAATTGATACGTCCAAAACGTATCTATAATTTCTGCTTGCTCCATGCCACTTTTGGGTGATATTGCTATGATATTCATACACTTCCATACACTTTTGATCATATTTGGACTAACCTACTAATCCAGTGCACCCCGGTGCCAGTTTCTGTTTTCGGCTGTTTTTGTATTCCAGGTTTTCACATTACGAGAACTGCCAGGAAAAATCCAGAAAAAATATATAAAAAATCAGCGTTCCAGGAGCTACCGTGCGGCCAAAGTACAGCCGGGGGGGACCCACAGGGGCTCCAGGCGGCCTGTGGGCGCGGCCCCCCCCCTGGGCCGCGCCGGGGGGGCGCCTGGGCACCCCTGACCCCCTCTGGTGGCCCCCTTTGGCATATATTTAAAGCGTGTCGAGGAAACCCTGATTCCAGACCCCTTTTCTCCAGACGCGATTCCGATCTCCGCCGCCATCTCCATCAAGCTTCGGGGGACCAGAATTCCTGCGCCGGCACCCTGCCGGGACGGGGAAGTGCCCCCGGATCCATCTCCATCGACGTTGCTTCCTCCCTCCATGATGCGGGAGTAGTTCCTCCTCGGGGCTGAGGTTCTTACCAGTAGCTATGTGGTCAATTCTCTCTCCCATGATGTGATCTTCGTTGTGATCATAGGCTATGTTAATCTAAGATTTTTCCCCTTCCTCTATGTATTGGATTGATGTACTCACTTGTCTTTATCTAGTATAATCCCCGAGACCAAGGTGACAGCGGTCTATTGGACATGGATTAGAACAATATTTTCATGAGTGATTTCCTCTCTTGTGTGTTGATTGAAGATTGAGAGTCTCTTGGTGCTTGTCTTTGACTATCCTTTAGATATGTTATGGTGATTGTGGGACTCTCTTTGGATGGCCGCGGTGACATTGGGAAATCCTTAGATTGAGAACTACGAACTTTGAGGTGTGCTTTTGTAGCCCTACATAATTCTCGTCCTCTCTTGACCACGAAGGAATGATCTCCGAGTGTGTCCCCTTTGCATGTTTTATGGGAAATATCATGTGATTCGATTATGTTAATGTTGTTGGGAGTTGCCACTAGTGAAAGTATGAACCTTAGGCCTTGTTTCCACCATTGCAATACCGTTTGTGCTCACGTTTACTACTTGTTTGCTTGCTGCACTTTTTATTACATTTTTATATTACCTTGTTTTGCCATCCATATCACTTGCCATTTAACATCTCTTCGCCGAACTAGTGCACCTATACATCTGACAAGTGTATTAGGTGTGTTGGGGACACAAGAGACTTGTTGTATCTTAGTTGCAGGGTTGCTTGAGAGAGACCATCTTCAACCTCTACTTCCCTGAGTTCGATAAACCTTAGGTCATCCACTTGAGGGAAATTGCTACTGTCCTACAAACCTCTGCGCTTGGAGGCCCAATATAGTCTACAAGAGTAGAAGCGTGTGTAGACATCAAGCTATTTCTGGCGCCGTTGCCGGGGAGGTGAGCACTTGAAGGTATATCTTTAGATCTTGCAATAAAATCTTTTTGTTTCTTGTTTTTATTTCACTAGTTATGCTTATGGACAACCCTGTTATTGGATCGTTGCTTGCGGGAAGACGCCCCACACCGGTGGTGGTTGCTCCTCCCCCTACTGAAATTGTGCCCTATGAAATACCAGCTGGTATTATCGATTATGTTTTGGCTAATCGTTATGCAGGAGACAGACATCCCGATGAACACTTGCTATATCTGTCACATCTATGTTCATTATTTAAGCTTGCAGGTGTATCGAGGGAGTTTGTCATGAGGAAATTATTTAACTTGTCACTGAAAGGAAAAGCATTGGAATGGTTTAGGCTACTAAATGACTCTCACCTGCTGGAGTGGGAAGAGATCCAGTCTCTCTTTTACTCCAAGTTTTATCCTCTTCATGAAGTCCATAAGAATAGGAATTATGTTTATAATTTTTATCCTCATGACGGAGAGAGCATAGCTCAAGCTTGGGGGAGACTGAAAATGTTAATGCTGAAATGTCCTAACCATGGGCTCCCCAAAGATATTATTATTACTAACTTCTATGCGAGGCTCTCTCGACAGGATAAAGATTTGCTCGATGCTTCCTCTATGGGTTCTTTCACAAACAAAAAGATTGATGCTAAATGGGAACTCCTTGAAAGAATTCAACGCAACACTGAAGATTGGGAGATCGACAAAGGTAAAGAGTCAGGTATAATTTATGAGTATGATTGCATTAAGTCCTTTGTTGAAACTATAAGTTTTAATAAGTTTAGTGCTAAGTTTGGGCTTGATTCTCAACTCCTTGTTGATTTCCTCAAATCTTTTGCTTCACATCTTAATATGCCTAAGGAAGATTGGATCAAGTATCATAAACCTTTTAAAGAGACTTGCAAAGAAAATGAAATTGTTCATGATGATTTCAACATGCATGATCCAATTCCTAAAAATGAAGTTTTATATAAGCATGTTAATTTTTGTGGAGTGGAGAGACCTTGTGAAAGGCCTATGATTGAAGAAGAGAATTATTGTAAGCAACATAAGCATGAAAGAACAATCACTTGGGTCAGAGATTTAAATGAAATTGCTAGAGAATTGTGTGACCTTTATCCTTTTACTTGTGAACTTTGCCGTACAGAGGGTCACTTTAATTTTCAATGCATGAACTTTCAAAACATAACTGTTAACCGGTTGTGTGATGACATGATCACCTCTGATCTTTATGATGAGCTTATGTTATTTTTGATGTGTGAAGAGTTATCAGAAAACACTTCTTGGCTGGATGATAATGCCATAGGAATAAAAAACACTATTCAAAATTGCCATCTCTATTGTGTTGTTAATTGCCATGAAAATGATTACATAAGTAAGATTAGAAAGGAGGGAACTTTACCAAAGTATAAAAATGTCTCTTATATTAATGCTAATAAAAAGAAGAGTTTCTCCCAAGTTTCCCCTATTGTTTCTAATGATAAACCAGGATATGTGGAGAAGCTTCGTCTCCAACCACTCCCTCCTAAGGTGAAGAAGAAGAAAAAGAAGAGGAGGAGGAAGAGGAGCAAGAAGGAAGAAGAATGGGTATCAACCTGGCCTGAGCATATTCATCCCATCAACTTTTATCCTAAAGGTTGTAAGTTTAAAGAAGAAGGTGAAGTTTATTGCCTTAATTATTATCTTGATGATATGTCCGTAGGTACTATTGAAGATGATTTTGATTATGATATGCATGTTACTTATTGTGATTGGGAAAATGATGATAATGCTACTTATGATCTTGAAAATCTTTTTGTTACCAACTCTGAAAGTGATGATATGGGAAGCTCTAAGCTTGGGGATGATAGGATTGCAAATCCTTTACCCACTAGTGATGTGATAATTGATAATTCTCTTGCTAGTAAGAATAAAGACAACATGTTTACAAATATAGTTGCTAGCAATGATAATGCTCTTCTCTACCATGATGATGTTATAACTCCAATCTATAGTGTTCAAGTTGTTTATGATAGTCCTACTCCCACTATTACCAATGAGAAAAATTATGCTTATGTGGGGAGTGAGAGTACCTTTTTGCATGTGGATCACGGTAACAATGCTTTATGTAATGCTTATATTGTTGAGTTCATCCATGATGCCACTGAAATTTATAATGAGAGAGGGAGGCTTGGTTCTAAATATCTTAATAATAAGAAGCTTCCTCTCTTTATGGTGAATATTTTGAAGTTATGCTTGTTTTGCCTTCCTATGCTAGTTGCTTCGTGCTTCAATGAATTATTCTATTGCAATATTACTATGCATAGGAAGCATGTTAGGCTTAAATGTATTTGGCATTTGCTTCTTGATGCCCTCTTTTGTTCTTCAGCTCTTATTCGTACGAGAGCATCATTAAAGTCCTATGCCTAGCTTAAAGGCATAAAAGAAAGCGCTTTTGGGAGGCAGTCCACATGAATAAATTTTTATATTTTGCTTTTGTTGTGTCTTGATGTTTTTACTACTGTAGCATTATCATTGTATCTTTTCTTTTCATATTTGTGCCAAGTGTAGCCTCTGATTGCAAGAAAGTTCAAAAGTTGTGAGGTGCTGTCCAGGAAACAGATTCTGTCCTTGGATAAAAAAATTCGTATAAAATCACCAGATCATCTTTTTGGTCTTAATTTTTTTGACAGCATTCTCTATATAATTGTCTTTCGTGCGTCTGTTCTGAGTTTTTTGATTTGAGTTGCAGAAGTATCCCGAACAGATCAATTACTACCTGCTGTTCTGTTTTTCACAGATTCTGTCCTGTTTTGCCTTTCCTTCATTTTGCAAATCAAGAGCTTGCTTTTTCTTTGCAAAAACCTTTTGGCAATCTTGAGAAACAGTAGAACTTCAAGAATATCTTTATTTCCAGCAAGGTACAATTATTTTATTAAGGGTACTAACCTCGCTAATCAGATTATGATGAGTTATGTATGAAGGGAGTTTTCAAGTGTGCGAGGGAAGATGATAAAAAGATTCAGGAGTGTCAAGCGCTCAAGCTTGGGGATGCCCCCATGCACCCCCAAGAAATATTCAAGGAGACTCAAGCGTCTAAGCTTGGGATGCCCTCGTGCATCCCCTTCTCCATCAACATTATCAGTTCGTCTTTCGTTTCGCTATATTTTTATCACTTCATGTGTTATGTGCTATGCTTGGAGCGTCTTGCTTTTAGTTTTCTTTTTAGTTTTTCATAACGAGTCGGAACTCATCATTCCTTTATGTGGGAGAGAAACACGCTCCACTTCTACCTAGAACATAACATAGAATTTTCATGTCTATCTTTGCTGTGTGTGTTCTTTGTCTTTTAAATAGCTACTATCATGTTCTGCTCTTAGTATTCATGCTTATCTTTTCAAAGAGCTTTTGTTTAGTTGGTTGCTTGAACTCTCTTTAATTATCATGCTCACCTTATTAAGAGAGTTTGCTTCCGTTGCATTGGTTAATATGTCTATGATAAAGATGTTACGTGCATGATGGCGCTTAGTAGTTCAGGTTTTCTTATGGTTAGTCTCAAATAGCTGGGGGATTCCCAATGTGTTATTGGAGTACCAACATGATTTGTTTGCCTGTGATGTGGTATGGTTTAGTAATATCTTCCTTCGAGAATTTATTTTGATTGACTTGGCGTATGCTCACGCATATTTAAGACTGTAAAGAAAGTCTGTCAAGCCTTGATGATCTTTTATTTCTGAGTAGCGATATAACTACCATGCCTGATTCAATATTGCTTTGTCGCTCTGCATGATTATGACCGTCATTGCTCTCTTAGTTGGTCGCTCCCAGTCTTTTGCTAACCTTCACCTGTACTAAGCGGAATTACTGCTGGTGCATCCACATCCTTTTAAACCAGTTATGCCATACGAGTCCACCATACCTACCTATACGTGGTATTTCACCGCCACTCCAAGTAATTTACATGTGCTACCTTTAAAACCAATCTTTGCAATATATAGCTCATGGGAAAGTAGCCTAAAAACTATTGTGGTAAAGAATATGTTGCTTATGTATCTTATTTCTTATGAGTTGCTTGCTTAGCGGTAACCATGTTTCTGGGGACGCTATCAACTGTCACACTTTTGTTGAATATCATGTGAGTTGCTATGCATGTTCGTCTTGTCTGAAGTAAGGGTGATTTTCCATGGGTTAAATGATATGCATATTGTTAGAGAAGAACATTGGGCCGCCAACCAAAGCCATGCATCATGGTGGAAGTTTTAGCTTGGACTTAATCATCAATCTCTTATGAGAATATGCTTATGCATTAAAGAGGAGTACATCATCTATTTTCTATGTTGTCCCGGTATGGATGTCCTCAAGTTGAGATCTATCAAAAACGAGAAATCAAATGTGATTTATCTCCTTAGACCTTTGTACAGGTGGCATAGAGGTACCCCATTGTGACACTTGGTTGAAACATATGTAATGCAATGATAACCCATGGGAGTCCGAGCTAATTAGGACAAGGTGCGAGCACTATTGGTATTCGATGCATGAGGCTTGCAACTTATAGGATGTGTTATGCATGACACATATGAAGTACTACTACCGTTGACAAAATTGCTTATATGTTTTTTAAAATAAAAAGCTCTAGCACATAACCATTCTTTTACTTTCATGTTGAGTCTCCACCTTCTTTTAAAAGCACCAACTACTGAGAGCATGATTGCCATCCTGAGTGAAATGTGCATTGTCCCAAAGTAGCATTGTCTTTTGCATGATTGTGATATCGTTTATTTTGAAATCATTGTATCTAGTCATCACTTAAACCTTGAAGGTGCCCCTGCATTTATGTTTTGCTTCACTAAAGGGGGCAAGCTAGATATCACTTTATCATATTTGCACATCATGTTCATTGCAAATCTTTTTGATGTTTCAGTTTCATATTGTAAAACTTTCAGTCATTTGTGATTTTCTCATGAGGCAACTTAATTACTATAGAATCATTGTCTCGGTAAGCTTTTGTCATATGACTATGATAAGTCCTATATGGTTAATAGCATGTCACCACAGAAATTATTCTTGTTATCATTTACCTACTCGAGGACGAGCAGGAATTAAGCTTGGGGATGTTGATACGTCCAAAACGTATCTATAATTTCTGCTTGCTCCATGCCACTTTTGGGTGATATTGCTATGATATTCATACACTTCCATACACTTTTGATCATATTTGGACTAACCTACTAATCCAGTGCACCCCGGTGCCAGTTTCTGTTTTCGGCTGTTTTTGTATTCCAGGTTTTCACATTACGAGAACTGCCAGGAAAAATCCAGAAAAAATATATAAAAAATCAGCGTTCCAGGAGCTACCGTGCGGCCAAAGTATAGCCGGGGGGGGGGGGACCCACAGGGGCTCCAGGCGGCCTGTGGGCGCGGCCCCCCCTGGGCCGCGCCGGGGGGGCGCCTGGGCACCCCTGACCCCCTCTGGTGGCCCCCTTTGGCATATATTTAAAGCGTGTCGAGGAAACCCTGATTCCGGACCCCTTTTCTCCAGACGCGGTTCCGATCTCCGCCGCCATCTCCATCAAGCTTCGGGGGACCAGAATTCCTGCGCCGGCACCCTGCCGGGACGGGGAAGTGCCCCCGGATCCATCTCCATGGACGTTGCTTCCTCCCTCCATGATGCGGGAGTAGTTCCTCCTCGGGGCTGAGGTTCTTACCAGTAGCTATGTGGTCAATTCTCTCTCCCATGATGTGATCTTCGTTGTGATCATAGGCTATGTTAATCTAAGATATTTCACCTTCCTCTATGTATTGGATTGATGTACTCACTTGTCTTTATCTAGTATAATCCCCGAGACCAAGGCGACAGCGGTCTATTGGACATGGATTAGAACAATATTTTCATGAGTGATTTCCTCTCTTGTGTGTTGATTGAAGATTGAGAGTCTCTTGGTGCTTGTCTTTGACTATCCTTTAGATATGTTATGGTGATTGTGGGACTCTCTTTGGATGGCCGCGGTGACATTGGGAAATCCTTAGATTGAGAACTACGAACTTTGAGGTGTGCTTTTGTAGCCCTACATAATTCTCGTCCTCTCTTGACCACGAAGGAATGATCTCCGAGTGTGTCCCCTTTGCATGTTTTATGGGAAATATCATGTGATTCGATTATGTTAATGTTGTTGGGAGTTGCCACTAGTGAAAGTATGAACCTTAGGCCTTGTTTCCACCATTGCAATACCGTTTGTGCTCACGTTTACTACTTGTTTGCTTGCTGCACTTTTTATTACATCTTTATATTACCTTGTTTTGCCATCCATATCACTTGCCATTTAACATCTCTTCGCCGAACTAGTGCACCTATACATCTGACAAGTGTATTAGGTGTGTTGGGGACACAAGAGACTTCTTGTATCTTAGTTGCAGGGTTGCTTGAGAGAGACCATCTTCAACCTCTACTTCCCTGAGTTCGATAAACCTTAGGTCATCCACTTGAGGGAAATTGCTACTGACCTACAAACCTCTGCGCTTGGAGGCCCAACATAGTCTACAAGAGTAGAAGCGTGTGTAGACATCACTAATCTTAGAAACCAAACATGTATCAAATACCCAGGAGCTACTACGAACACTAGTGAGGTACACATGAATAACATGTATATCAAATATACCTTTGTTCACTTCGCCATCCTTCTTATCCGCCAAATATTTGGGGTAGTTCCGCTTCCAGTGACCATTTCCTTTGCAGTAGAAGCACTCAGTTTCAGGCTTGGATCTAGCTTTGGGCTTCTTCTCTGGAGTGGCAACTTGCTTGCCGTTCTTCTTGAAGTTCCTTTTCTTTCCCTTGCCCTTTTTTTTGAAACTAGTGTTCTTGTTTAACCACCAACACTTGATGCTATTTCTTGATTTCTACCTTCGCTGATTTCAGCATCGCGAAGAGCTCGGGAATCGTTTTCGTCATCCCTTGCATATTATAGTTCATCACGAAGTTCTAGTAGCTTGGTGATAGTGACTAGAGAACTCTGTCAATCACTATCTTATATGGAAGATTAACCCCCACTTGATTCAAGTGATTGTAGTACCCAGACATTCTGAGCACATGCTCACTAGCTGAGCTATTCTCCTCCATCTTGTAGGCAAAGTATTTGTGAGAGGTCTCATACCTCTCGACATGGGCATGAGTCTGAAATACCAATTTCAGCTCTTGGAACATCTCATATTCTCCATGGTGTTCAAATCGTTTTTGAAGTCCCGGTTCTAAGCCGTAAAGCATGGTGCACTAAACTATTAAGTAGACATCATATTGAGCTTTGCCAAACATTCATAACGTTTGCATCTGCTCCTGCTATAGGTCTGTCAGCTAGTGGTGCATCAAGGACATAATAATTCTGTGCAGCAATGAGGATAATACTCAGATCACGGACTCAGTCCGCATCATTGCTACTATCTTCTTTCAACTTAGTTTTCTCTAGGAACATATCAAAAAATAGGGGAGCTACAACGCGAGCTATTGATCTACAACATAATTTGCAAAACCTATCAGGACTAAGTTCATGATAAATTAAGTTCAATTAATGAAATTACTTAAGAACTCCCACTTAGATAGACATCCCTCAAGTCATCTAAATTATACGTGATCCAAATCAACTAAACCCTGTCCGATCATCATGTGAGATGGAGTAGATTTCAATGGTGAACATCTCCATGTTGATCATATCTACTATATGATTCACATTCGACCTTTTGGTCTCCAGTGTTCCAAGGCCATGTCTGTACATGCTAGGCTCATCAAGTTTAACCCGAGTATTCTGCATGTGCAAAATTGTCTTGCACTCATTGTATGTGAACATAGATCTTATCACACCTGATCATCATGTGGTGTCTCAGCACGACGAACTGTCGCAACAGTGCATACTCAGGGAGAACACTTATACCTTGAAATTTTAGTAAGGGGTCATCTTATAATGCTACCGCCGTACTAAGCTAAGATGCATAACAAGATAAACATCACATGCAATCAAAATATGTGACATGATATGTCCATCATCATCTTGTGCCTTTGATCTCCATCTCCAAAGCACCGTCATGATCTCCATCGTCACCGGCTTGACACCTTGATCTTCATCGTAGCGTCGTGGTCGTCTCGCCAACTATTGCTTCTACTACTATCGCTAACTCATAATGATAAAGTAAAGCAATTACATGACATTCATATTTCATACAATAAAGAGACAACCATAAGGCTCCTGCTGGTTGCCGACAATTTACAAAACATGATCATCTCATACAATAACGTATAACTCATCACGTATTGACCATATCACATCACAACATGCTCTGCAAAAACAAGTTAGACGTCCTCTGCTTTGTTGTTGCAAGTTTTACGTGGCTGCTACGGGCTTCTAGCAAGAACCGTTCTTACCTACGCATCAAAACCACAATGGTGTTTTGTCAAGTTTGCTATTTTAACCTTCAACAAGGACCAGCCGCAGCCAAATTTGATTCAACTAAAGTAGGAGAAACAGACACCCGCTAGCCACCTTTATGCAAAACTAGTTGCATGTCTGTCGGTGGAACCGGTCTCATGAACGTGTTCATGTAAGGTTTGTCCGGGCTGCTTCATCCAACAATACCACCGAATCAAAATAAGACGTTGGTGGTAAGAAGTATGACTATCACCGCCCACAACTCTTTGTGTTCTACTCATGCATATCATCTACGCATAGACCTGGCTCATGATGGCACTGTTGGGAAACGTAGCATGCAATTTTAAAAAAAAGTTCTACGCTCATGCAAGATCTATCTAGGAGATGCATAGCAACGAGAGGGGGAGAGTGTGTCCACATACCCTCGTAGACCGAAAGCGGAAGCGTTTGACAACGTGGTTGATGTAGCCGAACTTCTTCTCGTTCCGACCGATCAAGCACCGAACGTACGACACCTCCGAGTTCTGCACACGTTCAGCTTGATGACGTCCCTCAAACTCTTGATCCAGCAAAGTGTCGAGGGAGAGTTCCTTCAGCACGATGGCGTGGTGACAGTGATGGTGAAGTGATCTGTGCAGGGCTTCGCCTAAGCACTACGAAGATATGACCGGAAGCGTAAACTGTGGGGGGGGG